>CM068757.1:12365704-12965704 GCA_035084275.1 Hydrolagus colliei | reverse complement strand
CAACAGAGGGCCTCCAAAAAAACCGCTAATATGTCTCCCCATACCTTCGCTCTCTGCCTCTGTAAAGCTATGCAATCTTTGTCGAACTACGTATTGAATAGTACAGCTTTTATCCACAAGGGAAGAGGGAGAGTGCAACACAGACAAGGAGGAGAGAGAAGTTACGAACTGTTCAGTTGATTGTCCAGTGCCTTGAGACGTCCTCCTGACGTGAAAGGCGCTATACAAGTGTAGTTTTGTTGTTGTTGTTAAAGATCCAGCGGGACTATTGGAAAAGAAATTGGAGTTTCTCTCTCCGGATGATCTGGCCAACAATCCCCCTAATAAAATTGATCACTCACTCTATGACTGTTTGCGGGACACGGCTGTGTGCAATCGGATGCCACGGTTCGCCCACAAAGCACACTATCCATCCACTTTACACCCATCTGATCCTCTGCCAAGTAAGGTGCTTATGGACAGCTTATTGAAGGAGAGAAGTGGCCGGGTATGTATATGAGATGAAGGGATTTTAAGGGGTACTGAAGTGGGATTGAATGAATGACAACTGAAACAAATTGCATATATATAACGCGTTTCACATCAGGCGGACATTCCAAGGCGCTGGACAATGAGGGGGATTTGCACTCGAGCTGCGGGTTGGGATCAGAGAGGGGCGGAAGGCAAGGGTGGGCGGGTGTAGTACGGATGATGACCGAAGGCGCAGGTGAACAGGAAGGTCTTGAGAACCTGCTGAATATTGGACAGCTTTCCTTTGCGGGCCAATGTGCACTTGATGGGGTAGATGGCCTCCTTCCGCGCTGCAGTCAAGAAGGACCACAATTGTATGAGCGAGTGCTCCATCGTTGGACAGTGCAAACGGACATTGTTTTGCCGCACAAATTGAAGACAAGGTAATAAAACGGCGAGTTTGCACAGCACGCGGTGTGCGGTAAACACGGCGCTATCAGACAGGGAGCATTTGTGCAGTGCAAATAATCATCAGCCTAACAGGATATCACTTCAACACTCGTTTCGCTTCAAATAAGTGACAGCGGGAGATAGGGACTGAGCCAGCCTTTTGCCTGGCTTTGGTGACGCACTGGCTTTCGCTGTTGATCCAATATTGAAACTGTGCCTCGTTTATTGTGATTACATTAACCGAGTGGAGGTGGGTGGGGGCGTGGGGGAGGGTCTGCGTGTGTATGTGTGTGTGGAGAGTGGGGGTGGGGGTGGGGAGGGGAAGTGAAGGACAGAATGAAAAGGTTTTAGTGACATTCGATTGAATACTGGACAACGTCAAACGTCAGAGCAGCTTGGACTGAAATGATAAATAATAACAATAATAATACTTCTTGCATGTGATATAGTGACTTGTCATGTCATTGAGACGTTTCAAAGCACTTTGCAGGATATAATAATACTAATACTTGCATTTGATATAGTGCTTTCCACATCTTCTAGACATCTTAAAGTGCTTCACAGGATATGTTGTAAATTGAATTGACTGTGTACTTTGGGGGCTGAAATGCAGCAGCCGATTACACACAACAGTGCCCTATGGACTGAGTGACCAAATATTATAGCAAGTGATCCGCCAATTGACTAACAAACTATTTACTGCGAGGCAAATAGAGGCGTGTGGAACAAGGAAAGTTGCCTATGATTTCTCCTTGCCTGGAAATCGAACCCACATCCTCTCGTAACCGAGGCAAGTGCTCTGTTGTGGGTGAAACGCAGTTCTCCTGCCAAATTTAGTCTGTTTAAAGGGTAGAAATTTCACCCTGGTCTAGGTTTCCTTCGCGTTTTGTTTGGAATTTGGAGGATCCAGAATTCATAAATCCAGCCTTAGTTTCAAAGCCAGATTTCTGTTCTGTTTCTTTCACTGTGGCTCGGTCAGTAGTGCTCTCATGCTCGCCCCAGAGCCACTCATTTAGGGATTCAAGCCCCACACGCGTGAACTTTGAACTGACGCAGTCTTGGCTGACGCTCCAGTGCAGCGCTGGGGGGAGCTTTGCAATGCATTGGGGGTGCCGTGATTCGGATCATATTTCTTCCCCCAAATATACAATCAATTCACTTTACAGTACTGTATATTCTGTGAGGCTCTTTGAGACATCCCAATGATGTGATAAGGCGCTATATCAAATGCAAAGATTATTATTATTGTTCTTACTTAAGGATGGCAGGAAAATAGTTTCACAGATAAGACTGGATTCAACTATGTGCCAAATTCAAAACATTGTGGAATGCTAATAAGGCTAGTCCTTGCATTTTACATAGCACTTATCACACAAACAGCTGTGGACCATTTGACAGAGATTTTAAAAAAAATTACTATTCATTTTTTGAAAGAGTATGTAACCCCAGAATTTAAAAAACAATTTTACAAGACAGGTTTGGTCGTGAGTTTAGTGGATCTTAACCACAATAACAAAATTGCACTTCACGTCGAGAGGACGTTCCAAAGCGCTGAAAAATGACCCCTTTATAAGAGGGTTCGCTTATAAATCAAGATGTTTCAACAATAAAGTATCGACTGGTTAATCTCTCTCCCTCTGTCTCTCTCTGCCGACACACACACTCACGAACACACCCACCCACTCCCTCTCATTATTGATGTACTCGGCTGGCAAATGTCATGTGAAATGCCTGCTTGTATTGACAATGACTGACTTGGGCATTTAAACGCTCACTCCTGAGGCTACGGATTCATCAGGACACCTCAGCTATGAGCCAAAGTCCTGCCTGACAGCAATCAGCTTCAATTAATACTGCTCCATACAATACAAGCTCAACAGCAATTCCCCAAGTGCACATGACAACCAAGTCCCTGTCAAATGTGTCCTGTGCACATTTCTCTCTCTTTCTCTCTCTGTCTTCGTCAGTTCGTGGCACCGAATGCCCTTTAACATTTTCTCTTTACCAAAAAAAATATAAGGCTGATTCCCCAGGACTGTGTAGTAGGGATTTGTTGTGCTGCTGCCCTTTGAAAGCTATGAACTTCTGATTCTAGGTTTATTGTGGAATGCTGTAGCTCAGTTCTTGTAGTGCTCGCCTCGCAAGCGAGAGAACCCGGGTTCGATTCTGAGGTGGGTGGAAACCTTAGGCAAGTTTCCTTACTTCATGCACTTGTTTACCGAGGTAAGTGGTTGACAGATCGATTTATGGGGTTAATAATCCCTTTAACAAAATAAATATAATAATAATTAGATCACACAATCCACAACTGTCCGGGGGACACTGCTGTGTGCAATTGGCTACTGCATTTCGTTCCCAAATTCGTACAGGCAATTCATTTTACACAATGCTCTGTGAAGCGCATTGAGATGTCTCAAAGAAATGATAAGGCATTATATCAAATGGCAGGATCATTTTTAAAAAATTATTATTATATGTGTTGATTGTTTTTGCTCTCACATCTCTCAAGTGGTTTGCCTTTCTCTTCATAAAAATAGGGACACTTTAAATTTTTCACCTGGAAATAAAATTTCCTTTAAACCTCCAAGGCTTGAAAAACAACGAGAAAAGGGGCTGTACCAAATGTACGAAAAGATTATTATAACAATTTTCCCTTTGCAAATTAGCAGCTATGTTCACCGACAAAATACAGTCACTACATTTCACAGTAAATCTTGTGAAGTGTCTGCCTCACATGAAAGGCATTGTGTCAAATAGGAGTCGTGTGGCTCAGTGTTTAGAGCACTCGCCTTAGAAGCGTGAGACCTGTGTTCGAATCCAGCCAGTTCAAGGTGAAACCTTGGGCAAGTTTCCATACTCCATACGCCTAATAATAATCCCTCCCCAAAAAAACACAATAATAAATTGGTCTTTTCAATCCACGACTGTTTGTGGGACACTGCTGTGCGCAATTGGCTGCCGCGTTTCGCCCAATTCACTTTACAGTATACTCTGTGAAGTGCTCTGAGCCGTCTAAAAGACGTGAAAAGCGTTGTATCAAATGCAAGGATTATTATTTTATTTTAAATACAAGGATTATTATTATTTTATCAGTATTACCAAACTAGGCAGAATTGCAGACCTCTGGATGGACATTTTAACATCCCGCACCTTAATTAGAATTGCGGATAGCGTCACAAACAACCAAAGCAAACCACAAACAAACCATATGTAATTCCCTCCGATGTCCTTAAATAACTGCTTCAACTGAGTTCCAATTTCATATGTGGTCCCTCCACTAGATGGCAGAGTTTACCTCTCCACCCTTTCCTTTGCAGTCGTACAGTCCGGGTAAATTCACCATTGACTGCGTTAAACCAAACCATCTGCAGGTCCAAGTGTCCAGACTGAACTGTGAAGTCTGGCATCAAGATGATTTGATTCCGTCAGTCTTTGGCATGATACCTGACTGCGCACTTGTTGACTGTGCGGTGCCAAATTCCAGAGCGAGAGCCAAGTGAGGCCTCGGGTAACTGCTGGGAGTTTAACCAGCTGAAAACGCGTAGCTTGCCATCGACCCCACATGTCTGGCAAGCTTTCCCCGCTGCTTGTCCAGTTAGGACTACTCTGTACACAATTGGACAAACATTCACAAGGGATTATTTGAAATTGTGAGAACACAGTTAAGCGGCAGCAACAGTTTTAGACTCGATTATAGGGGATAAAGTAGCTCAGTGGTTAGAGCGCTCGTCTTACAAGCGTGAGACCTGTATTCGAATCCAGGCAGGTCAGGGCGATACCTTCGGCAAATTTCCTTACTCCGCACGCCTAATTATAATTCCTCCAAAAGACAACACTGCAATAAAATTGGTCATTTAAATCCACGACTGCTTGTGGGACGCTGCTGTGCGCAATTGGCGGCTGCGTTTCGCCCAAAAATATACAGTCAATTCACTTTACAGTATATTCTGTGAAGCGCTTTGAGACGTCGATAAGACGTGAAAAGCGTAATATTAATTGCAAGGATTATTATTATTATTATTATGAAGCGATGTTAAAAGGAGCCTGGTGTGAATGTAACTAGTTACGAGTGGATGCAGTGAGTGCTCTTTCGTGTTTAAAGATCTGGAATCGCATCCAGTCCAGATTAATTTGAGCACCTGTCACTCTCCCTCTCTTTGAAAACACGAGTGAGGACTTTGAAATCGATCCTCTCCGAGACAGGGAGCCAGTCCAGTCTGGCAAGGACTGGGGTAATTGGGAAGCGAAGTTTGGTACAGGTGAGAATGCAGGCAACAGAACTGCGGATAACCTGGAGACGCCTAGAAGACATGAAAAGCGCTATATCAATCCAAGGATTATTATTATTATTATTATGTCTCCACTCTGTGCTGGAGGACTTGGGCAATAGAGAATGCAGTGGAAATTAGCTGTATTAACTCTGTCTAAGCCATGTCTCTCCTAATTACTGTACACAGAGCCTCATTTCATGAGTGGTAACCGGGCACTCAGAGCCCTGTTAGCACTCAGAGAACATGTAAAAAAGGGTTAAGGAGGAATTTCTTCAAAAACAACAAATTTTTCAGTGGCTTTCATGAAGGGAGGACATCCTAAAGTGCTGGACATTCAAATGATTTGCACCCAAGCTGGGGGTTGGGATGGGGAGAGGTGGAGGGCAGGGAGGGTAGGAGTTCGGAGAGTGACCAAAGGCCAAAATTCCCAGGTTGTGAATGTGGAACTTGCTGGGGTTGAAGCAGAAAGCATCAATGCACTTAAGAAGAAACCTGATGCATACACAAGAGAGCGGGGAATAGGGGAGTGGAGGCTAGGGAATGGTGGGGGTTAAGAGGGGATATACATATACATATACAAGTTATTCTGTAACATTTCTTACAAGTGCCCCTGTATATAGACTATGTGTGGACAGATGTATAGTACTGGACTGTATACTCACAAGGAGAGACTGGATTAGACCATTCCTATGTCTTTCTGCAGTGGAGCTCGCCCCCTGGTGGCCAGTGTGAGAACTTTAAAAACAAATCACTGCCAAATCTCAGTCTATAATCCTTTAAGTCACAGAGCAGAGCGTTTGAGGTGGAACAGCATTGGGTTCTCAGTCAATGACCCTTTGCAGGGTTTGGTGGAAAGCTGCCATGTCCTGCACTGATAAAGCTGAGCACCTCAATTTCTCTTTTCAGACAGCGCAAGACCTGTTTGGATGAACAACAACAACAAAATTATACTTGTATAGCGCCATTCACGTCAGGAGGATGTCCCAAGACCCTGGACAGTCACTGTGTCAGACCCGAGCTTGGGATGGGGGAACGGTGTTGGGGTGGGGAGAGAAGGGGGGGATTAGGAATTGAGGCCAGGGAGGGGGCGAGGCGGAGGAACTGCGGGATGGAGTTCCAGAGGTTGGGGTCAGAGTGGCTTAAAGCCAATGGTGGGGTGGATGGGTTGGGAGATGCAGAAGAAATCCCTTTGACCCATCGGATCTCATCCGTCCACAAAACCCACTTACTGTTCTCCCGTCATGGCGTCGAGCTGATTTCTGTTTGAAATGAGTCTTAGCATCACCAGTTTCTGGCTCGTCAATTACCCTCTGGGTAAAGAAAAACATTGTGTGAGTCTGTGTTGAAATTGCAACTCAAAAACAACATCAAACAACAACAAAATTACGTTTGTAGAGCGCCTTTCACGTCGGGAGGACGTCAAACCAGGGTCCTCTTGTCCTACTCTGGCAGAGTCAGGCTCTGCCAGTGTTAAGCACTCTGAGTCTCTACCCGCACGGAGGGCGCTATATAAGTGCAAGTTGTTGTTGTGTCTGAAAGGACTGTTCTGGGTCTACTTTTACCGTTCTTTTTAAAATGTCAGCCCCCTCAACAAGATCCCCTCTGAGACAACCCTTCCAAAGACTGAAACCCACTGTGACAGAGCTGGTTGAAGATTCGCAATGTGATACAGAGTGTGAAAGCGACTATCAGCACTTTGATATAACAGCTCGGGAACGCCACACTAGATAACGCCACACGTTAGTGCAAGCGCCTGGTCTAAGCAGGTGCCGTGTGTGCCTTTACTTACGAGAGCACTTCCTCAACTCAGCTCCACACTTGGACCTGCAGAGAGAGGAGAGAGAGAGTCCAACCATTGTTTGATCATTCAGATTACGCCACCCACCTCACAGCCAGCTATCATTCCCTATCAGTCTCTCACTGTCTGAGGCTTGTAAAGTTGGCTATAAAAACATTGCCTAAAGTACTGCAGCCTTTAGTCGGGTGTGTTGCAAAGGCAGTAGTGAGCAGGTGCTTTTCGAGTTCTCAAGTCTGTTGCTGTACTGAATCAGAGGCTGTAGGTCAATTTTTGCATGAAGATGGAGCCTTGTAGTGTAGTAGTCAGAGGAGTTACCTTGCAAGCAAGAGGACCCAGATTCAATTTCCAGGTGGGGGTGAATCCTCAGGCAAGTTTCTTTACTCAACACACTTGTGTAGGACACTACTGTGGGCAATTGGCTGCCATGCTTTCCCCGCAAGAATAAACAGTCAATCCACTTTATAGTAATTTGTGTGAAGCGCTTTGAGACGTCTCAATGGGATGATCAGGCGCTATATCAAGCGCAAGGATTATCATAATAAGATTGTTAATAACCAACTTGTTGGCCACATTGCGGTTGTCAGGCAACTTGTTCCAGTAGACCTGTTGCTCGTTCCAACCAGTGACGACAGGATCAACGCTTATTGTGAGGGAGCGATGATTAAACACTCCGAGTTTTAATGCAGGGAGCGGGAGAAATCAGTAGCATGCTTCCAGTCACCAGTTACCCCAATTTCACCCACAAAATATACAGTCAATTCACTTTACAATGTATTCTGTGAAACGCTTTGGCACACCTTATTAATAATAAGAATTATTATTATTTGCTTGGATCCAATTTCGTATTTAAAAAATCTTACAAACTAGACTCTTATTCACGATTCTTTAAAGGCGCAGTTTCTGGCGCCTGGGAGAGACTCGATTTCTTCTTGAAAGTTGGCGGATCAACAAGTCGGTAAGGAAGCCAATCTAAAGCCATCTATGGTGAGGAGCAGAGGTTATCACAGACCAAGGCTGCTCGTTGAGAAACACCAAAGTAACTTTACACATTAACTAACAACAATTCAAAACACCCGACTGGCACATGTTGCAGACTGCTTGCTTGGGGTTAGAAATTCCACCCAGATCTGGATTTGCATTGCGTTTCAGAGGACGTTATTTTAGTATTTCAGAGCATCCGGAACGCGGCAAAATTCTACAAACGGGCAAAACTCCCTCCCCCAACTTGTGTTCTTGAGTGGACGCTGCAACGGACCAGTTGTGGATGAGAATGTCACCAAATGTACACACACCGCAGTTTGCGGCTAAAAGCCCTACATAGCTCTCCGAGACAAACATGTTGACGTGATAGGGCGTGTCATATCAAAATGCGACGGTTATTATGACTATTATCTTGCTTTCCCGACTCAAAGGGAGTCTCGAATTAACTGGGAAGTTAAGTCAACAGAACCAACGCAGTCCTGCCTCTAACCGCACAATCTGGCCTTTATATGAGTGTTGTTTGTTAACAAGAGGCACCGCAGGTGTTTATAAAGTTTCGGACCCAACTCCTGCTATACAAGTCGGTGCCTTTGGCTCCTGAGACCCTTTACAAAGAGAGAGGCTGAGTACCTCTCACCCAGGTCCCTTTCCTGACATCCCTATAGTTCCCCGGATTCGGATGCACTGTGTAAACTCGAGAGCGTGTAAATAGACCCGCCCTGTCTGTCAAAGGACAGACACAAAGAGAACGAACGCAGGCACTACCTTAGCTTGTGGTCGGCTGACAGAAGGGCAGTCATCACTGAGTGGATCTCAGTCTACGCCCCCGCCTTTCGTTCCCTCGGCGTGCAGATTGAAAGGCAAATGAGTGCTTGCGGCTAATTCAAAGAGCACTCTGGCCTGATGTGTGCCGTAATGGAGGATCAGCACAAAAACCCGTGGGCCGACTGAGGGGGCTTAAGGGAAATAGAACAGCCTTGACTTAACCTAAGTTCCTTGATGGGGCACTTGTGGACAATAGCTTCACTTTGATGAGGTGAAGTGCCCGGTGCTCTCAGAAGCTGGTTTGTGTTGTAGTGGCACAGCAAGCAAGGCAGGGCAAGGCAAGTCGACAATCCCTAGCCCTTGCCTCTGAGGTTAAACCTCGATCGACCAGAGAGATGTCAGAAGGGGTCACTTAGTCAGGAGAGATATGACTCACTCCAAGGATTAATCATTGAACGGTTAATCCTTCAAGTGGCGTTCCCGCCCAGCTCAGATCCTGCGAATGTCAATTGTGTTATTGAACTGTGTCGAGCTACAGAAATCAAAGTAACAATTGTTAATAATAATAATAATCCTTGCCTTAATACAACACCCTATCAAGTCATCAAAACGTCTTGGCTGAAACTTTAAACCGAGGTCCCATCTGCCTGTTCGAGTGGATATTGAATAGAGGAGAGTTTCTCCCAGTGTTCTGGCCATCTATCCCCCAAATAATATTGGCCACTCACTTCAGGGCTGTTTGTGGGATATTGCTGTGCGCTGCCACATTCGCCTACAAAAACTATTCACTCCATGTTACAATGAATCCTATGAAACACATCCTCCTGGTGTGAAAGGGGCTTTTGCTATGGATTATTTACTATTTACTTCACATTGGTCACTTCAATCCACGACTGTTCGTGGGACACTGCTGTGCGCAATTGACTGTTGTGTTGCACCCATAAAGATACAGTCAATTCACTTTACAATATATTCTGTGAAGCCCTTTGAGACGTCTAGGAGACTTGATAAGGCACCATATCAAACGCGAGGACTATCACCATTACTAAATGCATGGATTATTATTATCATTTACTGGAGGTCCTCCCGATGTGAAAGGCGCTATACAAGTAATTTTGTTGCTGTTGTTGTCGTGGGAGGACGAAACGTGGCAGACAATTGCGCAGACAGCGTCTCACAAACAATCGTGATTTGAATGATTTATCGTCCTCTCTGAGTCGGTGTGTGCGGCGAGAGATGGAGAGGGAGGGAGAAAACTCGCAAGGCACCCTGGCCAAGTGTCGCGTTGGAGAAAACACTGGCCAAGAGACGGTGTCAAATTGAGCACATCAATGAAAACCTACCCCCCCACCCCCCCGAGTTAGTGGAGCGGTTTAACAGAGCAAATAACAGCCGAACGAGTCAGTATTTAAACAGAACTAAGAGTCAGTGTGAGGAGCGTAACAAAAGACGACGAGACATTGTGTTTTGTAACATGTGTAGAACATGCCGTGCAAACATAAAGCAGGTGCCGGCCAGGGCAGAGCGCTGTCAGAGACGGCGAGTCTTGGCAGTGTTTTCCATGACACTATACATACATACACACACACACTCAACAAACCCCACCACCATACACACACAGACACACACACACACACACCCTGACAGCTGTTGCTGTGTGCAGTGAATTCCGTGTCTCAGCTGAGTGTTTGCTGAGCTTATTGTCGGCCGGTGGCTTTGTGGGAAGGACGCGTACTGTCTTTTGTCAGTGTTTGGCGTTCGAGGTTGGGTGGCAAACTCCGTACCTGTCCAGACACGAGAGGCAGGAAGGATAATCTCGTGTGCAAGATGTTGTTGGCCATATGGAGAGAACATCTCTCTCGGGTCCCCCGCCAATTTATTATTTGAAAAGCCCCACAATCACCTTTCTAGACTCTTCACCGTTTTGCATCTGTTTGCTTATCCTAACTTGATATGTTTGTAGACTCGTCAACATAGACTGCTATAGCAGCGAAACAGCAAAAGCCATCAAGCTTATGTGTGTGTTTGCCACTCAACCCACAACTGCTTGAGGGAACACTGCTGCGTGCAATTGGCTGCCACGTTTCGCCCACAAATACATAGTCAATCTACTTTACAGTACATTTTGTGAAGCGCTTTGAGACGTCTCAACAATGTGATAAGGTGCCACATCAATCACAAGGATAATTCTTATTATTCCATTGTCCTGTCTTTGCCACATGTCCTAAAACTGTCTTGTCAGACTTATTTTATTCTATTTTACTACTACTAATGATACTAATAATTTTTATCTTTGATACAATGCCTTTCTCATTGGGAGGATGTCTCAAAGCGCTTCACGGTATTTACTATTAAGTACACTGACGGTATGCTTCGTAAGCAAATTTAGCAGCCAATTTGCACACAGCACTGCCCAACAAACAGCCGCCCTCAGTCACAACAATAATATAATTATAATCCTTGCATTTGATAGCGCTTTTCACATCTTATCGACGTCCCAAAGCGCTTCACAGAATATACTATAAAGTGAATTGACTGTATATTTGTGAGCAAAACACGGCAGCCAATTGCACACAGCAGTGTCTCACAAACAGTCGTGGATTAAAATGACCAATTTTATTATTGTGGTTTTTTGGGGGGATGGTTTATTATTGGGCGTGTGGAGTAAGGAAACTTGCCCGAGGTTTCGCCCTGACCTGCCTGGATTTGAACACAGGTCTCACGCTTGTAAGGCGAGTGCTCTAACCACTAAGCAACAGGAGCCTCCACAAGATCTTATCTGGGGGATTGTTTGCCAAGACACTGAGGGAGAAAAATCTCTTCTCTTTTTTGAACAGTGTTGTTGAATCTTTAACATCGCACCGAACAGGCACAGATGGGGAGCTTGGTTTAACCTCTCATCCGAAGTTTGGCCCCCTCCGATGATAATAATAATTATAATGATAATGATAAGAATAATATTCCTTTCATTTGATGCACCACCTGATCATGCCATTGAGATGCCTCAAAGAGCTTCATAGAATATACTGTAAAGTGAATTGACTGTATCTTTTGTGAGCCAAACGTGGCAGCCAGTTGGCGTGCCCCAATATGTGCTGTAAAGCGAATTGACTTTGACTTCTACAGCACAGAGTATATACTGTATATTCGTACTTCTTTTAACGCAAGTTACAGTTGGAGGATAACAAGTCGTTTTCTTGGCCATGAATATGCAGGTCCAAAACTACATGATTTGTGATTTGCAACATTTTATCACAAGAGACCGCGGTGATATGTGTGAGTCTCTTTATGTCGGCTGCTTCCTGTTCACATTGCCATAAAAGTGACAGAAATGCCTGCGTCTTATCTGTAATTTCTGACACGCTGTTAAAGTCTGACTCACTGCCAGTGTCCTAAAGTGAGCACGAACAATTGAACCTATAGTTTCCTATTACCGTGAATTACCTGGCAAACACTAGTGACTTTAACTCAATTTTATTGGCAACGCAAACAGTCAAAGCAATGCAGCTGCTCTGGATACATCTCTCTATCTCTCTCTCTCTCTCTCTCTCTTCCCGCACCCCACCATTCACCCACCACCCCACACACCCCTCCCCCATTCGTCCCCCCACCCCTCGAACCACCACGCACACAATCACATACACACACACACGACAAACTGCTTATTTTATTCTCTATTTCATTTGTACCTGTAACTTGAGTCCTGTAGCTCAGTGGTTGGAGCACTTGCTTCGTAAGCGAGAGACCTGGATTCGATTGCGAAGCCTTGGGCAAATTTCCTTTCTCCCCACACACCTGATAATAATCCCTCAATAATAAATTGGTCACTTCAATACACGACTGTTTGTGGGACACTGCCGTGGGTAATTGGTCGCCACGTTTCACCCACAAAATATACAGTCAATTCATTTAATGGTATATTCTGTGAAGCGCTGTGAGACGTCTAGAAGACGTGGTAAAGCACTGTACCAAATGCCAGGATTTATTATTATCTACCGCTGACTACCTTGCCGGTTAATACATGTAGGAGAGCTTGTATTTTTATAGACCCTCTAAGCTTGCCAAAAGCTTCACAATGCTTGCTTAGTCAAATATAGTGATTGTTTTTCCCGCAGTCTAACACAACCGTGATTTTGCATACAGCTAAGTTCCACACGCAATCATTAAGCGAGTGACTCCGTTTTTATGGTGGTATCGTTGGACAGGACACCGGGAGAGAGAAAATTTTACCAAGGTATGGACAAAGAGCGGGAGAGTGGGACTGATTCCAAAGAGGTGATACGGGCATGATGGGCCGAATGGCCTCCTTCTGTGCTGTAATATTCAATGATTCTATTCTATGACGATTCTGTTGTTCAATAGAGCTGCAGGATTTTTAACTTGCACCGGAACAGGCAGATGGGATCTCAGTTTGACATATCATCTCAAGCGCTGGCAACGCGGTGTTCATGACGTACAACCTTTCAGCTCATTAGGTTTTGGTCTCTACTTCAGCCTGGCTCAGTGGCTAGAGCTCTCTCACCCCTGAGTCAGAGTTTCACATGTTATCAACAGGGTTGGGGTGGGGGGGTTGGGGCACAGGGAGAGAGGGAGAGAGAGATAGAGACCATTGGGTTTGAGACCAATGTTTCCAGTGCAAGTGTTGGGGTGGGGGGAAGGGGGGGTTGGGGGGGAAGCCGTGTTGTTTTTCAAATGAGACGTGAGAGCTGAGTTAAAGCCTGGCTTTTCAGAGGAACGATTTCATTTGTACCTGTAGCTTGAGTCCTGTAGCTCAGTGGTTAGAGCACTTGCTCTGCAAGCCAGACACCTGTTGATAAGATGCGGAAAGCGCTATATCAAATGCAAAGATTATTATATTTTTATTATTATTATCGTATCCCGATTACCCCAGTCCTTGCCAAACTACCCTGGCTCCCAGTCACAGAGTCCCCCTCTCCCCTTGCCTCGAATTCTGCCATTGTGAAGCACTCTGAGACGCTGCCCAGCCTGGAGGGCACTATATAAATGCAGGTTGTTGTTGTTGTTGACATTCAAGATCCCATGAACCAACTCGAAAAGAGAAGGGAGTTTCTCCCGATGGTCTGGTTCAGATACAACAACAGCTTCAACAACGTAATAATAATGATGCTTGCATTTGATATAGCACTTTCCATGTCTTCTGGACATCTCAAAGCGCTTCACAGAATATACTGTAAAGTGAATTGACTGTAAATGAAATTGCACTTGTATAGCGCCCTCCACGCAGGTTAGTATCTCAGGGCGCTTAGATGAATTGGTTGTTCATTTCCCGGGTGTTTCCAGGAACGTTTTTGTGTGTAAACTGATCGCTCTGTTTGCCAACAAAACACTCTGTTACTACACTTGACCAGCAGGTCTCTGTGAAGCACTGCGAGAGGCTGAGGTGGTAAGTGGCATGGGGAACGATGGCTTATCATTGTCGATGTGAACGGGAGCTGACAACTAGATGCGGGGAACCCAACAGTGAAGCTGGGTGCCGTGTGGAGTCCTGTAGCTCTCTGGTTAGAGCACGCACCTTGCAAGCGAGAGACCCGGGTTCAATTCCAGGCAGGATGAAACCTTGGGCAAGTTTCCTCTCTCACTCCGCACGCCTAATAATAATCCCTCAAAAAACAAATCAGTCATTCCAATCCACGACTGTTTGTGGAACCCTGCTGTGCGCAATTGGCTGCCGTGTTTTGCCCACAAATATATGGTCAATTCATTTTACAGTAATATTCTGTGAAGTGCCTTGGGACATCCCCATGACGTCTAGAAGACGTGAAAAGCGCTACATCAAATGCAAAGATAAGAGGAATTCTTATTATTATTATGATCACACGGGACACTAGGTGGCAGTAGCATGGCAGAGTTCTAAAAAAGCAATAGCCAGTCTGAAAAGCAGTATGTTAATTGACACTTTGTGCTTCTGACAAACACCGACCTCCTATCCCTCCTTCCTCGCGTCTTGCCAAGACCGCACCACCCAGTCAGTCTAGGTGATGGCTTGACACTCAACAGATGGTGTCCTGCGGGGGTAAACAACAACAGAACAATGAGACCAGATTGAGAGCATCAAGGCTGCCTTCAGGCACATGACAGACCTCTCTCTCCTCCTCTCCTCTCCCTCATATCCATATTACACCCAAACCTCCTCTCTCTGAGGCACAAAAAACCCCTCAGAAAATCGACTTAAAAGTACCCCAAAAAGCGTAAAGGTTCAGAGCGAATCCCCCCCCACCCCCCCCCAAAGAAGCTCAAACTTTTAAAGACACTTTGAAAAACCAACGGTTTTAATCCGATGGAAATAATAATAACCCGCATTTGTTATGATGCCTTATCATCGTCAGGGCTTCTCAAAGCACTTCGCGGGATATACTATAAAGCGATATGTTTTGTGGGTGAATTAATGGGCATCTCTGGATGTGTGCGTATGCGGGGAGGTGAGTGGGGGTCGAAGAGACAGGACGGAGTGACACAATTCATATAGTTTCTCTGCAGATTGTTCCACAGACAATTATTCCCCACTGCCACTCATTCCAGTGCATTCTCTTTACTCCTGCCTTTACATAGATTCTTCAACACTCACCGCGATGTGGAAAGCTTTTAATGTCGCAAGCTGTTTATTAATTTCCATTGATACCAAGCGCTTCCCCTACCCCTCTCCCCCCCTCCGCACCAGCCCCCACCCCCACCTTCCCCAAGCCCACCAAGCCCCCTTCGCTCTTTAAAACGCTTTGGGATAAATTATGCTCCATTAACAAACTCCACAAAAGACAACGCGCGCATGTTTCAACACTGTGAGTCGCATTTCCTTTGTACTTTGCAAAACACACTCACACACACACACACACACACGGATCTCCTGTTACCATATATTCAGGAAAAGACGCAATTACCCAGAGAATAGCGACGAATGCAAATCGCGCGGAGGAGACAAAGGACACAATAAAAGCTCAGCCATTTGATCCTTGATATAATTGCTCGAGCCAGATGCAAATACCCACACAACTCTCCATGGAACAGTCGAGTGCGCAAACGTCCCATATCGACGCCTAGCCATGCCCTGCTATGTGTCACTTGTTAGCACACTTGTCAGTGATGTTATTGTCACCGGTTCCCTAATATACTCCTGTCTGCATCCAACCACGAGCTTGTTATGTGAGCTGCTCTGCGCTGGGCTACTGCACTGAAATAATGTGAAACGAGTGAAATAAATAGAAATCAAACGATTTGTGTGGTCGTCAGCACAGTAACAATCAGTGATAATAATAATAATAATCTCTGCATTTTGTATCGTGCCTTGTCAAGTCGTTGAGACGTCTCAAAGAGCACAACGGACCATACTGCAAGGTGAATTTTGTGGGCGAAATGCAGCGGCCGATCGCGCACTGCGGTGTCCCACAAACAGGCGTGAATTGATTGGTGACGGTGTGCATTTTGGCTTCTGTACGCGAAAGCTGCCTTCATTTTATCGGGGGAGAAATTTCATTCTGGGTGTTAAAATCACTCTGTTTCATTAGCATTTGCAGAGCGTCCGCAACTTGGCGAATTGCTGGATTCAGTCTGAAGCTGGAAGCCGATTACCTTCCGTAGCTCTTACAAGAAACTTCAGGGAATAAAATAAAAACAAAACTCCTTTGAAAGGCTTGATTCAAGTGGGACTTTTTTAAAATCCTTAAATTCCCTCTACCAAGTTCCCTGAAGGAATGTGAACACGAGACAGTCAAGGGAGTAAGCATGTTGTAAACTTGAAACCAAACACTACTTACTGTATGTCCTTGTTGTACAGCATTATGTGAAATGCATACAGGGGGACGCAACTCACTATAGTGCCAGATCACCTGCCTCGCCAGCAGTCCACAGATCGCAATTCACTTCCTAAAGTTGGCAAGGATTAATTGGTAAAACAAATCAAGTTAGCTACAGAGGGAGGAGGGGGGTGGGGAATGTGGGGAGGGTAACCAACACTCGGGGAAGGTCAGCTGCTGGCAGATGCTAACGTATTTGTTTAACAGCCTCTGAAGCTGAGGCAGTCGCTGGGACTGGGGGCAGAGGAGGTCAGGCTAATTGTCTTTTGTCACCACATAGCATAGTTACTGGCTTCTCAGTCCAACAGCCTCTTCCGACTGAACGCTTCATCCTCTCTCTCTGTCCCTCTCTCCGGGACTGTCGTGGTGGGCGGAGGGGTGGTTGGGGGAGGTGGGGGTGGGGGGTGGGGGTTGTGGGGAGAAGGGAGAGAACGTGCAGCTGGGATAATAGCGAGGCTACCATTAGTCATTGTGACACAAGTCACACAAAACCTTGTGCTGGGAGCGAGCACTACTGATGGAGCTTTTGTCAGCAGTTCAGTTGCTCGCTCGCCGTTACTTGAAACAATTTATAGTGCTTTATTCCCGATTCAAAAGGAGGAGGGGGAAAGGGGAGGAGGTTGCGGCAGCCTCCTCTTTGTTTTAGAACATCCACAATTCTCCAGCCTTTCAAAGCATCCAAAATCCCCTTCCCCTGCCCTCTCCCTCCTCGCCTCTCCTCTCTCTTCCCCCCATCCGTCCACCACCACAACCATCTCTCTCACTCTCAAAGGCCCCCGTCTTGAAATTTGCAAAATTAAATTAAGTTTCCTGGCAAATATTTGCTGTTAATTTCCTTTGAAAAAAACGAATTGTGGCTGCTGGGCATTAGGCTAATGCCTGAAAAGGCTTTCATCCCCACCCCTCCCCGCTGAATCCCACCATTAGTGTGCGGCTTGAAAGTCTGGCGATGGGGTGCAAGTGGCAGCAATTAATTTGATTTGGCTGCAAAAACACAGAGTCACTACACCGCTCGGTAAATCCCGTGAAGCGTTTTGTCAACGTGACGAGGCGCTACATCGATTGCAAGGATTATTATTGTTATCGAGAAAATCAAAGTGGAGGAGTATCAACACAAACACGGAGCCTTTCTCGTAGGGTGATGTCCCAAAGCGCTCAACATTGATTTATCCTTATACAAGACTCTCGTGTTCTGATGCTCTTGTCACACCAGGGGACGCATTGATGTGTGTAAAGATGTGATAAACTCAACAGCACGGTGAGCACGATAACCTACCACACAACCACTGGGAGAAGGCGCAGATGGGATCGACAGCCATGAAATCCCAAATAAAACTTAATCATTGGAACAGGAGGAGGCCATTCGGTATATATGGCCTTCTCTCAACATCAAACTTGCGGTAGCTTTCTTCGATTCCACTTCCCTGACTTTTCTCTTGACACCCTTACCTGTAGCCTATGGGTGGGAGGCTCACATCTCACAAGCGAGAGGACCTGCGTTCGATTCACGGGCAGGAAGAAACCTTAGGTAAAATATACAGTCGATTCACTTTACAGTGTATATTCAGTGAAGTGCTTTGAGATGTCTCGAAGGCGTGACAAGGTGCTATATCAAATGCAAGGATTATTATTCAAAAGAAAATTTTAAATGCAAAAACTGCCAAGATTCCACTATGTACACTGGACAATATCTCACACACTAAACCCACGTCACTGATATAAGGGTTTAAACCAAGAATAAAACAACTGTGAAACAAGGCGGTGAAGTTTGCGGCATTCCATGATGGAATTCTTTTGTTAATCCACAAAATCAACCACAATTTAAGTTCGATGCAGCTCGTTTTATAGGATCGACTCCAAAGCATAGGGACTGCGGCAAATGTGGCAGGTGATGTGCGCAGAGCAAAGTCCCACAGACAACAACGTAGCGAGTTTTATCTGGAGGAACTGTCAGCCAGGATACCAGGAGAAACCTCCTTCTCTTTCTTTCCGACTCATGCTGTGGGATCTTTAACGTCCACCTGAAAATGTCTTCAGATGTGACCTAAAGGTGAATAAGGAGGGATCAAATCGAAGGGGCTGAGGGAGTTCCGAAGTTTTGGAGGGTAGTGGCTGAAAACACGGCCGCTGACGGTGGAGCGGAGGATTCGGGGGGGCAAGGAGGAGGCCAGGCCCAGTGGAGCGGAGGGAGTGGGTACTGCTGTGAGGTGAGAGGAGGTTAGAGAGTCACTGACATTTCACTTTCCATCTTCATCGTCAAGTGGAAAGGTGGATCACGAAAAAGAAAAATGGCAGCACCTGTCACGACGTCTCGTTTTACACCTCATTTTGGGGACCATAAAACAACAACAACTTGCATTCACGCTGCGTTGGTCACACAGGGTAATGGCTCAGAGCACTTCACAGGAATCTGGTAGAACATCAAGCAAGGGAATTGGGGGCTGGGAAGCTGACTCTAGCGCGGTGGAAGAGGTGCACATTCAGACTTTGGCGATGGCGGTATGAGAAGGAGAGTCACTATCCACTCCATTCGGGGAACCAAGGCACGAGCACGGAGCCTTAAAAGTAGAGGTGTGACGCTCAAAAGGTCCAGAGAAGGGTTTGGAGACTGAGCTAGGAAGAGGAGGAGCCGACCTTGACACACATGTGAAACAAATGGGCAACCATGTTTGCCAGCCATCTTTGTTCAACCTCAGTTACAAAGCACTGTTTACGGCACAAAAAAGGTTAGACAATAGACATGGAGGTGGATCAGTGAGAGGACATTGGTCGGATCCAAACCACATCTGTCTACAAAACAAGCAGTGTGTAAATTGTCCATTGCAAAGCGGCTTTAACGGCTTGTGTGCTAACACTGTACATATGATAAGGGCCGTGGGCTGAATCCATTATTGAAATGCCTGCATATGTGCCTGGGATGGGAATCAATAAATATTTCAGTGTGTGGGCAGGGCAATGAGGAATGACAACCCTATAGCAATCATATCGAGGGATCATACCTGTTCATTAGAGCCCAGGATACCTGCACTGGCCACCACAACTTTCGCAAGACTTAAAGGGGATGCGCGTTCTTATATATTATATAATATAATAATAATCCTTGCATTTGATATAGCACTTTTCACAACTTCTAGATGTCTCAAAGCGCTTCACAGAATATACTGTAAAGTGAATTGGCGGTGTATTTGTGGGCGAAACGCAGCAGCCAACTGCGCCCAGCAGTGTTCCACAAACAGTCATAGATCAAAATGACCAATTTATTATAGTTTCTTTATTATTATTAGCGTGTTTTGAAATGGCAAATTTAAATCCAATTCACTAAGCTCAACCACAGATTGAGTTGTGCTGAGTTCTGGACTGTGTGGAGCTGTGGGTGGAACATAATAATAACAATAATAATCCTTGCGAAATGCTTTGCTCACGTTTATGTTTAAACCTTTCACAGCGGGGTTGAGAAATCCCAACCTCAAGCTCAGAATAAATGGTGAGTTCCCAATCCTAGCAACGTTAAAAAGAAAAACGGTTGCAATTATTTCAATTTCGGCGCCTGTGGTGGTAACTGTTTGGTGTCAGCCTGGCTCGGTTGAACAGGCAAGAGCAGGGTCCTGGGTTTAACGTCTTATTCTAAAGGACGGCTAGACAGTCACTACAGGATTGGCATTTGCACCATGAACTAACTAAGGTTTAGTGATTTTGAGACGGTAGGAAACTGCTGTCGGAGTATCGTGAACTTAACTTTGAAAATCCCCCCATTACTTCCCCCTTGCATCCCCCTCTCACCCCAAACCCACCCACCCTGCCCCCCCCCAACTTTTAAAATTCCCTCTAAGCTGCCTGTGGGTTAAGCTCACGTCCTTCTCATACTTACACAATGATGGGGGTTTTCACTGCATTGTTTCACACCTCGAATAAGTGAAATCCCCTTTAAAGCCATATGGAGCTGACTTTGTTCAGACCTGAATGGATCTGTGTGTCTGTGTGTGTGGGGAAATGGAGGGGGGCTGGTGGGGGGAGAGTGGGGGACTTTTGGGAGAAGAAGAGGGTGAAACGTTTGCATACAATTCATTCCTCGCAAATTTCTTATCAGGTCAGGCACAGACCCAGCTATCCCACAGGACAAACTTGCACCCACCCAACTTTATTCGCTCAGAGACTCCCCCATGTTCAGTAACAACCCATTTTTGGTTTGAATGGCCTGGCCGATTTTATTTATTTCCGTCTAATTAATTCTGTTTGTCGACTTTAAATCACGCACCGCCCATTCGCCCGTCCGTCCCCCGAAACGTATTTAGTTGATGGGAGGAGGACTCCCTTTGCAGTCGTTTATTTCCGCCACTTTGCATTTTTTCTTTCTCCTTTCTCGTTCACTCCATCTCCACCCCACCCACACCCCCCACCCCCTCGACAGTCAAATCCTGCCCTGTTTGTGTTTTTCCTTTTGGCCCCATCATAAAACATTGCAATAGAGCTATAGTTCCATCGCAGATGCCTTTATTTCAAGCCTCACTAAAGGGGGAGGGAATGGGGTTGGAGGAGGAGTGCTGTAGGGGAGAAGAGAGAGAGAGAGAGCTCCCTTTGTGGCAAGGACTAATGGATTATTACACATTACTAATGGATTATTATACATGTTAATCCCCACCTCGGCCCCGACTGCACCAAGCAGCGTTGTGAAAAGTCTGTGTCTTGGCTCACGGCCCAAAAGTGCTCCAAATGCAGGGGAAGAGCAGTGTGAAAGCACAGAATAGCGAAGGCTTCTTTACACAAGGCAGGCAGTGACCTGTGGAGGTCACAGATGGTCCTCTCGGGCTCTGCCAAAGCCAGTCATTTATTATCATTCGAAACACTAGGCCTTGATCCATTGTGATCCCAAACTCCCAACTGTGCCCATTGGGGCTGATGGAGCTCGCCTAGCAACCAACTATCGTGAACAAAGCTCCCATTCCACTTCAATGAAAGCCAGCATTGCTTTTGACCCTAAAAATACATTTTCGATGACAGCCCCCTTTTCTACTGTCTGAAATCCAGGATAGGACAGAGGACGAGGGGGGAGAGAAGGAAGGTGGCCGCTAAACAAACTAGCAAAGTTTGGTTACAGATATTAGAGGCTATGACTATGTTTTGGGGCTGGAAAAATCATTGCATTTAAACACAGTGCATATGTTTATTAACTCTGGTTTGCTAACAGTCGTGCATCGAGCCTGGTTCAGTCACCTCTGAGTCAGAAAATTGTGGGTTCAAGCCCTACACTGGGGACTTTGGACTCACACAGTCTCGCTGACATTTCAATACAGTGGTGGATCAAGCGATCTGGGACACTACCCTGCATTGCTGTTGTCGTTGTTGAATGTGTGCAGTGTTGTCAGATGCCTTTTGGATGGCAAGATAATGGAGGTGCCATCTGCCGCTTCAGGTGGAGTTAAAGATCATATGGCATGGTTGGAAAAAAAAGAGAAGGGAGTTTCTTTACGGGTGTCTGCGAGACATTGCTATGTCTGCCACATTCGCCTACAAAACACACAGTCACCACACTTTACAATAGAGTTGTAGTTTATAGAGGGCCCTTTTGAGGTGTAGAACAGTTTTAAATGGGATTGAAAGAGTAAACCCATAACAGTACTTTAGGATGCCTAAAGACAATAGAACAAGAGGACAGAGGATAATGGTTGCAAAAGAGCATTTTAGGACAAACATCAGGAAGATTCCCTTCACCTAGAGGGTAATGAAAGACTGGAACAGAGATGTCTGGATGTGTGGTTGAGGCCTTAAAAATAGCTTGATGCGCTGTGATGGGAAGACGGCAGGATGTGTATTCTGGAATGATGAGATCCGATGAGTTGAAGGGCCTTCTTAATCCAAAGGCGTATTCTATTTTTCTGACTTTATGAAGTCATTTTGTTTAGCTTTACCATTTGCTAACTGTTGAGTTTTTTGTAGAATCATAGAGTTTTACAGCACAGAAGGAGGTCATTTAGCCCATTTAGCTACGACTATGTTTTGGGGCTGGAAAAATCATTGCATTTAAACACAGTGCATATATTTATTAACTCTGGTTTGCTAACAGTCACGCATCGAGCCTGGTTCAGTCACCTCTGAGTCAGAAGATTGTCTGTGTCGGCTCTTTTAAAAGAGCTGTCCAAATCAATCCCCGTGCTCCCCCCATAGCCCTGCAAACCTGTCCGCCCCAAATAATGATCCATTATAATAATTATAATTTCTTTGTTTTACTGCTCCTCAATAGAGCAGGTCTAAACAACTGGAAGTTCCATTAATTAGAGTAAGTTGAGGTGGCCAATGGAAACAGGCGAGGCCTTTGTAGGCAGGCCTGCGCATTGCTCCCCCACCCAGAAATACTGGTAAGAGAACACAGGACTTTAATTGGTTTCCTTCTAGCATTCCAGCTCAGTGGCCCACTTTACCCATCTGTTAGTGGGGTGTAGCCCAGTTTCCTTGGTAACCACTTATCCTTTGTAATTCCTGTCCGTCAATATTCCAAGTTTACTTTAGTTTAAAATATCAAAACGTAGGCATTTGAGCACACGCATACAACAATGTACACACATGCACATACACACACACGTGATCGCTTGTGCACACACACACACACACGATCGCACTCGCACACACACAGGGAGCGCATGCACACACATGTGATCGCATATGCACACACACATGATCGCACACACATGATCACACACACACACATACGCGAGCACGCACACCCATCATTATTAACTCACTTGGTTCCCACAAAATAAATTACTCCACTTTACAGGATTATCCTGTGAAGCGATTCGAGGCATCCTCCCGATATGAGAACCACTGGATCCAATGCAAGGACTATTATTAAGGATTAAGAATTGACTTGTGAAGACTGAGAGATGTTTCAAAGTTGCATACGATGTTCTAAACTCCATACCTCCATTATCACAGTCCTTGTCAAACTCCATTGGCTCCCTGTCACAGAGCGGATCAATTTCAAGATCCTCTTGTGCTTGAATCATGAGATAGCCTCTGGTACTCTCACCCACCACCCACCTCTGCTCTCTTCCTACACTACTACCCACTGCCTCACTCTTCGACCTTGGCATTGGGCTCTGCCACTGTCAAGCACTCCGAGACTCCGTCCGGTGTGAAGGGCGCTATATAAATGCAAGTTGTTGTTGGTGTTATGCAAGGATTATTAATACAAAGCCCCTGAATTGGGCTTATGATTAACATATAAGCCACTTCCCCTCGTGCTGCAAGATCTTTGATAAGCAACTTTCGCACCATATTAAATTCCTGTAACTTTCCTTTCGTTCATTATCAGTACCTGAATAGGATGACTGTGTGAGTGACTGAACTGAAAGTAAGCCAGGTTTAGATTCATAGAATTTTACAGCACAAAAGGAGGCCATTCGGCCCATCTAGTCTGTGCCGGCTCTTTGAAAAGAGCGATTCAATCCCACTGCCCTGCCCGCTCCCCATAGCCTAATAGACCTGTTCTCCCTAAATAAAGATCTAATTCCCTTTTAAAAGTTGTTATCGAATCAGCCTCCACCACCTTTTCAGGCAATGCATTCCAGATTCGAACAACTCGCTGAGTGAAAAAAATTCTCCTCAGCTCCCCTCTACTTCGCCTTGAAACTATTTTAAATCTGTGACCACGAGTCACAGATTCACCCACGAGTGGAAATAGTTTTTCTCTATTTGCCCTGTCGAAACCCCTCATGATCTTATAAACCCCTCATGCTCCAGTTGAAGATCCAGGTCTTCAACTGGAGCACACGACAACTTCCCATCAGAAGCCACATAGGGTGCCTCATTGCCAATGTGGATACATAATAATAATAGTAATCCTTGCATTGTTATAACGGTTATCGATGCCTCAAAGCGCTTCACAGAATATACTGTAAAAAGAATTGACTGTATATTTGTGGGCGAAACGCAGCAGCCAATTGCACACAGCAGTGTCCCACAAACAGTTGTGGATTGAAATGGCTAATTTATTCTTTTTCTAAGGGATTAGTATCAGAAGTGTAGAGTAAGGAAACTTGCCCAAGGTTTCACCTTGTCAATGGATTCCTTGTCCCATTCTGTGATTTTTAAAAATGTACAAATTTACAACGGAATTCAGGGGAATCCTGAAGCTTAGCCTTTGGAGCACTTGTCTTGTTAGAGCTATGACCTGGGTTTGATTCCCGGGTTGGGTGAAACATTGGACAAGTTTATTTATTCCACACACCTCTGTTTACCAGGCATTAAGTAGAAAACCTCTAGTGGTTAATTTTGTTAAATAAAAATCACTTTCCGGGGGTAATAATCCCTCCAAAAAATGATAATAATTTGGTAGCTCAATCTACGACTGTTTGTGGCACACCTCTATGTGCAATTGGCATCACACAGAGCGTAAACCACAAAGATTAACATTGCAAAGTCTGGGTAAGCCTCTACCTCGCAGTTAGCCAGGACCACCTAGTTGAGAGTAAAACGCATCGCACCACCCCTTTCTCTAACTCATTCTCTCCCAGGACTTGAATACTGGGCAGATCCCCATCCCTATTATGTGCTCATTTATTTGCCTCCTGTCTACCTGTGTTTGAAACCAAAACACAGCACCAACTAAACACGATCTATTGATTTTTCTGTCTCTCTTGCTCTCGCACTGTTTTCAATCTTGATGGTGTTCTATACAACATTATGAACCTGGGCTTCTCAAGTATAACCCATGAATAAACCTCACTCGGTTGAGATGTGGGAGGGCGACAGGCTCACAATGAGACAGACGGAGGGTAAAAGGGGAAAAAATACACAAGCCGAACGCTTTGGGGAGAGGAGGCAGGGGGGTGGTTGGACCATTGAGATAAACAAACCTGTCATATACACTCCGAACAGCTCGGACCTCACTTGGCATTATTCTGTGCTGGACTTTTGAGTTCCCAAAGGAAAAAGAAAAGAAAAAATTCCCTCATTGCTTTAACAAACCTAATAAGCTGCCTGTCCAGTCCCGGTAATTGCATTAGAGAGAGTTGTACGCAGAGCTACAAGTCATTTGTTCTCAACAAAAGCGTTAGCTCTGTGTGGGGAAATGTGTTGGGGAGCAGGCAGCTTGTTCTGTGAAGGAGTTTTGAAACACCATTATCTCCCCCCACCCATACCTCAAAAAAAAAGACTGGTCAAATCTTATTAAATGCTTAAGAGTACAATCTTGTCAGAGTAAAACAGATTAGGACCTCAGTCAGTCGAGTTCACAGGCTGCAAAGGACAGATGAATAGATTTGATTATCCACTCCCACCCCACACCCCATCTCCACTGCCCCACCACCCTCTCCTGCTAATTATTAAGGCCCAACCCTTCGGACTCTGACAACAACATTGGGAATATTTATAATAATAATAATAATCCTTGCATTTGATATATCGTTTTTCATGCCTTCTAGACGTCTCAAAGCGCTTCACAGAATATACTGTAAAGTAAATTGACCGTATGTTTGTGGGTGAAACGCCACAGCCAATTGCTTACAGCAGTGTCCCACAAACAGTCGTGGATTTAAGCAACTAATTTATTATTGGGGGTTTTTCTTAAGGGATTATTATCAGGTATGTGGAGTAAACTTGTCAATTAAACCCAGATCTTTCGCTTGCAAGACAAGTGTTCTAACCACTGAGTTACGAGACTCCGGTTATAGGATTGTTTGTATGACACTCTCTTTAGCAAAGATCCTATGGTACTTGGTGAACGTATTGACAGCAATTACGTATCTTGTACAACAACAACAAATTGCATTTATAAAGTACTTTTCAAGTCCATAGGACAATCCAAAGCATTGAACAGTCAAGGATTTGTATCTGAGCTGTAAGCTCAAAATGTTCTCATCGTGACTGAGCTGGTGCAGCTATTTACTTTAATGGAACCATCTGTTCTGCTGTACGCTGAGTAATCTTTTGCTGGGCTATAAGAGTTCCAGAATTCTACGTCAATGAAGAAAGAAGCAATCTAACCCAATCTGTGGCTGCAAAAACCCACTATAATTCTACCTCTATAACATTAAGCCTCATCCCATTGCCTTCTTCCCCGATATCCTTCTACAGCATACAATTTACATTTACATAGCTCCTTTCACATTAGGAGGATGGCTGAAAGGGCTTCAAAGTGTCCCTAATTTTCTTCTAAATGCACAGAATTGACCGAACTTCAATAACCACTTGAGACAACCCATTCCACATGCTAATGACCCCCTTCATGAGGAAGGAAATATCTTCTAACTTTTTAGCCCATTGTACAGCTAACGATAATCTTGAATTTATGCCGCCCTTGCCACTCTCTTTAGTGATGACGCTCCACTCAAATGAAAATACGTTTTCCACAACAGACCGAGAGAGGAGAGCAAAGCCCAAACAGATAGGTCGAGCCAACCGGCACATTGGGAAGGAACTAGCTAGTTGCTGAATCATCTGTTTTCCAACCGTTTGTAAAATTCTAGTTATGAAATCCGGGCACAGAGGCACCAGTACACAGACGGCCAAGAATACATAGGGATTAGGCAAGTTATCTGAGCCTAACACTGTTCTTCAAGGTAATTCCCGGGCAAACAAAGAGAGTCGA
This sequence comes from Hydrolagus colliei, assembly GCA_035084275.1. Taxonomy (NCBI): domain Eukaryota; kingdom Metazoa; phylum Chordata; class Chondrichthyes; order Chimaeriformes; family Chimaeridae; genus Hydrolagus; species Hydrolagus colliei. Next base: position 12,938,596 of record CM068757.1, on the reverse strand, counting down.
GTCCTTTCTTAGCCAGTGTATTGCCATCTAAGAACTAAAACCCTCCACAAACATTGTGGTACAGGAAGGATTCACTAATCCCTGGTAGCTTTCCTTGCTCAGAGTCTAACTTGTGTCTCAGAGGTGGAGAAGGAGCTTGCTTACAATGCCCTCCAGCTGTTACTGTTATGCTCCCACTTTGCTCGAAATCTACTGGGAGCAGATTCCGAGCATTGGAAAGCCATTCAGAGTGTAGGGTGCAAACATCAATGAGCCCTAACATACACCAAACCCAGTGATCTTTCTGCTGTGTCTATGGATTTTCCATTTAGAATAATAGATGGATTTGATATTGGGCTTTATCACGTCTTTGAGGCATCTCACGACATTTGACAGAGAGCTCCGTGAAGGACTTTGAGATATTTTAACATTTTAACATTGTAGGTAGTATATCGTGGAGCTCTTGTAGCTCAGTAGTTGGAGCAGATGGCAAGCGTGAGACCTGTGTTCGAATCCAGGCAGATCAGGACAAAACCTTGGGCAAGTTTCCATGCCTAATAATAATCTCTCCCAAAAAACCCCACAAAAATAAAAATTGGTCATTTTCAATCCACAACTGTTTGTGGGACACTGCTGTGCGCAATTAGCTGACGCATTTCGCCCACAAATATACAGTCAATTCACTTTACAGTATATTTTGTGAAGTGCTTTGAGACATCTAGAAGATGTGAAAAGCGCTATATCAAAATGCAAGGATTATTATTAAAGAGAATAATAATAATCATTGTTATTATCTGAAGCCTAAATACAAATTTTTCAAGTCGTTTCTGATAGATTAAATATTTCATTTAGCAAGTCCTGGTGTACTTTCATACTGAGACGAGTGCAGGTTTGTGAAGGTTTGGGTTTGAAGCCGCCAGTGAACTCCAAACAGGCGTTGCATATTAAAAAAAAATTGCCCACTTGCATGCGTTTTGTGCATTGTGAAAGCGAACACAAACATAAAACCCGCCTCTGGGCCATTCAGTAACAGGAGCTCAGGGAGAACAGAGATCCCCTCCCAACCACGCCAACATCCCAACCACCGCTGGCCTTGAACGCCCAAGTCCAGCTCGCTCCGATATCTGGTTTAGTATTTTACGACTGTTGACACAAAGAGAAACCGCTGAGATTGCTCGAAGTAAGAGACTAGTGTTTGTCGTGTGCATGCCTTGTGTCACATTAAATTGGTGATTTATAATATCTCTCAGTGCCATGAGTCATTCCTCATTGTGGCATTGTGCCCACTTTGTATAAGGGCACAATTTATCCGCCACTTTATCAAGCCTCTCACTTATTGTTCCTTTTTGGGTTTATGTTCAGTCGCTTGACAATGCTGTCCCGCTTTCCCCCAACTCTCCCCCCTCCCCCCACCCCACCCCGATTCAATCTCTACAACCATTGGTGCAATAAATAATCCTTTTGTGGTGCCTTTCACATTGGGAGGACGTCTCAAAACACTTCACAGAATCACGTGATTTTACTGTGAAGCATACCATTTACGCACAGAAATCCAGAAGTGAGTGACTAATTTTAACTGGGGCTGGAATTGTTGGCCAGGACTCCAGGAGAAACTCCCTTCTCTATTGGATCTTGAACGTCCGTCCACCTGAACAGGTACAAATGGGACCTCAGTTTAACATCACACCTAAATGACCCCACCTCTGATAATGACCCCCCACCCCAACACCACATTGGAGTAGTTAGCCTAGACTATGCGAGTTCAATCAGTGAGTTAAAAGCCCCAACACAGGGGGCTTGAAACCACAAACTTCAGAGGTGAGAGTGCTACTAATTGAGTCAACTGGTGAAAATATCCCATCGCGCAATTTTTGTGGGTGTGATATCATCAGAGGTCATATCACATGGCCGCAATTTTGACCCCCGCAAAACATATTCGGAGAGGAAACTCTTAACTGTGCGGCAACAGAACACCCTTCTGATCTCCATTCAGCTTCTTGTCAAGTCTCATGCGCATCCTTCAGTAAATCACCCTCCCCGGTCACTTTTACACTCGGACCTTGCTGACTGCTGACAGATGGCATAAGGAAAACCTGTTTGATGAACAACAGAGGTCACCATGATCATTGCATTTATTGTGGGCAATGTTCCCACCTCCTTTTTTTCCAGGATGCATTCGTTCGTTCCATACTGTAAAGAACTGAAACCCAATCTCAGGTCTTTTACTGCAAGACTTCACTGAAATAAAACACAAAACCTGTTTCCCAAACAGGCATTGTAATCCAGTTTTGGAGGTTGAGAGTGATTTAGAGCCCAGAGCCCGGTTGGAATGAGAGTGTGCGTGTCGATGCGGTGGATCAATTAACTGGACTCCCCACTGTGTCCCAATATGGTAACAGCCAAAGATCAGCAGAACTTAACAAAAGCCCTGTCCCCAGTGACTGTTCCAAAGGCTTGTGAGTGTGAGCGGGGGAAAAGTGCCTGGATTTTGTGGTGCGCAGTTTGACGTTATAATAATAATCCTTGCATTTGATACAGCGCCTTATCATGTCGTCATGATGTCGCAAAGCACTGCACAGGATATACTGTACTGTAAAGTGAATGGACTGTTTATTTTGGGTCGGAGTGAAATGCAGCAAAATATGGTAAAATACAAAAATTAAATAGTGAAAGAGGAATTTAAAAAAGGCAAAACCCCTTCTTTCCTTCCTTCCCTTCTTAGCGCAATTGGCTGCCACGTTTGGCCACAAAATACACAGTTACAGCGGTATATTCTGTGAGGAGATTTGAGCCGTCTTGAAGATATGACAAGGCACTACAGTATATTGAATGCAAGGATTATTAGCATTATTCCTTCCTTCCTATGGCACATCAACTAAAGTCACGTGTTTTTGTTGAAAGGAAAGAATCATCCGCTCTGTATCTGGCCCAGCTGAAAAAACTGTCACATTTCACACGATGATTTGCAGAGTGAGTTCACAACAACAACAACAACAATTTGCACTCATATAGTGCATTCCACGTAGGGTAGTGTCTAAGAGCACTTAACAGTGGCAGAGCCTGACTCTGAGCAGGAGGTGGGGAGGTGACCGCAAGCACGGTTTCAAAAGGAAGGTTTTCAAGCGGGACTTGAAAAAGTGGGGAGAGGGTGCAAGGCAGAGGCGGAGGGATTGTGTTCCACAATTTTGGGGTGTAGTGGCTAAAAGTGCGACCATTAGTGGTGGAGCGGAGGGTACGCCAGGGACAGTGGAGTAGAGGTGCCGGGTGGTGGATTGCGGAGTGAAGAGATAGGGAGGTGCCAGGGAATGAATTGGTTTGAATGTGAGTATGAGGATCTTGAAGTCAATCTTTTCGGTGAGGGGGAGCCAATGGATCCTGGCCAGAACTGATGAGATGGGGGTATGGATTTTGGTCCAGGTCAGTATGAGGGCAGCAGATTTTTGAATGAGTTGAATCTTTTAAAGTGGAGCTGGGTGAGGTGTGTTGGAATAATCCAAGCGGGAGGTGACAAGCGCATGCACAACAGTTTCAGCGGCATTTGTTGTAAGGCACAGTCGGAAATGGGCAATGTGGCGAAGGTGGAGGGAGGCGGTCCTGGTCAGGGAACGGATGTGGGGGAGGAAGGACACCCGTGGTTCAAACTGGATGCCTAGATTGTGCACTGGTTCGGTGAATCTGAGGGAGAGCCCAGGGAGGTTGAGGATCCACAGGAGTGATGACGTTGACGGGAGCCAAGGAGTATGGCTTCTGACTTGACCACATTCAACTGCAGGAAATTTGCACCATCCAGGCCCTAATGTCTGCCAGCCAAGCTGATAGAACATCAGTGGACCTGGAGACGATGCTGGAGGTGGCAAAGCAGATTTGTGGAAATCTACCCTATGTCTGCAGATGACATTGCCAAGATGGAGCATATAGATAAGGAAAAGAAGAAGGCCAAGGATGGAGCCCTGTGTGGCATCCACAGGGTGAAGGCAGGAGGAGAAGCCACATTTTGTGCGATTCTGATTTTGAATCCCCAAATCCATGAAGAAATAAGGCGTAATAGTACGCGAGGTTCCAGAATTACTTTCTGCACCCATCACTACCAATAAAGCAACAGCAACACCAACAACGTGCACTCATGTAGCACCTTTCTCTTCAGGGAACATCTCAAAGCACTCCACGGAGGTGGTGTGCAAGCACAGAGCAAACTTGTAATAGTGGATAACTGGTCTCTCTCTATCTCCTGAAAACCTTCGGTGCAAATTTAGCACAGAGAGCAGACCTCAACGTTTCTGTCAGATGCCCACATCCAAGTATTTGGTGGTAGATACCAAAGCACATCAAGGTTGCAGTTGCTTAACTAGGGGTTCAGAAGATGACAACAACAGTGTAAGCCAAGCTAGAGTTTGGTTTGGCCTGCAATTGCCGTTAATGCCTTTGAATCCCCTATCGCCTACAAGCTCAATATACAGACGCCATCAACCGCACCTCCACAAGTTGGACATTGTAGGAACAACAACAACAACATTTGTATAGTGCCTTTCATGTGGTATGATAAACATCCAGATCTGTGTGTGAGGTAGGGAGGTCACTGGTTGCATGTTGCGAATGACAGGTTGTTGTGTTACGCGAAAAATGCAGAGCTTCGATAATCTCAACACACTCCCTCGCAGGAACATCCTCCAGCCCATCTCGGCCTCAGACCATATAGCCTCAAAGTAACGCAGAACTGTGCGAAAATACTCCTTTTAAAGCCTGAATTTAAGAACCATTCGCGAATTCTGCACCTTCCTAATCACTTAAAGCAAAATGGTTCCGCGCAGGGTAAGATGCAGTGGAATTTGAACTCCCTCCCACCCGCCCTGACCCACTCCACCCCCATATCTCACGGAAATACAACAAACATCAAAATCAATCCGTTTCAGGCAATCTTGCAACTTTTCAGACTTGTGTGCAGAACTTAATTGCCGCATCGTAAAAGATTATGGGTCAGGGATTTGGTACCATCCCCTCTCCACACCCTCCCCCCTCCGCTCCCTCGTTCGCTTGCTCAGCTCAGAGTATCAAGCTATCTGAGAATCTGACAGATGGTTTCTCTCCTTGAAACAGCCTTCATCCATTTTTTTTTGACAGGATGTGATTTCTCCGCAATATTGAATGGGGACAATGGGGCTAAGATTGGCGCCTTTGTTTCGGTGATTGCTGCCTGAATAGCAACAGAGGGGGCAAAACAACACAGAGAGCGGCTACCATGAGAAGCTGAAGTGTAAAGTGAGCTGCAGGGACACACGATTGGTAACTCATTCTCTCCAGGTCCGCATAGTTAAACGGGTCCTCTTTGCAAAGGCGAGTCACAAGGAATTCAGAGCAGATACGACGGAAGCCTGCACGTCATTGAAGCCGCTAGGGAGCACACACACACACACACACACACACACACACACACACACACACACACAGTCCCCGGCTCCCAACCGCACGTCTGAATAGAAAGCTGGGTAACAGGTGTTCCCTCTCGGAATGGGACACACCATCTGCCGAGGCAAAGTATAGGTATGAGGAGAGTTAAAAAGTATCTACATTGCAAAGGGCAATGAACTAGACATAGAGATGGGATTGTCAGGTACATTATGGCAGGATAACTGGTTGAAAGACAAACAAACAAAATTATATTTGTATAGTGACTTTCAAGTCGGGAGGACGTCCCCAGGCACTGAAAAGAAGATCTAGTTGATAACAAAAGTAGCCATAAAGAGTTATTTCTTCATCACCTTAAGGGAGTCGTATTTCGGAGGATAGAGTAGGTAGTGTTGAGAGAGAGTGGGGTGGTGGGGAGCGTGAGGAAGGGAAATGCACTGTGATGCACGGAGTGAAAAAGGGCAGCTCAACTGCGTGAACAGCTCAGTCACTTCAGAACCAAGTCTAGTTTAAATGGCTTGACATTAACACTGAAGTGGTTTGTTATTCAGGTAGCTCAGTGAGTTGAGCAATGGATGTCGAGGGGTACAATTGAGCGAGCGAACTGGGTTCCGATCCCAAACACATATTTTATCATTTTGAAGTTGATAAAATAGAAATAAAACCACTCGAGTCTAAAATGATCCTAAGAAGCGTCTCCTCAAGAATGGTATTGGGTTGGTGAGGCAGCAAGAGCTGCCCATGGACGTAGGAAGGAAACTGGAGCTGGCGAATAGACAAGACTCACATTGGAACAATAGCAACAACTTGCATTTGTATAGTGCCCTTCACACGGAACCTTAACTACATGAAAGCCAAGCATTCACCGCTGCATAAGAGCCAAAACAACGATATGAGAAGAATACAAGTTTAAAAGCCACAACGATAACCTCTGGGACCAAATGTTGTTTCGCAAACCAACCTGGCCTTTTGATGGTCACATCTCATATCTCTACCCCGAGTCAGTATACTTTGGCTTCTCGGTTGGATCTGGAGTTGATCCAATTACAGTATTTTGTGCAGGCTTCAAATTAATTTGTATCATATTTATATAGGCACTAGGTGGCAGTCTATTCCAGACATCAGTGCCTCAGCTTTAAGTGTTCCTCAAGCTGGTATTAGTTTGTGGTTAGCGTCTTAGCCCCCCCACCCCCACTACACGTAACACACACACAAGTCCGCAGCATCACCATATTGTTTTTTGTTGAATTATCCCACTGACTGACTACCCCACACTCCATTGCCTCTGCGTTGGAAAGTTGTGGGTTCAAGTTCCAGTGCAGTACTGGGGAGTGCTGCCCTATCTGAGGCACCATTCTTGGTCCTTTAATCAATAGCTGACATTGCCTAGGCCATGGGTGGTGGAGAGCGAGAGGGGGGAGCAGTTTGCACCTGTATCCATCTCGCTTTCAGCTGGCCATGTTCCTGGTATGTAGCAGCAAAGTAATAATTATCACAGTTAAACTTGCATAAACCTGATCTGTATAAATCATACAATCAATCGCCTGAGTTGCACATCTACCTGTGCAAGTTTGACATCAATCATACTTTGCATTAGTTTATGTTAAATATATATACGACTGATACGACTTATGTGTGATTTACTGTACGTCACGCATCACGATGTTCACCTCTGTGATACTATAGCCATACCCAGAATCAAAGGCAGATCTCTGACTCTCTCTGCCTTCCTCCCTCTCTATGCGTTCTGCAGGCATACACAAAGTAACAGTGAGGTACAGGAGAGAAGAACAGTGGGGTATAGGAGAGGGGAACATTGGCGTTACAAGAAAGGTTAGACCTGTGTAGCATGTGAAGCCTGTAAGGGACTAGTTGGGTTGAATGGCCTGTTAATGTATCATGCAACTCTGTGTCAGGACCTGGAAATGAATAGGAATTTTTTTTGAAGTCAAGTCAGGTTAGTTATTAAATAAAATATATGAAAAGGGGCCCCCCAAAAAAAAACCTCGACCAAAACACTAACTACTGTACATAGAGCACAGAGCTCAGTGTGGTGGATATGAGGGGAGCGGTCTGTGTGTGTGTCTGCGTCTGTGTGTTCGTATATAAAGATGATGGATTATTTCAAACAGATGAAATGACCCTTACTTTTATGAAGTGGAAGATCAGGTTTTTGTTCAGTTACTGCCCATAGCCTGAAGGTCTGAGTAACTCACTTAGCAAAAACAGAGGGAATCATTGCGTGACTCACTTACAAGTGTGGTATGTACAAAAAACGCAGGCAAACTCTAATCATAACTTCAGAGCTTACATTCCCCACTCTAAAAACGCCCCCCCCAAAAAGGACCCACTGTCCTCCGACCCAGCCTGTTTTGTATCTGTAGGAAATGGGAGGCTGAAATAGAACTTGGAGCTGGAAACATAGAACTTTTGCAGCACAGAAGAAAACCATTCAGCCCATTGTGTCTGTGCTGGATCTTTGAGAGAGTGATACATTCAGTACCTCTTTACCTGGCTTTTACCTCATTCACTCCCAAACCATAGGTGCTACATGTAACCCTTTTTTTTTCAGGTATCTGCCTACCCAGTTCCTTCTTGAACGCTAATGTGGATCCGGCCAAGACCATCGCTCTCAGCGGGGCATTCCACATCCTAAAAGCTCTGTGTGTAAAAATAATTCCTCCTTATCTCCCCCTTCGCTAATTGTCTTAAATTGATACCCTCAAGGCACTGACTCACAACCAGTGGAAATCATTTCTCCCCCATCAACACTGTCAGAAAAACTCACCATGTTAAAAACCTACAGTAGGTCTATCTTCAAACCTCTCTGTTCGAAAACTAGAGAATGATGTTTAGGGGCTAAACCAAATGGCAATTATTTAATAGGCTTTATAATAATAATGCTTGCATTTGAAACAGTTTCAAATTGCCCACAAAATGCACACAGTCACATTCCATTACAGTACATCTTGTGAAATCTTTAAGGTGTCGCAACGGCACAATAAGGTGATATATCAAATGCAATGATTATCATTAAGGATTTTAATTATCAATACGTAATTGAGACTTCACAGAAGGATTTTACTTGAAGTGTAGCGACTGTGTATTTTGTAGGCAAACGTGGCAGCCAATTTACGTACAGAAGTACGCAAACAAGCATGAAGTAAATACCTGATTTGATTTGGGGGGGGATTGTTGGCCAGGAAACCAGAAGAAACTTTGAATAGCACCACTTGATCTTTAAGGTATATTTGAACAAGGACCGATGGGACCTCGGTTTAATGTCTCATCCAACAGAAGGTATCTCCAACAAGGCAACGCTCCCCCAGCCCCTTATTGGAGTGTGAGCCTAGCCAGTGAGCTCAAAGGCCTGAGCTGCGGCAAGTGAGTATTTTCATTCTTCTCATTAAGAATAAAAATAATAATGATCTTGCATTCGATATAGTGCTTTTCACGCCTTCTAGACGTCTCAAAGCACCACAGAATATACCGTAAAGTGAATAGATTGTACATTTGTGGCCTAAACGCGACAGCCAATCACACAGCAGCGTCCCACAAACTGTCGTGGATTGAAATGAACAATTTTATTAATGTGTTTGTATTCATTTGATTTTGAACAGACAACCAAATTCTGAGATATAATGCATTTATTGCACTTATTTGGACTAAACATGTGATAGTTGAGTGAAGAATATGGGCATTTACAGTATGTATATGAAATTGTTTCTTGTCCAAACAGAGCTTGTTTTAAAAATAAACTAAGAAATTAGTTTTTTTCTTGTGAGTTATTGGGTTGATATCAAACCGCATTTTTTAATTGAATAACAACAAGACTATATACATTTGCCATAACATTTTTTCAAATAGAATGTTTGATATTGATACCCCATGTTTATTTCAGACAAATTAAGATGATTAAAGTGGATCAATGCAAGACAGTGAGTGGGTGTCTAGGCACATGGAGCAGATTGGATTGACCTGAATAGGGGCGTACTGTGCTGAGTACAGACTTCAGATTCATGTCACTGCTATGATTCAGCCCTGTGTATGTTACCATGGTATTGAATAAACTTTACAGGAGTGTTCCCCATAAAATAGGATGGGAGTGTGGCACACTGAACAGGGTGGATCCCTGGATCAAAGAAGAGATGCCCATAAATGTTTTTTTTAAAGAAAGGCTTCAAACCATCTCCTGGACAGGTATTATTATTATCACCTTTAGATAGGTGCTGGAAAAATGATTAACAGAGCTCACGTTTTGCGATACCTGAAGATTGTCTGACAAGGCGTTCCTGAGAGAGAGGACAATATAAGTGTATCGGTCAGGGGATTGATGATAATATCACAATAAAATAATAATCCTTGCATTTGATCTAACGCTTTTCACGTCCTCTAGAAGTCTCCAATCGCTTCACAGAATATACTGTAAAGTGGATTGACTGTATATATGTGGGCGATAACTTCCATCCTGACATTTCCATTGAAATCACATAGAATCCTGGGTGTCTGACTCAGAGGCTGGAGCACTACAGCCGCACTAGGTTGACACCCAATGGGATTAGAGTAGCGAGATCTAAAGGAGGAAACACAGGCAGGATGGCCTCCTCCTGTGCTGTAAACACTCTGAGAAGGAATTTTCCCCTATAAAGCAGTATTACACACAAGCATCGATTAACAAGGGCTCTTAATGTAGAGTGCCACGGGCAGAATGAGACACCTCCCAGTTAAGGTGGAGAGCAATGCTGATTACTCACACCTCAGTAATCCCTCGCTGACCACCTGTTTCTCCCATTATCTATACGGCTGCCCCAGGAACACACAGTTTGTAAGAATTACCCTGTACCAATGCCCTTGGTAAGAATTACCAAGCTTTTGCTGTAAGCAAGGTCACCGTGATTTACAAAATTGCAAAGCACCACCGTAATACTTCCATCTCTTTCACTCAGCGTCCAGAAGCCTGGACAGTATTAAATGTTTGCCTCAGGCAATTCGCCTACTAAACAATACAATACTATGCTGTTTAACTCCTATAAATCTTGTGGTCCCATTTCCAGCATTGTTCCCCCACATCTCAGGTAAAATAATATTCTTTGGATTGGGAAAGGTTGACACACAGTGTTGCCAAACACATACGAGTTTCGGGGCATCTTCTGTTAAACCCTTCAACTGTGAGCACTTCCCGGCAAAGAGTAATAAGAAACACAGAGGACCTCAACTCAAGATGTATTTTTGGGTCGGCTGGCTGCCCGACACAAGTGGAAAGCCATCACCGTGCCAAAAAATATCTTTATTCGGTGGCCACTTTAACCCCTGCCCTGAGCAGTCCACAATGGCAGCCACCTACACATGGGAATGTCCCTGTGACATTGCAGAGACTAGCTAGAGTTTTGAAACAAAAGGGAACTTAATGAAACTTAAGAAATCATCTGCAAGACAATCACAGTCTGCATTGTAAATCTTGTGAAGCGCTTTGAGACATCCTCCCCTTATGAAAGGGGCGATATGAAATGGCAAGATTATTATTGTTAATAATAAACCATGAATTTGAAACAGTGCTTTTCACGTCTTCTAGACACCTCAAAGAGCTTCACAGAATATACTGTAAAATGAATTGACTGTTTATTTAAATGTATATTTGTGGGTGAAACGCGGCAGCCAATTGCGCACAGCAGTGTCCCACAAACAGTCGTGGATTGAAATGACCAATTTTTCTTATTGTGGTGTTTTTGGACGGACTATTATTCCTCGTAAAGCAATACGTACAGCAACTAGACATAATTGCAACACATCTGTATTCTTTTTATTGAGGCGGGAGGGCAGGGGTTAAAGTGGCCACCGAATAAAACTGCTGGTCTCTGACATTGATTGACATGTGAGCATTTCGCCAAGTAAAGCGAATGAAGAGTCGTGTAGATGTCCCAACAGCTGTCAAAGGCACAGTATGGAGCTTTACCCAAGTCCCTGCTGCAGTTTTCAGGCACAATAAACCAACACTAATTGAAAATGGTGTGTGTTTTAGTGGCACAGCCGTGCGAATGACTCAGAAGGTTTTAAGAAAACTCAGCGATTGTGCACATCCAAGAAGGCCTGACAGCCCTGAGTCACGACCTTGGCTTTTCCACTCCAAGCTTTGAGGTATGGCGCCTGATCAAGTCGTTGTGACGACTCAACGCGCTTCACAGAATATAATGTAAAGTGAAATGACTGCATGGATTGTGGGCGAAACACTAATGAGCCAATTAGCGCATGATCGAATGACCAAATTACTATTTTTTTTGAAGTCGGTTGGGGGGGGGTGGGGTCGGTCGGTTGGAAATAGAATTAAAATTGAAAATAAAAGTGAACAATAAGATAAAACTGTGAATGGAGGCAATGGGAGGGAGTGAAATAAGACGGATTCCCAAATCGCTTTTGATTCTCTTTGTAAAATCGTTTTTCGTATCGAGGGAATTTAAGTCACCAGCCACCTTCTTCGACCTTTCTCACCCAGTCATTATCCGCCTGTTCAGCACAATATTGACAGTCCCAGTCCTCCCCCACCTCAACCCCCTCAATATCCTGACCAACAATCCATCAGCTAAAATTCACTTTGTGGCTGTTCGTGCGACATCGCTGTTGGCTGCCGTGTTCTCCTACACTATACACATGAACTAAATTTGACAGCAATTAGTTGCAAAGCACTTTGGTGGAATTTTGATGTTAGAAGCACGGTATGAATTGGAAGTATTATTAATGATCTTGGTTGTTTGAAATGATTTATTATCAAGCACTCTGGGATCCCACCCTGCCTGAAGGGCACTGTATAAATGCAAGTAGTTGTTATTTACTTGAAACAGCAATCGCGCTCTCTCTCCCTCTCTGTCCCTCTCACACTCACTCAATCTTTGGTCCTCACCTCTGAGTGTTGGACACCAGGTTGACATTGGCCTCTGTGAATAAGCCTAAAAGCTGGTGCAGCAGGACTTCTGGTTTTGACTTGAACCACTCGATTATAGCAAGACGCTAATACCTTGTTTATTCTAAATCCCAGGAACCTTTTACCCAAATTCAGCAGTCACTCCCCAGGCATTGCAGTGAGCAGTCCTGCCACCCTCTGCAGTTCACATCCCTCAGCCTGGCATCTCCACTGCTGAAACTTTCTTTTGTGGGATCAGGGCAGGGGTGGGGAGGGTGAGGGAAGGATGAAGGTGTGGGTAGAGTTCATTTCTCCACTGAGGACTAAGGATGTAGGGACTCCACACTGATCTGGCCTCTGACTTGTTTGCTGCCTTTATTACATGAATTGGCAGCTAGATTCAAGCAGCTACCTGACACCCCACCCGCCTTCTCTCCTTCCCTCACCCACCCCCAACCCCAGTAGATCTCTGGCACCAATAATTCTTTCCGCACCAAAGCACAATCCGGTCTGATCACAAACTGGCTGCCTCGGTCGCCTGCAAAATACAGAGTGTGTGACACGACATGTAATCAGGCCATTGGACCCAATTGCTCCATACCAGTATTTATACTCCGCAGCAACAACAACAACAAAATTGCACTTATATAGTGCCTTTCACGTCGGGAGAACGTCACAAAGTGCTGAACAGTCAGGTCAGGACCCAAGCGGTGGGGGGAGGGTCGGGGTAGGGGGAAGGAGAGGGTGAAGAGTTAGTGGGGGAGCCAATGACGCGGTCGAAGAGGAAGGTCTTGAAACCGGCCTTGAAGGAGGAAAGGGAGGAGGCAAGGTGGAGGGGCTGCGGGATGGAGTTCCACAGTGTGGGAGCAGAGAGGTTGAAAGCCCGGCCGCCAATGATTGGACGGTTAGGGTGGTGGACGTGGAGCAGGATGCTCCGCCTGCTGAACGGAGGGTGTGGGCAGACTGGTAGGGAGACAGCAGGTCAGAGAGATAGCCGGGTGGAAGGCCGTGAATGGCCTTGAAAGTGAGGACGAGGATCTTGAATTCGATCCTCTGGGTGACGGGGAACCAGTGGAGAGGGTGGGAGTGATGTGGTCGCGAAGCCTGGTACAGGTGAGTACACGAGCTGCAGAATTCTCCGGCCTTCCTACTCCTCTCTCCGATACGCCCCTGCTCCCTCTTCCCTCATGCGTGCACGCGTCGGTTGACTGTTAGAATCAGCTCAGGATGATCGCAGTAAATTGCCGTCAATCAAACGTAATCGATTACAGCTGATTAATGGCTGATCAACCTGCAGCGAGTGCTGGGGGTGGGGGGTAGAGGGTATATAAAAATTGATGTGTGCCAGGTTCTGACCCATCACAAGAGCAACACAGAAATCTGCCGACCCCCTCAGGCACACATCCAAAAGGTCACTTACAGTACCCAGCAGAAACAAAAATTACTTTCCATCCAGGTTTTCAGGCCTCATCACAGTTTAAACAGATAATGTCATGGGAGTCTTGCCCGTGGGACAAACTGATGAAATGTACAGCCCTCTGCCAGGTCTCTCTCTGTATCCAGGCATGTTGGAGCCTTGCTCTCAAACTGGCTGAACTCCATCGGCTGCAGTACTAATGTCACTGTGTTACTGATTGCATTTTCTTATTTGAGTCACTTCAGTTAGGAATTCGCTAATCAGGAGATGCATCAGAGTTCCTGAAGGCATTATGCTGGCGGAGAATGTTCTCATTTACTTTTCTTAACTTTTTAGCAAGCGTATATACCTAGCAAGGTCATATTGTAGAGGCCACTGGCATGGGGGAAGACAAATGCGCAGTAAAGCAAGTGTACATCGGGTAGTGCGTTACTTAGAAAGAACAAGGTATTCTTTTCATGATCAGTGACCAGTTTTCAGATCCGTTTGGCCTTTTCTGCTTTGTGAGAAAGCAGTTAGCGTTCAGAATATTTTGAAATCGCAGTCTCTTTAAGGTAGGTTTGTGGCTGTTTGAGAGACCTTGCTGTATACATGTTGGTTACTGCGTTTGCTTACAGTCACTACATTGGGCAATACGTATTTAAGAAGCACTTCAAGATCTTTTGGGAGTCCTGTAGCTCAGCCTTACAAGCGTGAGACCTGCATTCGAATCCAGGCAAGGCAAACCCTTGGGCAAGTTTTCTTACTCCACACGCCTAATAATAATCAGTCAAAAAAAAGCCTGTAATAAATTGGTCTTTTCAATCTATGAAAAGACCAATTGTGGGACACTGCTGTGGTCAATTGGCTGCCTTGTTTCACCCACAAATATACAGTCAATTCACTTTACAGGATATTCTGTGAAGCGCTTTGAGACGTCTAGAAGACGTGAAAAGCGCTATATCAAACAAGGATTATTATTATTATTTTGATATTACTGCCACACATGCACGCATTATTATCATAATTCCTAATCATTCCTGGACCCCCACTCTTTTAAGGGGCTCCCCTCTCTCGCTCACATACATTTGCAAAACCTGTGATGGATTCCAACAAACATCTGAACAAGTGAATGGAGGTGGTGCATTCCTTCAGTGCACCAGCACGGGAAGCCAGAACAATGCATAGCACAGGTGATTGCTGGTTATCCACCACTTGAGACAAGTAAGGACAAGTTGCCTGCACTCTGCAACAATCATCTCCTGCCCTGAACAAGCCCACCCTTGCTTTCTGTCCCGCCTTGCACTTCTTTGACAACCCTGAGCAAATATTCTGGGAACGTGCCTAAGTTACTGAGGACCTGCCTTAATACACAGTTTTGCAGCAACGTACAAGTGGAATCTACGTCTCGTTACCACACAAGAATAATAATAATAATAGTAATAATAATTTTTGCATTTGATTTAGCGTTTTTACATCTTCTAGACATCTCAAAGTGCATCACAGAATATACTGTAGAGTGAATTGACTGTATATTTGTGGGCGAAACGCAGCAGCCAATTGCGCACAGAAGCGTCCCACAAAGAGTCGTAGATTGAAATGACAATTTTTTTATTTTTTGGAGGGATTATTATTAGGCGTGTGGAGTAAGGAAACTTGCTCAAGGTTTCGCCCTGACCTGCCTGGATTCGAACACAGGTCTCACGCTTGTAAGGCAAGTGCTATAACCACTGAACTACAGGAGCTCCTAGAATGTACTGATCCTCTATTTCTACTTTCACCTACCACACTCACAGTGTCAGTCATTGTCTGTATTTTCAGTGGGGGGTACACGGAAACCCATCACCCTGCTTAAGAGACTCCTAAGCAAATTTAACATCCCATGCATTCCACCTACATACACAGAGCTGCAATTCCCATCACAAAAAAATGATGCAGGAGCTCTGTAAAGAGTTAAGGCAGTGAGCGATCGCCTGTTAAGTATCACTCCAAGTATTTTGCCAATAAAAAAAAATCACCCCAAATGACTGGCGTATTTGAAATGAGCCCACACCCAGCAGAACTGGGCACACAGCCAATGTTGATCACGCACACACGCGCATGTGTGCCTGTGTGTGTGTGTCTGTGAGTGTGTGTGTCTGTGTACATGAAATTGGTGAAGGGAGAATATTGTAGAGTTACGGGGGTGGGTGGGAGGGGGATTGTTCTGTCACTGTCATCAGGAGAAGGGTTAACAAACGGCTGTCTTCTTGAATGGGGTGGACAACAGACATGTGTCCTCATGAAATCAGCTGCAAGTCACGGAACAAGACAAAGGAACGAGTCCCAGTTTCCTGGCCTCAGCCACCCTTGTTGGCAACCTGTCCCAGTCATTATTTACCCTCCACAGAATGAAAAATCTTGGGCCTGTTTGATCTAAAAGCAACTGCATGACACACAGACAAAGCGTTTAACATGTTTTTAAACATTGGCTTGTTAGTTAATAGTGCAGCTTCATTAATGCATTATACGGGATTGTTCAAACATCCATGTGTTTCAGGGGCTCATTGGATTAAACACCAGGAAAGTTTCATCAAGTATGTTGCTTAGAAGCTTGGAGTCCTGCAGCATATTGGTTAACACGCTCGTCTATGAAGCAAGAGGGCCTGTGTTCGATTCCTGACCAAGGTGAAAAGTTAACCAAGTTTCCTTATTCCATATGGCTGTTTTCCCAGCAGTGAGCAGGAACTCAGTCGGTTGGCAGATTATTTTTCCAGTAGTAATGATCCCTCCAAAAAAAAGCACAATAATAATTTAGTCATTCCATCCACGACTGTGAGTGGGACTCTGCTGTGTGTGTAATAGGCTGCCGTGTTTCAACCACAAAATACGCAATATATCCTGTGAAGCACTTTGCGACATCTCAACCACCTGATAAGATGCTGTAACAAATGCAAGGATTATTATTAGTATTGTCATTATTATAATGTTTTACTGACATCTCAGCAAAACACTCCGCAGCTTTGACTGCATCAAACCATCCGCAAATGACCTTTCAGTTTGGTAGATTCACCGAGTCCCTGTCACTTTGCGGAGGAGCTCAGGCAGCTATGAAGCTCTCAGTGTTCTCATGCTGTTTCCTCTTCCATGTTCCTGCTCCCTGACCACAGCCATCCCTATGTTCCCGACCTCTGGCGACAGCCCCAAAGACCACGTCATTTTCAATCTGTAAACGGCTGCCGCCTTGATGTCTTGTATTAGCCGTCATTCCGCTCCCCCAAACCTTTGCTCCTGTGACATTTGCAAAATACCTTTCCTTTGCAATCTGTCCCATAAGATCGGATCCAAAAGATACACTATTTGCTCATGTACACGGCATCTACACGTAAAAGGCACATTATAAGAAACTAATACTTTCCACTGGCACGCAAACAAATGTCCATTCTGTTACTTTATACAGTAAGAAGTAGGTGATAATTATCACAGCCCAGGCTCTATATTATTCCCCCGTATCATGTCGGAACAAGTCAAAGTGCTTTCAATTTAATGATGGTCAAGAGTGGTGACTGTATATTTTGTAGGCAGACACAGCAGCTAAGCTTGTGCAAACAGCCTTGTCGTGAATAGTCACATTTATCCAAGAGATAATGCTAGTCAGGACACCAGGAGAAACTCCCTTCTCTTGGTGAATAGTGTCTTTAAATATCCACCTGAGCAGGTATGGAGGGGACCACTTTTTAATTGTCTCATCCATAGGACAACTCTGGCAATGCGGCACCTCCCTCCCTCTTCCCACTACAACAACAAAATTACATTGATAGAGCGCCTTTCATGTCGGGAGGACCTCTGCTCTATGGGGTACCAGCAGTGATTTGCAAGATCATTTGTGAGATGTATACCTGCCGGTCTATCAGAACACAATAGGCATGTTGCAAACAGCAGGCTGACAGCTGAAGATCTCACTCCCATGAGTTTAATGGGAATGAAGGGACCTGACAAGCCAGACAGTGACAAGCCAGACTCTACCCTCTTACAGAGAGGATCCAAAACAAGGGGACATAATCTTACAATTATAGCTAAGCCGGTTAGCAGTCAAATCAGAAAAAAAAATCTTCCCTGTAGAGGATTTGGAAGAATGTGGAATTCATTACCCCAGGGGGTTGCAGGGGCAAGGCGAATCAGAATGTTTAAAATAGAGATAATAATCATCAGATTAATAATCTTAATAATAATCCTTGCAATTTGAAATCGCGCTTTTCACGTCTTCTAGATGTCTCAAAGCGCTTCACAGAATATACTGCAAAGTTAATTGACTGTATATATGTGGGTCAAACACAGCAGCCAATTGTGCACAGCAGTGTGCCATGAATTGAAATGACCAATTTGTTTTTGAGGGATTATTATCAGGTGTGTGGAGTAAGTAAACTGGCCCAAAGTTTCACTCTGTCTGGAATTGAACCCAGGTCTGTCGCTTGTCGGGTGAGTGCTCTAACCACTGAGCTACAGGACTTCATGTGTACAGGTACAACACCACCAACAATTTGCACTTATAGAGCGCACTCCAGAGCCCGACTGGTAGCATCTCAGAGCCCGACTCTCACTAGATAGCGACATGGGGATTTAATGGGGAGACATTCCACCCACGCCTGAATTTACTCTGTTTAAGTGGGTTTATAGCAGTGGTAGCCAGCCGGTGGCCTGCGGGCTGGGAATGGCTCACCGAACTTTTATGAATACCTGCCAGTCCTTGAATATTCGCACAAATCTCGGTAAGCCTGTGTTCAATCAGTAGTGCATTTTCAGTTGATTGATTGATTGATTGAACGATTGAACGATTGGACGATCGATCGATCGATCGATCGATTGATGCAATAGATCACAAAATATTCATTCAAGAACATTTTATTTTGTTGGCCAACCAAAAAGGTCACTGTTTGGAGAGTAAAGCATTCAAGCTCTCGAGATGCTACCCCTTGTGAAGGGTGCTATATGAATGCACGTTGCTGTTGTTTTTATTAAGAATTTTTCATTTTGAAGTCTGTTTAACATGTTCTGTCTTCGTTCGCCTACTAAATAAGCAGGAGCTAAATCCACTAAATCCTGTCAAGCACCTTGGGATGATGTCATCCTGACGTGAAAAGCGCTGTGTCGAATGCATTTAAAAGAAATTATTTATTATAAGACTGCAACAAAAAAGCTGTAAATGTAAGACCGAATTCAACAATTTGCCAAGTCCTGGAACCATTAAAATAATAATAATAATAATCCTTGCTTTTGATAGAGCGCTTTTCACGTCTTCCAGACGTCTCAAAGCGCTGCACAGAAAATACTGTAAAGTGAATTGACTGTATATTTGTGGGCGAAACACAGCAGTCAATTTCACACAGCAGTGTCCCACAAACTGTCATAGACTGTGTGACCAATTTATGGTCAACCAAAACCTTATGGTATTGTTTTTTTTCTTAAGGGATTATTATCAGGCATGTGGAGTAAGGATATTTGCCAAGGTTTCACTCTGCCAGGAATCGAACCATACTGCGTTGATAAGAGTAAAACTGGAGCTGGTGGAATTTCTCACTCTGAAGAGATGCAGAGGAAAGGTGGGATAATGGGACTCAAAGCTCTGCCGCTTTCACAGGAATTGATGGAACTGCCTCGATGGACCTCCTTCTGCTCCTGTTGTTCGTACATTGCCGCGACTGTGATGCAGAGCACATTTCAGGCACAGTCCAGTGGACACAGTGCTGTGATTATAAAGGACTGTCAGTGCTGAATGTCAGTCCGCTGCAGGGTAAACCCAAGCTGTCAGCTTCTTCACCAATCTCTCCTAGACGTATGGATCTGCCATACTGACTTGACAGTGTTGAGAATCACAGGCGGTGACATTAATATGCCGGGAGCTGCACACAGAGGTGCGCTTGACAGCTATTCTGCATGATCTTTGCAGTTCACCCCCAATGACTCGTGAGATGAATCCTTTACTCCCTGCTCCCCCACCACCATCGGGTGAAAATGAATCTCTCAGGCCAGGAAATGCTCACATTCAATCGAGAACAGGACTGGATGGGACTTTCACACCCAGTTTCAGCATCAAGAACACTCAAATAGCATCTAAGCAGGGGCTGGTTGTACAGCGGGGCTCCCTCTCTGTGCTGGAGCAGCGGGGGGATAAACAGCAATAATAATAATAATAATCCTCAGATTTGATATAGTGCTTTTCACATCTTCTAGACATCTCAAACCTCCTCACAGAATAGACTGTAAAGTTAATTGACTATATTTATGGGTGGAATGTGGCAGCCAATTGTGCACAGCAGAGTCCCACAAACAGTCGTTGACTGAAATGATCAATGTGTTATTATTTTTTCTTGGAAGGATTATTATCAGTCGTGTGGAGTAAGGAAACCTGCCCATAGTTTTGCCCTGCCGGGAATTGAACCCAGGACAGCAATAATAATAATAATCCTTACATTTGGCACAGCGCCCCTCACATTGGGAGTGATGCCCAAGTGCTTCATGCGATTTGTTGTGAAGTACACAACAGTATTTTGCACACAGCAACATCCTACAAATAGCCATGAAGCAAATAACCAAGTTTATTTGAGGGCATTGTCAGACAGGACACGGGAGAGAGAGAAACTCCCTTCTCTTTTCAACTGGCGTGGTGAGATCTGGTCTGAGATCTGGATTGGAACCTCCTTGCATGGACAAACGGCACACTTGCCCAGCACCAAAGACCACAGTATTACAGGTTTGCGTTCCACTTGAACTTGATCTCTCTCCAATTCACAGCCACATCAAAAGTAGATTGTAATTGCAGTGACTTGTCTCAACACACAGAGTTCCATCTCTGGTCTCTCCCACCTGTTAAACGATCTTGGGGATATACCCTTTGCACAAGCAACTACATCTGTTTATTACCGCAGTTTACATCAATTTGTATTTTGAACCCGCTTGTTCCGACGAGGAGCAGGATTAGGTTCTGGAAGTGTTTTCATGTCCTTTTTTTCAAAAACAGGAATTGGTTTCCAAGCCATGTCAGACTGGGGGGGAAACCACAAACTATTAAAACAAAGTTATTTTATGCACTGATTGCTTGCTTCTGTTTTTTTTAAAACTCACTCTTTCTGGCATTTCCTTGAGCTACAGTGAGATTTAATATATATCCCTGTGCTTAGATAGTCAGCGCTAACTTGCTTTGAAGTCTGCCACATTGCATTCAACAAAGGTCCGTGGCATTACTGTACAGCACATGTTGGATCACATTGTGATATTATTTGTGCATTACTTGCAGTCAATTACAGGAACTACTATCTATTCAATATACTGCAGTTCAGGCCCTGTGTTGCGACTTCAGCTCATAGTCTAAGGTGACACCTGGGGTGAGCACAGTATTGTCAAGAAATGCTGCCTGTCAGATGAGACGGTAACCTTTGGCCCCAACAGTCCGTTCTTTAGGTGGACATTAGAGACCCGTGTAGCATTGGTCGAAAAGAGAAGTGGCTTTCACCCGGTGCCCCGGCCAAAGCGATCCTTTAGGTAAATTGGCCATTTATACCTCACGGTTGTTTGCTGTGAGGAAAGATAATCATTCCTGCAAAGTGCTTTGAAACTGTTGACATGAGCAAGAATGATCAAAATGCTTTCTCTCCCTCTTTTGCAATCCTCTGAGCAAGCAAGCAAGCAAGCTGGAGACTCCAGATTTCAATATCCTTGAGCCATGTATATTCAGAGGCAGCTTTGCTGCTGGGTGTGGTGTTCTTTGGATTCCTTTGTGCGAATTTGTCACATCAGGTAAGTGCGTGTGGTGCTGCTCTGCACAAACTCTCACTCGATTAACTGGTTAACACTTAACAAATACCCAGTCACTACACCCCACTGTAGCCAGTCCCGTGAACAGCATTGAGCTATCCTCCTGACGCGAAAGGAATTGTATCTACCACAAGAATCACTATTATGGTTTATCTAAGGCCATTTCATAACAAATTGGCAATTTATCATATTCACTTGTTCCTACAGGAGTGGGCCTCGCCTATGCTCCCATAAGAGTTTATTAACAGGAAATAAATATGGTCAATCACTCCATGGCTAAGACATACGAGACATCTTCTCGACATGAAAGGCGCTGTACCAATGCAAGGATTAGCTCCAATACCTAACATGGGGTGAAGGGTGCTCTGCAAATGCAAGTTGTTTGCGGTTAATTCCACAGTACTGAGGCCGAGGCTTTAACGGGTCAAGGAACAATCACCTACCAACCTGTCGGAAGGATGTCAAGGGAGGAAAGCACTGGGCTCAACTGTGATGTTTCCCCTCCTCATAATTAAAAACCCCAGCAAAGATTAATCATCAAATCACATCATTGATGGATGAGTTCAGCTGTAGAGTCAGTAAAACGTTCACAGCACTGAACGTCATCCAACTGATCATGTCTGTGCTGGTTTGTGCTGAGTTAGCTGATCTGAGTCAGTGCAACAGGCGGGAGAAAGTACACTTGATTTGCCCTCGGTGTTCCTGGGCTGGGGAGGAGAAGGATGAAACGGGCTTCCTGCTGTTTTTCTGATCATGAACCAGTTCCCCTCCCAGATCACTTCAGGGAAACGTTTGGTTTGGCTTTGAACATGCCCCCATCCTATGCATCCCCCTACCACACCATCCTCCACCTCCCACCCCCCACCCTGCCCTCACTCCCCACCCCCTCACAAAATTGGGACACTCAATCCACCAATGTTTGCGGGACACTGCTGTGCACAATTGGCTGCCACATTTTGCCCACAGGTATACATTCACTTTACAGTATATTGTGCGCGGAGCTTCGAGATATCGAGAAGACGTGAAAAGTATTAAATCAAATGCAAGAATCATTTTCATTAACACGCACAGAATGGTCACTTGGGCAAGTTACTGTTTTGAGCTGCTCCTGGCATGAGTCAGGGTGGGGAGGGTGTAGAGAGTGAAGAGGATCTGGAAACAAATTAGACCTGTTCAGGTATGCAGTGATGCAGAGGAATGTTCTGAGAGCACAAAAAGCCATAAAGTCAGAGCTGTCTAATCTTCTTCAACCCAGTGTTCAGGACATTATGACGCAACATGCTTTAGGTGCTGTGCGAGTTCAGCCACTGAGCCCCCACTCCAGCAAGTCTGGGTCTGCCCGGCTAGGAACCCGCCCAGTGGCAAGTAGCAACATGAAGAGAGAATCTGTTGGAGCACTCTCGGTGCAGTCCAGTAAAAAGAGGCTGGTGGTTTCACAAGAGAGGTTTGGAAGAACTTTCAGCTCAGCGTTTATAATAATAATAATAATAATAGTAATAGTAATAATCCTTGCATTTGATATAGCACTTTTCACATCTTATCGAAAGTCTCAAAGCTCTTCACAGAATCTACCGTAAAGTGAATTGGCTGTATAAATGTGGGCGAAGTGTAGTAGCCAATTGAGCACAGCAGAGTCACACAAACAGTCGTGGATTGAAATGACAATTTTTTTTTGAGGGATTATTAGGCGCGTGGAGTAAAGAAACTTGCCCAAAGTTTTGCCCAACTGGGAATCAAACTCAGATCTCTCGTTTGTAAGGCAAGCGCTCTAATTACTGGGCTACAGGATGCCATGGAAGTCCATTGGAAGTCCATCAGACTTCCGTACCTTACATCGGAAAGCCTGGGTGTTCTGGGTTTACCTTTCTCAGTCCGACTTGAAATGTTAGATCAGTCTGCATCTTAATAATGCTGGGGAAGGAACAGTGCATTGACAGTGAGCACAATACCATGGCATAGTTGGAGTCAAGAAAAACAGATGAACGTCAAAACGCATAAGACACATGACAATGCTGAAATAATACAGACAGACGTTTCATCTGTGGTGTATCTGACTGGGTGCGCTATTGCTGGCACACACTTTAAGCAGTCCGCTGGGTTAATTGCGACATTTAGTTAATTTGTGCTTGAGAGAAGAATCATGCTTTGTTTACTGAAATTTTGTTGATACTTGGTATCAACAAAGACAGCAGACAAAATGCATCGCGATTACACTGAACCAGAAACTGGTATCTGACAGTGACATGGGTGATTGATGTTGATATAAATTGGTATAATTGAGCTTTTAACGTATGCGTTAGCTTCTTTTACAGCATTGGTTCATGGTCAACCCAAGCTGATGTCTTCCTATTTATTCTCTTCAGTTTTGCTTCAAGCCATGATCAAACCTTGTGGCACCTTTCATGTCAAGCGGACATCTCGGAACACTTCACAGGATTCAATGTAAAGTGTAGTGACTGTGTATTTATGTCTTAAAATACACACTTGTGAAGATAAATTCATAGATTGGAAAGTCTTTTGCTCCTTTTAAAAGGGGGAGAAATAGGGAAAAAGGAACCAATGTGATACCCAATTCTTTGTGATGATTATTATTAGATTGGTCATTCACATCAAAGGGAGGGGAGATTTATATTGGAAGGAATTCTGCACCCCCCACAACCCTCCAAAAAAAAATGCCAGTGAGCCTTTGGCTTAGCATAATTTGATCCCAAGTCAAATTTGGTGATTTATTCTATCCACTCATTGCTGATGGGCTAATGCACACTGCTCAGTTCAATCACTTTGTCAAATCAAATCAGAGGAATGAAATGACAACTGCTTGAAAGGTACAAAACATGCTCATTACTTGGGTCCAGAGGAGCAATCTCAACCCATCCAGGAGGAAAAGAGAATGAAGTATTTACATGGCCTGTAGGCTGTACAAGCAACATTGTGTTTGGCTTAGATATTTCAGGAATTAGTGCAGAATGTCTGTCTTCAGCTATGTTCAAGCAAACCAGAGTGAGCACCTCAACCTTCCTCATACTCGAGGATCTCCTAAGTCCCTCTCCCCCCTACCAACTTCTCCCCCAAGCTTTGCCTTCCCAATCTGATATAGTGCCTCTCACATCAGGAGGATGTCAAAACTCTTCACATAATTTGCTGTGAAGTGTCGTGACTATATTTTGTAGGTGAACATGGCACCCAATTTACACATAGCAATAAATAAAAATAATAATAATAATCCTTGCATTTGATATAGCGCCTTATCACTTCATTGGGATGTCTCAAAGCATTTCACAGAATATATTGTAAAGTGGCCCACAAACAGCCAAATTTTATTTGGGGGACTGTTGACCAGGAGAGAGAAAGTCCCTCCTCTTTTCAAAATGGTGCCATGGGATCTTTAACATCCGGCTGAATAGGCACAGATGGGACCTCAGTTTACCATATCATCCAAGGGATGGTGCCACCAACAATGGATATTGCCCACTCGGTCAAGATATTGGAGAAAAACAATGAGCAATTCAGAAATGAACTTAGAACATTTCTCCATATGTGGCTCTTGCACAATTGGGATAAAGGGAGCTCGGAATAGAGTTGTAGAGGAGCAAGAATCATTCTAAGGGCCTCCTCCTGTGCTGTAATTTCTATTGTTTAAGAATCGATTGCTTGATTTCAACAGAAAAATGCCCATTTCAGTTTCATTGGAATAACTTTCCAAGTCTCCCTGGATCCGAGGTAGTCCAAGTCCTTTTCAAAAGGATATTGGCCAACGAGAAAATGCAGCACAAAAGTAAGGTCACAACCTGGCCTTGACAAGTGCTCAGCAAGTCTTACCTGCCCGACTGCCTGGGTATGCACCCGAGTTAGCAATGGGCAGACACCAGCACCTGATATTGGGGACGCCCTCCATCTCATTCACCTGCAACACACTGAATTCAGGACCTCCTAAAACTGGTAAATCAGACCCAACACGCAGTGAGAGTGAACAGTTAGAATGGTCAAATCGCTCTGAGATGCTGTCCAGCGCGCTAGTGCGTCTACATAAATCCAAGTTGTTATTGTGGTTACAATTATAGTTTACTTTCCGTTCTGTAATAATCTTTGCATTTGACGCAGTGCCTCATCACGATGCTGAGATGTCTGGAGTGCCTCAAGGCCTGATCACATCCATCGCACGCTCGCCTGTTACTCACTCTAGCTCCCCGCCTCAGCCCGGCTGAATCAGAGAGTTTGCAGAGAGCGTTGACAGCAGAGCTTTGTCCTGTATTCACACAAGTGAAAGTACAACACACAAACAAAATCAGAGCACATCACCAAAACAAAATCCACGAAGAAAGAATACTTTCAAACTTAACATTCGACAGGTCGATCCTATTATTGATTAACTGTTCCCATAAATGGGTTTCTTCGTCCTCCCTTCCATCCTTTCCAATCTGTTTGGTAACATCACCGTCCGATTTCTTAACAGAAATGTGCTGTTCCTGGGACTTGCTTTCAGGAACATTTTTGAGACAGACAATCATTGAAGAGGCAGAGCACAAAATGCAATTGACAAAGGCCATGTATTTCTGGTAATTATCGAAAGTTGTTGTATGTTCTAGTCCAATGCGGCAGCCACTTTTGCACACAGCAAAAACCCCAAACAGCCATGATTAATTTAGGTGGGGGGATCGTGGGGTTTTATCGATTAGCAAAATTATGTTAAATTCTGAATGGTTTTGAGAATCTCACTCTATATAAAATAATCCTTGCATTTCATGTAGCGCCTTATCATGTCGTTCAGACAGTGCAAACCATTTCACAGAATATGCTGTAGAGTGGATTTTGTGGGCAAAATGCAGCAGCCAATTATTCACAAACAGTTGTAGATTGAGTAACAAAATTATCTTTCTGTAGACTATTGATCTACTGATCGATGAATCAGTGATAGAAATCAATGGTGAGATTATTAGCATTTTTTTTCTCCAGATGGTTGTTAGAATGCCAAAGTGGGGGCTGGGTTTGGAGGTGGAGGGGGGGGAGGTGGGGGGGGGGCGTAATATAGGAAACAGAGGAAGGAGAAAATGGGATTAGAGTGAAGAGCGCTGATGAAGGAAGCTAGTCTGCTTCTGTGCTGTAAGCAGCCTACTTTTGAGATAACTTTCACAACCTTTGAAAACCTTGTCGTCTCTCCACCGAATAATAAACCTGAAGTGGAAGAGAACCTTTCATTTCTTTTTTTGTCCATCCTTTTAAAAAAAAGTGCTCCTTAATTGTGATATTCTTGTTCCGGAGTGGGGGTGGGGGGTAGTTCTGTCTCATTACACCTGGGGTTGCACCTGCCTTATTATATAGAGGGGCCTTTTTTTTTATTATTTATGGATGTGGAAAAAAAAGACGAAATGCGTATTATTCACAATCCCCGGCAGCCTGGCTAAGTAAAGCAGGACTTTGTTCAGTTTGTCTCAGGCAGGGGTCACTTTTGTGCTTCAGGAAAGCGCTCCCAGTTAATTAGCACAGACCCAACACTTTTTACTGGTGGTTTTATACACTGTGTAGGTGACTTGTTGTGTGAGGCTCGTTCAAGGAGGTTTTGTGAAGTTTTCTTTAACCTCAGGCAAACTCGGGTTTGTGTGTGTGTGTTTGTCTGTCTATATGCGTGTGCACACATGCATCCGTGGGCACACATGTGTGCATCTGTGTGCAAGTGTGTCCGTGTAATATGGTCATTCCATTACTGATGGGGAGATGGTCAGGACACTGCAAATTGGTTTCAAGACACCAGATTAGTTTTATCCAGGGGGATTTTTGACCACGACACAAAGGAAAAGGCAGGCTGGCTGAGCGAGAGGGAGTGCAGATGTGGGCGGGGGCAGAATTTGGCAAGAAAGAAAATATTGGTGCAGTCATTGAAGAGTTAACACCCCATTCCTGGCCACACTCCAAAACTTGCAACGATGCGCCCTATTCCCTTGCGCACACAAAATTCTGGTGCCGTGCTTTAAGAACTGAAACGCTTAGCGAAGATTCCCCAAGTCAGAACGCAACAAAGAGAAGACGCTGAAATCAAATTGTTTTGTTTTCAAAACCAGCACTCGTTCCTGAAATATAACACACAATCTGAAATATAAGACACATTTGGATGCGTTGTAATCCCCGAGGCTGACTCTGGTTGAAGCGTCAGCCTGAAGGACCTCAACACATAGAATGCAGCATTCAATAGAATTGAAATTACCGAATAAGAGCTGACTAAAAAGCAATACACAGATAATTGATTCATCATAAAGTCATGGTCAGCATTAGCGCACTGGCCCCTGTTGACTGGGTCAAGAATACCCACCGATTACTGATTGATGGACTACCATCTGCTCCAAGTGACCAACCTAAAGGGTCAGGTTTAAACACAGGCTCTGAGGCACAGTCAGCTCATGAAAGATTTCCCTCAACTACCCGCAGATCCAACTATAGAACGAACCGATCAACCCAGCGCGCTTCAAATAAAATGAATAACAAACCTCGCTTCTGATAATACAATAGAACAAAACACAGGTAGTAGAGTCGCAAAGGGCACGTTCAGGAGAGCCACCAGCAAGTTTTTCTTATAAGGATAAGCCTCCTTGCTTTTAATATACCGTTGAGACCCAAAGTGAATTGATTGTGTACTTTGCAGGCGAAACGCGGCAGCCAATTGTCCCACAAACAGTCGTGGATTGGGTGACCAAATTATTATTGTTCTTCACCCAGAAGGTAATTAACAACCAACCCCCTTAATATTCCTGGAACAGTTCCCAGGAAAAGACGTTTTGCTCACAAAATACACAGCCAATTCACTTTATAGTATATTCTGTGAAGGGATTTGAGACGTCTCGAAGACTTAATAAGGCTTTATATGAAATGCAAGGATTATTATTATTAGTGAGGCCAAGATATTGGACTCAATTTTAAAAAAGCAGCTTACATCCAGTCTCCCCCCCACCCACCCCCGCCCCCCCCACCCCATGTTTGCAAATCTGGCAAATATGTTTATTCACTGACTGCAGCCACAATCAACACATCAGATCCAACATGCGAATATCTCAGATAAGACCCTATTGTCACATCAGACTCTCACTATCAACATTAGCAGCTGCTCTGTGCCTCCAATAATCAGACCTAGACAGATTTCTGCCTTGAGACCATTGCCATAACATTCAAAGCCATGCACAATTTTGGAAAACTCCTAAATTCAGGCTTGATTTTAAGATAGATCTCTACAAGGACCCCAGATTCCAAGATGGAAGTTATTAATAATAATTATCCGTGCATTTGATATAGTGGCGCCTTTTATGTCGGGAGGACGCCTCAAAAAGCTTCACCGGATTCACTATAAACTGTAGTGAGTGTGTATTTTGTAGACGAAACCCACTGAAAGATAGTGAAAGGGGCAGATGAAGATTGAATCTTATGGATTTTATTCTATAATCAAACAACTCCTTCCAAATCCACCCCCTGTATTTCTGTCAGTGAGGCAAAGTGTAAGACGGAGATGTACAAATCCCCCAACCACAGTCTAAAATGCCTGCCCTCCTCTTCTGGGCGTCAAATCACTAGTGAAATAGTCAGCGTCTCAAATCTTTTTTTTTGTGATGCTAAATAGTCTTTAATTCTTCTGAAGATTAAGATTCATCGCATGCCATAATATTTATTCGTCTGAAAAAAAAGCTTTGCCGGGTCCTTTTGTTTCCTGAGCCTTTCAATAGTTATCTTTGAAAAATATCCTTCGCCATGTTACTGCCTTGGGGAGGGGAGCGGAGGAGAGTTGAAGGAAAGAAAGAAAATAAGGAGATTAAAAAGACAGACACTAGCAACACTGACGGGCTCTCCTGGCGTTGATGGATCCGCACTTGGTAATGCAGAAATTCAAATGCCAGAGGAGGCCACTCATCCCATCGAATCCCTCATTCCCTCACATTCAAATACCTCTACAGCCTCACCCTACCTTCCTCTGCCGCGCGCTCTCCCCCACACTGCCAAATGCTACTTCCTTGATTGTGCTTTTAATCATCTTCACCCCACCCACCGCGCCCCCATCAAGCCATCCCCATGTCAGCTCAGGTGCCAGCCAGCTGTGCAAAAGTGCTTTGAGATGTCCTCCCAAAATGAAAGGCGTTGGCTAAATGTAAGTCGTTTCCAGGCTATTTCTTGTGCCAGCTCCTTCACAGGAGCTTAATTGATCTAAACCCAACTCATTGCTCTCCCCCTCCCCCCCCTTTTACATAATTTCCTTTTAAACGCTTTTCATTCTTTAACAAAAGCACACTTTGAATCATAAATATTGATCAAAGCCAAGCACAGAATCTGAAACAAGTCTCTGCACATCAAAAGGTACATTAAGAGCAAGACGAGTTCCATCGCATGGCAAGGTATTTATTTATGTCCAAGCGACACATTGAACGTTTGATTGCACATCAGTAAACTCATAAGCAGAGTCCATAGACTAGGAGAGACTTGCAGTGTCTGGTGGGAGATCAACAACAATAACAACCTGCATTTATACAGTGCCCTTCATGTCTCAAAGTGCTTAACAATGGCGGAGCACGACGTCAAGCCGGTGGGAGGGAGGAGCTGACCGTAAGCCTGGTCGAAGAGGAAGGTCTTCAGGCCTTTGATCTGAAAGAGGGCAAGGAGGAATCAGTCAACAAGTGTGATCCTTTATTTCACATTCATTCCGAAAGAGAAAACGACACCTTCGATTGTGAATAGGGATGCAATATTAGCAATAGTACTTACTTTCGATGAAATATTTACCATGTCAAAATGCCTTGTATGCTTTCGGAGTTTCGCAACTATTTTTGCGGGGGAATGTGGCAGCCGCTTTGCACATGGCAACACCCTAACAACAACCATGAAGGGAATGAGCCTTTTTTTTCTCCACGGGATTGTCGGCCAGAACGCCGAGAGAAACTCCTTTCTCTTTTCCATTTGCAACTGCTGGATCTCCAACTGTGTACCTGGAGAAGCAGAGACGGGACCTCGGTTTAATCCCACATCCGAGAGACGA
This sequence comes from Hydrolagus colliei, assembly GCA_035084275.1. Classification (NCBI taxonomy): domain Eukaryota; kingdom Metazoa; phylum Chordata; class Chondrichthyes; order Chimaeriformes; family Chimaeridae; genus Hydrolagus; species Hydrolagus colliei. The sequence goes on along the minus strand of CM068757.1, from coordinate 12,908,128 downwards.
CACTTCTGCCAGTGTAGTGCTTCCCCCATTGCTGTGGTGGAATGTCAGGTCAGACTATTTCCATCAGGACAAACTCAGAGGGTCCTGAATGAAAGGCAATTCTCCAATCTTAATATTGGTGGTGGGGGGAGGTGTGGGGGAGCTTCAGAAGAGTTAACAACCCAATTCTGTTTAACATACCTAGACATTCAATTTTCTAACTTCAGGACAGAAGTGCTCAGGGTTATGGCTGTTTGGTGTCCACAAATTACACAAGGCAGTGAACTCTTTCCCCCAATTGTCCATTGCCCCAACAACGACCCACATCTCTAGGCTCGGACTAGTCTGTGTGCATCTGTTCATCACCGTGTTTCATTGGAAGCAAAAGTATCAGTTCCCAACTCACAGGCCCCAGCGATAATAACGGAGAGCAAGAGCGCTTTCTTAACAATATACAAGATCCGACGGCTTCTACCTTCCCCTCTTTTGAAAGAAACAAATGCTGTTAAAAAGGCGTATAAATTCTATCTTGATTCCTCTCTCCAACACCCACCCACCTCCCACTACCCAACAACAAACTAAATAGCAAAAGCAATCCCCAGCACCTTAAAATTATGATGATAATAATAATCATAATCCTTGCAGCTGATTTAGCGCAGCATCACAGCGTTGAGATGCCTCAAAGCGCTTCACAGAATATACATTGTAAAATGGATTGACTGTGTATTTTGCGGGCGAAATGGTTGAACCTTGTGTGAATACGAGAATGTGCATTTGGTCAAAAAATGTAATCAACCCTCTCTCGTCACCTCCCCCCCCCACAACCCCATCCCCCACAACCCACCCCCAAGAAAAGAAGTTAAACTACAAGGGAGGCGACAGTGTGTAAAACAAGCTTAACAACATTTCATGGTGCGTTTGGACTCTGAATGAAACCAGCCTGCGTCTGGCTTCTGCTGTACACATTTCAAAGACTCCCATTGCCGTCCTCTGCCCAGCACCTCGCACTCGCAGAGTCGGGCATTGAAAAGCCCTTGGGATTTGCATAATCTGTATAGATACGCTCGGTGAAGCCTGGAATGAATAATGCTTCTTTTTTTTAAAACATTATTATTAGTAGCATCATCATCATCATCATCAAGCCGGGCAAAGCAACAATTGCTTTATTCAAGTGCCGAAGTTTGCATTGAGCAGCGTCTCTTTATTTCACCCCTTAAAAAAAAAAAACTTTTTGTCCTTTTAATGAAAAAATAAACCCCTAAATTGCACGGCACAGGGTGTTATAACTGTGATTGTTCACAAGGCACATCTCCTTCCAGCTTCGTACAGTAGCTGAGCTCTAAGGTAATACAAATACTGATAGAGACCAGAGGACAACATGTGTAAATATTAGCTGTGTGAACAGGGCCGACACTGACATAAAGGCCTTTGTGGGTTCCTTTAAGACAGCTGCACGGACACTATAAGGAGCTGTGTATTTTAACTGGAATCTCATTTTCATGCAAATAGCCAGCAATGATGTCAGTGTTAGACCGGGTCCCCCACTGGCTCATTTAGGAAACTGGTCAAAAACAACCTCCAGTGTTTTTATGCACTACACGTGTATGTACTGCGAGGGTCTTGTACACAGTGACTGGATTTCAGAGGGTGGTGGAGGGGGTGGGTTTGAGCCATCACTAGATGGAAAGCAGGGACCAGGAACTCACTGCAAACATCTGGGTGGGCGGACAACATATCTTGGCCTGAAATGCGTAAGAGCATTGGCATCGACTTGCAGCTGCAATTGGATCAGGAAGAGGGTATCAATTTAGGCTGATTTCCACACTGCATAGCCCAGGGGCATTGAACCTCTCCATCATGAGCCGGCATTAGGTAACTCAGCACATGAGGACGGTGGAAGAGAAGAGAAGGAAATGGGGATTTAGGAGATGGGGTGTCAGGGTGGGGGGGAGAGAGAACAAACAACAATTGAACTTAGCATTTTCCACAAATCCATACAACTCCACTTGTGACGTGTGGAGGTAGATTTTTTTTTCACCTATCACCTATTCCCCCCACCCCTCACCACCACACCCTCCCCACCTCACCACCAGCCCCAGCGATATAAATAAAGAGGAGCAGTGGAAACTCTGAGCAACTGGATAGAAAAAGGCAAGTGCCCCACCTGACGAAAACGTGTGTTTATGAGCTGTATCATGGCCTGGAGATGAGGAGTACAGATTTTGCTTAAGAAGTGCATTCTCTCGCTATCCCTAGAGATGATGGATTACTTGCAGCCACATTGTCATTGATTTATACATCAAACATTTTAAATGCCTTACATAAGGAGGTGTTTTTTTTATCACCGCAGGGCAGGGATTGGTGCAACCTTTAGAGGCACACCTAAATTACAAGTACTTGCTGACACCATCAACATTCACACAAACTATGCACTGTGTAAAAACGGACTCACCCACCTCCCCGCTCCTTAAAATTCAAATTATTTTGGTTTCTCTTGAGGGTCTCTTGCGCCAGGTACTAAATATAGTAATTGTTTCACTGCCTCTATATAATGGGACTTCCGTTGCAGAGATGTGGAAAAGTCGCTATTTTTAAACACAATCCTTGCATTTGCAACAATACAGTAGCTCAGGCTAGAGCACCCGCCTTGCAAGTGTGAGATCTGCGTTCGAATCCAGGCAAATGAGGGCAAAACCTTGGGCAAGTTTCCTTACTCCACATGCCTAATAATAATCTGTCCAAAAAACTCCACAATAATAGAATTGGTCATTTCAATCCACGACTGTTCAGGGACACTGCTGTGTGCAATTGGCTGCCGCATTTCACCCACAAATATACAGTCAATTCATTTTACAGTATATTCTGTGATGAGCTTTGAGATGTTGATAAGATGTGAAAAGTTCCCTATCAAATGCAAGGATTATTATTAGTAGTAGTAGTGATAATCCTTGCATTTATTCACGTCAGAAGAACATCTCAAAGTGTTTCACTGTAGTTTTTGTGCTGTAAAGTGCTGCGACTGTATTTTTGAAGCGAATGTGGCAGCTAACTCGCTCACAGCAATGTCCCACAAACTGCCCTGCAATGAGTGAATTTTACTGGCTGATAGAATTGGTCTTTCATTTCAATGGTAAATCATGCAAAAAGTGGAGAACTTCAAGTTCAAGTGGACAATACTTGCGTGGAAAATGGTGTTTGTCAACGTCTCGATAACAATATTTTACCATAGGGCTTTACTGGCTGTCACTATCTAATCCTACATTAGCAGGAATAGTTTTTTTTAAAAAAAGCTTCTCTTTGTGTCTATGTTAGCTTTTGTAAGTTAACAATCAAAATAATTTTGAGAAAACAGCAAACAGGATGGAAGCATTGCCTTTTGGGGCGTCCCTGTTGCAATTCAGAACCAAAGTTTACGACTGCAAAGTTTATTGTGCCACTGGAAGTGAGTGTAGATTGTTTTACTGCATAATGAACCCTCTTTCATTTCATGATACTTTACACCTTCTGCCCATGGGGAAAAGCAACATTCTTGAACTCTGCACGGTGAAGACCTGTGGCTTGTTCAGAGACTGTTATGCTGGTCCAACCACTAATTTGTCTTTCCGCTGCTGCTTTCATAACCCCCACGTGTGTCCGCCAGCCAGGCCAGACTCCGTCGCTGATTAAAATGAAATGCATTTAAAATAACACCTGTTCACAATGGCTAGGACATCTCAAAGTGCTTCTCAAGATTCGCTGTAACTGTGCATTTTGCAAGTGAAACACAGCAGACCAATTTGCACAGAGGCAGCGTCCCAGCAGATACAGTATTACCTTCTCTATACAGATAAACATTCTGATAATGACCATTCTACTGCATGTATGTCTATACCCAATTGATCATTCATTAAGTTTAAGGGTTTTGCACTATCCTGTATAGTCTAGTAGAAGAACAACAAATTACATTTGTATTCACGTCAGGGAATGTCCTAAGGCATTAGGACAGTCAGGGATTTGGACCCGAGCTGGGGGTTGGGATCAGGGGAGGTGGAGGGTAGGGAGCACAGAGGTAGGAGGGAAACTGAAGGCGCGATCAAAAAGGAGGGTCTTGAGGTAGGCTGTGAAGAAGTGAAGAGAGGGAGTAAGGCAAAGGGACTGTGGGACGGAGTTCCAAAGAACAGCGAAAAGCCAGCTTCCTAGTGAAGACCTTTAAATCTTAAAGTCGAGTTCCAATCTTTTCACAATCTTAACGTTCACAAGGATCAGACCGGGAGACGGCTTGGGTCTGTCTCTGGCCCTTTAAAACTTGCAAACCTTTGCCCAATCCCATTCTAATCACCGTGCCTCTGTACATACACAATCGCACTCCGCAATATCAACAATTCAGCAAGCGGTGCAGAAGACTGTCTTCAAATGTCAACTTGCTGCGAGGAGAAATCATTTGCGCTCATAAAACACTGCACCTGCTGTTGTGTTTGCACAAATCCTTACACCAATACCTAATTGTTCCTCCGTGATAAATATGTGCATGTGTTTCATGCTAAGGTATCACACCAAACAAACGGATCATTATCGGAGTGCCTAATAAAGGCTGTTAATAGTTAAACTAAACACTGGGCACAATTCATCAGGGCAGCATCAATGGCTGGCACCAAAGAAAGAAACACAGAATCACATCTAATATTAATAAAAGTAACAAGGCCACTCGCGTAATAAAAAAAATCTAAGCCTTTAAGTTGACATAGGATTTATTTTTTGAAATCAGCCAGTTATCAGCGGAAACCCATCATCAAGGTGTAACCACATAGAGTTCCACACAGGTGTGCTACCTACACACGGACATTTCTCCATGTTATCCCAAGAAAGAGAGAGAATTTTGAAAATCCTTCAGGACAAAACATTCCAGAAGCGAAAGCGTTAAACGTGTGTGTGGGGAGGAGGTGGGTGGAGTGGGGTTGTGGACAAAGGATAATCAGAGATGGAGTGTGGTCAGCAAGAGAGACTGACACACCCAGTTTTTATCACCTGTACAAGATGTTAAGCTCTTGCCTTGCGGGCAGAGAAAAACAATAAGAAGTATGTAACACCGCTTCTTCTGAAATGCCTGCCTCAAGGCCATGCTGCAGGGAACTCGGGTTTCAACAGCATGTCATTTTAGCATATCAGCACTAGACACACTGACCAAACTTGCTTGGCTACGACTGACAGGTAACCCCACAGAGACTGACTGAGGGTTCAGCACTGCACTACCATGCTCAGCCCATCCTCCTGTTCCCCAGTCTCGCTCCGGACCATAGAAGCGCTTTGAGGCGTCTAGAACAGTGGTTCTCAATCTTTTTCAGTAATGTACCCCGTGTTCATTTTCAACATTATCGTGTAGCACCACCCATCCACATACACACACACCCCTCATTCCACTTGCATTTTATGACCAAGTTTTTCTTATATAACAAAATAACTAGCACATACAAAACGAGGAGAATAACAATTAAATATACAATTTGGAAGGTTATAATATGCTAAATAAGAGAGCAAAATAAATCAATATACCGCTACTTATACCCACTGGAAGTAATTTTGTACCCCTGGGTGAAAACCACTGCTCTAGAAGACTTGATAAGGCACTAAAATCAAACGCAAGGATTGTTATCATTGATTATTATTATTATTATTATTTAACAGCCAGTTCTGTTGTTCGCCAGTCCGCTCAGCTATAACACCAGGACCATATCTAAATGCCTCTGTTTACCCGGTAGCAAGTAGGAAGTCAGTCGATTGGCCCGTTGCTTTCCGATTGGCAGTAATCCCTTTCTAAAAAATAATTTGGTCACTCAATTTGGACTGTTTGTGGGACACTGTGGTACACAATTGGCTGCTCCATTTCGCCCACAAAATATACAGTCAATTCACTTTACATTATATTCTCTTGAGGTGTATCAATGACACGATAAGGCACTATAACAAATGCAAGGATTATTGTGCAATGAAATATTATTTTGATAATATACCTTTGCATTTAATGTAGCAATTGTCTCCACAAGAGGATGTTTAGAACTGTTTCGCAAAGTGTCGCGCCTGTGTATTTTGTATGCAAAAGCAACATCCAGTTTGCATACAGCAATATCCAGCAAGCAGCCATGAAGTGAATGACCACATTTTATTTGGGGAGGATTGTTGGTTAGGACACCGGGAGGGAGAAACTCCCATCTCTTTTCAAATAGCGCTGAGGGATCCTTAACGTCCATCTGAACAGGCAAAAACGTGACGAAAATATTACAAATTCCCCAGTCTCTTATTGTCCCACAGAAAGAGAGTCAGCGCGAAGCAAAGTGGGACTTGTCTAAATTGGTCATTTTATTAAAAGCTCTCTCTGCCGTTTCATGCCCAGTGCCGTGCAAGCACAATTATCCCATTAAAGAAACGCATTGATAACCTGAAAATATAATATACCTTGCATTTGATATAGCGCTTCATCACGTCTTCCAGCAGTCTCAAAGGGCTTTACAGAATACACTGTAAAGGGAAATGATTGTTCACTTTGCGGGCGAATATTTCATTGAAGTTTACAAAATGCCACCTTTTCCGACGATGGCTCCCCGCGCTTTCCCCATGTTAAGCATATAACTACGGCAGCGAGGTTGTGTCTGGAGTCACGCGGGTGGCGGGGGGGGATGGGGACGATGACGGGTGGGGGGGGGAGGGGGGACGGTGGGGGGGGGTGGGGGAGACACATGGCTGCGTGCTGTCCTGTGGCAACTTAAGGACGATGGAATTTTCTGGAAAATTAATGACACCTTCGAAGCAGGTGCTCCTGTCACAATGTCTTGTCTATTGTTTGCAGAACACTCCTTGTGGATTATCTGTGTTGAAATCTTAAAGTTATGTTAGCATTCTTCACTAACTATTAGTGCCCTGGGGTAGCAAAAGGGGATACTGACTGCCACATACAGATAGGTTTTTTTTCAACAAAAAAAGAAGGAAAAGGGAAAAAAAACAATAAGGCTTGAATCGCTTTTAAGTGCAGAGAAACAATTTCTGAGACGAGTGAATGACAGATAGATTTCTCAAAGCAGATAGTGTGTTGAAATCGCTGTAAGAATGGGCTGTTGGATTGCACCCCTTTTTAGTGCAATTACAGCAGTTTAAGTTCTGTCGGGACTGTTGCTCAACGTCTTTGAACCAATTCAACAATGCCGTGATTCTAACCTCCCTCCCTCCCTCCCCCGCTCGCTCGCTCGCACGCTCTGTGGGTGGGTGTCTGGTCCAGGTTAGGACTTTTACTGTAATAAGTGGCTCCAGACAATGACAGCATTCATTACACTATGGAAAGCCCTGGGCTTGTCCATCGGTAACCTAATACCATTCTCCAGGTCTCTCTTTTGCTCCTGGCCATGTATATAATACATACATCTGACGTCTCAAAGCGCTTTGCAGGAATTAACATGATGTAGAAGTGGCTGTGTTTTGTTGATGAACGTGGCAGACAATTTACACAAAACAGTGTCCTGAAGTGAATGATCAATTTTATCTAAGGGATTGATGGCCCCAGGACACTGCCGCGGGATCTTTAACAATCTCATGAACAGACAGGACCTCAGTTTAATGTATCAGCAGCTGAATGATGCCACTTCTGACAATGCAACTGTCCACCAGCACTGCATTGGAACACCAGCCTGCGTGAGTTCAAAGTTACAAAGGCATTTGACCCTACTGTATCTCCCCTTTCTAGCCCTAGGGCACCATAGCCAATAATAGTGACAGAACATGAGCAGCAATCAACTAACTCAGCACAGACCACCATTAGAAATCTGGGACTTTCCAACAATTGCCTGCGTTTGCCTCAATCTCTTTCCCTTGGCTAAGGTAGTGTTGAACAATAGTGTTCAAGAAACCCGGATGATACAATATGTGTGAGAAATAATAATAACAACCCTTGCATTTTGATATAGCGCTTTTCACATCTTCTAGACATCTCAAAGCTCTTCACAGAATATACTGTAAAGTGAATTGACTGTATATTTGTGCGCGAAATGCGGTAGCCAATTACGTGCAGCAATGTCCCACAATCAGTCGTGGATTGAGATGACCAATTTTATTATTGTTTTTTTTTTGGAGAAACTATTATTAGGCACGTGGAGTAAGGAAACTTCCCCAAGGTTTTGCTCTGACCTGCTTGGATTCAAACACATGTCTCACGCTTGTAAGGCGAATGCTCTAACCACTGAGCTACAGGACTCCACAAATATCTACGCAAACACAGCTGAGCAGCTTGCTTAACAGCTTCTCGGAGAGCACCAAAACCGCCATAATTATATACACTTCCAGTGTGGTTTGCAACCATTAGAACCACATTAAAAACCACGTGACTGTTAAGCTGTTCCATTGAAGTTTTTTTTTAATCCAACCAAGCAAATAACTTTAATTCCACAGAGTTTCTGGACAGAGAATACACAGAATTCACTTGGCATTCAGCACTTTCGATGTTTAGCTGTCCATTGACTGGGTCTCACGCAAACATGAACCAGGGCCATGTGAGGAGAAATCTATATTTAAATCATCACTTTAAACTACAGCAAAAAGACAAGAAAGCACTAAAGCCAAAGCACTGTCTGTTGGGTGAGATGTTAAACCCAGGGCCTGTCTGCCTCCTGAGGGAGATAAACAAGATTCAGTGGCGGTACAGTACAGTACTCTATTCTAAGAACCGCTAGGTGCACAGAACAATTTATTATGTTTTGATTGTGTCCTGAACTAGTTATGGGTGACATTGCACTTATGACAATTGCCAGGCACGAAGAATATGGAACAAGGCGCATTTTGAGGAAGGATCAACAAATCCTATCGCTTTAGATTTGGGGACTGACGTCAGACTTTATGACTTCATCAACTTATGAACTTATGATAGTTTATGAACTCTTATTTATTCCAAGGTCAAACAAGCCCGGCTGCTTTCCTGAAATATTTTATAAAACCTTTCGTCCATGCAGACCAATCAGCCATGTGATTTGGGGCTCCATTTCTGCTTTTGGGGTGGTATCTCCCAGCTATAGTCAGCGTGCGTGTCGCTTACAGAATCATAGAAACAGGAGTGGGCTATTCAGCCCCTCGAGCCTGTTCCGCCATTTTATAAGATCATGGCTGATTTATACCTCAAGTTCAGTTACATGGCCTTGCCTCATATCCCCTAATACCCTGAGTAAACAAATATCTATCTACAGTACCTCCGTTTTGAAAATATGAATGAATCCAGCATCCACGGCCTTTTGGGGGAGAGAGTTCTGGATGTTTATTATAATTTGGGTGAAAAACTGGCTCCTAATTTTAACAATAACAACAACAAAACTACATTTTTATAGTGCCTTTCAGGTGGGGAGGACATCCCAAAGCACTGCACAGTCAGTGTTTCAAACCCAAACTGGAGTTGGGATCAGCAAGGGTGCAGGAAAGGGGTGGGGGGGAAGGGGTGTGACCGATGGCATGGCCGATGGCAGGGTCTTGAGGCAGGACAGTGTCAAAGGCAGACTCCTAATGCTTCCTAATTTCACTACTAATTTCATACCCAGGGAACACAGCACAAAAGAATATTTTAAGACACTCCTGGGGAATCTTAATAGCGGCTGTCTGCTCAAGCAGCTTAGCACCTCTGTGATATCGCTGCAGTTGCAGGCCTGTTGTAAGCAAGGCATAGCTCTAGCAGAGGCCAGAGCACAGGTCAGTTAGCCGGGAGACCTTAGCCTGTTCTCCACCATGTCCGAATGTCCAGCCAATAATTGGATTAAGAAAGTGACCGGAAGGTCACAAGCCACAGACTTAAACCCTTCCAAAATCAATCAAATAAACAAATGCCTTATTCCTTCTAAAATAGGCTCATCCCCCACCATCCACCCACCACACCCCCACCCCACTGAGTTGATTTGACATTGAAACTTTACACATGAAGTGCCTAATAAAAAAAGATTTGATATACATATACAAAAGACCTAAGACAAGGTGCAACAGTGGAAGGTTAATGTACAGCTCACTGTCTGTACCAGCTAATTTTATAAATTATTATTATATAAAAACTTTAATAAAAATTTTCATCAAAAAATGGCTGGCTTTGAACATTCACTCCCTTAATCCTTGCCTGAAAGGCTGGCTGGGCAAGCCAGCGCTTGTTAAAGATACAAAAAACATTTCCCTTCCATAGCTGAAGCGCGGCCGTATTTACATAAACGACAGAGAGACAAAACAACGAAGCCTGGAGCGATGGGTTTTACCCACTTATTAAATAGGATAACCCTGACACATAGCTGAGCACAGCATTCAGTGCACTGGCACTTGAAGTGAAGGAATGCACCACGCAACCACACCAACCCACAGCTAGAAAAGAAAATAATGGTCTCAGGAATTGTTCGACTGCTTCAAGCCAAAGCAAGCAAGTCTGGGCAGGGATTGTGAAATAACCTGCTATGGTTTAGCTCTGATCTGATAAGGAGAGGGAGGTGAAGGAGGGGTGGGAGGAGGTGGTGGGAGGGCGGGGAGTGGGGGGGGGTGGGGGTTAAACTGTAATTGAACAATACTGATTGTAGTATTTTTTTTGGTGGGGGGGTTAACAGAAAGTAGTAATTATTTTATATTCCTTCTACGGTATTTCTGAATTTCATAGCTCCACCCGCCCCCCCAACCCCCGCCCCCCCCCCCCAACCCCCGCCCCCCACCCAAGTATTATACACAGCAACAACAACTTGTCCATACATGGCCCTTCATGCTAGGCAGTATCCTGGAACACTTGACAGTGGTGTGGTCTGATCCCGAGCCAGGGGGAGAGAGGGCAGGGGAGAGGTGGCCGTAAGCACATTCAAAAAGGAAGGCCTTTAGACGAGATTTGAAAGCGGGGAGGGAGTTGGTGTGTGTTGGGGGGGGGGTGGGGGTGTGTTGAGAGTGCTACCAACTGAGCCATATACTGGCATGTCTGCGTTCTTATAATGCACTCGGGATCAATAAAGCCAGTCTGTCGATTTAAACTGGGTGACGGACTGCGTAAGTTTTTATTAAGCAGTGGTCTGCATTACATTCAATACCCAACCAATCTTAAAAGAAACGTCAAAGAAAAGTAGCTGTTGAAAACGAGAACCTGTACTTATATATAGAGGGCTGAGCTGTGTCTCACAATGCTTAATGATGGCGTAGTTTGGCACTGGGTTGAGGGAGAGAGGAGGCGGGCGTCAAAGAGGAAAGTGAAGTCCTCTAGCTCAGTGGTTAGAGCACTCGCCTTACAAGCGTGAGGCCTGTGTTCGAATTTGGGCAGATCAGGGCAAAACCTTTGGCAAGTTTACTTACTCCACATGCCTAATAATAAGCCCTCCAAACAAAAAATACAATGATAAAAATTGGTCATTTAAATCCATGACTGTTTGTGGGACGCTACTGTGAGCAATTGGCTGCCGCGTTTCGCCTACAAATATACAGTCAATTCACCTTACAGTATATTCTGTGAAGCGCTTTGAGACATCGATAAGATGTGAAAAGTTCTATATCAAATGCAAGGATTATAATTATTAATAAAGTCTTTAGTTGCAATCTGAAGACGGTCAAAGACGGGATGAGGCAGAGGGACAGGCAAGAGCCGTTAAGTACAAATGACGTTGGAATTCCAAAATACCTGTAACAGCAAAGAGCCAGTGGCCTCAGTGTTGACACCTCAAGTGCTTAATGTTCTTTTAGAAGAAACTGTGTAGCTTGGCGGCGTCTTGGGTGGCCACAATGGCAATTGTTGTCCTCTCAGTTCGGATGTATGAACCGAAATGCTGGGAGGGTTAGGTCATCTGCTCTGGATGTGATATCAAACTGCGGAGGGGATGAGAAAAGGCCATCTGTATGGGCTATTCAAGTTTCTGTATTAAAGACATACCAGTAAAAACTGCCATCTCATTTTCGGCGCAGTCGGTGGTCAATTTAAAAGCAACAAAAACAGTGGAAAACCACCAACCGATTCAATCTCTGTAATTAATACAGCCTCAGAATTGTACCAGAAATGTGTCTTCACTGTGAGAAAATACCTCGTCCCTTCGCGTTAATATTGTTCATGCAGGTGCCTGTGCTGAGTAACACAGTTGGATAGAACACTCGTCCACATTCAGGGAACAGAGTTTGCGACACCATGAAGTCCAACTTTTGCGCAGACAACAAATGATCCACAACCTATTGTAGATTCTATCCAGGTCCAGTTAATAGCCCGAGGAAAAGAATCCTCGAAGACTCTCTGCCCAAAAGGTCAAATCAAGCAACAACAACAACAAAATTACATTTGTAAAGCTCCGTTCATATTGGGAGGACGTCCCAAGGCGCTGGACAGTCAGTGTTTCAGACCCAAGCTGGAGCCCGCTTAGCGAGGGAGCGGGCAGGTTGGTAGGGGGTTAGGAGGTCTCAAAGATAGGGTAGGCAGAGGCCATGGAGGGCTTTGAAGGTGAGGACCAGGATCTTGAAAAATTGGTCACTCAATCCACAACTGCTTGTGGGACATTGCTGTGCACAATTGGCTGCAGCCCACAAAATACACAAATCAATTCATTTCACAGTATATCCAGCAATTAGAGACATGTCAGTGATGTGATGAGATTCAATGCAAGCAATATTATTGCATTGCCTCTTAAAATTCAACAATCACACAGAAGTGCGAAAACTTCTCGAATTCAGTCTCGGCTTGGAATTCATTCCTCCGCAGTTCTGATCGACAACCAGTCGATCAGTAAGTAATAACTGGAACCTTCAGAACAATTAATGTGAAACGGATCATACCTGCACCCAATGGAACTCAGGGACTCGGAAGTTCAGTGTGACCTGTATACGGTTTCAATATTTCTAACTTCCAGGGGGATCTGACATACTTGGAAAGGGAATATGTTACTCATTATAATATCCTAACAGTTATTTTCCACTTTAAGGCACAACTTAATTTCATTTCGCCTGGTATGTGTATTTCATTTATTATTATTAATTCAGGGCAATGGTGGCAGTGTGGAGGGGATGTGTGTAGAGGAACACTAACGCTATGTTATTGTCAAATTACACCCTGCAAGTAATTAATGCCAGCTCTTTACTTCATTCTCTGTCAAAACTAAATGAAACCGAGCCCTGTGCCGGATGCACTTTGCAACCTACACAGACAGTCCTATACACTCGAGAAATGGAATGGTGACAAGATTCTGCATTGCCATTAAGAGAATTCCTCACGCTCTTTTGCACCTCATGGAAACGAAGTGAAAATAACGTAGAAAATTTCCCATTCCCTTTCTCCTCTCTCCACCACCCCCCCACCCCATCCAATTCTTTTTAAATTGGATGTCAGCTGCTCACCCCCCCCCCCCACCCCCCCCCCCCCCACACACAACCCATACACACGCATAAAGTAGACATCTCCATTAAAGCCAATGACAAACTGCTTCTGCATTGCATTGAAACAAAAAGGTGCACTAGCTGCTTTCAGCCTTTTTAAGCTTTGAGTGTTAAATAATGAAAAGCTTTGTAGTGTTAAATGCAGCAAAAAGAGATACACTCCAATGAATAAACCTATTGGAAGACACATTGCCATCTGATTTTTTTTACACACACACTCACACATGCAGGATCAAACACACACACACACACACATACACAAATAACGCTGACATCTTTTGCAAGAAACTATAAACTCACACAGCTACAAATAATGATGAATGGTGGGCGTCTAACTAATCTGATCTAAGGAGAGTGGGTGGCGAACAGGTTTTAGTGCATGGGCCTTTTTTTTGGACAGGTAACGCCAGGTTTCTGCAAAACGAAATGAGCACTAAGTTAGAACCTGACGATAATTAATAAATTAAGTGTCTAAGGGAGGTTCATTTTTTCATCTGAAATGCGAAAAAGCACACACACATACACGTCACTGCACGCAATGGACCCCTTGTAAGACACGTGTAATTCAAGCATGCACAATGAGGTGTTTCGGCAGCAGTCGTAAACCGGGAATGCTTGCCTTTAAACTGCGCAGAGGAGATTAACAAATATCCGAATTAAATCCACGCTCGCGCAACTCATTCTGAATTCTGCCCGAATCGCCCTTTTGTCTGTCACAGCCTAAAGTAGTGTCAATCATGGCCCCGTGTTTTTGTTCGTCGGGAGCGTTTGTTATTAATTTGCTCTCTCGTATTATGAGGGGACCACATCTCAATGCTTTTTTTTAAAAAAAGAGGAATAGAGACTCAAGTTAGCAGTCAGTGAGGATTGCACTCTGGATCAGCATCAAAGTGGTCAAAATGTCCAATCAGATTTGTGTTACTGGCATTACATGATGAATATGGTTCATACGACACACAAAAGGTCTTTGTGTCCCCTTGAGCTGGGACTATTCAAAGACTGCAACAGGCAGCCAGAGTGGAAGTAAATGGAACTGGCCTTGCAATGCATCCAAAATTCTACAGCACAATGGATCATGCAAATGTATTATCCCCCTGCAGTACTGATCTAGTACCCTGTTAGGTCGCCTGAAGTTTAAAGTCTATTCAAGGAAGAAGTGAAGTGTCAGTCAGGAGTGTAGCGCTTGCTGCATTCAGCTTAGAAGCAGTGGGGATTACTTTTTTTTATTATTATTCTGTACTTCTCAGAGAGACACAGAAGACTAACTTCTCTTTGTTACGAAGCACGCCTGCTTTCGGGGGAAAACTTTCATTCACCCAATGTAACAAAGCTCTCCGCCCTCCCAAAAACATCCCGCAAAGCGTCGCAAGATACTATCAATTCACACCGTTCAATATCAAGTTTCGTTGTTACTAAATAATTGGCCTTGAAATATTGAGACGTGAAGAGTATTTTTCTAGGGGAAAACAAATTCCTCTTACGCTTTTTTATTGCACAACACACATCTCCGCAACAGTCAGACAAAAAGCAGGGATCCTAACTCTAATGTGTGTAAAAGATGGTTAAAGGGAAAAGCAAATCAAATGCTGATTTTTTTTCTCTGGTTGAGATTTATAAAGAAAAACGTAATTGTTTTAAAAAGAAATCCATCAACACCAAATAAAGCTGCTCAAGACATTTACAGTGAACTGATAAGAGGCCGCAAAACCAAGTTTAAAAACCCTTCAACCAAGTTAAGACCATTGAACGTACGAGCATTGAAAACACCACAACATTTCGCAAGCATTGTAAAAGTTCACAAATGTTTTATGTACAGTATAAAAATGTTTGTAAAGTCAATACTCGAACACAAAAGAAAAATGCCTTAAAGTCATTTTTATTTTCAAGGGGGAAAATATTTGAAAGTTCTTTCTATTTGCTCGATACTCTTCTCTCTTTCTCTCCCGAAGGTGCCCAAATCTTGCCCAACTAGGGGTACTGTCTCAGGGCAAAGCAAATTTCAACCTTTTTAACTTCAGTTTTCATCAGACAAAAATATCACAATAATCAGACTTTACAGAGGTTAAGATCCTCCAGAACTCCTCAGTACAGGATACAGTGTGTTGAAAAATTGTGACTCATTTCTTCAGAAGTTTAATTCTTAAACAAAACATCTGAAGAAATTCTGTGTGTCAATGTGACATATCCTAACTCTTTCCGGTAATCTCTGAAGCCAAAATCACTAATCAGTGAACTTCACTTTCCATCTAAATTATCTAAATCTTTGATGAAAAGTATTCTGTACTGGACCATTAACAGGGCGATCCTACATTCTTTTCTAAAAAATAAATAAATAAATGAGTCACTCAATCCAAGACTGTTTGTGGAACACTGCTGTGTGCAATTAGTTGTCGTGTTTCACCCACAAAATACAGTCACTACACTTTACGGGATCAATTCCAGGCAGGGTGAAACCTTGGGCAAGTTTCCTTACTCCACACCCCTAATAATAATTCCTCAAAAACAATAGTAAATTGGTCATTTCAATCCACGACTGCTTGTGGGACACTGCTGTGTGTAATTTGGCTGCTGCGTTTCGCCTATATATATATATATATAGTCAATTCACATTATATTATATTCTGTGAAGCGCTTCGAGACATCTTGAAGACGTGATAAACTGCTGTATCAAATGCAAGGATTATTATTATTATTATTATACATCATACATTATTATCTGTCCTAGTTCAGCACTCCTCAAGCACTGTTTTGGAATGTATTGGAATCTCTGAGTTCAAATTTCCAACAGGGAGCTTGATCCCACACGTTTCTGACTCAGTGGCAAGAAAGCACTACCGACTGAGCCAGAGTGATAAGTTGTGAAACAAGACAGCCAGTTGGAGAAGCCTTTTAACAAGGCAAGTTTTTGTAGGATTTGATTGTAGCTTCAAAAGATCAATTGGCTTCTGTCAAAAGTGTGCAATTGGCTGCTGTGTTTCACCCACATATATGCTGTTAATTCACTTTACAGTATGTTCCGTGAAGCACTTTGAGATGTTTAAAAGACGTGAAAAGTGCTATATCAAGTGCAAGGGTTATTAACAAACAATCTCACAGACCAAAGTTTCACAGCAACAATGCCATAGTCACAGAGCTGGGATGAAGCAAATCAATATGTTAAATCGGACTCACACAAAACGCTCAGAGACAGGTTGATATTGCATTTATGATCAACAACAACAACAATTTTGATTTATGTAACGCCGTCCACGCCAGACGGCATCTCAGAGAGCTTCCCAATAACGGATCCCGGGGCCAAGCCAGGGGGGAGCGGGAAGAAGGTGACCAAAAGCGCAGTCGAAAAGAAAGGTCTTTAGCCGAGACCTGAAACTAGGAAGAGAAGGGGGTGGGGGGGAGGGGGGGGCGAGGCGAAGGGAGTGAGGAAGGGAGTTCCAGAGCCTCGGGGAGTAGTAGTTGAAGGCACGGCCGCTGATGGTGGAGCGAATGATTCGGGGGACAAGGAAGAGGCCAGACCCAGTGGAGCAAAGGCAACGGATACTATTGTAGGAGAGAGGAGGTCAGAGAGATAGTGCAGAGGAATGGCGGGATCGAAAAGTGACTTACATTACATACAAACACATTTAAATGTACGCAGCTGTTTAAATATAAAAGGTAGCATTCGTTAAACTTCATGACACTTATGATGAGAAATTGATGGTGGGTCTGACAGACTGCAGTGGGTCACTTTATTGTTATACAAAGATAACAATAAAGTTATACAGGATGCCTTTTCATTTGCTGAATGCCTCTTACTGGATAGGGGAACAGAAAACCACAGGGACAGATAGATATACTGTATATGTGAGAAAGCGAGAGACTATCAGAGAGGTAAATACTGTACCTTCATAGAAACAACTCAAAGAAAAGGAGACTAAATGAAACCACCAGGAAGTACTGTACGGTGCCTGGGGAATGCTGATGGCTTACAAATAAATACCCTTACATTTGCTCCAGCACCTTTCTTCATCAGAAAGGCGTCTCAAAGTGCTTGACAGGGTACACTGTAAAGTTCAGTGACTGTGTATTCTGCAGGTAAATGCAGTAGCTACAGTAGATTGCACGCAGCAACATCCCACAAACAGCCAGCCACAAAGTGAATGACATATTTTATTCAGGGGATTGTTGGCCAGGACACCAAGAGACACTCCCTTGTCTTTTCAAAGAGCACTTTGACTTAAATTAAATCATTCCTAACATCTCATCGCCTCTAACACTGGGATTCAGCCTCATTGCTCTTTGGCACACTCACTCTCTCCCTCTCTCACCTCCCCCCGACTACCCCCCTACGCCCCAACCACCACCCACCACCATCTTTTGTCTTTGCGAGTGTTTCAATAAAGCAACGACCGTCACCATGGTTACTACCTTCCCCTTTGGCATAATTAACGCACGAACATCCACAGGTTACGCTGCTCGATGCCGCAAGCTCCGATCAGGGATACTATACACCTGAGTTTTCTTATTTATGGCAGGAAAACAGATAAGCTTCTACAGTATACCTAAGGCAGGAAAGGATCAAAGTCAAATCTTATCTCCCGGTTTCAGATAAACGACTCTCAGTATCACTGGTTTCAATGTGTCACGCCTTCTCCTCTCCGCTCCTCTCCTCTCCGCTCCTCTACTTCGCAATCTCTTGCAGCCGTTTGATCTCTCTGAACTCCCAACGTTTGGGGAGGTGGTGGGGAAAAACAGGAAGATTCGAACGCCTTCGAAATATTCGCTCGTCGAAAATCAGATGATTCCTGATACTGTGCGTCAAGATTCTTATTATCACATCAAATCAGCTGAGAAAAATCACATTCTTTCACCCTTTCATTTCGCCCACATTTATAGAGTTGACTCACTTTACAGTATATTCTGTGAAGCATTTTGAGATGTCTAGAAGACATGAAAAAAGCTATGTCATATGCATTTATTATTATTACTCTATTTTACCTCAATCCATTCAGCATCCTTCTGCGACACTTCTAAACAAGCAAAGAATGTGAGGAAACCCAAAATGTGCCTTTTAATCCTGCCTTTTCACTTTGAAGTGACTGTTCAGCGCCTTGGTATGTCTTGTGGATGTGAAAGGCACTGTACAAATATAATTTTGTTGTGGTTGAAGCATCTCAAGAGCCACGCAGCTAATTATCGTAAAGTAACTATTTTTATAGGCAAAGTTTAGAGTCATTTTAATTAAACCCAAACTGCACGAAATAGCTAACACTAGAATACTCAATGTATCTCGAGGATTGTTGGCCAAGACACCAGGAGAAACTTTCCTCTTGATTCAAGAACAACAATAATTACATTTGTAAAGTACCTTTCACGTCCCAAAGTGCTGGACATTTAGTGTTGCGGACATGAGCTGCAGTCAGGATAGGGAAGGGGAAGTGGGGGTGACCGATGGCACGGTTGAAGAGGAGGGTCTGGAAGCAAGAATCAACTCCAGTTTGGGGATCTTTTAATGTCCACCTGAGAAGTGGACATTAAAATGTGGAACCAAAATTGCCTTCAGGAAAGGTGACGACAGGGGAAAACAAAAGAGAACAAAAAAATTGGAGGGGGGAAAAAAAACGAATGGAAAAAAAAAGTACACGCAAAATTAATTCTGAAGGCAATTCCTGATACTTGGCTATTTAAGAGCTCCGAGACTCTACTCCATGTGAAGTGCACTATGAGTCCTTGAACCCAAGCAAGAGACCTGGGTTCAATTCCAGGCAGGGCAAAACCTTGAGCAAGTTTCCTCACCCCACAAAGCTGATAATAATCACTCAATAAAAAGAATAATAAGTAGGTAATTTCAATCCACGACTGTGTGCAATTGCCTGCCACATTTCGCCCACAAATATACAGTCAATGTGCTTTTACAGTATATTCTGTGAAGCATTTTGAGATGTCTAGAAGACGCTTTATCCATGCAAGGATTATTATTAATGCAGTACTTCTATATAAATGCAAGCTGCTGTTTTCTTTTCTTTGTGATTTTTTTATTGATGAATGAATTACTCGTGTTGCTACAACAATAACAACAACAAAATTACTCTTGTATAGCGCCTTTCACGTCAGGAGGACGTCTCAAGGTGCTACAGGTCGCAGCGGTGATAGGAGGTGAGGCAGAAGCAGGGACAAAGCCACCATCGGATTTCATTTGGTATTACTACCCCATTGTTTGCATTTGTAATAGGAAGAGTTTAATTGAATGTGATACAAACAAAATCAACCTTTACTTAAGAGCCCCGAGGGTGAAAACCTAGGTGGATGTTCAGACAATTGCATAGAATAATATCATATCCGGATGTTTCGACAGAGTGTGGCCAAACTTCATTCTAATAGCCTTTCCAGATAATGTTCCCGATATTAATCACTTCAAAGCACAGTCACTCCACTTTACTGTAAACTCCTGTGAAGCACTTTGAGACGACCCTACCTCTCTGACCTGCTTACCCCCCCACTCCACCACCCGTGGCCTCTGCTTGGCAGGTTCTGGCCTCTTGTTTGTCCTTCGTCCCCTCTGTTCCACCATCAGTGGTTGCGTCTTCAGCCACTACGCCCCGAATCTCTGGAACTCTCTCCCTCAATCCCTAAATCTTGCCCCATCCCTCCCCACCTTCAAATCCTACCTAAAGGCCTTCCTTTATGTAAGTGTTTACAGTCATCTCCTCCCTTCCCTTCCGCCTCTCTCCCCCTAGTTCATTCTCAGACTCGGACACTGCCCCGTGTAAAAGGCAATGTGTATCAATGCAAATTGTTGCTGTTGTTGATGTGAAAGGCTCAGTGACAAACTGATGTTTGTTTTTTAACTATCTATTTTAGGTTTAGCCTATTTGATTGCTCCATTTCACTCCAACCCCAGGGAAACGTCAGCCCACTTAGAAGAGGAGGAGAGCGTCAATAAATCACTGGAAAAAAAGTGTCATCGTGGTAATGCTTTACACAATCGGTTTGAATTGTACCAACTTGCATTTCGTATTGTGGAAACATAGCTCACTCCTGCATATTGCACCATTAAAACCAATCAAGTCCTTGATTCATATTCATAACGAGGACCAGCTAAGATGTGAGTGACTGCATGGATGGTAATAATAATAGGAATAATATTAATCCTTGCATTTGATATACAAAAATAACAACAATAGCGGCTTATCCTGTTGTTGAGATGCCTCAAAGCATTTTGAATACAGGCAATACAGAATACAGTACAATGTTAAGCGAATTGACCGTGTATTTTGTGGGCGAAATGCAGCAGCCGCCGCACACTCGTATCCCACAAACAATCGTGGATTGGGATTATTTTTTTGCAGAGGCATCATTCCCCGGGGAAAGCAATCCACCAATTGAATAACAACCAGGTTCTTACTAACTGCTGGATAACCAGAGCTGTGTGGAGCAAGGGTATTTGCCTAAGGGTAACGCCCTGCCGGGAATCGAACACTTATCCTCTCACTTACGATGCGAGCGCACTAACCACGATGCTGCGGGACTCCCGTGTGTGACGTGGCAAAAATAAAACTGGATCATGGTAACCAAAGTAGCATTGATATCTCAGCGATTTTTCAGCACACAGTGATTTTGCATTGATAACAAAATATTGGGGCTGTTCAAACAAGCGTAAATACGTGTTGCACAAGAAAATACAGCTTCAGATATTGTCCAAAATGCAGGCGAGTGGCTCAGTTGCCTTCTTCTTCTTACAGGAGATAATATTGTAGGATACAGTACATAGATTGTGCATACATAATTTGTGCGTATGAAGGAAGGAAGGTGGAAGGCAAATTTGATGGTCTTTTTTCAATTAGCAAATTCTTGCGTAAAGTTGGAGCTATTTGATTGCTCCAACAGCAAGCGATGCTGACTGATAATAATAATCCTCTCATTTGGTACAGTGCCCCGCCACGTCACCGAGGCATCGCAAAGCGCCTCACAAAATGCACTGTAAAGTTTAATGGCTGTGTATCCTGTGGGCGAAACGCGGTGGCCAATTACGCACAGCCTTGCAGCCTCACCCCTCACTTCGGGCGCTGAATGAGACGATTGCTGTGGTGTTGTCGGTTTTCACATTCCTCTTATTTGTTCCAGCAATTCTTTCCTCAACACCTCTGTTGGCTGGTTTGTCCACAATGTCTCTAGTCTTACCCCTCGTTCCATATCCGAGTCAATCTCCAGCTCGGGCTTACCTACTGTCGCAGGTGTGAGAGACCAATTGCCAGCAAAGCATCTCCCGCTTCAGTTATAGATCGTAACAGGGGCTCGTAAAATATGCAGCGAAAGAGGGCACCGAGGTTGTAAAATAGCCATTAAAAGGTCTAATTATTAAACTTATCAGTTTGGCATCCGCACTGAACACGATAGGGACAGCCCATCAAGGCACTTCATCTCACCCATTCGTTGATAATATTTATCCTTGGGTTTGATATAGCGCCTCATCACATTGTTGGGAGCACTTCACAGAATATACTGTAAAGTGAATTGACCGCATATTCACAATACTGTGTGTACAGTACAAAGTCAATTCAATTTTGAAAAGTTCAATTGAGAGAGAAATAAGACATCCTTAAAGTTCTAAAGTCCTGTGTCTCAGTGCTCAGAGCACTCACTTCTCAAGCCAGAGACCTGGGTTCGATTCCACGCCTAATAATAATCCCTGAAAAAAACAATACTAGATAGGTCACTCAATCCATGACTGTTTGTGGAACACTGCTGTGGCTGCCGCGTTTCACCCACAAATATACAGTCAATTCACCTTACAGTATATTCTGTGAAGCGCTTTGAGGCGTCTAGATCTAGAAGATGTGAAAAGCGCTATGTCAAATGCAAAGACTATTATTATTAACAGTAAACTAAAAAGGTCTCAACTCACTCTTATGCCCGGTTTCTCATACACATAACCCTGACTCGGAGTTGAGTGCAGCTGTCCTGGTGGATAACTCTGATGATGATTAAGGGCATATGATCAAGGCTACCCTTTACACAGAATGGCCTTTTTAATCTGACGGGTGTCGGTATTAATTTAGGTTCATCATCTCTGTCTTTCTACTGGATTCAGTGTCACTTTGTGACACACGCAAATTATTTCCCCCCCACATGCAGTGCCTCGTCTTTCTGACTATGCACAAATGGCGATTGCAGATCACGAGAGGTTAAAGCAGGGTGATTGCTCAGAAGATGACCCAAGGCCGTCCATCTATAAAACCTGCACCGAGACTGTGGCATGTGACGCTTTCGTTACATGCACGAAATACGCAGAGTGTATCTGAAGCGGGCTGACAAGAGGATGTGGGTTAAATCGAAAAGCACAGACACGGGTAAACAACTACAGCGCTCTTATGCAAACGGTTCTTCTCATTGGAACTTCCTTCCTCAATCCCTCCGGCTTGTCTCTTCCTCCTTCCCTGTCTTCAGTTCATACCTTCCTCTTCGTCCGCGCCTACAGCCACCTCCCCCCTTCTCCCCCACCTTGATGTCAAGCTCCGCCATTATGATTTTGCGCTGATTAAAAAAACTGAAGTTGTTCAAACTTGTCTTGCACAAGAAAATACAGCTTCTGATATTGATCAAAGAAGCAAACGAGTGGCTCCGTTGCTTTTTTCTTATAGGAAATGATGGGATGCAGTACTGTATATAGTTTGGCACATGATATGTGTATGAGACTGACAGGATGGTGGAAGGCGAACTGGATGGACTTTGGTCTTTTTTCTTCTAGCATTTCTTATGTTCTTACGTAAAGTGTTGTTTCACTCTGTTTGCTCCCACCAATGCCAAGCAAGGCTTAATAATATTTACAGTAATAATCCTTGTGTTTGACACAGCTCCCCATCTTATCACTGAGGCACCCAAAACACTTCACAGAATATACTGTAAAGTGTAGTGACTGTGTTTCGTGGGCAAAACATAGCAGCCAATTGCACAAAGCAATGTCCCACAAACAGTTGTGGAGTGATTGACCATTTTGTTTGAGGGGGGGGGATTATTACTCCCAGAAAGCAAACCACCGATCGACTAACAATCAGGTTCCTACTTGCTATTCGGTAAGTGGAGGCGTGTGGAGTAAGGAAACTTGCCTAAGGCTTTGCTCTGCCTTGGTTCTATCGTTTGCGATGTGAGCATGCTAATCACTTGGTGTTTCTGCAGTCACAATGAGCTGAGTTGGTTAGTCCAGAATGCATCTATTGACCCAAACATGTGAAAAACTCTTCAACTAAACCCATTGCAGGATTTGTTGGCTGCAACATGAGATTTTGTACAACAACACAACCCAAGACAAACTGATCACAACGCTCTACAACTGCCACACTGATTTCCAGATAATCAAGTCAAACAAATGATATTTTAGTTTGCAAGCCATCAAGTGGTTCAATGGATCAATTACCCACGCAAGACAACAATGGCAATTGGAAAGCAAGAATACTAATTGAGGGAACAGATGACATCAGTTACACTTGCCATCTGAATCCTGCGATCTGATCAGATCTGTCCCCGTTTATATACGGTAACAAAAGCAGGACAACAACAACAACAAAAACAAAATTGCACTTATATAGCGCCTTTCATGACGGGAGGACGTCCCAAAGCGCTGAACAGTCTGGTCGGGACCCGGGGTCGAAGTAGGGGGAAGGAGAGTGGGAGAGGGGAAAGAGTTAGTGGGGCCGCCGAAGGCGCGGTCGAAGAGGAAGGTCTTGAGACCGGCCTTGAAGGAGGAAAGGGAGGAAGCGAGGTGGAGGGGGCTGCAGGATGGAGTTCCACAGTGGACACATCCCTTTAGGGAGAAAGTGCAAATTCCATTCCAAACCCAGGGAAATTTCCATGCGTAAGTATATCTCATACATCTGTGAGACTCTCAGTCTGGTTTGCACACTTTAAGTGGTGGTGGGTTTCTACATGTGCCAGGGAACTGGCTGACCAAACAAAACTATACACGGTTTGAGTTTGAGCAGTTCCTTTGGCTAGTTGCACCAGTGAAAAGCCGCAGTACACACTCTGATTGTCCGTGTTGGAAAATGGAAATAAGGGAAGAAGGGAAGTGCATTTATATAGAGCTTTAATCACGCTAGAATGACTCAATTTCTGAAAAGCACTTTGAGGGTAGCAATGGGGCTTGAAAACAAAACAGAGCCAATTGACAAACGACAATGTCCTGCAAAACTCGCCAAGAGTTGGGGGATTGACTCTGTCTGTGGGGATTGTTGGCCAGGTCACCAAGAAAATGTTGCTCTCTTTCCAAACAGCAACTCAGCAATTTTAACATCCAACCCAGGAACAGGCAGACAGAAGCTTGGTTCAACATCTCACCCTGAGGACGGCAACTCGGACAATGCTTAGCACCCCTCGCCCAATACCCGGTCTTTGATGGGCTGTGAGCTCTAGCAATGGTTATACAAATCAAGGGGAGCTCGCTTATTACCACACGTCTATTGAGAAATAATCCATGGCTTCTGGGAAATACCAGAGTTATTTATTATTCAGAAATCCACAATTAACTGACCTTTTTTTCATGCCCAAACTTGAAAAGCAGGAGATAGACAGTTCCTTATGCAAATTAAATCACACCAGAGCAATGTGGCTTCTGCTATTCTATACCCTATGGGCAGGTGCTGGCAATTTCCTTCATAAGTACAATGAACCTACAGTCATAATAAAATTAACAAAATAGGCAATGTAATACACACGAACTACTTGGCACAGCTCAGATTTATGACTCGCGGAACTTGCATTAGTTTGACTTGAGCTCCCTTTACTGCCTTGGCTTAAAAGAACGCAGCCTATCACACCCTCACCTTTCACCTGTCGCAGCAGATGTATTGCAGTGCAATAACATTCATTGCTAATGACCTAAGGAAACTGGAAGAGGATCAAAATACATCAAAGTCTTTCTCTTAAGCTAGGCGGCTGCAAAGGAACAAGGATTACAGTTGATATAGGGAGAGATAGGTGGAAATAGGTTGTGATTTTAAGTACACAAACCATATATATCTATATATATTTATTTTAAAAACACACATTAGCCACCTGTTGTTATTTCATTGCAGGTAACCCATTACCAACAAAAAAAATCAATTCATTTCAATTCAACTTGGGTTCTTTAGCTTTGCTTTGAAACCTGTAACTCTGTGATAATTACGTAAGTCATGCAACAACAATCATTGTTATTATGTTGATATTAAGGCACCTCCCCTTTAATTGCAGAATGCACTTTATTCAGTGTTTGCCAAGAGATCAGAGGTTTCAACTGTCAACATTTCACGTTATCATCATCGAACTCCAAACTTTGAGAAATGATATAAACAGCCTATTAAGGTTTCTTTTAATATCCATCACATTTACAAATACGCCTCTCTGCCCCCACACTCTGGAGCTCCATCCCACAGTCCCTCCGCCTCTCTCGCTCCCTCACCTCCTTCAAGGCCGGTCTCAAGACCCTCCTCTTCGACCATGCCTTCTGCTGCCCTTCCAACTCTCTCCCACCCCTACCCACTGCATCTCTTCCTTGCTCGGGTCCCGACCTGACTGTTCAGCGCCTTGGGATGTCCTCCCGACATGAAAGGCGCTCTATAAATGTAAATTTTTGTTGTTGTTGTTGTTGTTGTTTCACACTGCTCAGGAATCAAACTCAAGTCCTGCCACTTGTGAGACAAATGCTTTAACCACTAAGCTACAGGACTCTGCAAATATGGACTCTGCACTTACTATTCTCTAGTCCTTGATGAAGGTAATCAAGGGCCACGGGTGGTGATGGTGGGGGGGAGGTGCGGAGGGGGGGTGTGGGGGGCAATGAAGAAGAAAGAGAAAGGGAGGGAAAGTGCATCACAGGTGACATTCACGCATGCACTTTGTAGCAAAGGTCACTGTGGATAGCAATCAGAGGAAGAAACTCAGGCTGAATTGTCTCCTCCCTCGCCCTGGGGCACTGAAACCAGTGTTATACTCCCATTTTCAGCTAACTCAACAGCAGAGGCTGCCAATATCAGTGCCAGGAATCTGATACATATATACAGAATATATTGTGAAGTGAATTTGTTGTATATTTTGTGGATACAAATACACACACACAGTATCTACAGATTTACCAGCACTCTGATTCACAGCCATGTATGAAGGTGCTATATAAATACTATTTGTTGTTGCATATCTTGCATTAATCTTCTGCCTATGGCTTTGCTGACATTTTTCAGCGTGATAATTATGAATGGACAACATTTTGACTGGTGATACCATGAGTGCCCAATGTGTGCGTGTCCCTTCCTGATAGTTATATATGGAATATACTGTAAAGTGAATTGACTGTATATTTTGTGGGCAAATATATATATGTGTAGGTAGTGCAGATATATCGCACATTTCACCCAGAAATATACAGTCAATTCACTTTACAGTCTATTCTACAGTCTTTATTTAGGGAGAACAGGTCTATTAGGCTATGGGGAGCGGGCAGGGCAGTGGGATTGAATCGCTCTTTTCAAAGAGCCGGCACAGACTAGATGGGCCGAATGGCCTCCTTTTGTGCCGTAAAATTCTATGAATCTATGAATCTATAAGTGCTTTAAGAGGTCCAGAAGACATGAAAAGCGCTATATCAAATGCAGCTATTATTATTATTATACAGTCCACTGAATCGCCTAAGTTACAAGACAGTTAGCAAGCAGACAGAAAAGTCCAATAAGGTAATTTTTTCCCCCAAAAGTGTGCGTTGTGCATGAGTCTAGCTGTATATCATCACGGAGAGCCACAGAACCAAATAAAGAACAAGCCATGGAGATCGACCAGGGAGCCAAAATAACTAAGGGAAATCACTTACTGAAGTCCGACATTACCAATGTGTCAGTCATTATAAAGGGCAAAACCATGAGATAGCGAGCAGAAGATCAAACAGAAAGTCCAGGTGAAACTTCTTCATGCTAAAAGCGGTGGGAATGGGGAACTCGCTTGTCCAAGTGTCATTTGTGGCTGTTGTTGGAAGCTGTGGTTGAAGCAAAAAGTACCAATGGTTATAGCAACAACTTGGATTTATATACAGCGCCTTCCACGTCTCGGAGATCTCTTAAGACGAACCTTCAAAAATACTTGAAGGAGAAGAAAATATGCCATCCCTGAGCGGCTTAACCAGCACAAACAAGTTGGGCCAAATGGCTTGTTTCCGTGCTATGTCACGCCATTTTACTATTTGAAAGAAATAAAGAGACTAGTTTTTTTTTCTTTTCTCAGCATTGCCCCCACTGACCCTGAGATTATCAATAGACTTCCAAAAATTTGAAGTGAGCACGAAACATTTCACCTGAAGGCACACCTTGCGTTGAATAAAAAGCGAAACAATGAAATTCTCTCCCCTCTTCACTGTCATCGCTAGCAGTCAGTGTGGCTCCCGCGAGCTGAAGAGGAGAGAGGGGGAGAGAGAGAGAGAGAGAGGGAGAGAGACTTGTTTTGAAAATAAGCACCAAAGAAATGGTTTTCAAAGACCCTCTCTCACCTCCCACCCCACATCCACCCCTCAAAAAAACCCTCCAGAACATCAACCCCACTGAAAATCTGAAGAGGCAAATTAAACAGCGGACTTGTATTCTGAAACACAAGGAATGCTGAACAGCAAAGCCATTGTCAACACACCCACTTCACCCATTTGTCCCCTGCCTGTTGGCGAGAGTGGGCGAGCCTCTCCCCGCTCCATAGGGGGCTTGTGAACTAACTCCTTAGCTATTTCTGGAGAGCAGTGCTGCTCATTCTAATAGAGGAGCACTTATGGTGAGCGCTTGTTGTGAGTGTTGTTTGGTGTGGGGGGGGGGGGGGGGGGGCAGTAGAGCGGTAAGTATGGACAATGCTGTATCTGCACTAAGACGCTTCACCGCTCTGGGTTGGAAATAACACAACAACAATTTGCATTCATATAGCGCCCTTCACGCGAGGTAGCGTCTCAGAGCGCTTCACAGTGGCGGAGTCTGACAGCAAATCGGGTGGGTGTGGAGAGAGAGCGTGCAAAATGTTCAGAATGATTTTTCCACTCCATAAAATATGCCCCCCCCCCACCCCCCCAATAATAATGTGTGCATGCTAGTGGGACAACAACAACAACAACATTACACTTGTGTAGCGCCGTTCACATCAGGAGGACGTCCCAAGGCGCTGGACAGTCATTGCTTCAGACCCGAGCTGAGGACAGGGGTGGGGAGGGAAGCGGGGGGATTAGGAGTGGCCGATGGGTCCATCGAAGAGGAGAGTCTTGAGGTGAGACTTGGCGGAGGCCAGGGAGGGGGCGAGGCAGAGGGACTGCGGGGCGGAGTTCCAGAGGACATCATTAATCCAAGCATATTAACAATAATAAACCTTGCAATTATAAAGTGATGTAAAGTGAAACGTGTGGAAACATGTTGCCCCGGGAAAGTGATATTTTGCTGTAAGCAAATTGGAAAATAGCTGAACTTCTTCCAGTCACATTTCCCCCTCTCCTCACTTAAGGGAAGGGGGGGGGGGGGTTATAATAAATAATAAATATTCTACTCTTCAGAATGTGCCACAGGGTGTCTCTGGAAGGGAGATTGATGTCATGATTAATTGTGTAATTAAAGTGAGATTTACATATTTATCTTCACTAAAGCTCAGAACACACAAACCTGCCTCTTAATCACAGTGTCCAACAGCTCACTCGGTCTCTCACTCAGTGAGGCTGGATTTTCACCAACCAACCGACCAACACACACACTCTCTCTCTCTCTGCTGGCTCCCTGATCGCCAATCGCTCGCTTCATTTAACACGGGGACGCTAAATACTTTGATAGATAAGCTGCAACACCAAACTCAATTGAAGCTGAAATGTAAAGCGTTTAACTGGACCCACACCTCCACTTTGGCGAGCATTGAAAAGGAATCGCGGCGAATTACATACAGTAACAGGGATATATATCTAAATTAACCATGCAACTCCCAATCCAGCATAGCCACATACCTTTCGTGTGCCTTGTACGTGTGGTAACTGCCTAACTAACTATCTAACCAACTAACTGACCTGTTGGAAATATTTGCCCAAAGTTATGAAATGAAATGTGTTTTAAAAACTAACCAGTTTCACATGTTGTGTAAATCACATCAGCTCTCTGCTGTGTGTGTGATACTCTCTCTCTCTCTCTCAACATATATATATATGATTGCTTTTAAAAAAAAATGGGTCAGAGAGCTGAGCTGTACAGATGGACACTGACAGTCTGAATGAACTATCAGATTAAACTGATAGTTTAATCATTCACTTATAAATTTATTCCCTATCCCCACCCCACCACCCGAACAACATTGCTCAAGTTGTTTCCCTTTATCTCTCTCTCTCTCTCTCTCTTCCTCAACCTTTTTAAAACATTTGTTGAGGAGCTTTGTTGGGGGGGAGAGAGAAGTTCAGTTTTTAATTTGGTGTTGTTTTGCAGACCCCCACACCTTCTCAGAGCCACTTTCTCCCCCGACCAAACAACACACACACACACACACAGAGAGAGAGAAATCTACAGACACACACCCACCCACCCACACGAGAAGCCTTTTATGAACCATTGTAATATAATAATTGCTCTGATCTGACCAGAGTGAGTCCACACACTGAGTGAGTCGAGCCCATTGTAACTCGAATGATTGATCGCTGTGAAGGGTGCAAAGCGATTGCGAGAGAGGTTCACTTGCAAAAGAAAACCGCGCCGAAGCCTTTGGGAAACCGAGGAGCTTAACCCAGACAAGTGTGTGTGTGAGAGAGGGTTAGGGGAGGGGGGGGAACAGAGAGAGAGAGACTCTTAGCGTATCACAATCATTTGACCCCCCCAATAACATTACCCCAACACAGAAGAGAGCTTGCACCTTTCCAGTCAAGACCACAATTGCTCAATGGGGTTTGAGGGGAGTACACACACAATGGGCAGATATTATTGTGCAAGTGGGAGGAACTGAAAAATAGGAATTGATTCTATTCTTTGGAGAGCGCCACGGGGGATGTCCACGGAAGGGAGAGAAGGCGAGGGGAGGGGAGGGGAAGGGCAGTTTGTCTTTGATGAATAATTGCAGTCATTAATCACAGGTTGAGTCTCCTTTCTTTGAATGGGGAGAGGTTCGGGAGCAGACGTGAGCCAGTGGCCAATCAGTCCACACACAGAGCTGTGACTGACAGCAAACACGTGGCTCGACCTCCAGCTGTTTCTATTGACACACTGCAGGGCAGCCCCAGCCACTGCCTGGCGTCGCTCCTTCTATTTACATAGATCCAGCGACAGGTGAAATCCAAATCACCATTTAGAGTGTGTGTGTGTGTGCGCTTGTCTGCCTTCCTTAATGTTTATTTACAATCTGCAGCAATCATTTTACAAATCCACCTGTACCACAAAAACACACAGTCAGTTGACTTTACAGTATATTCCGCCAAAGGTCTCGCGGACTTCATCGGGCGCTATTTCCAACGCGGGGATCGTTGGCATTGGTGTTATTACAATGAGGCAAAGCAGAGCTTTATTGATTGCCCTCAAAGCCCACAAGGAAAGCAGACGCTGCGCATTCTGCAAGGAAGGCGCTTCTTGATCGGATCGTCCCAGGAAGCCGACAGGGGAGGAGGGAGGTGGGGAGCGCGATCTATCATCACGCCACCATGGTTGTTTGAGCAACAACAAAAAATTGCTTCACAATGAAACTGACCTGCGGTGTGTGCATTGCACTGTGAGACGTGCTTCTTGCCGTACAGAACTTACTGCTAACTCACGCACCGTTTATAATGCAAATGGGGTGAGGAGGTAGAGGGGTGTGGGGGAGTGGGGAGGGGGGGACATCAAGTGCAAGCGCACAGGCCCTCATTGGCAACTGAGTTGGAGTAACATGAAACTAAGTGCAAACTTGTAGCTGTGGCAAACGGAAAGTTTAGCGTTTTTACTGAGGGGAGACACACTCAATTCAGTGTCTCGCAAAGAAACGTCGGAACTGCCTTTCCAACTGCCCGGTTAATGTGTTCCAAATCACTGAAGACATTTCTAATAATCCAAACGCCAGTACTGTACAAAAAAACAGTATTAATCGAGCTGCTGTACCCCCGGCTCAGTTGGTAGCACTCTTAATAAGAATATTAATAATCCTTGCGTTTCATATCGTGCTTTTCACATCTTGTTGACGTCTCCGAGCACTTCACGGAATATACCGTAACGTGAATTGACTATTTGTGGGCAAAACGTGGCAGCTAATTATGCATAGCAGTGTCCCACAAACAGTCGTGGAACGATTGACCAAATTATTAATGTTTTTGAGTGATTATTATCAGGCATATGAAGTAAGGAAACTTGCCCAAGGTTTGCCCTGCCAGTAATCGAACCCAGGTCTCTTGCTTGTAAGATGAGTACTCTAACCCATGAGCTACAAGACTCCACAAAACCTACAGGATTTTTGCCTCTGAAGCAGAAGGTTGTGGGTTCAAGACTCAAGCCAGGCCGTAAAACTCATATAGTTTTGGATGACCTGATCACGTCTTTGAGATGTCCCAAAAGTGTCGCACAGAATATGCTGTAAAGTGTAGTGACTGAATATTTTGTGGGCGAAACGCAGCGGCTGATTGCGCACAGCAGTGTCCCACAAATAGTCATGGGTGACGAGACCAATTTTTCTTTAAAAAATTCTAAGCAATTATTACCTCCGGAAATAATATTGGAAAGACTTAAAAGTGGCAACAATCTTCACATCTCAACATTGCCACAAATGTATTTAAATCATATGTTGCTTTGTCAGCTCTGGGTCTGGATGGATCACTGGAAAGCTGGCCAGTGTTTCCCAATTTATTCCCAAATCACATAATTCCACATCTTCCTTAGACTGAGGCTTCTTTTAATCTAGCTCTACCACCACCGATTCAGACTTCATTCGCACCGGATAAAGTATATTGTCTTATAATAATCCTTGCATTTGACATAGCGCTTTTCACGTCTTCCGACCTAAATGTTCAGCGGCTTGGGACATCCTCCCGACGTGAAAAGCGTTCTATAAATGTAATTTTGTGGTTGTTGTCTTCTAGATGTCTCAAAGAGCTTCATAGAATATACTGTAAAGTGAATTGACCATATTTGTGGGTGAAACACAGCAGCCAATTGCACACAGCAGTGTTCCACAAACAATCGCGGATTGAAATGACCAATTTATTATTGTTTTTTAATAGTTTATTATTATAAATGTGTGGAGTAAGAAAACTTGCTCAAGGTTTCACCCCCTGCCTGGAATTGAACCCAGGTCTCCAGTTTATTGGATGAGTGCTCTAACCACTGAGCTACAAGTCTTCTCCCCCCTCGCTCAGTGTATTGAAAACAGAATCCTTAATTATAATATATAATACTTGAGTTCGATATAAGACCTGATCACATCGAGACATCTCACAGTGCTTCACAGGATATGCCGTAAAATGAATTGACCGTATTTCATGCGTAAACTTAGCCACCACTGGCGCATAGCTGGGTCCAACAAACAGTCAGGGAATGAGTGACCAAATTATCATTAATTGACTTTTAGTTGAAAAGGTACATTGGATATATGCTTGATGAAGAGAGATATCAAATGGTGCGGGGGTGATTAGAAGTGTGGGATTAGATTAAGTGGCTCGTTTGAAGAGAAACATCAACACAGACTGAATGGGCCAAATGGCTTTTTTCCCCCCACACTGGGAATGTGAATGCAGTTACCACCTCTGGTTACCAGACTGAGATTTCGTCAACACAATGAAGCGCGAGCGGATATTTTGCACAGAGAGAAGTGAGAGGAAGAAACGGAATTATAAATAGAAAAATCTTTATTTGTAGACTATTTTACATATAATATACTCTTTCTTAAAAAAAATGCTATGTACAATTTTAGCAAAAACAAGAGTCAAGTTATCCACAGCAAGTGCACATACAGTGTCTCCCACATATGGTAAAAAACCTTCAATCAGACCGGAAAGGAATTTTCTTTTTTTTTTTATATAAAGTTGTTGGGGGGGTGGGGGGGGGGGGGGCTGATCAGAGCTACACAGTTAAGTTCCACAACTGAAATTCAAGGCACGCCATAGATATCTGATAGCAGGAGGAAGGCTCCATGAATGAAACACATCGTTTCATGTTCGCCAACCGTGACACTGAGTTTGCGGCCACGGCAGGGGTTAAGACAAGTCACCCAGCTTTGTGTTGTTGTTGTTGTTGCTGCAGTAGTAATACACATTTTATGATCCACATACAAAAATAAGTCTTCATATAGTCCTCATGCTACAAATACATACAAAATAGAATTTGATATCAACTCAATTTCTTTTTTCCCCCAAAAAAAAACTTTGTGTATAAAGTACGGAAGCATTAAGATTTCTCCCCCAACCCCACTCATTCTAAAAGGCCAATTGGTCTTTTTATCCCCCAAAATATATAATATAAAAAAACACATATGGATTAATCGAGCCCCTCCCCACACACAAATAAAAAATAAAGGGTATATTAAGTACAGACGGGAAGGCACTGAATCATTCCCTTTAAAAACACCGCCACCCTTTAAGAGCCAGTATTAACTGTACAGAATTTGATGGAAGATCCCTCCTCTCTCAGACAAGGACAACAACTTGCATTTATATAGAGACCTCCTGTGGGATAGTGTCCCAGAGAGAAACACTCAGAGTTCAGTAAACCCTGTCTTTCTGTGGCCTCTCTCTCTCTCTCTCCACCCCCCACTGTATTTTGCAGGGAGAGAGGAGGAGAAGGAGGGAGTAGGAGGTCTTATTTATTTACATAATTGCACTTGGTAAATTGTTCAGCTGTTGGCAGTAAAGAGAGCATCTTCTCAGGCAGTTGAGTCCATCCATCCCTTGGCAGCGAAGAGAAGTGTCAGGAAACATTGTCTCCCTCGATCTCTTTCTCACCCCCCCCCCCCCCCCCTCGTTAATCAAGGCAGCAACGCTCAGGTGAGGGATGGATGGGATGGATGGATAGACAGAGAGAGCTTCATTTCTTTTTCCTTCCTCATCCCCATTTCCACAATCTGCAACAAGAACAGAGGGAGGGGGGGGGGGTCAGTACAGCAATAATGATAAATTGTGTAACATTAATAATAATAGCAATTAGACTGAACAATACGACTTACAGCAAGAACAAGGGAAAGTATTTATCTCTTATTTACCATGTATTTAAGGGGGGGGGGGGGAGATGGAGAGGGGACATAATAAAAGTAGAGGGGAAGGGGGAAGGTGGGAGCCAATTGTATTTACTATTTATGAATGAATTACGCGCAAGAACAAGAACAGAAAATCTCAGACGCCAACTCACCCCCTGGTTTATTAATATCTGTCAAACCAACTGGTGAAGTCCAGCAACTCCTGCTCCTCGGGGCTGAGGGCGTCGTAGCTGCCTCCCTCCGACGAGTAGGTGGAGAGGGGGGAGGCCGGGATGGAGCTGAGGTCGGCGGAGTAAGCCGGGGAGAGGGTGGGCGACGGGACCCCGCAGCGGAAAGCCGCCGACACCGCGTCGTGCTCGTCCAGCAGCTGCTGCAGGGCTCGGATGTACTCGACCGCCGACCTCAGCGTCTCCACTTTGCTCATCTTCTTGTTGGCCGCCCCGTTGGGCACGTGCTGCCTGAGGGTCTGGAAACCCATGTTGACCAACTTGACCCGGTTCCTCTCCCGCTCGTTCCGCCTGGCGACCGCCGCCGGCGGCTGCTGGGGTAGCGAGTAACCCAAACCCGTGAAGCTCAGCCGCCGCTTACACCGCAGCAGCTCCGGGGAACTGGACCGCTGGCGTTTAACCGGCTTCCCCTTGTTGCTGATGTTGTTGTTGTTGTTGTGGTGGTGGTGGTGGTGGTCGCTGTCCGGCGAGGAAGCCGGGGACCCGTCGCTGTAACACTGAGATCCCACATGAGCCACATTAACGGCGGCCACGTTCACAGCCGGTCGGCTGTCGAGAAGCAACTGGTAGGAGGCTTGTCTGAGCTGGTTGGCTGAGACACGTTCCATGTTTGGTGATGGAGTGAGCGAGAGAGAGAGAGAGAGAGAGTGGGAAGTGTGTGTGTGAGAGAGAGTGTGTGTGTGTGGAGAGAGAGAGAGAGTGTGTGTCGATAGAGAGAGAGAGAATTGGCAACGGGTTGTACTCGTGCTTTACGCGTGAGGCGCGCGTTTGGGTTTAACACCAACAAACTGCAGGTCCTGACCCGAACCACTGCAGGAGCCGCTGTGTCTGAACCAGTCTGTCCCAAACACTCGCCTTTTTCAACACGCGCCTGGCTCACTCCCTCCCCCCCCCCCCTCCCCTCCCTCTCTTCTCCTCCCTCCCTCCTCCCCACCCCCCTCCTTTAGATACATGCTTCAGATAAGATCGACCCCTAGGTTTTTTTTTGTATTCCTACCCCCACCTTTCCTTCTCTCTCTCCCTCCCTTTTCTCCTCACCCACCCCCCTCCACCCCTCTTCAAATACATGCTTCAGATAAGAACAGCCCACTTGTTTTATTCTCCCCCCCACCCCCTCTCTCCACCTTTCCTTCTATCCCTCACCCCGTCTCTCTCCCTGTACTCTCTCCCCCCCTCTCCCCCTTCTCTCTTACTCCCACTGTCTCTCTCCCTCGCTCTCTCACCTCCCTCCCCTTGTCTCTGCCCCTTCTTCCCTTGTCCACCTCCCTTTACCTCCCCCTCTCTCTCTCCCCCCTCCGTCTTTGCCCTTCTCGCCCTCCCTCTCCACCCTCCCGTCTCTGCCCCCCTCCCTCTCTCCCTTGTCATTCCTATTGACATTCCACGCGTGTCGCGCTCATTCGTGCGGCTGACGCGTGCCGCTCTCTCCTCTAAACAAACAAGTGATTCTTATTCACTAGCAACCAACCCCCCGAGAGCACGCGTTTCAGCCAATTAACATAGCAATGCGGCTCGCCTTCCCTCTCTATCCTCTCCCTTTCTCTATCCTCTCTCTCTACCCCCCTCTCTCTCTCTCTACACACCCCCCTCTCTCTCTCTATTCTCTCTTTCCCTATTCTTTTTTTTTCTATTTTCTTCCCCCCCCCCACCCCCCCTCTCTCTCTCCTTTCCCCGTCTCACTCACTCTCTTTTTCTTTCATTCTCTCTCTTACTTCTCTCTCTCTCTATTTCTCCTCCACTAACTTTTATCCCATTCAACTCAAGCCACCTCTGGTCCTCTCACCCCTGCAGTTTTGCTCTGCGATTGCTACACGCAGAAATATATCCAATAAATATATATATATTTTTTTTAAATTATCTAGTTTTGTATTTTTTTGAGAAAAAATTGATTTCCTTATTTATTTTTTTAAAATTGCAAATGTTTGAAATCGTGTGTTTCTTGTGGATGCTGTAGTTACAAATTTCTTTTTGAAATTGAATTTAAAACTCCCCCTCCAAAGAAAAAGACCGTAAAGTCAACTGAGTTTTGGGTTTGATTTGTTTCACAAACATTAAAATAACACTGTAATATAACATTGTAATATTTTATATTACTACTATAGCAAAAAAAAGTCATTTTTATTCAGTCATAAAATGTCGAATTTTACGCACGAATTTATATCAATTCTACTCTCCCCCTGCCCACCTTTAATTCGGTGTATTTGTCTCTACCCTCTCCCCCACACCCTACATCACCCACAAAGAAAATATCCCCCCCCCCCCGCAAAAACATCCCCCCCCCACCACCCACCTAAACTGTCTGAACCATTTGAAACCCTTAGCTTTGGAAACCTACATTTAAAGTACTTTACACCTGTTGTGAGTAGAATTTGAGGCGGGCGGGCTGACATAGTTGGGAGTTATTTATGAAATTAGGATATGAAATTTCATCTTGTTTTTGTTGAGGAGTTTTACCCCCCGAGCTCTTAAGAATATGACCACTGTGGGCCAGGGCAAAAACAATAATCATTTGAGCAGTGGGGAGGGTGTGTGTGTGTGTGAGAGAGAGTTACAGATATATCCTAACCCATGGCTTTGCAAGTCGAGTTAGAGCTGATGTTAAACTCAGTGTTCCAGAAGAAAAAACACTTATTCGCTTGCTTTGCATCCAAAATATTCTTATCATTGTCAGTGGTATTATTGTTAAAACAGCGAGCAAAATCAATCAAATCCCTGATAGAAATTATTATTATTATTATTATTATTATTGATTCAGCGCTTGAAATGTACAAACTGGCAATCTCACTGTGGCGCTAAACTAACTAAGTGTTTAGGGCTGGGGGACAGAGAGATAGAGAATAATAATAATTATCAAATCAATCTGTTAGTTTCACTCCAACTTTGAGCTCCTTATTTCCATCCCTGGTGCTCAAAGTTGGAGTGAAACTAACTGATTGATTTGATAATAATAATAATAATGTTAAAGGAAACCGAGAACTCCATGCATCCCAGCTATCCTGTGGGATTATCAGTTTGGTGTGGATACTGTCAAGCCTGGTGATGGGTTTCCATGTGTGTCAGACACTCTCTGTATTTGATATCAGACCAAACACGTTCAGTTGACATCAAGTGTGGTAACTGTGCGTTTGTAGGTAATCTCTAGCTGTGTACAGCAACATCCCGCTGGTGTAAGCTTTGTTTGTTCATTATGTGTGTGTTGGAAGTGTGTGTGTCTGTGTGTGCTGGAGGTGTGTGCGCTCTGGGTGCTGTGTGTGTGTGTACTGCAGGTGTGTGCTGTGTGTGTGTGTGCTGTGTGTGTGTGCAGGGTGAGTGTGTGTGTACTGGGTGTGTGTTTGCTGGAGGTATGTGTGTTTATATGGAGGTGTATTTGTGCTGTGTGTGTGCTGGAGGTGTGTGTGTGTTGTGTGTGTGTGCTGGAGGTGTGTGTTTGTGTGTTGTGTGTGTGCTGGAGGTGTATTTGTGTGTGTGAGCTGGGTGTATGTTTGCTGGAGGTGTGTGTCAGTTGAAATGTACTTTGTGAGTTGGCTTGAGGTTCCATCCAGTGGAGGGTTTTCAACACTGCAAGTGGTTTGATTTTCATATCAATTCCCCCTGTCACCTGCCTGCCTGCCTGCCTTGCCTGTGAGATGGTGTTTCTGCTGGCAGTCTGTCTGTCCCTTTACAATGGGGCAAATGACAGAGACTGATAGCTCATCTGACCATTTCCCTGACATCTAATGACAAAACAGCCTCCAAACACTCACCCCATCTCTGAAGCCTTTGTAAATCCCTTTCCCCTTCCACAACTTTCCACCCCGCTCTTGTTTCTGTGCGGGGGGTGTGGAAATAACACTTTTATACCGTATTTCAGAAAACACTGGACTCTTCGGAAAAGACAAGCCCCTTATTTATTGATTGATTCATTGCAGTCGATTTGACAGGATTCTGAAATGCGTGGCTCTCCCTATCTCGCCCCCAGCCCCAGCTCTCCCCAAAACAATATATTTTATTAATCATCTTAATAAAAACGCACTGGTTTGATGCATCAATAAAGCACATCGAACAATGTAAAATTGTCAAATTCAGCCCATCTCCCCACCTTCACCTTTTGGGGGAAAATAATATTTTTAAAATATCATTTAATTTAGCACAATTTGCAAAGTTGACGCTTGTGAACTGTCTGCTGCTGTGCTTTATATGCATGTTCAATGTGTATAGATATTGTTCAGAACTCTTTCTGGTAACTAAATGGCATCTCTCCAACCTCCCACCTCCAAAAAATATTAGCTACTTTCTTTAATAATAATAATCCTTGCATTTGATTTAGCACTTATCACGTCTTCTACACGTCTCAAAGCATTTCACAGAATGTACTGTAAAGTGAATTTACTGTATAGTTGTGGACGAAACACGGCAGCCAATTGCTCACAGCAGTATCCCACAAACAGTTGTGGATTGAAACGGCAAATTTTTCTTATTGTGTTTGTTTTTGGAGGGATTATTATTAGGAGTAAGGAAACTTGCCCAAGGTTTTGCCCTGACCTGCCTGGATTCGAACACCGATTTCATGCTTGTAAGGTGAGTGCTCCAACCACTGAACTACAGGAGCTCCATCAACTGAAATCACACAAGACTATTTTCTTGGGTGTAGGGAGTAACATTTTTGTGTGCAGATGACACAAAGTTGGGAAAAATAGTGAGGAGGATAGTAGTCATCTGCAAGAAGATGTAGACCGATTGGTAAAATGGGCAGACACATGGCAGATGAAGTTTAATGTAAATAAATGTGAGGTGATGCATTTTGGGAGGAGAAATGTGGGGAGGAAATATAGGCTAGGTAGTGCAATTTTGAGGGGCGTGAAGGAACAGAGAGACCCAGGGGTTTGTGTGAGTATTATTTGAAGGTGGCAGGACAGGTAGACAAGGCTATCAAAAAAGCATACGGGTTACTAGGCTTTATAAATATGGGCATAGAGTACAAAAGTCAGGAAGTTCTGACTAAACTCTATAAAACTTTGGTCAGGCCTCAGCTAGAGTACTGTGTACAATTCTGGTCACCACACTTTAGGAAGGATGTTAAGGCATTGGAAAGAGTGCAGAGGAGATTTACTAGGATGGTACCAGGAATGAAGGATTTTAGCTATGAAGAAAGGCTAGAGGCTAGGTTTATTCTCATTGGAACAAAGAAGGTTGAGAGGAGACCTAATAGAGGTTTTTAAGATCATGACAGGATTCGACAGAATAGATAGGGAAAAACTGAGGTGGGCATATCAGTGACTCATGGTTACAGATTTAAAATAGTTTCAAAAAGAAGCAGAGGGGAGATGAGGAGAAATGTTTTCACCCAGCGAGTTGTCCGAATCTGGAATGTATTGCCTGAAAAGGTGGTGGAGGCCGATTCGATAACAACTTTTAAAAGAGAGGTAGACATTTATTTGGGGAGGACGGGTTTGCTCGGTTATGGGGAGAGAGCTGGAGAGTGGGATTAAATAGCTCTTTTTAAAGAACCAGCACAGACTTGATGGGCTGAATGGCCTCCTCTATGATTCTCTGATTCTCAAATGGCAATTTCCTTGCAATTGGTGAAGGTTTGAAGAGCTGAGAGAGATTCTTGATTATTTCTCTCTGTAGAGACAAGGGTTGGGAGTCATTTTATTGCAGTGACCTTAAGTAGGGGGCTTCTTACGGGCTCGTTTCACCGGTTTTCCTCTTAACACAACCGGTTGCAAACGATTGGTTTGATATCAGAGTTTGTACAGTATTGAGAAACGTTGAGTAAAACTAGACAAAGTCGAGCAAAGGGAAAGACGGAGAGAGGCAGTCTCTGACACCACACAGTGTGCTCACCTGTGATCAATGCACAGACACATGCAACTACATTATTGTCAGGTGAAAGAGAGAAACACTTTGATAGTTAAGAAAACCACAAAAGACTCGTGAGCAAGACAAGCCACTTATGGATTTATTTATCTTTTTGCAATCAATCAGAAAGGATTCTGAAATGTGTGGCCTTACATTGATCTTAATCGAAAATGAATCTTAATGTGCAGTAAAATGCTCTATTGATTTGACTGTGTGTGTGTCTGTCTCTCTCTCTCTCTGCCGCAGACATCTCACGCCGCCTGGTGGGATGAAGTAGGAATGCAGCCTATGATCACCCTAAACTGGAATTTACAGTAATATAGAACCTCAAAATATAATAATAATAATACGTGCATTTGATACAGCACCTTAATACATCTTCTAGACGTCTCAAAGCGCTTCACAGAATATACTGTAAAGTAAATTGATTGTATATTTGTGGACAAAATGCAGCAGCCAATTGCACACATCAATGTCCCACAAACAGTGGTGGATTGAAATTTATTATTGTTTGTTTTGTGGGATTATTATTAGGTGTGTGGAGTAAGGAAACTTGCCCAATGTTTTGCCCCCTGCCTTGAATTGAAGCCAGGTCTCTCGCTTGCAGGGGTTAATGCTCTAACCACTGAGCTACAGGACTCTACAAGTATGTGGCCGAGAATGGGGTACGCATCATTTGATACTTGAACACAAGAGCTCTGGAACACTACCCCGCGTGAAGGGCGCTGTATAAATGCAAGTTGCTGTTGTAAGAATAGCTAAACCAAAGAAGTGCAAGGTCCATCCAGTTCGCCTTCCATCATCCTGGCTGTCGCACTCACCTGTCAGTTCTAAACTATATACTGTACCCTAAGATACTATTTCCTAAAATAAAATAAAATTTGCCTTTGAAAGAATCAATATTTTCTGCTTCCATTATCAACCTGCACCACGCATTTACTACTCACTCGCTGAAATAGTGTTTTGAATTTATCCCCCTTCTAATCACAGGTCATATCCTCTGGTCCGACTGTTCTGGACAAGCTAAAACAGCATATCACGATCTACAATCCAGTCTCTTTAGAATCTTAGTCAAACTCGGTGGTTTGAGCTACTGAGATAGTTACCAGGAACAAAGCTATATCAGAAATTCAGATAATACTAGATCAATGGATGGGCTAATAATGTAAACTGAGAAATTGTGCATTTAATTCAATGCATTAAATTTAAGTTTCACACGTTTAAGAAGGACAAATGTATATCATTATTTGTAAGCCTCCATTCCCAAACTATTATAATAATCCCTCAAAAAAAACTAAAATAAATTGGTCATTTCAATCTATGACTGATTGTGGGACACTGCTGTGCGCAATTGGCTGCTGCGTTTCGTCCACAAATATACAGAGTGGCTGAAGGTCACCCGCCAATGGTGGGGCAGGTGGGTTTGGGGACATGGAGCAGGCCGGAGCCTGCTGAGTGAAGGGGGTGGGCAGGTTGGTAGGGGCACTTCTCCTCACACTCACCATTTCTCAAACTCCCAGCACACTCAGCTCACCTCACACTCACCTCTCCTCACACTCCCAAAATACTAACCACTCCTCACACTCACCTCTCCTCATGTAAGAGGTGTCCAATCTGACCCTGCGATGAAGTAAAGACACAAATCTTGTACAATTAATGAAGTTTTATTAAATCAAATTAGCCATGGTTATAGGTAGTTAAAAGAATACAATAGAATAATGTTTACATATCCACATACAGTTCACAACGATTAAGGTCGGCCAAACCAAACATTGTGGAAGAGATGGAGTCATGTCCAATTTAATCAAAATATGCTGGAAATCTGAAACAAAAACAGAAGTTGCTGAGAAAACTCAGCAGGTCAGGCAATATCCATGAAGATAGGAAAAGTGAGTCAAAGTTTCGGGTCCACGACCCTTCGTCAGAACTGGGGCATATTGGGAGGGAGAAGTTTTTAAGGACAATTTAGAGAGGGGGAGGCAGGACAAGGAAGATAAAGAAGACAAAGGCAAAAAATTGTTAACTGATGGGTTAAATATAGGTGATAATGGGTGAGACAAAAGGGGGTGGGTTTAATAAAACTGGGGAGAAGAGGTGTTAATGGTGAAGAGCAGACGAAGCACCAGAGAGGCAAGGGGTGTCTGGAGTGATAATGGGGGAGGGGGAACTCTTATAGTCTGAAGTGGCTGAAATCAATGTTGAGGCCAGAGGGCTGCAGGGTCCCCAGCAGATAGATAAGGTGTTGTTTCTCAAGCTTTCACTCTGGGTCACTGGAACAGCGCAGGAGATCGATTTGCAAATCAGACCGATTTGCAAACCACCTTCCTTCTATACCCTGATCTGCACTTAGTCTCCCCAATATAGAGGAGACTACATCATGAGCAGCGATATGTACTACCACCAATGTACTACCACCAATGTAGTATACTGACTCACTTTCCTTTCTCCATGGATGCTGCCTGACCTGCTCAGTTTTCCCAGCAACTTCTGTTTTTGTTTCAGATGTCCAATTTAATGTCCAGTTTAATGTCCAACAAAAGGCATTCACGTACTGCTGCACAGCTGCCCGTTTGCTCAGCAAATAGGTATCCAGGTACTGTTGCTCAGCTTGAGAGCATCGATAAAGTTGTTGAGAGTGGTCTAAGTTTGATCTTCCTTCTTTAGAAGCTGGAATGTGGTTCATGACTCCAAGTTCCAACTCCCTTTCTTTTCTGATTCCCTTCTCGAATCGAAGTCTCTTTATCCAATTGGTAGAGGACCTTTCACCTACTCCATCTTTTACAAGACGGCTTCTTTGTCTGCAGTTTTTACTCTGGAAGTAAATGAAGGGAATCCCCCCCACCACCACCCTCTTCAAGCTGCTTTGCAGAGAGAGAGAGATATGGATAACTTTTGGGCAGCCTTCCACAGCTTGCTTGTTTTTCAGCCTTGAGATAGGCAGCTGTCTGAGACTGTAGCCTTTTCTTTCTGTGGTCCATTGTTCATATATCTATGCTCAAGGACTCAATTGCTCATTATCTCACAGCAGTGAACATCTACCCAGGAAAATATGGAAAACAATCGGTAGCTGACCTAACCCCTTGTTAACCTAGTCATTATTGAAGGAGTATGGGTAGGTTACATTCTAAATGTATATACTGTACATTAAAATGTTTTTACTTTCAGGTAATATCTAATACATTAATTACAGAATTCTTACATTCACACTCACCTCTCCTCACACTCACCTCTCCTCACACTCCCCAAATACTCACCACTCCTCATGCTCACATCTCCTCACACTCACCA
The DNA here is from genome assembly GCA_035084275.1 of Hydrolagus colliei. Taxonomy (NCBI): domain Eukaryota; kingdom Metazoa; phylum Chordata; class Chondrichthyes; order Chimaeriformes; family Chimaeridae; genus Hydrolagus; species Hydrolagus colliei. The sequence goes on along the minus strand of CM068757.1, from coordinate 12,864,308 downwards.
CTCTCACACTCATCTCTCCTCACACTGCCAGCACACTCACCTTTACTTGATGCTTTCTATAGAACACAGATACAGTACTTTGCTTGAAATCATGTATGATTTCTAAAACTCTTGCTTTCCTTTTAGTTTTGAAAGGGAACAATTACCTGAGAGTTTGCATTAGCAGGTAATCTAATGTTAAATGAGAAAATACCAGAGAACCTGGCCCAGATTTGGATTAGAAACACACCGTTTGGTACAGGCAAGTTAAATGCACATTTCTCAGATCAAAAATGTCACATCCAACTCCCCAAAAAAAATTTCTTTCAAAATATCTAAATTTTGACCTGACTTTAAATCATTAAAGTTTGTACAGTATATTCATGCCCATCAACATCATCATAATAATAAGAAATCCTTGCATTGGGTATAGCGCTATTTATGTCTTCTAGACGTCTCAAAGCATTTCACAGAATGTACTGTAGAATGAATTGGGCGAAACACAGCCAATGTGCACAGCAGTGTCCCACAAACAGTCATGGATTGAAGTGACCAATTTTGTTTTTTGAGTAATTATTATCCGGTGTGTGGAGCAAGAAAACCTGTCTAAGGTTTTGCCCTGCTGGGAATTGAACCCAAGTATCTTGCTTGCAAGACAAATGCTCTAACTGTTAAGCTACATGACTCTCCATAACTCAGGATCTAGATAACCAGGGGTGAGGGATTGGATAAACGTTTTATCTACTTTACGATAAATAATTTCCAAATAATTTTTTTCCCGAAGAATACAAGGTCGAGGGCAGTATCAATGCAATGGATTCATGAAGATGCTTTAATTGTCCACCAGGTGGCTGCCTTGCCTTGGAATTGTGAGCGAGGCTTAAACTAACAGCAAACCAATTTGATGTAGTCCTTCCATAATACACACCTCTATCCTCCCGGTTGTGGGGGTAGAGGGGGGAGGGGGGGGAGAGAGGGTTAAGCAGAACCCCTTGGAGCTAAACTGACTTCAAATTCTGTCTTGGCAGCGGAATGTCGGAATCAAGCCAACCCTTTGCAGCGGTCTCTAGTCCAGGTCCTGAGTCAATTGGGTCCGCAGTGTTCCAGGGCACTGTGGTGACAGGGCAGCCAACGCAGCCTGGCTCATTGACAAGGCTTGGAAGGGCAGACTAGTCACTAAGGGGCAAGGAACCATCCCTCTCAGCTTCCCCTAATCCTGTAGCCAAAGCCCTAACGGGTTGGGTGGTGCTAGCTGGACAAGTAACAAGAAAGCTTGCCAGACAGTGATATCAATGGCAAGACATGTTGTATTATCTAGTTAGACTCCAGCAGTTACCCCAACCCAGATTCTGGGGTCCCCCAAGCCTTGGCTGTTGCCAACCTATGCCTAATACTCCCAGAGTCCGGTAAATCGAGTACATTCTTGCAGGGAGAGAGAGAGAGAGAGCGTATTCCATTCCAACAACCTATCTCTAGAATTTTCATGTATAGATGTGAAACATGGAATTCTGGGTTAGTTTCGGATACTTTTAGATACAAAACAAGAAGCTTTTGATACATGGAAATGGATCTCTCTCCATTGAACTCGTTTCTTCGGATGCAGAATCTAGGCCATTGTGGACAGTTAATCCACAAAAGTGCTTGCCTTTTGAGTTGACGTCTCTCTTTTTTTAACTCTTCTTTTGATCTGTGGATCTAACAATCTCTCGTGGTTTTTGTGGCGGATTATGCATGACCTTGTCTGTAATTTGGACAAGGCACAGTGGGTGGATGCCTATACAGATGCTTCCTCTACCTCTTCTAGAAATAGACCCTTTTCTGTATTCCACCCCAACGATGTGCGTGTATGTCTCTCTCCTCCCCTCCCACACCAGCCCCTCACAAAGGACTGTTTTCTCCAGATACTTAAAAAATAAAAAGAATACCAAGGAATCAGAACAATGCCAAGGGGACATAGTCTTAAAATTAGAAGCAGCCCATTAAAGAGTGAAATCAGGAAGCATTTTTTCACTCAAAGGGTGGTAGAAACGTGAAATTTTCTCCCCCAAAAGATCGTGCATTCTGGATCCATCCACACCTTCAAGAGTGAGGTTGATAAATTTTTGGTAAGTCAGGGTATTAACCGTGGAGTCCTGTAGCTCAGTGGTTAGAGCACTCGCCTTACAAGCGTGAGACCTGTATTTGATTTCAGGCAAGTCAGGGCAAAACCATGGGCAAATTTCCTTACTCCACACGCCTAATAATAACCCTTCAAAAAAAATTAAAAATTTGTTACTTCAATCCACGACTGTTTGTGAAACACTGCTGTGCACGATTGGCTGCCGCATTTTGCCCACAAATATATAGTCTATTCCATGAAACGCTTTGAGACATCTAGAATATGTGAAAAGCCCTATATCAAATGCAAGGATTATTATTAATATTGTTATATTAAGGGATATGGTTAGAAATACTTTCAATTGGAATTGAAAGTATTTGTGGAGGTACAGATCAGCCATGATCTAATTAAATGGCGGAACAGGCTTGAAGGGCTGAATGGCCTACTCCTGTTCCTATGCTTGCGTGCCCCCAGTCTCTGAGAATGCCATGCAATGCAAATTCATGTCAACAGGATGCCTCATGACTTAATTTCCACGAATGTGTGCAATAAATTAATGTTTGGTTGTGGTTAAGTAATTTTGAAACTACAAGAGGTTTCCCAATTTTAGTGTCTTGGGCAACAAATTCCCCCACATAATAAAATTGTTCACTCCCTTCCCTACTGTTCGCGGTGGCTGTGGCATTTTGCCACACAATGGACATTGCATTTGATATAGCGGATTTCACATCTTATCGACATCTCAAAGAGCTTCACAGAAAAGTGAAAAGTGAATGGACTGTATATTTGTGGGCGAAACGCAACAGCCAATTGTGCACAGCAGTGTCCCACAAACAGTCGTGGATAGAAATGATCAGTTTTTATTATTGAGGTTTTTTGGGGGGACGGATTATTATTAGGTGTGCAGAGTAAGGAAACTTCCCCAAGGTTTTGCCCTGATCTGCCTGGAATCAAACACAGGTCTCACGCTTGTAAGGCGAGTGCTCTGAGCTACAGGAGCTCCTGTAAAGAGTTTTGAGATATCTCAATGATGTGATTATGTTCAACATCAAATGCAAGTTCTATTATTATACCAGGACATAAGCTTGCATTGTGAATCAGTACATAAAGAAACAAGTCAGCACTTGACAAGTGGCTCTACATGAAAATCCATTGGGTGCTGTTCTCCACAAGCGCACCAGACACCTTTATCTGTCTGCCACGTTTTGCCCTAAATTAAACGGGCAATTCAGTTTACAGTGTGTTCTGCAAAGTGCTTTGAGACGTCTAGAAAATGGGAAAAGCACTATATTAAATGCGAGGATATTATTATTATTATTATTATTATTAGAAACAACTTGTTTAAAGGCGCGCTTTTTCCCAGTCACAGTCTATTTACATTTTCTGCAATCCGAAAACAGGAACAGGCTCCAGGAAATTTGAAAAAGATAATTTTTTTCTCTCCGCTTTTATTGTGCAAGAGGGTTAAATTGTGCCAGATCGCAAAAAATTGTGTCTGAACCAGCCTCTGAAAGAGCTACCAACTAGTTCCACTGCCCAGTTCTTACCCCATGCAATGTTTAGTCCATACCTCCTTAGTCCTGCAATGTTTTCCTTTTCAAGTACTGTACTTGTCTAACTCCCTTTTGAAATCTGCTGGCCAACCTTGGACAATGTTATGCACCCACAACACTGCCTTGGAGCACCAGCCTAGACGATGTCAGCTGAAAATCCCAATGTGGGGTTTGAAAAGTATACCGTGAATTGGTCACTAAATCCACAACTGTTTGTGAGACACACCTATAATAGTACTGTAATAATCATCCTCGCATTTGATATAGCGTTCTTCACATCTTCCAGACCTCTCAAAGCGCTTCACAGAATATACTGTAAAGTGAATTGACTTTGTATTTATGGACGAAATGTGACAGCCAATTGTCCCACAAACAGTCTCGTCTATTGAAATGACCAATTTATCATTGTGTTTTTTAGAGGGATTATTGTTAGGCATGTGGAATAAGGAAATTTGCTCAAAGTTCCACCCTGCCTGGAATTCTATGCAATTGGCTGCCGCATTTCGCCCACTAAATATACAAAAGTCAATTCATTTTTCAGTGCGTTCTATGAACGCGTAGAGACATGTCAATATTGTGATAAGGCATGTTTAAGTGGTATTGATTTTAAAATACGCGATCTTTTGATTCAGAGTCATCCGACGCCTAAATTGCAAGTGATCATTCAATAGATCATTCCCATTTTCTAGACGTCTCAAAGCACTTTTTTCATTTTCCTTTGTCTTCTTCGTCTCCTTTGCCTTCTATGTCCTGCCTCTCCCCACTTTAACGTTCTTAAAAAACCTCACCCTCCAAACAAGCCCCAGTACTGACGAAGGGTTGTAGACCCGAAACGTTGACTCCTTTTCCTTTCTCCATGGACGCTGTTTGACCTGCTGAGTTTCCCCAGCAATTTTTGTTTTTGTTTGCAAGTGATCATTGTTCTGTTTCCCTGCATCATTGCTCCAATTGGAAGCTTCCTTCCTTCCTTCCTTTCCTTTCCTTTCCTTCCTTTCCTTCCCTTCCTTGCCAAAGCCCTGGAATGCATTGTTGCAGGGAAACGTCGGTCACACCCTGCCCACAGCATGCTGCGCTTGTCAAAATCACGAATGACATACTCTCTATCTGTGACCAGGGCCTCCCTCTGTCTCCTCGTCTTTCTGGATCTCTCTGTTCCGTTTGACACAGTCGACCACGCCATCCTCCTCTACCGCCTCTCCTCCCTCATCCACTTTAGTGGGGACCGCACTCGCATGGTTCAAGTCCTCTTTAACCAACTGCCTCCATTTCACTTGGGCAAATGGTTTCTCCTCCCACCCACGTCCAGTCACCAGCGGGGTACCCCAGGGCTCCCTCATTGACCCTTTTCTTTTCCTTATCTATATGCGCCCCTCTTGGCGATGTCATTCGCAGTCACGGGGTAAACTTCCACATATATGTGGAAGAGAAACAAATCTGCATTGCCTCCTTCCAATATCAACTCCGGGTCCACTGATGTTCTACCACCTTGTCTGACAGACATCAGGGAGGGATGAGTGCAAACTTCCTGCAGCTGAATGTGGACAGGACAGAAGCCATACTCCTTGGCATCCGTCAATGTATTCACTCCTCCTCCATCTCCCTTGGCTCTCCCTCAAACTCACTGAACCAGTGCACAATTTAGGCATCTGGTTTGACCCCCAGATGTCGTTCCTCCACCACATCCGGTCCCTGACCAGGCCAGCGTTCTTCCACCTCCGCCACGTTGCCAGCGCTGCCCGTAACTTACCCTAAACGCAGCCGAAACCCTCATGCATGTTTGTCACCTCCCGCTTGGATTACTCAAACGCACTCCTCACCAGTTTACTGAGCTCTACTATTCACAAGATCCAGTTCATTCAGAGCTCTGCAGTTTTACAGACAACTGCCGAGAATCAGTTTCAATATAGAACGCTGCCGTACATCCAAACTTTGACTCACTGTTGAATTGAAGCTACAGTGAGTTATTTTTTTCCAGTTTCTCTGATGCCTTTTCTCAAGTGCACTTGCACGCTACCCCGCATGAAGAGCGCTAAATAAATGCAAGTCGTTGTTGTTATGGGCAGTATATTCCTTTATCATGTAACATACAGAGACTTTTACTCATTACCCCCCTACCCCCCCCCCCCCCCCCCCACCCCCACACACACACACTTCTTGGTCTTACAGTCGTCTGGAAAAAAAGATACAGGGCCCCAGCTATTCAATGTCTACCAACACTGCACTGTAATTACAAGCCACATCAACAGGTTAGTTATAAGCCAAACGTCAAGCTACTCATTTTGTGGCGTTTGTTGCATTGACTTCAGTTTGTGCGTCAGTGTCGCCTACAAGGCTGTAGTCACTGTGTGCATGTTACGGCCTTTGGTGTGGTTGTGGCTAATGGCATAGCTGGAGATGCGACGTGAAGCCTGCCAGATGAAAACTCCTTTTATTAGCTCAGCAGAACTGGTACCACCTCAAGGATTTTGAGACACAGGAGCTTTCTAATGGCTTGGCTCCAAAGGGAAAGAGCCTTTGAAATCTTCAGTGGACTATATCCTACACTCGATTACAGAGAGAGGGAGAGATTCTTAAAATTCAATAATATTCAGCTCTTGTGATGTAAATACTTGCTATTAATAATACTCTTTTCAGCTACTTTTTCTATGTTTGATGGTATGTTGCTCTGCTCTTCGTCCCATCTCTATCCAACAGCATGCAAATGTGAGACCCCAATGCCCACCAATCCTCCAATGAACTCCAGCTGTTCATTCATGTCATGGGTCCTTAGACCAACAACAACAACAGCAAAATTACATTTATTTCATGCCTTTCATGTCGGGAGGACGTCCCAAGGCGCTCGGCCACCTCACTCTGTGCAAATGGCTCGTTTGCTTGAGTACACAGTGCTCATCCTCTTGTCTTTTCGCTCTCTCTGACCTATAATAGCGTGTAGGAGAAATGAGGTGAATTGGTTTGAAGGATGTGTTGCTCCTGTGCAGAGGTTGGGGCTGCAGAGTGTTGTTACAGTGTTCTTTAATGTTGCACAAATCATCTGAGAATTGACACCCATCCGTAAGCACCACAAAATATGGTTGGCACCTCTCTCAACCAAACTTCAGCTCATTATTGTGTTGATGCCCGGTTTCTTTGACGTGTTTTCTCATTATGAGCACAAACAATTCATTATCATGTCGCATACACAAAACTCTCTTATTTCACCCACAAAATATACAATCAATTCACTTTGCTGTATATTCCGTGAAACATTGTGAGAGGTCTCAACGACGTGATGAGGCGCTATATCAAACGCAAGAGGAGGTAGCCATAAGTATGGTCGAAGAGGAAGGTTTTCAGGCGTGTCTTAGATATAGCACTTTTCACATCTTCTAGACATCTCAAAGTGCTTCACAGATTATACTATAAAATGAATTGACTGTATATATTTGGGTGAAACGTGGCAGCCAATTGTGCACAGCAGTGTCGAGTATTCTAACCACTAGCTACAGGACTCCACAAAATACAGGAAAATTGGATACTGTAACCTGAATTGACTGTATATTTTGGGGGCTGAATAATGGATATGGAGATGCAACCATTCATCATATATCCATAGTGAACAGTTCAGGTTCCTATGTCTCATTACAATAAGTAACTTAGAGATTTTTTTTTGCTTCTACTGATCCACAGCAAAATATTCCTTAAAGGCACTAGACTCCACTGGACTCCACCAAATAAGCCACACTGATGCAATACATAATAATATAATAGGATAATACATCATATTGCATAATATTTTATTATAATATAAATTCAGTCAACCTCGCATAAGTCATATCAGTTGGGACCATACATTCAATATAACATATGCAAAATAGGAGTTATGCCAAATGTGAACAGACTATGAACTCTTGATTGGGACTTGGGGCAGTTAATACAACAACAACAACTTGCGTTTATATAGTGCCCTTCACATGGGTTAATGTCCCCCAGTGCTTGGACACCTAGCCCATATATTATAAATAATTATCCTTGCATTAGGCGATTATACAGTTTATACAGATCAGACTTATGATTTTGACCGTATATATCTTGTTATATTCTGGACAATAACTGCCGGCACATGAGTAATAATCTCTTCAGTGCCTGGGCCGATAAATCTTTCGACAAACAGGGCGATAACCGCGCTGGTAAGCAGGGTGCCAAATCCAATCGACACATCACCAAAAATTACAACTCAGTGAAAACTGGAATTCTCAGCCTCCCATCCAGCATTCCCTTTCATATAGAGCTATAAATACACACACACCATGGTGACATTCAGTTTTTGAAAGGAGGTAATTCCAGAGATGTTCTAATTAAAGCTAACCATACGTTTGTCCATCTGTTTCATTTTATAGGGCGGGGGTGGGGGGGGTGGGGGGGATTGGGATCAAATCATGCAAAGACTGATCCTCTAGGTCTGACCAGTAGCCCAGGCACTGAGCCACAAAGCCCCTCCTCGAGGTTTTCATTTCAAATAAAAGGCACGCTCCAAACCAAGCCTTAATCCTCACTTTACAGCTGGAGATCAGAACGCAGTCCGTGCAAATCCAAATCGTTATCAATGGAGAAAGTGGAGATAGACCTGCACTCCAACCCAGAGGAGCCTGGGGAACCCGACAAGCAAGAAGAACCGAAATCCAAAGTTGTTAAGCTAAGAAACCTCTACAAGCCTGTGAGGGATCACTTCCTCTGGTCATTATTCAACACATTCTACTTGAATGCTTGCTGCCTTGGGTTCCTCGGTCTTATCTTTTCAATGAAAGTAAGTTGGCCTGTTCGTTGTTAAAAGAAATCTGATTTGATTTGTTCCTCTTTATCTCCTGCTATGTTGGTGTTTTGCCTTCGAAAAATCTTAATTTTCCCAGCGTCACTTCCAGTGAATTAGTTGTGACATCCTTCGGATGTCCTCTCGACGTGAAAGGCGCTATATAAATGTAAGTTTTGATTGATTTGTTTGATTGATTGTGGTTCATTTATTTTGTGGTCAGCTGGGACACATGTCACTACTCTAATGCATGTCGAAAGAAGACTGAGAGTTCCACATATGTTTGCCACCAATGGATAGGAAGTTTGTATGTCTCTCCCTGCATACCTAAATCCAGAGAGTATTAGGCTTAGGTTAATGATATTAAAAACATAATAATAATCCTTGCATTTGATATAGCATCCTACCACGTCCTTGTGAAGTCTCAAAGCACTTCATAGAATATACTGTAACATGAATTGTCTGTTTTATTTTGTGGGTGAAACAAGGCAGCCAATTGCCCACAGCAGTGTTCCGCATTTTTTTTAAAAGGATTATTCCCCCCGGAAAAACGATCTGTCAATTGACTTACTACCAGGTTCCTACACTGCTAGGTAAACAGAAGTGTGTGGAGTAAGGAAAGTTGCCCAATGTTTCGCCCTGCCCAGGAATCAAACCCAGGTCCTTTCGCGAGTGAGGCGAGTGCTCTAACCACCAAGCTACAGGACTCCAGAAGAACCAAGGCTTGAGGAAGTAGGGGGGAACCAAGGCTCAGTGTGTCGTGTCAAGGTAGTTTAATAATTATAGTAATCCTTACATTTGATACAGCACTTTTTCATGGCTTCTGGACATCCAAAAGCATAGAATAAGATTATATTCATAGAATATAATAATCCTTGCATTTGATATAGCACTTTTCACGTCTTCTAGATGTATCAAAGCGCTTCACAGAGTATACTGCAAAGTGATTTGACTATATATTTGTGGACAAATGATAAGGCGTTATATCAAATGAAAGATTATTTGTGGTAGTAGTATAGTACTGTACTCTCAATGTGAACTGACAAGAGCTCCCTACTGCCTGATTATGATGTCTGAAGATCTGAACTCAACTGATGGACACTGCAACTTGTGGAACTCTCTATCCTTCTCCAGTCTCCGTTTCCCCTTCCTTCTGCAGTCATCTTTGTTGATTACTGGTAAATACTCTTGTATATGGAAAGGTCAGGCTTCCCAATCCAAGTTGTTAAAAGAAACAGAGGTGAGGTGAGGAGAACTATTTTCATGCAGTGAGTTGTTCAGATCTGGTGAAAGCCAAATGGATTCTTGTTGCTCAAGACATGGCTTCTTTCCACTGCTTCTTGTTAGAGCACTCGCCTCGTAAGGCAGTCCTGGGTTCGATTCCCAACTTTAGGCAAGTTTCCATATTCCATACGCCTCATAATAATCCTTCCAGAAAACTCCCCAATAAATTGGTCACTTCAATCCGTATGTTTCTGGGTCACCGCTGTGCACCATTGGCCACATGTTTTGCCCACAAATATGCAGTCAATTCACTTCGGAGTAATATACTGTGAAGGGCTTTGACACAAAAGATATTTTTAAAATGAAGATCAACTCAACTGATGGACACTGCAACTTGTGGAACTCTCTATCCTTCCCCAGTCTCGTTTCTCTAAAGCGAGAAATGTGCTAAATCAACTGCAAGTATTATTGTAACTCTTAAGAGAGACGTAGACAACTGCTTGGGGAGGACAGGTTTGCAGGATGGGGAGTGAATGGAGGAGTGGGATTGATTTGGACAGCTCTTTTCAATTAGCCAGCAAAGACGCGATTGCCTCCTTGCGTGCTGCGTAATTCTATGATTCTATGATTTGGTAATATTTGCTGTGGCTATTGTTATAGCCCAGTATATTGATCACCTGGTTTATTACCTGGCTTGAACTGCACCAAGCTAGAAAATGGCTTCTTTCCACTGCCCCGCATCTCCCCAACCCCCACCCCCACCCCCCACCCCACTGCTCCCCTCCTCTCCCCCATCCCCCCAGTGTTTTAGATGATTTTAGGGAATGTACAAATACACTTTATGGATCTTACATCTCTAATTACACTATATTTTTGTGGTTAGTGGTGCCCTTTGATTTTCCTTACTTTGGCACCATGACTGTATATTGCACAGCTTGTATCCATCCTCAACTATGCTGACTGTCAGTCAATGAATGACTAAATGGTTAGGGTGTTTTCTTTTTACCACATAGGTACAACATAAATATAGTATAGCTGGGAAAATCCGATGTGGGTTGCCTCTCAGCTCTTTATCTTTGCACTCCCTCCCGTGTGGCTTTACATCACAGACAGACTCCAAACTCTCGCTCTTCTGGTCTCAGAATAATGAACCTTTTCTGTTGTGAACAACAGCGCCAACGTGCATTCAGATTACAGTATTTGTTATGTGTTAAGTCATATAAAATCCTACTTATACACAACTCTACATAATTTCTATATTATCTGACCCATGCAGTTTTGTCATAACTCATACTTTGCATAAGTCATATTAAATCTTATGTTCCCAACTGATACAACTTACGTGAGTTTTACCGTGGCATTAATGACCATGGGCGCTGTAACATGTGGAACTCTCTAACCTTTCCCAGTCTCAATCTTCCCTTCCTCCTACAGTCTGCTTTGTTTGTAGCTGGTAAATACTCTGGTAAACAGAATTTTCAGATCACCCAATCCAAGTTTGTGAGAGAAATCATCTGTTTATATTCAATTGTGGGCCAACACTCTATATAAATAAAATTCCTGAGTGCAAATGTTCTCATGATGCCTTATTGTATTTCATTTTGAAAACAGTGCAGTACAGCAATTACAAAGACAAACGAATAGCATGATTTTCAAGCGGATCTCATAGTGAAACATATAATATATAATAATAATAACCCTTGCATTTGATATAGCGCTTTTCACATCTCATCGACGTCTCAAAGCGCTTCACAAGATACGCTGTAAAGTGAGTTGACTCATATTTGTGAGTGAAATGCGGCAGCCAATTGCGCACAGCAGTATCCCACAAACAGTCGTGGATTGAAATGACAAATTTTATTATTGTATTTTTTTTTGACTGATTATTATTAGGCGTGTTGAGTAAGGAAACTTGCCCATGGTTTCACCCTGTTCTGCCTAGATTCGAACACAGGTCTCATGCTTGTAAGGCGAGTGCCCTCACCACTGAGCTATAGGAGTCAAAGGAAGGGGTAGATACTCTATGAAGGATTAAGGAAAAGCAATAGTAATGAAACTTGTGGTGTTTCATAACATACTCGATATAATTGTTTCATTATTATTTCAAACTACCACAGAGGAAGCCAATACAGTTCAGAAGATGATTGAAAGCTTTAGCATACAGTATTGAGGAAGTCGATTTGTTTCACATCATGGCATTGAATGACAACAACAACAACAACAATTTACATTTATATAGCGCCTTTCACGTCAGGAGGAAGTCCCAAGGCGCTAGACAATACAACAATGACATCTGTTGTATTGTCCTAGCGACTGCTTTCAACGTGTTAAGAGAGATCAGAGAACACGGAAGTTAATGTTTAAACAACTTCTCCAAATAAAAAAACAGACCACAAATGATGCGATGCTTAAATGCTTGTTTACCTGTTCTTTCCTAGGCAAGAGACCAGAACCACTTAAACAACGGGAGAGGAGCAAAGAAATTTGCCAAAGCTGCCAAAGGTCTGAATATTTCAGCCACTGTCCTGTCCGTGCTCTTTATAATGTCCTGCGTTGCATATTACATGTATATTACTGTGCTGCACATCTGACAGTGACCAGAAGAGCCTTTCAACGACACCTAAGAGAAAGCTTTTGGAGTTTGACCACAAATTTTTATTTTGTTTGAAGCAGGCAACATGAAAGGATCAAACACAAGGATTAATAATATTATTCTTATGTTAGTTTAAATCACACAGTAGGGGTAACTTGTAAGTGTTTTTTCAGTGATGGTCAGCTAGACCAATAACACTACCACACGTGAATGGATGTTATTTTTCTTAATATTTTTGAGCTTCCTAAATGTGTCTGAATATAGTCTTCTTAACAGTTGCACCAAAGGCTATAGAAACTATCGTTGTTTGACATTGCCACGTGCGTCCAGATTCAGTTTGTAGATCAATACATTTCCTGATTTTCTTTAGTTCCTTTTTATTAATAATATTATTATTATTTATGCATGCCTCGTGCTTGTACAGATTGCAAATGATTCCAATTGCAAATTTATTGCTCTGTGACAAAAATGCGGAGCGATGCATTGTAGTTCGCTGCTTTTCTGTGTCCTTCATTTCACTTCTGTTCTCCTTACACTGGACTATCCCCCGTAACTGATTATTCTTGTACTTCGCTCTTGCTCTTGGCGACAGTAGGTTTTATTCAGCGACAGGGAAATAATGTTAGAATTTTAATGCATTTTTGAAACATGTTATCATCTCTGCAACAGGCAAACCTCAGTTACTGCCCATCATATCTGCATTTGTGTATATGAATCCCACAGTACCTTTGCCTCCTTCAAGGCCCCGTCACAAAACCCTCCTCTTTGATTTTGCATTGCATGCAGTCCTACCCCTACCTTCCCTGCCCACCACCCCCCTCATCTTCCTCTCTGCTGCAGTAAATTGACTATCATTATTGGGTGATGATAATGGAATAACATGTCTAGCACAAACGCAATAAAGTCACAAAGTGAAGATTAACCCCCTTTCTGTTCAGATTTGCTCAGACCTCATCAGATCTTGTGACCCTTCACACACATTGATTCCTCTCGTTTATTTTCGTTTCCATGGAATGCATGGAATCCCTGCATTCCATCGATCGGAGTTTCCTGATATTTGCCTCGCTAACAACGTTTGTGAAAGTGTTCCGTTGTGCTGGGAGTCTGTACAAATCATAATATTGTTGTGCCCATGCCCACTTGTGATGGGTTTGACCGAAACTCCAAGTTGCATAATCTGTGTGTGGGAAACTCAAGGGAATAAATATGAATTAATTAACTCGATAATCAGACTCAGTTTAAGGATTTTTGTGTATTGTCTTTGTATCCTGTCCGCTCTCTCTGCTCAGCTGGCTCCGGCCTGCTCTACATCCACTGCCCGGGGCAGCCCACCCCACCATCAGCGGTCAGGTCTTCAGCCTCTCCGAACAGTTTAGAACCCCATTCCACAGTCCCTTCACCTCACTCCCTCCTTTGCCTCCTTCAAGGTAAAAGGGAGAAGAGAACAGTTTTTTGGGGGATGGGAGTAAAGGAGGAAAGGCAACTAAAAGCATTGTTAAAACAATAGGATTTAAGGCACACTTTAATGAGGGGGAGGGACTCCTGGATGGAAAACTAGAGGATGGGGACAGAAAGGCTGGAAGCTTGCCCAACAAACAGAGGCCAAACCAACAAGAACAACTTGCATTTACATACAAGCATTTACATGAATTTAAATGCATTTACACATCCCATTTCCACTTTAAAACATTGATGCTATTTATTTCAGTGCATTGGGACGTCTTCCCAACTTTAATAGTTCAATATAAAGGCAATCTGTTGCTGTTGTTTCAAACATTCTGGGACACTCTCTCGCAAAGCTCGCTATTATTTATAGTTGTTGTTACAATCGCAGTGTTTGGCAATGCATTCCACATTTATCACCAACATCTCCACTAGAGACTTCCTACTGAATTCCCCTGGACTCTTCTGGACTTGCATATTTTGTGGGCGAACCGCGACAGCCAATTGCGACTAGTAGTGTCCCACAAACAGTCGTGGATTTGAGTGACCAATTTATTATTATTAATTTTGTCCATTCCAACAATTTTCATGGCGGTATACATTGAATTCTCAGTTTGGTTTGGCTACTCTTAAACCCAGTGACGCATGAGTCAGACGCCAGGCTGACCAAAAATAGAATGAAATGTAGTCTAGTGAGATATGTTCTGAAAGTGCAATAATAGAACTGGGACTGTCCAGCAGCATTCCCTTCTCCTCATCAACAGTAGAAGTCACCAGAGAAGTTATGTTTAGTTATGAATCTCTCTCACAGAAATCTACTGTACAACAACAACTTTGATTTATATAGCACCCTCCACGCTGGACGGTGTCTCAGAGCGCTTACTTTGGCTCCATCAGCAACATCTCCACCAACGTTCTATCAGCTTGACTGGCAGACACCAGGGCCTGGATGAGTGCAAACATCCTGCAGTTGAACATGGACAACACGGAAGCCATACTCCTTGGCTCCCGTCAATATCTTTACTCTTCAATCTCCCTGGGCTCTCCCTCAGATTCACCGATCCAGTGCGCAATCTAGGCGTTCAGTTCATACCCCAGCTGTCCTTCCTCCCCCCACATCCATTCTCTGACCAGAACCAAGGCGGGCAACATGGCGGAGATAATAACAATAATAATCCTTGCATCTGATACAGCGCTTTTCACATCTTATCCACGTCTCAAAGCGCTTCACAAAATATACTGCAAAGTGAATTGACTGTATATTTGTGGGCGAAACAAGATGAAAGAAGGCAGTGGAGGATGGGGGCAGAAAGGTTGAAAACTCGTCCAACAGTCAGAGGACGGATCAACATTAACAGCCACTTGCATTTACATCCGGTACAAGCATTTACGCCTCTCGAATCCTCTTTGATACAGTACTTTGGGACGTTTTATTTCAGCGCTTTGGGACGTGCTCCAGACACGAAGGGCGCGACATAAAGGCAATGTGTTGTTGTTTCAAACATTCCGTGCGAAGCGAGCTACTCTTTAGAAATGCAAATTGCTGATACAATCTCAGCGTTTGGCACATTTCCACATTACTGACTAACTTCTTCACCAGGAAATTCCACCTAAATTCCCTAATAACAGACTTATCAACTGTTCGGATCCCGGTTTTAATGGTTTAGATCCGGTTTTACCGATTTAGATCTATGTCTGCCATCTCTGGTGCACTCTCCGCCCACCTTGCATCCTCTCTCCCCATTTTCAGGTCCCACCCAAAAACCTTCCTCTTTGACCATGCCTACAGCCAGCTCCAAGTGTGCTCCCCACACCCATCACCCACCCCACCGTCACCACCCGGCTCGGAGACAGACTCCGCCACTGTTAAGCGCTCTGAGACCCTATCAGGCGTGGAGGGTGTTATATAAGAGTGAGTTGTTGCTGTATCGGGTCCCAAACCCTGAAGAGAAAATCTCTTCACTTGTCCCATCTGGTAACTTCCTTGTAAACTATATGCTCTCTTTCTTTCTTTCCCTCTCTCGCTCTCTCCAATCCTTCCAGTTAATATGGAACCGTTTACCCTTGGGAACACAGACTATGAATGTTTACCAGATGAGCTCTCCAATCATGTGAATAGCCAGACTTCCAGCAAACCTAAAGAGGGCCTCACTAGGTGTTGAATGCCAAACTAGGGCAAGAGAGAAAAACAGCTTCGTTCCCTTTGCTCTCAATGTTTTTTTTGTCTCTCGTTTGCCTCCCCACGTATTCTGTTCCCCATTTAACTTCACTTTGCTTTCTCCTGTGAGTGAGTTTCTACCATCATGTCCTCCATCAACACATCAAAATCTCTGCGTGTGTGAATAATAATAATTATTATTAATCTCTCTCTCTCCCTCTCTCTCTCTCTGGTGTTCCGGCTGAGGATTGACGAGGGACGAGAGTCCCCGCCTTTCTCATCGTTTGCTTTTCTTCGGTTGAACGAGCCGACGTCACAGACCCATCTCCAATTACACTTCCCCACCCCGCACAGCCCCAGATCCCAGCAGCGATGGAAGGCAAGCCTGCGAACCTGTACCCCGACCCTGGCATGGCAATGCCGCCTCCCCAGTACACCGAGGGCAAGCCTGGCGCCCCTTACCCTTACCCCACAGCTGGTGACCTGCCCATGTATGGCCCTCAGTACCCCCTGTTGGACGGCAGGGTCGCGGCTGGTTACCCCATCGCCCCCCAGCCCCTGCAGCCCGCGCTGTACGCGGCGGACGGCAGACAGGCGGTGTATGTCTCCAGCACCACCAGCACCCAGCCCGTGGCGATGCTACAGGTCCCCGTTGTCGCCAGTCACACCGAGACCCTCCCGCCCGTTCGGGATCACATCCTCTGGTCCATCTTCAACACGGTGTATCTGGACTGCTGCTTCCTCGGGTTCATCGCCCTGGTCTATTCAATCAAAGTAAGTTTCCCTTTTTCTTCGGGAATATCCCGAGTTGTTTTTTCCGTGGAATTAAAACTAGATTTCTAAAGGCTTTTGATTTTTTTTAAAAAAAAGTCTGAAAGCCAACAGTCTTGTTTTAACAGCAAAAAAAAAACCTTATATGTGAGGCAGATTTTTTTTGCAGAAAAAGTTTCTTGGCTGTGGAGCTCATGAATCTTGACTTCAGCTGTGTATGTGTGTAGTCCTGTGTGTGTGTATGTATGTGTCTCTGTGTGTGTATGTATGTGTCTGTGTGTATGTATGTGTCTCTGTGTGTGTATGTATGTGTCTGTGTGTATGTATGTGTCTGTGTGTATGTATGTGTCTCTGTGTGTGTATGTATGTGTCTGTGTGTATGTATGTGTCTCTGTGTGTATGTATGTGTCTCTGTGTGTGTATGCATGTGTGTGTGTATGTTTGTGTCTGTGTGTGTATGTATGTGTCTGTGTGTATGTATGTGTCTCTGTGTGTGTATGTATGTGTGTGTGTATGTTTGTGTCTGTGTGTGTATGTATGTGTCTCTGTGTGTGTATGTTTACATTTTACATTTTGTTTCTTCCAATGGCTTTTCATCAAACCCCCGCACAGTTTCCCATGGCGTCCCTCAGGGCTCTGTCCTCGGTCCCCTTCTTTTCACCCTTTACACGCTCCCCCTGGGCGACGTCATCCGCAGACATGGGGTAAATTTCCACATGTATGCAGATGACACCCAGTTGTACCTTTCTGCCTCATCCCTCAACCCCCAGACGATTGATGTTCTGACAGCATGTCTGTCCGACATCGAATCGTGGACGAGGGACAACTTTTTGCAATTGAACGTGAATAAGACCGAGGCCCTCCTGATTGGCTCAAGCCAGCGCCTCCGCACATCGGGCGCTGCCAGCCTCAACATCCAAGGCTGCACTCTCCACCTCACAAAGCCAGTCAGGAACCTCGGCATCATGTTCGATCAAAAACTTTCCTTCCTCCCCCACATCCGCGCCTTGACCGGCACCGCCTATTTCCATCTGCGCAACATTGCCAGGCTCCGCAATTATCTTACCCCCCGCGCTGCCGAAACACTCGTGCATGCATACATCACCTCACGGCTGGACTACGGAAACTCTCTCCTAGTCGGCCTCCCCAGTTCCTCCATTCATAGGCTGCAGGTCATCCAAAACTCTGCAGCCCGTGTACTATCCCGCACCCGCCTCCGCGACCACATAACCCCCACCCTCGTCCGTCTCCACTGGCTCCCCATCCTCCAGAGGATCGAATTTAAGATCCTCGTCCTCACCTACAAGGCCTTACACGGCCTTGCCCCATCCTACCTAGCCGATCTACTCTCCCCCTACACGCCCACCCGCACCCTCCGTTCAACAGGACTTGTCCTGCTCCGAGCCCCCCGCCCGAACCGCCCCACCATCGGAGGCCGGGCCTTCAGTTTCTCCGCTCCCACCTTATGGAATGCCATCCCTCAATCCCTCCGTTTCGCCTCTTCCCTTTCCTCTTTCAAGGCCGATTTGAAGACTTTCCTCTTCGATCGTGCCTTTTGTTCCACCCCGAACTCTTTTACCTCCCCTTCGTGTTTCACCCCTTTCCCAAACACTCCCCTCCCAGCTCGGGTCACACGCCTCTTGTTTAGCGCCTTGGGACGTCCTCCCGACGTGAAAGGCGCTATATAAATGTAAATTGTTGTTGTTGTTGTTATGTATGTGTGTGTGTATGTTTGTGTCTGTGTGTGTATGTATGTGTCTCTGTGTGTGTCTGTGTGTGTGTGTGTGTATGTATGTGTCTCTGTGTGTGTATGAGTTTATGTATTGTATATAATAATCCTTGCATTTGATGTAGCGCTTTTCACGTCTTCTAAATGTCTCAACACTTATATATGTGAGTGAATTGAGTGTATTGTCTGTGGGGAAAATGTGGCAGCCAATTGCTCACAGCAGTCTTCATTCTTTTTGAGGGATTATTGTTAGGCGTGTGGAATAAGAAAACTTGCCATGGTTTCAACCAACCCTGCCTGGAATTGAACCCAGGTCTCTCACCAGAAAGGCGAGCGCTCTAACCGCTGAGCTACAGAACTCCACTGTATGTATGCATGGGTGACTTTTTACCGATAGAGCAGTGTAGTAAAACCCAACAGTTTGACTTTCCAGAAGCTGCCAACTGCTTAAAAGCAGATTTCAAAATACAACAGTATTAAATTTTATTTTCCTCCTCTTCGACCATGCCTTTTGCACTTTCTCCCAACTCTCTCCCTCCCCTTCTAACTCTCTCCCTCCCCTCCTAACTCTCTCCCTCCCCTCCTAACTCTCTCCCGCAACTCCCCGCTACCCTTGCTCGGGTCCCGACCAAACTGTTCAGCGCCTTGGGATGTCCTCCCAACATTAAAGGCTCCCCATAGATGTAATGTTGTTGTTGTTGTTGTTTCTGATGTCCGGGAAATCTCCCGAAGTCCAGAGCGGCTGCTTGGGGTTCACGGTGTCTTGGCTTTGCCGTCCGGCCCTGTGGGTGAAGCTCGGCTTCAGTGCTGTGTGCGCACCTAGTGGTTTGGTCAGCCTGGGGTCTGACTCACGTGGAAACCCGTCACTGGGTTTATGAGTATCCAAACCAAACTGAGAATTCCCTGCATCCCACCATGAAAATTGTTGGAAAGGACATTGTCCACCAAAGCATACGACCAATAATAATAATACATTGGTCACTCCATCCACGACTGTTTCGTGAAATCCGCGTTTCACCCACAAATATACAGTCGGCTTTCCTGCTCTCCTTCCCCCTACCCCGACCCCTCCCCTTGCCATCTTTCCCCCCTTTTTCCACCGGTCCAACTTCCGTGACTGTTTGTGGGACACCGTTGTGTACAATTTGGCTGCCGTGTTTCGCCCCCAAGTGTACAGTCGGCTTTCCTGCTCTCCTCTCCGTGAGATGTGAAAATGCACATAAATACTTGTTTGTGAATGCATGTTGTTGTTCTTGTTGGTCTGCCCTCTGATTGTTGGAAAAGCTTTCATCCTTTCTGCCCCCATTCTCTAGTCTTCCAACTAGGAGTGCCTCCAATTTGCCCCCTCCCACTCTTCCCCTTCCAAGCCTGCCTTAAGTCCTATTACTTTAACAGCACTTTTGGTCACCTTTCCTCCTTTACATCCCCCCCCCCTCCACCCCTCTGCCCCAGTATATTCTATGAAGCGCTTTGAGACGTCTCGACGACGTGATGGAGTGACATATCAAATGCAAGGGTTATTATTATGTTGGTGGCATGTTTTGCTATTTCCCAGAGCTTGAGACTCGAGACAATCTTTCGAGAAGTGCAACAGCTGAGTTTGGCTAAAACAAAATGTGCGTTTTAGCAATTCTTCCTCTGCAGCCGCCAACTCCAATGGACAGATTACTCGAGGCCAAAGGAAATGATAACTAGAAGTTCATGCCTGTTGTGATATAGCTAACCACCATATGTGAAGAAATGGATGACATGAACATTTTCTGTTTTCTTTAGGCAAGAGATCGAATTGTTGTCCGCGACACAGAGGGAGCGAAAAGCTACGCCAATCATGCCAAGCGCCTGAATATTGCAGCCAGTACCCTAACATTACTGTTCTATGTAATTATAATTATTTTTGTTCTAACATAAGAAGCAAAACCTAGCACCAAGGAGGAGGGGGAAAGAATCCAAAGAAAATTGCACCGTGTAACCTAAAAAATATGTAACCGACTACGCCAATTGTTGATCTACGTCAACTTGCTGCACTTGCTGCAAGTGTAGGCTCGGCTATCCTCTTGCTTCAAAACCATAATGTTTTTTATTCTGGTACCTGATAGTAGGTTCCATCACAATAGTTTAAAACACTGCAAATATATTTTCTATCTTGATCTTTCAATGCGTGTATTTTACATTCAGTATAATGTATATTATAAATATAATGTACAATGCCATAATATATAGTCTGTATATGCAATATATAGTCAATTCACTTTACGGTATATGCTGCGAAGCAGGAAACAAACTGCGAGAGTAAACTTTTCCTTTAAATTGCAGGTTGTAGCAAAATTGAAACTTAAAAAATCTAGGTCAAGAGACGAGACGTGATAAAGCGCAATATCAAATGCAAGGATTATCATCATTATTACTAAATTGCTATATTAAATGCAAGGATTATTATTATATTATATAAATGCGGGTCCAACTTGCGGTATTTCTTAATAGGATTACTTTAAAAAACTGAGTCAAAAGGATGGATCCTCTCTTCCAACACCATTTTTCACAGCAGCATTCCTAGATTCCTTATTAAAAAATCCCAAGGGTTTGACTCCATCCCTGTATATATGCTGAATAATTGGAGCTGAGTATTACTAAAGGCAATTTTTAAAAATTCCAATCTCAACATTTATCACGGAGCTCCATGTGTGATGGAGAACGGTATTTTGTATCTCTCACACAACAACAGATCTATTCCTAACTGAATGAACCCTAGTATACATCAGAAAACCCATTCTGTATAAAAGTGCCTGTCATGTATCAACAATCTCATGCAAAGTGGGTTCTTTATATGTTCACTCTTCCACCTCAGAAAAGGCAATGTATTATGTAAACAAGGTATTTTTTATTAACAAAACACCAATAAATTACACTCGTATAGTGCCACTGTTTTGTAATTACAAGTAATGCACTTGTAATGTTCCAATGTACAGAGAAAATCACTCACCGTCTGGATGCCGCCCTCTTGTTTAAGTACCGACAAAGTTATCAAGCGCACGGATCAAGCTTTTATGCTGAATCGGCAGCACCTCTGAAAATCCCAGTCCTTTTGAGGCTCACTGCGAGTCCATTACTCTCAGTGAGCCATTGGCCAAACCTTCCTTTGCTCAGTGTCATAACCCAAACTGCCCCATACTGCAGTTGGGGTAGTATGGACTCGAACAGGAAACAAACTGCAAGAGTATGGCACGTGACTAAGATTTATAACTGCACATTGTGGAGAAAGCTTCGCCAATAACATTCATAGATAAGACAAAAGTAGTATGATTGCTCTTTATTTCTGATTTTGCAAATGTGCCTACAGTGTGTATGATCCACCAGAACCTCTTTTTGACTAGTGTTTCCTAAATGGTATGGCATTAATGCTTTCTGTCCAGCGTCACACAATACAAACATAATTAAAGATTAATTTTGCTTCTGAGGGAGAACAGTATGTTTATTGTCTGTGAAACATGACATCCTCCGACAAATGTGTATACACACGGAAATGGTGATGGTGGTGCAGATTCTGCCTCTCGTTTACAATAGCAACAAATGACATTTGTAAAGTGCCTTTCACGTCGGGAGGACGTCTGAAGATGCCGGATAGCCACGGATTGTACCCGAGTTGGTGGTTGGGTTCAGAAGGGCTAGAGGGAAGGCAGGGTGGGGGTAAGAGGGTGACTGAAGGCACGGTTGAAAAAACAACAAAATTACACTTGTATAGTGCTGTTCACGTCAGGGTGCTGGTGGGAAGAGGTGGGTCTCGAGGCAGGCCTTGAAGTTCCTGACTGGCTTAGAGAGGTGGAGAGTGCAGCCTTGGATGCTGATGGTGTCAGCTCCAACTTGCCTTACAAGTGTGAGACCTGTGTTTTGAATCCAGGCAGTTCCGCGCAAGTTTCCTTACTCCACACGCCTAACAATTATCCGTCAAAAAAAAACAACTATAATTGGTCATTTCGATCCAAAACTGTTTGCGGGGACACTGCTGTACACAATTGGCTGCCGCATTTCGCCCACAAATATACAGTCAATTCACTTTACAGTATATTCTGTGAAACGCTTTGAGACGTCTAGAAAACGTGACCACTTTTGGTCACCGACACATCTCAATTGCTTGTTGTACAGGCAGCTATCGAGACTTGCTGGAGGCAGATTTACTGTATACCCGGTAAGCTTCTTGTTGCCTGGCAAATGAGACCCACTTTCACAGATTTCTTTTTCCCTTTTTAAGAGCAAAGATTTTATGTTATCAAAACAACAAACCTTGCCAATCAACGCAGCTTTATAAACATTTTGTTAAATCAGATTTTAACTCAACATCAGAAGCTATTTCCTGTTTATAAACATTCTGGGTTGTTCCCTTGGATCAACATTTTCCATTAGAAATTGTGAAGCTTCGCTTGCATCCAAAAAAAGACATTTACCGGTAAGTAAATTTCAGATTGGAGCTGTTTGACCAAACCCCTATTTTCAAGGCTGCCTATAGTTACCCATTTGACTGTTGTAAAAGTACAGTGCCGTATATGAAAAAAAATGAATTTTACCTGTGGCATTATCAGGGCTAAGCTTTTTCTTATCTGCACCGTTGAGTTTTCAAACTGAAAGCTCAAAACTTCTGATCCCACAAAGACTAATTCATCTGTAGTATATCTCCAGTATATTATCCCTATATACAAACAGAATCCTAGTTGCATGAGTCACAGTGGTTACATCCCACAAGATTGATAGAATCAAAACCAAACGCATGTGATTGCTGTTGAGTAACAAATTATAGTAGTTGATAAATTTGTCTGAATTATTGTTCAATTGTAGAAAGGTATGCTACCAATCCTGTTCCCTTCCACCCTAAGGCTACACTGTGTTCTTGGAAGCTTAGCAGAGTCAGATCTATTTATCTGTACTAAATACTAGTTCTACTTGTGTAGGTGATACTCATACGAGTATGTGTAAGCATGCAGTGGGTGCAGTATCCCCAATCACAACCAGCATTTATGCAACACCTGCCATGCTAGTCATATTCTCTGAAGCGCTTTGTGGCATCTCAACAACATGATAAGGCGCTACGTTAAATGCAAGGATTATTGTTATTAAAAAAATCTCAAAGTGCTTTCCCACGAAGGAGGGGAAACGACGGCAAAGTGAAAAGTGGAGGTGAAGGCTTGTGGTACGGGCGAATGTTAAGAGAGACGTAGCACGAACAAAGCAGTAGGTTGCACAGTTGAAATGTTTTTGCCGAAAGCTGCAGCATCTACATGTTGCAACATGTGCAACAAGCTACAGACTTGAACGGACTTGATGCCTCCCTCTAAAACACTAAACGCTTATCATTTCATGCAGCACAGGAAAAGGATCATGTATAGAGGCCTTTGAATGTCAGGAAGGGAGAGTGGCGAGTGTTGAGGGATACTTCACTCAGAGATCGGTTGTGAGTATTGTACTGAATGTTGTACCCGCTGAAACAGGATGTGCCATTTCTCTGGTTTGTGTAATCATCACGTGCTTCAATATAGCACAACCATCTGTGTACTCTGGCACCTTAAACCACAAACCCCATTTTTTTAAAAAAAGTTTCTTGTAAGTTCTACATGGGGAACTGAAAATTTGACAAGTTCGAGGGTTGTGGTGGAGGCAAGCAATGTTGCGGAGGCAGAGGAAGGCAGAACATGTCACGCTTGCTGTTTCCCTGCTCTAAATATTTTTACCGGTGTCACACTTTCAACACATGGGTAAATCATGTGGTTAGACAAGGTGTAAAAATAGTTTTTCAGGTCGCTCTCAAACACCATAACACCATTTATATAGCGCCCTCCTCGCCAGATGGCGTCTCAGAATTCTTCACAGTAGCGGATCCCGGGACCGAGTCAGGGGCAGGGTAGAAAGGTGACCAAAGGCGTGGTCGAAGAGAAAGGACTTTAACTGTGACCTGAAACTGGGAAGAGAGGGGGCGAGGTGAAGGGAGTGAGGAAATGAGTTCCAGAGCCTCAGGGCGTAATGGCTGAAGGCACGGCCGCCGAGGGTGGAGCGGAGGATTTGGGGGGACATGGAGGAGACCAGACCAGATGGAACGAAGGCAGCAGGTGCTGGTTTGGGGAGAGAGGAGATCGGAGAGGTAGGGGGGGTGCAGAGGAGTGGAGGGACTTGAAAACACGGGTGAGGACCTTGAAGTCGATCCTCTCAGGGACAGGAAGCCAGTGAAGTCCAACAAGTACTGGGGTAATGGGGGAGCGAAGCTTGGTGCGGCTCAGTATGCGGGTGGCAAAGCTTTGAATTAGCTGGATTTTGTGGATTGTGGTGGAGGGGAGACCAGCGAGGAGGGCGTTGCAATAGTCCAGCCGAGACATACACCCAAACGGCACCAAAAATACACTTTCCACTTGCATTTTAGCTTCTCTGTGCGTGATTGCCAATAAAGCATCGTACACTATTTCAGACAAAATTGCCGACCCAACAACACAGCAACAACAAATAAAATTTCTGCAGTGCCTTTCACGTTGAGAAGATGTCCCAAGGCCTAGGACAGTCAAGGGTTTGCACTGAGCTGCAGAGCAGTGGAGGGCAAGTGAAGGCACTTCAACCACCATTTCACCCCCTCTTTCTCCAACCCCCTCAGATTTCTCCTCTTCATCTCCTCTCTCAGTTTCTCCCTCCACATCCATTCTGCCACCCATGCTCATGGCCACCCGTTTGACCTGGCCTCAGTGTCTCGGATGTCACTTTCACTGACAAGGCCATCAGCAACCATCATTTCATCTCTCTCAATGATCAACTATTCCTCTCCACATTGCCTTCAAATCTATCAACATCTTTTACCGCCACAAGATCTCCCCACAATCCCTCTCCACTGTCTTGGAGTCCTCTGATCTCCTCCCCCTCTGTCCCACCTCCTGCACCGACCCATCTTCTGCACTTACTCTCCTCCACAAAACCCTCTCCATTTTAAAAGAGAGGGAGACATTTATTTGGGGAGGTCGGGTTTGTAAGGTTATGGGGAGAGAGCTGGGGTGTGGGATTAAATTGCTGTTTTTAAAGAGCCGGTACAGACTCGATGGGCCGAATGGCCTCCTTTTGTGCTGTAAGATTCTATGATTATGATGAAACATGGCAATTGCACTCAGCGGTGTCCTGCAAACAGTCGTGTATTGAAATGAACATTTTATTGTTTTTTTTGAGGGATTATTATCAGGCGTCTGATCTTGGTCTCTCGCTTGCAATCCTAGTGCTCTAAGCCCTGAGCTACAGGATACCACATGCATAAGGAGATAAGATATGGCTGACCCCATTCCCTTACCCAGGGTTGTATCCAGAATTTTTTTTGCTGGTGCTCAAGCTTGCTTACCTGAGTGCCGTGCTTCCCGTTTTCAACCTGAACGCGCCCCCCTTTCTCTCCCCACCCCAACTTCCTCTCCCAGCCTCTGAATTACCACATCGACTGCATGCCGCAATGAATCATCATTCTAAATAGGAACCCCCACACACAGAGCCACAGTACTACACACCGATTCGAACCACTTTAGGTCTGTGAAATTCCATGCCGAGGAGAAGAATGGGGTAGGAGGAGGTGGGATTGCCTGGGGCGATGTGCTTTTAAGCATTTCAATTTGATTGTGGCTGAACAACATATGGCTTCTGCTCTTGTTCATCCTGCCTCCACTATGAGCTAAAAAGTACAGTATTGCGAAATAATAAGATTTAGCAGAATGAGGACATAAACAGGATGTTGATAAAACTGATCTCGGCACCAGAGACCTACAAATCACTTTAAAAACATGAATGAAAACAAACAGGCGTGCGAGTAACATGTAGTGAGCTCCAGTGTATTCTCTCAAGTTGAACAATGACAGTCAATAAGCATTATTGTACCCTGTACTCTTGTCTCATCATCAGGCAGAGAACATCTGCTCAAACGGCTCCTCAAACTGATTTCCTGGCCAAACAACATGAATGTTAAACGTTTTGATTCAGCTCAGTTAACACAGATTACCATGTCTTGTCTGTCTGGAGCTTCGATATTTAACAGTAGTGCCCAACATTTTGGATCGTCCAACAAAATACATTTTCTTGGCATTTTTATTGGCAGTAAATCAAGAAGCATTCAATCGAGAGAAAACTGGAAACAGAACATTGATTTTAAAAAAGACTCAGCTAGACTAGTTGAGAGTGTTCAGTTGGAGCCACTTTTGACGGTCCTAAGGGCCACTTCCAACCCACAGGCTGTGGCTTGACCACAGGTGTTTGAGGTACATCGTTTGGGAAACAAATGTCTCTTTCTCTCTCACCTGGAAGTGCTGCCTCGAGCCAGGATTTGATCTAACCCAAGTGACCACTCTTCAGTGTCCTGGCTTTCCGACCCCCACCTCCAGTTATTCCCCTCTGGGTGACGTCCTGGCGTCTGTCCTGAAATCGCCCTAAACCTGTGTCCATATATTTTGTGGCTCTCTAAGGCGCCCTTTGAAGACTGAAGAGCTCATTGTTCGTAGTGCATTCCTCTCAGCAATAGGGGTCATCATTGTAAAGGAGCAACTGTTACTTCAGCTGGTGAAATCATTGAGTTAGAGAAAAGGAAAATCAGACTCTGAACTATTGCGCAGATTTTAAACAACAAAAATCAATTAATCACTTCATGGCTGTTTGTGGAATGTAATTGGGTGCAATGTCCCAACATTAAACTAGTAGCTGGTTGACTGCTAGGAATGCTCAATTTAACCTGTCCAAAGTTTCAGCTACAATGACCTCTGGTGCAAGAGACCAAAATATACTCACATAATTCAACTAACTCACCCCATTGAAATGATTTAAGGAGGATATTTATGTCAGGACCATAGTCCCGGATATCTAACTCCCCTCTCATTTACCAACGCCAAAAGGCTTGATGGTTCTTACGAGATTTCCCAACAACACCCCATCAGACTGGATCTGGTCTTCCTTAGGGCTTTCCCCTCCCAGATCCCTTTAAAGAGTTAACTGTAGATACACTGGGAGACGTTTACCCCTTTAGAACTTAGCCACCTGCTGCCTATGTGCATTAGATATTTTCCGCTGCCTACCAATGGGTTGACAAAAATAATATGGGGAAGTTGGTTTATGTGGGCTACGCAAAGGAAAAACCCCACCAGCTGCATGTAAGTGACAATCCAATGCCATTCTGGAGGGCGAGGGAGAGGGCTGAATTCTCAGAGGTGCCCACCCTTCACATTCTTCACGCCGTAGCGCTTCCTTATCTCTCCGATCTCCATTCACATACTTCTGCTCTCTCGTTCCACTCAGAAATCCAGGCTTGGTGCAGTCCATCCATTGCCTTTAATCTTCATGAATCAACACTACTAACCTCTGGAACTCTCACTGTTTCCTCCTGCACATTTTTCAGCATCACTAACTGCCTTAAAACTGCATCCTTTGAAGCCAGAGATCAACGCCATAAATATGTACAGAACATGTTGCAGTTATCAACACCTTTGGTTTTACCACTGCAAACCTCTTCCAGCTCAGTGTCCATGATTTAGCTAATCATATACCACAATAAAGCATCTAGAAACTCCCCACCAACCCACAACCATTTTCACAAGTACTGTTGGTCCTCAACGAATGCGGGGGTTACGTTCCTGGAAAACAGCGCACTCGGTAAAATCGGGTTCAGTAATGGGGAAAAAAGGATTTGGGGAATCCATCCACAGGCTATCCAACCTCAAGCCTCCAGGCACATCCACACCCGACTAAAACAAATTACCTACTGAGGCGGGCTACAGCCGGCTGGCCCGCTCTCCCCACTCATTACTCTCCCCGCTCTCACTGACTCACTGGAGACAATAAAACAGCACCTTACACTACCACAGCTTGGCTAAATTATTTTACCTTAGGTCCTGGAAGTGTTAGGAGACTCTCTCTCTCACTCTCTCTTCTGTTTACCATGCAGTGCCATCAGGTCGCTCCGAGGCCGAGTAATGATTGGACGTAGGTGGGAGCTGGCGGCGTCCTCCCAAGTGTGCATTGCGCGTGGGGTCGGCGTCCTCCCAAATGCGCATGCGTGCGGGGCCAGCCAGTGCGTATACGCAAATTTTACTCGCGTTACGCAAAAAAGTGCAGCATTTATTTCTTTACGTATAGGCGAATCCGCACTCGAGAAAGTCGCTTTCGGCAAGGGTTGACTGTATAGTTAAGTCCGTGTTCAGTAGAGTGTTTTCAGTTTGTACTTGATTGAATACGTATTCATTCGCGGCATCATTTTATTTCTATGGCTAACCATAAAAGTTAGTCACCATTGCCCATCCATGAAAAGTAGAATATAAATGCAAGTTGTTGTTGCTGTTGTTTTTCAGGACACAGGATTAAGATATTCCTTTTGAAAAATGGCACACGTTTCACCCACAAAATGTAGAGTCAATCCACTTTATGGTATATTCTGTGAAGCGCTTTGAGACATCTCAACAAGGTGATAAGGCCCTATATCAAATGCGATGATTAATAAGAAAGAGACAATCGGAAGAAGACAGAGTCTCAACCTGACTGTTCAGCACCTTGGGACTTCCTCCTGATGTGAAAGGCACTCTAAAAATGTAATTCTGTTGTTGTTGTATTAAAGGATCTTGGAAGTGGCACCGAGGCATGGATTGAAAGAAACAAGACTAGTATCATTATCAACAGGAATGAGTTTTAATGCCACTTTTGTGGGCAGCTGTTTAAGAAAATTGTCTAACTTTCTACTGCAATTCTGATTGTTCATTGTTGAAATATAAGCCACCACTATTCAGCTTCAGTTTCTATTCACTCTGAACTGTCGGTTATAGGCAAAATGAAATGTAAGAAATTTACCTCAAGGGATCAGTTGTTAAACTGAGATCCCACTGGCTGAACAGATAGATGTCAAAGATCCTATAACATTACCTGAAAAGACATCGCAATGGCCATTATACAATAATACAATTTACAGTTATAAATTATAGAATCGTTACAGGCAACACTTTCAAAGCGATAAAGCGCTACATCAAATGCAAGGATTATGATAATATATGACAATGAAAGTCTCTGAAACTAAGCTGGAGGGGCTTTGTGGTGCCAAACAGATAGACAGTGAAGCCTGCAACATGTTCAGAGGGTTTTGAGGCGGGACTTGAAGGAGAGCAGGGAAGGGGGGTGAGGCGAAGGGACTGCAGGATGGAGTTCCAGAGGTTGGGGCATAGTGGTTAAAGGCTCACCCATCAATTGTATGTGTGGGACAAAAGACAGTTGAGGATCGAACAAGATACCTGGGTTCTTGCCTGACTTGCTGCCTGACCTGCTGAGTTTTCCCAGCAACTTCTGTTTTTGTTTTAGGTTCCTGACAGGCTTGGTGAGGTCGAGGGAACAACCATGGAGGTTGATGCTGCACGGAGATTGAACTGGGAGGAGAGGCAGTGATAGGATATAGTCAATTCACTTTGCAGGATTTTCTGTGAAGCACTTTGAGACATCTCAACAAAGTGATAAGGGTAATATCAAATGCAAGGATTAGTCAGAAAGAGCCATTTAGAAGAAGACGGGACGTATAGAAGAACATTGGGTGTGGGACCGAGGTCTGCATTGGAAGAAAAAAGACTAGCATCATTGCAATAGAAAACAATTTTTCTTCCTCATTAGTATAGTTATTCAAATCAGTTACCTTACTTTCCATTGCTGATCCTATTTTCATTGTTGAAATATGATTCAAAACAATACAGATTCAGTTTCTATTTCCATTGAATTGCAGGTTGCAGCAAAAATAAAACTTAAGAAATCTAAGATTATTTTCCTATTGCTGTATTATTATAATTCGTAGCACCTTGGTTTACGAATCAGAAGGTCTCTGGGTTCAAACCGCACATCCTTGGCTTTGAACTCGAAAGTTCAGTCTGCACTCCAATGCGATACTGTTGGAGGTGACATCCTTCAACAACAACAAAATTACACTTGTATAGTGCCTTTCATGTCAGGAGACGTCTCAAGGGACTCAACAGTTACTGCTTCAGTCCCGAGCTTAGGAGAGGGAGTGGGGAGGGAAGGGAGTTGCCAATGGGTCCATCGCAGAAGTAAGTCTTGAGGCAGGACTTGAAGGAGACCAGTGAGGTGGGCAAGGCGGAGGGACTGCCTGATGGAGTTTCAGAGGTTGGGAGCAGAGTGGCTGAAGGCTCGCCCGCCAATGGTGGGGCAGGTGGGTCGGGGGACATAGAGCATGCCAGAGCCTGCTGAGCGGAGAGGGCGGGCAGGTTGGTCAGGGAATAGGAGGTCACAGAGGTTGTGGAGGGCTTTAAATGTGAGGACCAGGACCCTGAATTGAATTCTCTGGATGATGGGGAGCCAGTGGAGTCAGGCGAGGATGGAGGAGATGGAGACTTCAGAAGAGATGTTAAACAGACATCTTGTCTGCTTGTTCCGGTAGACGTTAAAGATTCCTTGGAGTCATTCAAAAAAAGAAGTGAGTTTCTCTCCCCCAGTGTCCTAGCCAACAAAGCACTTCCCCAAATAAACTTGGCAATTTGCTTCATGGCTATCCTTTCAAGTTCTTTGAGATGTCCTCCTGACATGAAGCCAGTACAACAAATGCGGATGTTATTGCTTCAATGTCTTTAACCCTGGCTGCAATGTTCTCTACAAAATGACAGACTGTCTGAGACACATCTAATTGTGGGCAGCATTTCGCAAGATCAATCACAAGAGAGGTTCGAATGAAGACATCCCTTCGGTCCATTTGATCTCATCTTCCCCCCAAATGTCCACCCTACCGTCCTCCCATCATAGCATCGAACTGTTTCTCAGCTACCCTTCCACAATCCTGTGCGTCATTGTACTGTTGACTGCAACTTAAAAGATTTGTATACCCACATCCTGATTGGTTCATTTATCTAGTTCCTGGCATGAACCATCCAGGGTACAAAGCAATATCTTTGCGAAGGAGTGTCAAAGTTAACAGAATTGTGCAGTCCTGTAGCGCAGTAGTTGGAGCACTCATCTCACAAGTGAGTGGACCTGGGTTTGATTCCCAGGCCAGGTAAAATACTGCCAAGTTTCCTTACTCCACACAGCTCTGTTCACTTAGTAGTAAGCAGGAACCCGGTTGTTATTTGATTGGCGAATCGCTTTTTCGGGGGTAATAATCCTTTAAAAATGTTTTCGCCCTTTTTTAAAAAAAAAGCCTCTCAATCCAGTGTTCGTGGGAAATGTCTTCCGCATTTGTGTACAAAATACAGTATACGGTCAATTCACTTTACAGCATATTATTAATAATAATAATCCTCGCATTTGATATAGCGCTTTTCATGTCTTCTGACTGTATTTGTGTGTGAAACATGGCAGCCATTTGTGCACAGCAGTCAAACAGTTGTGGATTGAGTAACCAAATTATTATTATTTTTTGAGGGATTATTATCAGGCGTGTGGAGTAACGAAACTTGCCCAAGGTTTCGCCCTGCCTAGAATTGAACCTGGGTCTCTCGTTTGCAAGGCTTCTGTGAAGCTCTTTGAGGCGTCTCGAAGATGTGATAAAGGATTATTATTGAGCTAACCCACTTTAGTGTCCTCAGGTGGCCAGTTCCTGAGCCAGTGTAACTGGAGGCAGGACATTGCCTACTCAGCTCCTGTTAACACTGCAAGCCAAAGTCCTCATGGGTAGGGTGGTCCTGGTTGGACAAGCCATAGGATAGCTTGCCAGTCAGTGCCCACATTGACCTTGTCACGAGATCCTTCTTTGGGAGAGAATTACATGCTCTTTCCAGTCTGAACGAGCGATCCTTCCCCTCTCTGTATTACTGTTTGGGGTTCGATCCCAGTCAGAGCAGTGTCACAAATGACGTCCCAACCAAAATATTTGGCGTTTAGTAAAATATTCTTCATTTATTAAATCCCACATGCTTCAATATACACACCCTATATATATATATATATATATACATTATATATATATATATCTCTCTATAGACCTGTGTTCGAATCCAGGCAGGTCAGGGTGAAACCTTGTGCAAGTTTCCTTCTTCCACATTTCCTCATTCCACACGCCTAATAATAATCCGTCCAAAAAAACACACAATAATAAAATTGGTCATTTCAGTCCACGACTGTTTGTGGGACACTGCTGTGCGCAATATGGCTGCCGCGATTCGCCCACAAATATACAGTCAAATCACTTTACAGTATATTCTGTGAAGCGCTTTGGGACATCGATAAGAAGCACGCATTTAATCCTTATGTAGCACATTGATAATATTATATCAGTATAACTTTAAAAAGGTGTAATATCCCATACTCTTAAGATAGCTAATCACTGAGCCTCAACACTTAGACACCAGTGGTAATCAAATAGAGTAACCTTACTCTTAATCAGTGGTTTCTAAACTGTGTGACCGTTGGCTGGGGGTTTTGAGTCTTGAGCCCCTGAGTGAGTGTGGAGCTGAGGATCCGAGTGCGTGGACTCGAATGTGAAAGAGGTGGGGGCGCAACGGAAACTTTGTTGAGTTGGGGTGGGGGGGTGGCGCCGCTCTTTAAAGTTTGGAAGCCACCAGCCTCAATTGACAATTCTCACACTTGCGGCTGAACGCAACAGCTCCCAACTTTTCAGGCTGAGTAACTTCGCTCCCTGACTCCTTTGCGTACGGGTGAGTGTTGGGAGGAGGTTAATTGGTGGGGGGGGGGGTTCGCAGAAATTTGTGGATTATTTTATTCCTTTATGCAAATTCAACTGTCTCGGTACTGCAGGACTCGGGTGACGTCCTGTGGTTAGAGCCTTACAAGCGTGAGACATGTGTTCAAATCCAGGCAAGTCAGGGCGAAACCTTGAGCAAGTTTCCTCACACCGCACGCCCAATAATAATCCGGCCAAAAAACCCCACAGTGATAAAATCGGTCATTTGAACGCACGACTGTTTGTGGGGGAACGCTGCTGTGCGCAATTGGCTGCCGCGTTTCGCCCACACATACACAGTCAGTTCACTTTACAGCGTACTCCGCGAAGCGCTTCGAGACGTCTAGAAGACGTGAACAGTTCTGTATCAAATGCAAGGATTCTTATCATTATTGGGGCTCTTTTCTTTTTGATATTTAAAAATATTCAGTCTCGCTTTAAATATGAACCTCAAACCAGAGTCCGCGTATGATTGAGTGCGTGCGAGTGGGTGGGTGGAAGGCTAAAAGAGAAAGAGGGAGCGAGAGAAAGAGAGACACGAACGAACTCCGCCTACCGGACCAAACAAACTATAAAGACCCAGAGAGCAACAGTGCGCCTTCTCACTGGTTCTACGGCTTGTTCAGGGAGCAGTGAGCGCAGACAGACAGACAGACAGACAGACAGACGGCAAGAAGAGAGACCTAAAGAAAGCCATGGATACAGGACACGATCATGTGCAGATGAACCCCCGGAGTTATGGCTATGAAGGATACAAGAACGATGGCCAGCCGCTGGCAATGCCCCAGACAGTGATCAGCATTGCCCCCAGTGTGCTGCCTGTCAAAGACCACTTTCTGTGGTCGGTCTTCAACTTCGGTTACATGAACTTTTGCTGCCTCGGGTTCATGGCTCTGGTTTTTTCTGTCAAGGTGAGTTTTCAATTTGAACTCTCTTCCCCTCTCCCTCCCTCGCTGCCTGTCTCTCCCACCCCCCCAAAAAGGGAATGGTTGCAAGGAAATGAAGTAAATATCCCCCAATAAATATCTTCATATGCATTTATCTATCTTATCTATATCTCTCTTATTTTTTTATTATCTATATCTTATTTTTATTATCTGTCTCATTATCTATCTCTTTTATTATCTATCTCTTTTATTATCTATCTCTTTTATTGTCTATCACCTGTTCTCTTCTCCATCTCTTCTCTCCATCTCTCTCTTTGTCTTATCTCGCCTCTATGTCTTTACCTACCTACCTAGCTACCTGTCTCTCTCACTATCTCCCTGTACTGTTGCGTGTGTCTTGCAAGGATGGTTTGGGATCAATTCCCAACTGTGTGAACAGTCCAAATGGCGGCGCTTTCCCTTAACAAGCGGAGGCGTGTTGCGAATGGACTTCTCGTGTTGCAAAATGGGAACTATTCTTCGTAAAACAAAAGCCCTGGTTAGCAGCGAATACATCCGGCCATCTCTGTCTCTCGTTCTGTACATTCAATTCAAAGTGCGTGTATCCAGTGGGTGGGGTAAGTTAATTCATAAAGGGGAGGGGGCTCGCTCTTTGACTCACTTTGTTGCCACAAATAGCCTGCTGTCTCTATTTCAAGTAGGAAATCTACTCTTTTAACAAACTCCTTCCCTTTTCTCTCTAGAATTTAATCTTTCCTCGGTCGGTCCTTTCCCTTTCTACTTTGTATCATTGCTTTTTTTCCCTCAAACCTCATCCCCAAACCCACCCCAGATTTCTCCCTCTTGCTCAACAATAATAATACTGTACTTACATTTGCTTAACAGAATGTCTCGTTTCGTCCATAATTATAGTCGATTCACTTTACAGGATTTTCTGCAGTAGGTCAGGGCGAAACCTTGGTAACCTTGGTCGAGTTTCCTTACTCCACACGCCTAATAATAATCTCTCAAAAAAAAATAAAGTTTGTCATTTCAATCCACGACTGTTTGTGGGACACTGCTGTGCGCAATTGGCTGCTGCGTTTTGCCCACAAATATTCAGTTAATTCACTTTACTGTATATTCTGAGAAGCGCTTTGAGACGTCTAGAAGATGTGAAAAGCGCTATATCAAATGCAAGGATAATTATTATTGATAGTATTAAAGTGGAGTGACCGTACTCTGAAGACAAAATGGAGCAAACAATTGCACAACGTCGTATCCAATAAACAGCCGTGGATTGAGTGTCCAAATTTTTTGATGGGATAATTATACCCGTTAAAGCAATTCGCTAATCAACTAATAACCGGGCTCCTACTTACTGCTCGGTAAATAATGGCGTGTAGAGTAAGGAAACTAACCTTGTGCCCTGACCCAGGTTCTATCATTTGCGACGCAAATGCTCTTAATGACTCTCACCAATTTATCCAAAATACCAACTTGCGCAGTCTCTGCCTTGTGCTGGAGAGGGGGGGAACTCAGCGATGGAAAGTTGGTTGGATGACAATAACAATAAATATATTTCAAAAATTGGTCACTCAATCTTTGACTGTGTGGGACACGACTGTGTGCAATTGGCTGATGCGTTTTTCCCGTAAAATGCACGGCCATCCAATTTAACAGTATATCCTGTTTGGCACTTTGAGTGTGTCTCAACAAAGTGGTAAGGCATTATATTTGTGTGGCTCAGTGGTTAGAGCACTAGGTTTGCAAGCGAGAGACTCCAGGTAGGGCAAAACCTTGGGCAAGTTTCCTTGCTTCCTATGCCTAAAAAAAATCCCTTATTACCTAATAACAGCAACAACAAATTACACTTATAAAGCGCCTTTCACGTCGGGAGGACGTCCCTGATTACCCAATAATTGATCTTGGCACATGCCCAAGCAGAGTTCCACCTACGCAAGGAAAGTTCCCATGACATTTAATGGAACGTGCACTTTCCCTCCACCCAACTCCCCCGTGTTGGTGGAAATACTGGAGCCTAACCAGCTAAACCTTGGGACATCCTCCCAATGTGAAGGGTACTCTAGAGATGTAATTTTGTTGTTGTAAACCCATATATTTCACAAATGGAAGGCAGTTTGGCAAGCTTCCCACTGCTTGTTTAGCTGGTATCAAAGTAAAGGCTTTGGCCTGCAGTGTTAATGGGAGTTGAGTGGTCCCCAGTGACTGGTCTGCCGGCTGATGAGCCAGCCTGACTGCGCTGCTACCAGCCGTGCCCTGGAAGTGTCCAGACTTACGAACTGGACTACCGAGACCACCACAGAGGGCTGGTTCGTTTCCGATATTAGTTTGTCAAACATGTCATGTCGGAGCCAGTTCAGTTCCAAGGAGACCCTGCTTACCTCACTTCCACTTCTCTTCACCCCCACTCCACCCCAAGTTGGTTGTTTGACATTGGACAAGCACAGGTTTAAGCCCTCATTGGATGGATGACAAATACCAAGAACTCTCTCTAAAATTTCTCAGTGAGTGACCCAGCTCAGCCTGGAATGTGTGACCATTTTCTTCCTGCCTACAACATGGCCACATATCAATTTTCCTACTCTTCTTCATCCTGCCCCGACCCCCCCCCCCCCCGCTCTTGTCCCTACCTAACTGTACAGCGCCTTGGAACGTCCTCTCGATGTGAAAGGTGCTACATAAATGTAATGATTGTTTGATTGATTGATTGATTGATATCCCTTCTCATTGAGTGACTGGTGGAGTTCCAGTGCTGGAGCCCGAGTTGCTTACCCCTGTTCAAAACAGTCCAGGTGGATTGCAAGCACTGGATGTATGAATGCGTCCTCACAAACTCACAACTCCACTTAATGTTTTCCAGCACCTGTTGACCCAGTTGATTTATTATACTAGTTGTGGATTTGCAGATCAGATCTGGCCCTTTTATATTAAAAAAAACATAAATGTTCAGAGAAAATCCATTGACTTCCATTACATTATTTTGCCCACAAAATATACAATTAGGAACACAGGAATGGCAATGGGCCATCTTGGACCCGTTCCACCATTTTTTTTTTACCAGTGATCGTGGCTAATCTGTACCTCAACTTCGAATTCCTGGTTTTATCTCAAACTCCAATTCACTTCACAGTATATCCTGTGAAGCGCTTTGAGACGTCTTGGCAACTTGCTGAGACACTATTATCAAATGCAAGGATTATGATTATTATTATTATTGATATGCAACTTGAAATTACGATTGGGATTTTTTTTTTAAAAAGCTTGGTGAGTTTACACCTTGGTTGGTTTTTGTTTTTCTTCCAGGCCAGAGATCGTAAAGTTGTGGGAGATGCAACAGGTGCCCAGCATTATGCCAGCACAGCCAAAATCCTCAACATCATCGCCACCACACTGACAATACTTCTCATTCTGATCTTCATTATACTTCTCTTTGTTGGAGTAATCCAACTGCAGAAACTTCAACAGAATATGCATCATGGAAATTATGGAAAGTGAGCAGCAGAGTGTTGGCAGTCCATTCCATCACTTGTTTTGCCAGAGTCCTTTTGAACCTTTTTGCTTTTTGTATTTCCAGGTTGTTGTACTTCTGGCTTTATGATGTGGCTTTCAATTGTCAAAAGAAAATTGTTTGCATCTGTCTGCTCTAGAGATTTATCTCGCATGTATGACGCTTGTATACATATTGATATTTGATCAGTGTTAATAAAACAAGTTTGCATGTTTCCGAGAAAGCTTTCTATTGCATTATTAATGTCTGCAAAGGATCTGGAGAATTACATGCTCTGATCTGGACGGTGATCTTATTTTGATAGCGAATTTAAATCCACTTTCCGGGGCTGGCAATCCCTCCAAACAAAACATTCGGTCACTCAATCCATGCCTGTTTGTCGGACACTGTCGAGCG
This sequence comes from Hydrolagus colliei, assembly GCA_035084275.1. Classification (NCBI taxonomy): domain Eukaryota; kingdom Metazoa; phylum Chordata; class Chondrichthyes; order Chimaeriformes; family Chimaeridae; genus Hydrolagus; species Hydrolagus colliei. The sequence goes on along the minus strand of CM068757.1, from coordinate 12,826,539 downwards.
CAATTGGCTGCCAAGTTTTCCCCACAAAATATACATTCACTGCACTTCATATTTTGTGAAATGCTTCAAGATGTCTCAACTCTGATAACGCTATATCAAACGTTATATCAAATAATGAATATTATAATATTCTGCTCCAAGGTAGATCATTCTATGGAACGCATACTACAAACCCCCTGAATCCTATCTCCATGTCTACCAACCATTTATTCTTTATGCCCACAAAATACACAAGTCAATCCACTTGAACAACAAAAACATTACGTTTGAAAGACACAATTTGTATTGTGTCTTTCAAGTTTGGAGAATGTCCCACTGGTCAGCCAGTTTTTCAGACCCATGCTGGGAGGTCAGGATTGAGGAGGATGGAGGTAGGGGGAGGAAGGAGGATGATCAAAGGCTTAGTTGAAGAGGAGGATCTTGAGATAGGTCTTGAAGGAGACAAGAGAGGAATGAGGCAGGGGGAGGGACTGCGGGATGGAATTCCAGAGAAATTGGGCAGAGTGGCTGAAGGCTCACACACCAAAGTGGGGCGGGCCCATGCTGGAGATGATCCCCCTGAGCGAAGGGAGCAGGCAATTTGGTATGGGATTAGGAGAGGTAGGGTGGAGGAAGGTCTTGGAGGCCTTTCAAGGTGAGGACCAGGATCTTGACCTAGATCCTCGGTGTGATGTGTCGGGTGAGGATAGGGTTGACCGGGTTATGGAGTCGGAGAAGATGCGGGCTGCAGAGTTCTGGATGATCTGCAACCTTTGGATGGAGGAGTTGGGGGGCCGATAAGTAGGGCGTTTGCATAGTCAAGCCAGGATGTTATTATGAATGTGTGCATGAGAGTTTTGGCAGCCTGAGGTGTGAGCTGGAGGCAGAGTTGGGCAATGCTGCGGAGGTGGGGAAAGGCAGAGCATATCATGGCACAGAACATGGAATAGAAAGGATAGTTGAGGGTCAAACAGCACCAAGTTTCTAGATTGGCTCTGTGAGGTGGGGTGTGTATCCATGGATACATAGATGCTGTCAACACCTGAGGTGTGGAGGTGCTGGCGGTGTCAAACAGGAGGGACTCGGTCTTGTTGACATTCAACTGAAGAAGGTTAAGGCGAGAGTGCTAGCACTGAGCCAGGCCGACACACCACCTGTAGATATGTAAATGATAAAAGGAAAAGCTGGCCTTTGAAAGTGATGAATAAGATGGAGGCACAACAAAGGGTTAACAGCGCCAATTTGTTTTCTTTCACGTGTTGATGGATTCCTTGACTGTCGATCGCCAGCATTTCTGATTTGGTGAGACCCAAGCGGTGGGGGGAGGGAGAATGGGAGAGGGGGAAAAGTTAGTGGGGGAGCCGAGTGAGTCAAAGAGGAAGGTCTTGAGACCAGCCTTGAAGGAGGAAAGGGAGGAAGCAAGGTAGAGGGGCTGCGGGATGGAGTTCCACAGTGTGGGAGCAGAAAGGCTGAAAGCCCGGCCGCCAATGTTTGGGGCGGTGAACACAGAGCAGGCCTGTATCTGCTGAACGGAGGATATGGGCGGCTGATAAGGAGACAGCAGGTCAGAGGGTTTAGCGGTGGGGGGGGGGGGGAGGGGGGCAATAGGTATTTAAGTGCTGGAGAAAACTAGATTTTATGAGTTTCAGTTTCAATTCCCTCCCCCCACCGCTTGGAGAGAAGCAGGGGCTAATAATGCAAAACAAAAGTGGTGTGGGGGAGGGAGGAAGGGTGGGGGGGGAATTGCAATAGTACAAGCAGACCAGAGAGAGATACGGTGTGTCAAAACTAACAAGCCATATTCATTAACCCCAGTGAAACCATGTACTGTCCGGAAATACGAGTGAGCAACATAAACCTGTGAGGCAGAATACAACCCATACATTTGTCTCTTTGCAAATTGTGCATAAGCCTAGCTCAATACTCGCTTCCGAGTCAGAAAGTTGAGCGTTCAAGCCCTACTCAAGGACTTTGGATTCGCAAAGTCTCTGTGCTTCACTGCTGTGGAGCTCCTGTAGCTCAGTGGTTAGAGCACTCACCTTACAAGTGTGAGACCCGTGTTCGAATCCAGGCAGATCAGGGCGAAACCTCGGGCAAGTTTCTTTACTCCACACGCCTAATGATAATCCGTCCCAAAAGAGACCATAACAAAAATTGGTCATTTCGATCCACGACTGTTTGTGAGACGCTGCTGTGCGCAATTGGCTGCCACGTTTTGCCCACAAATATACAGTCAATTCACTTTACAGTATATTCTGTGAAGCGCTTTGAGACGTCGATAAGATGTGAAAAGCGCTATATTAAATGCAAGGATTATTATTATTATTATTATTATTTCTGATTCTCTTTGACATGTTTCAACAACAGCAACACATTATATTTACACAGGGCTTTCCACAGCAGGAGAATGTCATAAGACGCAGAACAGTCAAGGATTTGGTCCCGAGCAGGTAGTTGTGATCAAGAGGGATGGAGATCAGGGGAGGGTAGGTGCAGGAGGATGATTGAAGGTGGGGTAAAGAGGAGGGTCTTGAGTTAAGTTAAGTCATTGTACTTTGTGATGATCTTAAATTTATGGCTCTCTCATTAGTACTGTACTTGGAATCTGAAATATAAAGTAATTCGGTGGTTAGAGCGCTTGAATTACAAAGCGAGCGATTCTGGGCAGGGCAAAATCTTCCTTACTCCACATGCTCAATAATAATCCCTCAACAAAAAAAATGTTTTAATCCATGATTGCGCACACCATGTCCCACAAACAATTCAAATGAGAATTGGCTGCTGCGTTTCGCCCACAAATATATAGTCAATTCTGTGAAGTGCTTTGAAACGTCTGGAAGACGTGAAAAGCTCTATATCAACTGCAAGGATTATTATTATTATTATTATTATTAAATCAGATGGAACCCGGAAATTGCAGCTTTAAGGTCTGTGAGAGGCCATATCAATTCCAATCAGTTCAACAATAACTTTGTAGCTACGTCAAGCCTAAAACGTCTGGCACATTGAAAACAACAAACCGCACCCATCAATGAGTGAATTAAAAGTATTTGGATCCACAACCCTCCCAGTCCAGGCTAAACTAAAAGAGGTGTAACACAAGTGACCCTGATATTCTCCATATTTTCACCTCAAAGACAAAGTTAGAGTAGAAAAAGAAAGAAAAAAAAACAGGACAACAAACAACAACCACAAAATTTTATAGAGCACCTTTCATGTTGGGAGGATGTCCCAAGGCGCTGAAGGACACAACCACACACCATCAATACTAATAATACCATTCGTTGCATTTGATATAGCGCCTTATCAGGTCTTCGAAATATCTCAAAGCATTTCACAGAATATGCTGTAAAGTGAATTGACTGAATATTTTTCGACCGTATCTTCAGCTGGCCTTCCACCACTCTGCCCTCCCTGATCCCAACCATGCACCCACCCCATGCTCGGATCCTGACCCCTGTCTGTTAGTGACTTGGGACATCCTCCTGACATGAAAGGCGCTCTACAAATGTAATTTTGCTCTTGTTGTCGCCTGTGGTTTTGCCTTGCCTGGGAATCGAACCAGGGTTCTCTCATTTGCGAGATGGGAGAGCTAACCACTATTCTAATGGAATCCAAATCGGAACTATATGAGCTCAATGTCCTCTGTGTGAAACTTGAACTCTCTATTATCTGACCGAGCGGCCAGAGTGCTTCTCACTGAACCAGCCCAGCCCAAAGCGTCAGACAAGAGGAGCCTGAAACTCACTGTTCTGCTTAACCAGGATTTCTTGGAAACCACGTGCTTTGGCAGACACAGAGTGCAGTTAGATGAACAACAGTTTGGCATTGACACAAAATGAATGGCTGTGTCAGTATGCTACAAATGCAAGGGTTATTAAATTCAGCTACTCAGGAGAGAAGTTAATAGGGAGTGAGATCATTATCTTCACTTATTATAGTGACTTGGATGCAGCTCTGAAGGTTCGATCACTCATGTACTCCCTGGAGTTTCAGGGCATAAATCTTTTACAGCATGCGCTAAACTACTTGACAAACTACTTGGCTAATAGCGTTTACTGTTTAGAGTTAGTTTTCCTTTCCTCCCTTTGCCTCATTCAAAGCATGTCTCAATCCCTCCCCTTCAACAGCACATTTGGCCACCCTCCTATCCTGAACTTCCTTGCCCTGCCCTGCACCCCTCCTTATCCTAACCCCCTGCTTGGGTCCAAAACTCTGACTGTGCTGACCTGAAAGGCGATGTACAAATGCAATTTGTTGTTGTTGTTGTTGGCTGACACTCCAGTGCAGTGTTGGAGCAGTGGGTTCTGGCCTGTAGCTCAGTGGTTAGAGCACTCACCTTACAAGCGTGAGACCTATGTTCGAATCCAGGCAGGTCAGGACGACACCATGGGCAAGTTTCCTTATTCCACACGCCCAATGATAGTCCCTCAAAAAAAAATACAATAATAAAAAATTGGTCATTTCAATCCACGGCTGTTTGTGGAACACTGCTGTGCGCAATTGGCTGCCATGTTTCGCCCACAAACATACAGTCAATTCACTTTACAGTATATTGTGTGAAGCGCTTTGAGACATCTAGAAGATGTGAAAAGCAAGGATTATTATTATTATTGTTGTTGTGGGAATTGCAGGCAGTCCTTGGGCCTAAAGTCAGATGCCCGTCCGCCTATTAAGGTGGATTTTAAGATCCCCAGGCACTGTACAGATTTGGGCGCAAGCGCAGCAGTTAATTTTACATGTTGCACAGTCTCACCGGGGAACACAAGGTGACACATCACCAGTAGAAATTCACTTCAGTCTTCAGATAGGGGTCTTTAATGGCCAGTTCAACAGGGATACAGCGGGATGGGTAAAGGTGGCATGGGAAAGATGATTGTTTTAAAATTCTAAAGGCACCAATGGGTCTTCAGATTTGGAGGAATTTGGAGTCTGGAACATTCATTTAACTTGGGCGGTTAACATTCCAGACAGTTAAACGTTATTTCGAAACATATTAAGAATCATCAGTCAGTTACATTTAAAATCCGGACACACTTTTGATCTCAGCTAGCGTGGCGTGGTTGCATGAGCGAGCAAAAGAACACAGCAACAAAACTACATTTATAGAGCACCTTCCACGTCGGGAGGAGAAAGAGTGGAAGAAGTACAGTGAAAAGACACCACATAGACACCGATATATACACCGGAGCATTACTCAGTGGTGTGATCTGAACTCATCATGGATTTCCATACCAATAATTTGACAGGACCACAACCACAAAGACAAATGATGAACGACCCTAGAATGCCCATACCAATGTATCCAATCCTACAGCAGCCTGACCTATTCGGCCCAGGCTTCACTGCAGAAATGAAATCAGTCAGGGATTACTTCATTTGGTCTTCCTTCAGCTTCCGTTATATGAACGCATGCTGCCTTGGTTTTGCTGCTCTAATCTTCTCCGTTAAGGTAACTTTTTCACTCTTGTTTTCAAATCTCTCCACTCCTCTACACACCCCTACCTCTCTGACCACCTATCTCCCCCAACACAGCACCCGTTGCCTTCATTCCTCCGGTTCTTGTCTCCTCTTTGTCCCCCGAATCCTCCGTTCCACCATCGGTGGCCTTGCCTTCAGCCACTACGCCCCGAAGCTCTGGAACTCCCTTCTTCAATCCCTTCATCTCGCCCCCTAGTTTTCTTCCTAGTTTCAGGTTTCAGCTGAAGGCCTTTCTTTTCGACCGCGCCTTCGGTTTCCCCCTCCCCCTGGCCCGGGCCCGGGATCCGTTATCGTGATGTGCTCTGAGACGCCATCCGGCGTGGAGGGCACTATATCAATCAAAGTTGTTGTTGTTGTTGCCTGATCACGTCGTTGAGACAGTGTATATGTGGGCAAGACCCAGCAACCACAGCAGTGTCATTAAGTGACATTGATGGTGGTGCCAGCTTGTTAAAAAAAAAAAAAAAAATTGGTTGACTGGAAACGTAACTCTCCATGACAGCAATGCTGGTAGTTACTCTCTAGGATAGGACAACTGTATTTTCAATTTCTCTTTCAGTCTAGAGACAACCTAATTCTGGGAGATACTGAATCAGCCAAGAGGCATGGACAAACAGCCAAGAAACTGAACATTGCAGCTACAGCTTCTACTTGCGTGTTTTTGCTAATTTTATTTATATGCATAGGTGTTAGCATCTCTGGATTGAAATATTTGTTTAATAACTACAAAAACAATTGAAGATGACAGAATCATCCACACACACACACACACACAAAACCAGAGTCCTGTAGATCAGGGTTAGAGCATTCGCTTCCCAAGCAAGAGCTCTGGGTTCGATTTCCACACATATATCTCTGTTTACCTAGCAGTAAGTAGGAACTCAGATTTAAGTCGATTGGTAGATCGCTTTTCCGGGGGCAATAAATAATTCCTTAAAAATATTGGTCACTCAATCCACGACTGTTTGTGGGACACTCCTGTGAGCAATTGGCTGCTGCGTTTCGCCACAAAATATAGCCTATTCACTTTACAGTACAATCCATGATGCACTTTGAGACTTTTCAAAGATATGATAAGGTGCTACATAAAATACAAGGATTAGTATGATCATAAATTGGATTTATATAGCAAAACCAATGGAGGGCAGCGTCCCAGAGCGTCCCACAGCTTGCTTTAATCCGGGCACCATTTGGGGAAAATGAAAGTTAGTTTGAATAGAAATTTGACTTGTTGCGCAAGTATCGTGCAGTGATTTCTTTGGTCAGCATTGTACGGTTTGCTGGAGCCCCAGTTTACTCAGTACGAGTTGACACAAAGATTCAAAGAAAAGATCCTTCTTCACACACAAGCAGCAACAATCTCTTCATTAATGTTGATATGGTATTTTTGGCTATATCAAATACAAGGAGTATTATTATCCTTGCCAGGCTCTACTATTTCCCAATACCCTGTGCTAAATGTGCCTGTGTCATCCCTGAATCTCTGCCCTCTTGTCCTGCTGCCTTTAATAATAATAATAATAATAATAATAATCCTTGCAATTGATATAGCGCTTTTCACGTCTTATCGACATCTCAAAGCGTTTCACAGAATATACTGTAAAGTGAATTGACTATATTTTATGGGCAAAATGCGGCAGCCAATTGTGCATAGTAGTGTCGTGGATTGAAAATGACCAATTTTTATTGTTGTGGGTTTTTTTTTAGGGATTATTATTAGGTGTGTAGTGTAAGGAAACTTGCCCAAGGTTTCGACCTGATCTGCCTGGATTCGAACACAGATCTCACACTTGTAAGCCGAGTGCGCTAACCACTGAGCTACAAGAGCTCCACACATGTTTGTTTGGGTTACCATAGTGTTGAGCTGACACATTGTTTATGAAATAAAAAATCTGTATCTGAACTGGTGGTTTATTTTTTGGTTTAGTCTGCAACTGTAGTGTCTCGTAAACGGCAGGAAATCTGACATCTAAGAGTTAATTTCTCTATCGAACTTGTGCAGTGTCATTTCCCACTGCTGTCCCACAGATTGAAACCAGATGCTGATAATCTGATGCAAAGCCAGTGTCTGGCATTGGGAGATTAAACAAACGGTCACGTGTGATTTGTTTTGCGAAATACATTTGAGAATAAGAAAGTCTTCGGAGAGATGTAATTGCGTGTGGGCAATTTTATGTTATTTGATTCATCACTGGACTTGGATCAGGTATTTTTTCTATAGATGGCTGGTGCATATGAGGCCATTACACACTGAGCACCCACGTCACGTGGATGGCGAATGTATGAAGTCCTGAAGCTCTGTGGTTAGAGAGTGACCGGGTTCGATTCCTGGCAGGATGAAACATTAGCCAAATTTCCTTATTCCACATGCCTCTAGCGGTAAGTAGGAAGCTGACTACAGTATTCGTCAATTGGTGGATCGCTTTTGCAGGGATAATAAACCCCTGCCCTCCACACTCCAAGTTCTGGCCTGTCACTCATCTCTCACTTCTTGCGGAGTCCTGTAGCTCAGTGGTTAGAGCACTCGCCTTACAAGCGAGAGACCTGGTTTCAATTGTAGGCAGAGAGAAACTTTGGGCAAGTTTCCTTACTCCACACGCCTAATAACAATGCCATACAAAATGGTAATAATTTTAATCCATAACTGTTTGTGCAATTGGCTGTCGCGTTTTGCCCATATACATAGTCAATTAACTTTATAATATATTCTGTGAAGGACTTTAAGATGTCTAGAAGACATGAAAAGCGCGATATCAAATGCAAGTATTATTATTATAATGATGTTTGTTCTACGTGAAAGATGCTACAGTAAACAACAACCACAAAATTACATTTGTATAGTGCCTTTCACGTAAGGAGGACGTCCCAACGCGCTGGACAGTTACTGCTTCAGACCCGGGCTAAGGACAGGGGCGGGGGGAGGGGGGGAAGTGGGGGGTAAGGAGTTGCCAATGGGTCCATTGAAGAGGAGAGTCTTGAGGCGAGACCTGAAGGAGGCCTGAAGAAGGATGAGGTGGAGAGACTTCAGGCAGGAGTTCCAGAGATTGGGGCAGAGTGGCTGAAGGCTCACCCGCCAATGATTGGGTGGGTGGGTCGGGGGATGTAGACGTGAGCAGAGAGGGTGGACAGGTTGGAAAGGGGATAGGAGGTCATGGATATAGGATGAGGCGAGATTGTGGAGGGGTTCAAATGTGAGGACCAGGATCTTGAAATCTGGATGATGGGGAGCCAATTGAGTCGGGCAAGGATGGGGGAGATGGGGTCACAGAGTTTGGAACGGTAAGGAACACAGGCCGCAGAGGTATGGATTATTTGTAACCTGTGGAGGGAGAAATTGGGAAGGCCTACCAGCAAGGCATTTGCATAATCGAGCCGGGATGTAATGAAGGTGTGGATGAGGTCACACAAGTCTGATATACCTGTATATGAATTATATAATCCCCTAAATCGTACATCAGCCCAAGTACTGTTGAATTTCCGGTTATTAACACGTAAAAACTTATACTTTGCATAAGTCATATTAAATGTATGGTCGCAACTACACCTAATGTGAAGTTTACTGTATATTAGTGCAAGTTACTGTCACTTAAGAGGCGAGTCCCTATTCTCCCTCTCCCGGATCACAAATCACAAACAACTGAATGTTAAAGTCGGAGGCTTCCGACTAACTGTTCCTGCAGTGACGTGCGCACACAATTGGATGTCTTCCATTCTCAGTAAAGGGGCCAGTAAACCCAGTGCTAAATTCTATTCCCCCTTCAATCCATATTCCATTCCCTCCTACAAGAGATGGTGCTTTAATCAAGTCGTTTCAGGAATGTCTGATATACTACCGACCTGACTGGAATTACATGAACAATCAGTTGGGCTGTTGTTCATTTTGTGCCAGTAACTAAGGCAACCTCTTGATTCCTTTAGGGATTGTCTGCAAGTTGTAACAAAGTGGACTGTAACTGTGTTCCCTCTTACACAAAAAAATGAACCCACTGAGGAAATTGGGTTTGCTAGGAGACGGAATGAACAACAGCTCGCACTTATAAACAGTGCTTTCCATACCAGGCATCTCAGAGCGCCAAGCAGTGGTGGCGGAACCTGACTCCCAGCTGGGAGGGAAGGGGGGTGGTGTTGGGATGGGGTTTGGTGGGGAGGTGGCCCTTAAACACGATTGAAGAGCGCAAAACAGAATGGCCCACACTCGATTGCGTTTCCTCCTCCATCCAGTAAACATTTGCTCCTAATTTGAAAACTCATTTGAAGGGAATACTGGCCCCCTTTTGAAGCAGTATGTTTGCAAGGTCAGACGTGCTGGGAAGTTTCCAACAACAAGACCATATTTATCTGTTTTCTACAGAACATGCTGTTTCACAACAGCCCTACATGCCCCCCTGTCACTATAAGGCCTTTATATATTCAGCAGCTACAATAAACATTCAATCTTGTTTCCCGCATCCTGATGCCACCCTTTCCTTCCTCCACCTTCCCTATCGCCAGCTCAGGTCTGAAGCAATGACTATCCAGCACCTTGTGACGTCCTCCTGACTACATCCTTGACCTCCTACCAACCTGCCCATCCCCTCTGCTCAGTTAATGATATCGGAAACATCATAAATGCTACTCATAAATGCTAATCCCTGAGGAGTTGACTAATGCAATTGAAAAACTTGATGTTGCATATAAATACCATCTCTTGACAAGCCACTTCATCCCATCTGAAGATTACATTTTCCCGTCACGGTTCCTTCACCATTGTCAGCGCCAGTTCAAGATGAGATACTTGCGAGATTATAAATGGATGGTCTACAGTCCTTCATTAGATGCTGCCTTTTGCATTCACTGTGCACTGATGGTCTAAATAAGTGAGAGGAAACGGATGGGGGCATTTGTTAATACACCCTTTACCATGTTCTACAAACTAAACGAGAAGGCGAAGGAACATGAATGAAATGGTGATCACGTAAATTCTATGATTAGATCGGCATCAATGCGCGACTTGGTTGCGAACCCACAACATAAGATAGACATTCGTTTGGTCGATGAAAAGAAGAAAAACATTGAAAGAAATCGACATATCATAAGAACAGTTGCCGAAGCTGTATTATTCCGTGGACGTCAGTGCATTGCACTTAGAGGAGATAATGAAAGAGTCGTGGAAAGTAACACCGTTACGAGTGACGGCACACATTACAAAGGTAATCCGGGAAACTTTCTGGCAGCCCTACAGATGATTGCGAAACATGACGAGGTTCTTCGACATCACCTTGCTAGTATTGGGCTCGCAAATAGGAATTGTAAATATACCTCACCTAGAATACAGAACGATATCATCACAATCATCGGCCATGATATAATTCGCAGTGATTATATTATTGTTCATTACAGTCCGAAAGAAATTGAGTCTTAGGATAACAATGCAGAACAACTTATTAATTACTGTCAATCTGTAGTTTATGATCATTTTCTCTTATACGCATACATTTATCAAGCATTCGTCATTGTACTGTTTTAATTGGATTGTAATTTACTTTATCGTTCACATTCCGTACATCATCGAGTCAACAATCGTGTTGGCTTTTATCGGCGAACACATTCGACCTTCCCCAAAAAATTTAGACACGGACTACCGGGGAAAATAAAAACACTGAATAAATAATGATGCTCTTAAACACCAAGGGCATGAAACATTTACCGTTCATATTGGATCTTCTGAACCGATTAAATAAGACCTCAAACTGTGTAAAACGTCGGAGCCTCGAGGGGGCTTCGGGGGCAGCCCCCAAACCCAGGCCATTGTTGGTCCCATCACTAGCAATTCGCACCCCCCCATTAAAAATCCTGCGTACGGCCCTGTTATCCTTGCATTTGATTTGGTGCTTTATCGCATTGCAGCAGCTCAAAGGCCATCGCAGTTTTCTGTGAAGTGCAGTGTCTGTGTATGTCTGCAGGTAAACTCTTCATCCCAAACTTATGTCGATCCTAATAATTCCTTCCCCCCAAAAACAATTGTCTCACTCAATCCACAACTCTTTGTGGGACACCGCTGTGCGCCGTTGGCCTCCGCATTGTAAATGTGTGTGTGGGGGGGAAGGAATGAGTGAATAGGTCCAAAACGTCCAAAAGTTTTCGATTTAAGAAAAAGGTTTGGATTCCAAATGCCAAAACAAAACCCTTGAAACAGAAGCCAATGTGGTTGCAATCAGGTGAATAGTGTTAGAGAGCGAGCGAGCGAGTGTGTTAGAGCAGCGGTTCTCATCCAGTGGGTACATGTATCCCAGGGGGTACAAGATGACTTCCAGGGGGTACAGGTGGCGGTGCACTGATTTATTCAGCTCTCCGGTTTAGCGTTTTATACCCTTCCAAATGGGATATCTCAGTGTTACTCTCCTCGTTTTGTATGCGCTAGTTATTTTGTTATATCAGAAAAGCTTGGTCATAAAATGAGGGGTGGGGGGGTGTATGTGGTTGGGTGGGGGGGTCTCACGATAATGTTGAAAATTAACAAGGGGTACATTACTGAAAAAGGTTGAGAACCACTGTGTTTAGCGTGTGTCTGTTTCTTTGCTCAGTTTAAATAACTTGTGAACATTGTTTTTTTTGGGGGGGGAGTGGGGGGGGGGGGGGAATGGGGGGGGGGGGGAGGAGAGGAGAAGATTGGAGAAGGAGGCCCGTCTTCCGGGGTTGATATAAATCTATTGAAAGACAGACAGAGAGTTTCCCTGCGACTCCTCCCTCTTCCTCCCCCCCCCCTCCCACCACATTGTTTGAGGATTGCTTTTCATAGTAGCTGGAGGTGAGGGGAGGAGAGGAGAGGATGGAGTACGGCGTGGAGCCCATGATCACCAGCCACCAGCCCTACAGGGCGCTGAAGTCCGAGGACACCGTGATGATGGTCCCAGAGGTGGCCACGGTCCGTGATCACATCCTCTGGTCATTCTTCACCTTTGTCTTCTTGAACGTCTGTTGCATCGGCTTCATGGCTCTAGCCTTCTCTGTCAAAGTAAGTCTCCCTCTCTCTCTCTCCCTCCCTCCCTCTCTCTCTTTGCCCTAAAAAATATCTCTCCTGCCTCCCTCCCTCCCTCCCTCCCTTTTGTTTATCCACTTCCAGCGTGAGAGAGAGTGGGTGAGAGTGAGTCAAAAAGAGTGAGAGTGAGAGGGCGTGTTGTGAGAGTGAGTGAGGGGCTGTGTAGTGAGAGTGAGTAGGTGTGAGAGAGTGAGTAGGTGTGAGAGAGTGGGTGTGTGAGAGTGAGTGAGGGGCTGTGTGTGTGAGTGAGAGTGAGTGGGTGGGTGGCTGTGAGAGAATGGCTGTTCTGTGTGTGTGTGTGAGTGAGTGGCTGTTGTGAGTGAGTGGCTATGCCGTGTGTGTGTGAGTGAGTGGTTGTGTTTGTGTGTGTGTGTGAGTGGCTGTTGTGTTGTGAGTGAGTGGCTATGCTGTGTGTGTGAGTGAGTGGTTGTGTTTGTGTGTGAGTGAGTGGTTGTGTGTGTGTGAGTGAGTGTTTGTGTGTGTGTGTGTGAGTGGCTGTTGTGTTGTGAGTGAGTGGCTATGCTGTGTGTGTGAGTGAGTGGTTGTGTTTGTGTGTGTGAGTGTTTGTGTGTGTGTGTGTGAGTGGCTGTTGTGTTGTGAGTGAGTGGCTATGCTGTGTGTGTGAGTGAGTGGTTGTGTTTGTGTGTGAGTGGCTATGCTGTGTGTGTGAGAGTGAGAGGCTATGCTGTGTGTGTGAGAGTGAGAGGCTATGCTGTGTGTGTGAGAGTGAGAGGCTATGCTGTGTGTGTGAGAGTGAGAGGCTATGCTGTGTGTGTGAGAGTGAGTGGCTATGCTGTGTGTGTGAGAGTGAGTGATACAAATAGTCGTGTTTCCTGTTAAAACCATGCTGTGTTCTTATCTTCTCTTACCAGGTTATTGTAGTGGGTGGGGCTGGAGATGGCTTGTTAAACCACTCTGCCAAGTACTTTTAACTTGATGTCCAAAGTTTTGTGATCTCCTTTAGTAAACTCTCTCAAGAGCTAATTCCCCCCCCATCAATATTCACCTGCCCCATTGCTGTTTGCCTGATCGATGTGATCTGTTAAGATTGTGTTTACTCTCAGAGGAGACTTCAGCAGGATCCATTTTGTGCTTCACATGCAAAGTTTCCTTGTTAGGAGATTTGTTTGGTGCTCCACCACACTGAGGGTTAGTGCTAGCCTTTTGTGGCAGTGAGACTTGGCCACCGTTCAGAGGCTTTCAGTGTTAAGAAATGATTCAGAACTTCCAATGAACAGTTTTTTTTAACCGTTATTTGCCCAGGATGGATGTTAAATGAATCAAAGGTAATTTATTCCTTCGAGGAATAAATAATACTAATGATATGGCTATTCAAACTGCAACTGTTTGTGGGACGCCGCTGGGTTTCACCCTCAAAATATACAGGTCATTCACTTTACGGTATACACTGTGAAGAGATTGAGACGTCTCAACAACACGATAAGGCCCTATATCAAATGCGAGGATGATTATTATTCTAATAAAAAAGTTTGATCCTTACGTTTGATGCAAGTGTAAGGATTTATATTTAGTTTTTTAAAAAAACGTCACTGTATTTTGTAAGCCAATGCCACAGTCAATCTGCACACAGCAGTGTCCCGCAAACAACCATTAAGTGAATCATCCATATATGCAGATACACATAGTATATTTGACAATGAGATGTAAAGTCACCATGTTACAGGTGCTTTATTAACAGGGAAATTGTTTTTCAGTGCTCTTATCAGGAACAGGACCCCTGTTCGCATTGGATTTCAGAGCGACAGCAAAAACAATATTGTGTATTTTGTTTACGTAACTTCACTTCAACATTTTTCTAATAAAAATAATAATAATCCTTGCATTTATTATCGCATCTCATCAAGTCGTTGAAACTTCTCATCGAAGCGCGTCACAGGATGTAAATTGTAAAGTGTGTATTTTGGGAGCGAGAGGTGGCATTCGACTGCGCACATGTATTGCATGTAATGATGATTTCCGAAATGGATGACAACTTGATCAAATTATTCACTTGTATAATTCTAGTCCAGAGATCGAAAGGTGATCGGGGACGCTGAAGGAGCGAGACATTACGCATCCACAGCCAAAGGGCTGAATATTGCAGCAACCACCATCTCTCTTGTCATCCTGGTCATCTCCATTGTTGTGATTTGCGCCGCAGTCAAATTCTGAATTTTCTGCCAGTGGATCCTCGTCCAGGTTCTGCTGTACCTTGTCACATCTTACTGATCAACAGTCTACTGATCAACTTTCTGCTTGATATCAACAGATGCACCATGACTTCCTATACCAAGAGTATAAAGCCTGTTTAATAATAATAGTAGCAATGTTTGCTGCCTAATTAGCACAGGTAGATCGTTTGAGCTTTCAAAAATCTTGCTCGTTTTTTTTAATCTTGTTGGAATCTCTGCTTTAGAAACTTTTGCTTTATCACTTTATAGCACTGTGTACTCGCGCTTCCTCAAAAGAGAGAAGCGTTACTTACAACAACTTTAGGTACACACTTAAATTTTAACAGTCCCTCCACTCGTTTGATGATTGGTGTAACTGACCAACTTTCAACGGGGGCAATGTTTCTTTCACATGGTTTGCTTGACCAGATCTACCCTGCCCCAAATGTGTGCCATTTCAGCCTTCTACATTAGACCAAAAAAAGTATTAATTTTCTCTTATTAATGTTACTCTTTATGATCTGATGGCCCCTTTGCTGTGTTTCTTTATTGAAGCTGATCTAGACGAATTGGCATTGAGCGCATTTCCTGTTTGTTTCTCTCTGAATGCCTGTCCTATGTATAATGATGGTGCTTCCTGAAGCACAATGACATGGAAGGGCTTTATTCTGTATTCTATGGACTGCAATAAAAAGATATTTTGTTTAACAATTCTATCTGTATTTTTGATTAGCACTGGAAATCTCTTGTCTTCCTACTTGTAACCCTCAACCAGCAATTGAAAAAAAAAGTGGAAAAGTACCTATGTTATTTTTAAAAACAGCAATTTGGATTTATATAGTGCCCTCCACGTCGGACAGCATCTCCGAGCGCTTCCCAATAACAGATCCAGGGGCCGAGCCTGGGGGAGGGAAAAAAGGTGACCGAAAGCACTTTCGAAGAGAAAGGTCTTTAGCTGAGACCTGAAAATAGGAAGATAGGGGGTGAGGTGAAACTTAAGGGGATATGGGCTGGTTTGTCAAATCAATTTTTGAAAATGTGTGTTGTGGAGCAGATTGAATGGGTTGGCGGAGATTGCAGAAATACAGGGTGTCCCACAAAGTCATCACACCCGCCCCAGTTATAAAACAGCCGATTTGAGACTAAGGAGGAGATGAAACAAGTTGTCCCAAGAAGCACTTCACCTCTTCACCGACTTCACCGTGTTACAGATGATGTTGCACTAAACATAATGACAGTTCATTTTTGGCTATGAAAATAATGGCGCGTGCATTATCACACCGACTCTCTGGACTTCTTAAGTACTGTATAGTCAACACTTTTACTGAACACAATTAACTGCTTCTAAATACAATTATCACTTTATGGACGCCCTGTGTGTCCAAGCTCAATGGAGGCTTTTACACCTCATGGAGTCCAATGCAAGTGAATACAACTGGTGAGGTCTAGATCAGATTGAGTTTATTGTAAATTGAACTAGGAAGGTCTTTGAAGGAAAGTACAGTATTAGAGAAAAGCATTCCAGTGAAGGTGGGATGCGGGGAAAGAGGATAGCTATGCTAGGTGAGGAAGGGGATTGAGGCAGTGAATATTTTGACTGGAGAAATGTTTCAATAAGATGAATTTTTCTCAAATAATTATAAAAAGGGGGAAGTATTAACCTTTTAGCTAAACATATTACAAATTTAGTACAGTATATCAAATAATAATCCTGAAATTTTGTATAGTGCTTTTTAAGCGCTCTGAGATGCTGCCAGCATGGAGGGCGCTGTATAAATCCAAGTTGCTGTTTTATATTGAGAGGATATCAAACGGCAGGATAGGATATGAGGCAATCAAGTTCCACAAAGTAATGTTGTGCAAATAGCCATGGAGTGACTGAACAACCCTTAAGACTATTATAGCTTGGGTTTATGAGGCACTCTTCATTCAGGATAGTGGCTGTACTTGGAACTGAGCTGGCATCAAGGTAACATGTTTTGCAATGATTGTTCGGTTCTCCAGTTCCTGAGTCAGGCGGGTCCGCATTATTCGGGTGCACTGCTGGCAGAGAGCAAGAGAGCAAGCCTGGCTCATCAGCAGAACTTGGAAAGTCAAACCAGTCACTGGGGGCAGGGAATCCTCCCACTCAGTTTCCATTAACCCAGCAAGCCAAAGCTCAAATGGGCAGGGCAGTCCTGGCTGGACAAAGCAAAGGAAAGCTTGCCAGTCATTGCTATCAATGGCAAGCTATACGGGTTTAGTGATACTCTAGCAGTTACCCCAACACACACTGTGGCATCTCCAAGCTTTGGCTTTTACTAATCTGTGCATAATACTTTCTGGATTTAGGTAAGTAGCAGAGACTATTCCATTCCAACAACCTATCTAAGGGATTTCCAAGTGTAGGTGGGATAAGCGGAATTCTCAGTTTGTTTTGAATACATGGTGATAAGAACATAAGAATTAGGAGCAGGAGTGGGCCATTCAGCCCCTTGAGCCTGCCCCGCCATTCAATAAGATCATGGCCGATCTTCTAATTTAACTCCACCTACCCACCTTATCACCATATCCCTTTATCCACAAGAAATCTATCAATCTCAGTCTTGAATATGTTCTACAGCATCTACAGCCCTTTGGGGTAGAGAATTCCATAAATTTACTACCCTCTGAGTGAAGATGTTTTTCCTCAACTCAATGCGAAAGGGCTGACCTCTAATTTTAAGACTGTGACACCTGGGTATAGTTTCTCCAACCAGGGGAAACAGTTTCCCACTATCTACTCTGTCATGCCTCTTAATAATCTGATAGGTTTCTATGATTGCCTCTAATCTTTCTATTTTCTAGAGAGTATAGGCGTGTGGGTTTCTGTATGTGTCAGACACCTGGCTGACCTAAAATAAAGCATTAGGGGAGTGTGGAGAAACTAACTTGGCTCCAAGGAATTTTGAAGAATTAAACTCGTTCAGTGAAATTAAGAGCCTTTTTTAAACAGGCAGTTGAAGTTGGAAACGTGTGGCAATCATTTCCACTGAATCTCAGAGGGAGGGAAACTGCTTCTAGCACAGCTTGGGAATGTCTGGAGTTTAGTTGTGTTTCTGCTAAAACGAAACACAACAGTCAGAGTCCCTGGTCCTGCTATTTGCCGTTGGAAGCCCTGTGGTTTGGCATACCCTATTCATAGAATTATTATTTCTTTCCACAAAGGAAACAATAATGTACTGTATTCATTGTAACAGACCCCAACTGGCTTGCACTCAACATTCCTCCATGACAACAAAAACTTACATTTGCATAACACCTCTCACATCAGGAGGATTCATAGATTCATAGATTCATAGAATTTTACGGCACAAAAGGAGGCCATTCGGCCCATCTAGTCTGTGCCGGCTCTTTGAAAAGAGCGATTCAATCCCACTGCCCTGCTCGCTCCCCATAGCCTAATAGACCTGTTCTCCCTAAATAAAGATCTAATTCCCTTTTAAAAGTTGTTATCGAATCAGCCTCCACCACCTTTTCAGGCAATGCATTCCAGATTCGAACAACTCACTGAGTGAAAAAAATTCTCCTCAGCTCCCCTCTACTTCGCCTTGAAACTATTTTAAATCTGTGACCACGAGTCACAGATTCACCCACGAGTGGAAATAGTTTTTCTCTATTTGCCATGTTGAAACCCCTCATGATCTTCTAAACCTCTATTAGGTCTCCCCTCAATCTTCTCTGCTCCAGAGAGAATAACCCTAGCCTATCTAGCCTCTCCTCATAGCTGAAGTCCCTCAATCTTGGCACCATCCTAGTAAATCTTCGTTGTACCCTTTCCAATGCCTTCACATCCTTTCTGTAGTGTGGTGACCAGAATTGAACACAGTATTCCAGCTGAGGCCTCACCAAAGTCTTATAGAGGTTAGTCAGCACTTCCTGACTTTTGTACTCTATACCCCTATTTATAAAGCCTAGTATCCCATATGCCTTCTTAACAGCCTTGTCTACCTGTCCTGCCACCTTCAACGAGTCACTAACACAAATCCCCAGGTCTCTCTGTTCCTTCACACCATTTAAAATTGTACTATCTAGCCTATATTGCCTCCCTTCATTTCTTCTCCCAAAATGCATCACCTCACACTTCTCTGCATTAAACTTCATCTGCCATGTGTCTGCCCACTTTACCAATTTGTCTATATCCTCTTGCAGATGGCTACTATCCTCCTCATTATTTACTATTCTCCCTAACTTAGTGTCATCTGCAAACTTGGAAACTGTACTCCGTACACCCAAGTCCAGATTATTGATGTAGATTACAAACAGCAATGGTCCCAAAACTGATCCCTGTGGCACACCACTGCTCACTTCCCTCCAATCTGAAAAACAGCCGCTCACTACAACTCTCTGCTTTCTGTCTCGCAGCCAGTTGTGGATCCACGCTGCCACTGTCCCTTTTACGCCTTTAATTTCATAATAAGTCTCTCATGTGGCACTTTGTCAAATGCCTTTTGAAAGTCCATGTAAACTACATCAACTGCGCTACCATTATCCACCCATTCCGTTACCTCATCAAAAAATTCTATCAGATTTGTAAGGCAAGATTTGCCTTTAACAAATCCATGTTGACTGTCCTTTATTAGCCTATATCTTTCTAAGTGAAGATCTACCTTGTCCCTGATTATGGACTCTAGAAGTTTGCCCACTACCGACGTTAGACTGACTGGTTTGTAGTTACCAGGCTTGTCCTTCTGCCCCTTTTTATACAAGGGAGTAACATTAGCTATCCTCCAGTCCTCTGGCACGACCCCTGTGTCCAAGGAAGATTGAAAGATTGTGGCCAGAGTCCCTGCTATTTGCTCCCGTGCCTCACTTAGTAACATAGGGTGCATCCCATCCGGACCAGGTGACTTATCCACCTTGAGCGACGTCAACCTTTTTAGAACTTCCTCTCTGGTTATAATTATTCTATCCATTTCTCCTACCCTCTCCTCTAATACCATGGCATTGGCTGTATCCTTTTCTTTTGTGAAGACAGAGGCGAAGTACTCATTCAGTACATCAGCCATGCCCTCTGCCTCCACAATGAGATTTCCTCCTAGGTCCCTAATTGGCCCCACCCTAATTGACCAACCTTTTACTCTTAATATGTTGGTAAAAAACCTTAGGGTTCCCCTTAATCTTACTCGCTAATTGTTTTTCATGCAGTCTCTTTGCCCCTCTAACTTCCTTTTTTAGTTCTATCCTGCACTTCCTATATTCTGCTTGGTTCCCTTCTGAATTTTGAGCCTGACACTTATCATAAGCCTCTTTTTTTTGTTTTATTTTGGCCCCGATTTCCTTAGTCATCCAGGGAGGTTTGGATGCCTTACATTTCACCTTTGTGGGGATGCTTTTGACCTGTGCCTGAACTATCTCCTCTTTGAACGCTGCCCACTGCTCGTTAGTTGTCTTATCTGCCAATTTTTCTTTCCAATCCACCTTGGCTAGGTCCCACCTCAACTCATTGAAATTAGCCCTTTTCCAGTTGAGTGTCCTCACCTGTGATCGTTCCTTATCCCTTTCCATAATTATTCTGAATCTAACGATATTGTGGTCACTATTCCCCAGATGCTCACCTACAGAAACCTGTTGAACTTGCCCTACCTCATTTCCCAAAACTAGATCCAGCAATGCTTCTTTCCTCGTTGGACTGGAAACATACTGATCAAGAAAGTTTTCCTGCACACACTTTAGGAATTCTTCTCCCTCCTTGCCCTTTACTCTACTATTCTGCCAGTCTATGTTGGGATAGTTGAAGTCACCCATTATCACTACTCTATTAGCTCTGCATTTTTCCGTGATACGCTTGCAGATCTGCTTGTCTATCTCCTCCCCACTATTTGATGGTCTATAGTATACCCCTAACAGTGTAACTGCACCTTTTTTATTCCTCATTTCTAACTAGATAGATTCGGTTTTTAGTCCTTCTTCCACCTCGTTCCTTTCTAAGGCAGTCACTGAGTCCTTAACTAAAATTGCCACCCCGCCCCCTTTTCTCCCTTCTCTATCCCTCCTGAATACATTATAACCAGGAATGTTCAACTCCCATTCCTGCCCATGCTGGAGCCAAGTCTCTGTTACTAGGCACAGGACAGTCAGTGTTTCAGACCCAAACTGAGGTCGGGATCGTGGAGGGTAGAGGGAAAGGAGGAGGAGGGGGGTGACCGATGGCACAGGTAAAGAAAAGGGCATTGAGGCGGGACTTGAAGGAGGCTAGGGAGGGGGCAAGGTGAAGGGATTGCGGGATGGAATTCCAAAGTTTGGGGGCACAATGCCTGAAGGCTCGCCCTCCGATGATGGGATGGGTAGGTCGTGGGGACATCAGTCCTTGTCAAATTCCATTATCTCCCTGTCACAGAGCAGATTGATTTTCAAGATGCTCTTGTATTTCAATCCATTCATGCAATTTAAAAATGCAGGCAGTGGGTTAATCTTGGCAACAGGCTGATTGACAGCAAAAATAAACTTATTTTTATCAGCTAAAGTCACTCTTCCTTCCTAGCCCTTTTCTGAGACTGTGTGCTACAGGCCCACTGGCAACTTGTCCTTGCATTCTTGTCAAAATTCTGGAACATGTTATTGCAAATCGACTTTGCACACACCTCTTCCTCCACTTCCTCCACTCCCTTGGCATGTCCTCCTGATGTAAAAGGCGCTCTATAAATATAATTTTGTTGTTGTTTTACTCCAGCTCCTCCAGTCTGGATTCTGCCCTGTGCACAGCACAGAGATATCGTTCATCAAGGTCATAGTAGACTAGTACTCTCTCCTTCTGTGACCAGGCCTGCCTCTGCCTTGTTATTGCCTCTCTTCAAACCTGTCAGGTCAGACAGGAGAAGCGGTGGTAAATGGGACACTCTAGGGTTAAGCCTCTCACAGTGTACTGTAACAAGATCCAGCCAGGAACAGCCAATAGGAGATAGCTCCAAGGTCAAACAGCACAGAATGATATTACTGGAGAGGAGCCCATCTTCTTAGCATCTCACACAGCAGGAATTTCACAAAGATAAACATAGCTGTTGGACGGTTATAACTTCAACATTCTACCAAGTAAAGTAGTAGTGGCAGAGACCATTTACTAATAATAATCCTTGCATTGATATGTCACCTTCTCACTTCTTCTAAATGTCTCAAAGCACTTCACAGAATATACTGTAAAGTGAATTGACTGCATATTTGTGGGAGTAACGTGGCAGCCGATTGCGCAGTGTACCATGAACAGTCGTAGATTGAAATGACCAATTTATTATTGGTTTATTTTGAGGGATTATTATCAGGCATGCGGAGTAAGGAAACTTGCCTTGCCGGGAATCAAAACCAGGTCGCTCGCTAGCAAGGCGAGTGCTCTAACCATTTCCAGAGGGAAGTAGACAGGTACAAAGGTACCTCAGAGGTAGAGGATTGAAGAGGGATAGGGATAAGGCAGGACAGTCAGGGGATTAAATGGACAGCTTGCAAGGAGTGCCGGGGACAGAATGGCCTCCTTCTATCCTATAAATATCTATGATTCTCACAAGTTTGACCCAATTGCAGTGGGACATGGCTGCATGCAACAAGATGTTGACATTATAGCACCTTTGGTTTTGAGGGCTGCTGTGGTCGAGATGAGTTACGCCAGTGAACAGCACACAGAGGCCTCAAGATGACCACATCAGGTGTTTGTAGTTTGGCAATTGCGTAATAATAATAATCCTTGCATTTGATATAGTGCTTTTCACATCTTCTAGACGTCTCAAAGCGCTTCACAGAATGTTCTCCTAAAGTGAATTGACTCTATATTTACGGGTGGATGGCAGCAGCCAATTGCATACAGCGGTGTCCCACAAACAGTCGTGGATTGAAATGACCAATTTATTAGCTCTCTGCTGCCTTCAACACTGATGACAACTCCATCCTCCTACACCACTTCTTCTCCCAGCTCCATCTTCATGGACCCGCCCTCGCCTGGTTCGACTCCTACCTTTCTGACCATCTCCACTTTGTCGCCACCAACCGCTTCTCTTCCAGCCCCCACACTTTCACATCTGGCATTCCCCAGAGCTCTGTCGTCGGCCTCCTATTTTTTAACATTTACATGCTCCCCCTTGGTGACACCATCTGTAGATATGGGGTTATCTTGATCGTTCTGCCTCTACCCTTGACTCCAGGACCACTACTATCTTGACAAACTGCCTGTCAGACATTAAGTCCTGGATGAGAGCTAGCGTTCTACAGTTGAACGTGAACAAGACCGAGGCCTTCCTGATTGGCTCGTGCCAGCACCTTCACACATCAGGCTCTGGTAGCATCAACCTCCATAGTTGCACACTCTACCTCAACAAGTCAGTCAGGAACCAGTGGGGCTTGTTCGATCCTCAACTGACTTTCCTCCCCCACATCCAAGCCATGATCCACTCTGCCTTCCCTCACCTCCGCAATATTGCCTGACTCCGCTACTACCTCACCTCTCAGGCCTCTGAAACCCTCATTCATGACTTCATCACATCCCGGCTCGATTACGCCAACGCCCTGCTTTGTTGGCCTTCCCAACTCCTCCCGCTATAGTTTGCGGATAACCAAGAACTCTGCGGACCGTATCCTTTACGACTCTAAGCTCCGTGACCCCATCTCCTCCATCCTCTTCCGATTCCATTGGTTCCACATCACTCAGAGGATTCAAGATCCTGGTCCTCACATTCAAAGGCCTCCACAGCCTCACCCTACCTGACCCCTGAAACCTCCTAACCAACTACCAACCTGCCCTCCCCCTCTACTCAGCAGGCTCTGGCCCGCTCCACATCCCTTGACCCACCAGCCGCACCATTGGCGGGCGAGCATTCAGCCACTCAGCCTCGCCCCTTCCCTGACCGCCTTCAAGTTTTGCCTCAAGACCCTCGTCTTCAATGGTCTCATCGGTCACCCCAAATCCCCCCGTTTCCCTCCACCCTCCCTGTCCCTGACCCAGCTCGGTTCTGAAATATTGACTGTCCAGTGCCTTGGGATGTCCTCCTGTTGTGAAAGACACTATACAGTGTAATTTTGTTGCTGTTTTTGAGAGATTATTATCAGGCATGTGGAGTAACGAAACTTGCTTAAAGGTTCGCTCTGCTTGGAATTGAACGCAGGTCTTTCGCTTGCAAGACGAGTGCTGTAACTGCTGAGCTACAGGACTCCACAAATGGCACAAATGCACAGATATATGCTCAGCTCCAATGGCATCAGTGAGAATGTGAACAAATTGTTCAGTGAAGTTGTGGAACAAAGACAAGCTATTGAAACCCACCTGTGGGACGTCCTCCTGACGTGAAAGGCACTATAGTAACTTTGTTGTTAACTGATAACAATGATAATAATAATCCTTGCGTTTGATATAGTGCCTTATCGCATCATCGAGACATCACAAAGCACTTCACAGAATATATTGTAAAGTGGATTGACTATGTGTTTTGTGTGGCAAACATGGCAACTAATTGCACACAGCAGCATCCCATGAATAATGGTGGACTGAGTAACCAAAAAGTTAGCTGAGCATTACGCTGCAGGACTCCAAAATAGGCGTGTCTGCTTGTAAAACCATTAGATACAGCCAGGTGGCCAATAGAACCTACAGCTCTACCTACAGTAAGGAAAAGCAAGGGTTATTACATTTGGATATTGCGTGCAAATGGTGAATTGCTTTATTTGACCGTTGAGAGATCAAGGTCCATCCTGGGTGTGAAAGCAAAAGTAAAATCGAGTGGATCATTTCCTCCCCACACACAAACACACACAAATCGCCTTCCACGCCACCACCTCAAGCTGAGTTGAGCCTCGGTGCAGGGAGTACAATGGTTCATCCGGTCGTGAGCATTGCCAACAACTCGTGGAAAAAGGTGCAGCTACTGCCTGTGGACCCCTCGGACACTATTGTTGATGTGGAAGAGGACGTCTCCCCTGTGAGGGATCACTTTGTGTGGTCTATTGTCTCCTTCGCCCATTTTAATTTCTGCTGTCTTGGACTCTGGGCTTTGATCTTTTCAGTTAAGGTGAGTCCTGCTAATCCGAACAAACCGTTGACGTTAAACCAATTGAGGTGTTTGTATCAAAAATATTAATGGGATTGGAAAAGTAAATGCAGATCAATACATGAGGATGTATGAAGTCAACAACAATTCGCATTTATATATCTCCCCACATGCAGGGTAGCATTCCAGAGCGCTTAAATCAGTAGAACAGGAGGACACAAGTTAAGAGTTTATATGGCGTCTTTCACATTGGGAGGAGCCCACGGAACTGCAGTCCAGGTTGAGGAGACCAGATTGGTGAGGGAGAGGTGTAGAAAAGCACAGAACCTGGGCAAAGCAAGCCAAACACTGCCAGCGGTAAAACTCCATGCTGCAGGTTTTAAGAATACACTATGGATGAGGGAAGATGACCGAAGGTGCGGTCGAAAAGGAAGGTCTTGAGGTGGGCCTGCAAAGGAGGCCAAGGGCGAGGAGGAGGGCCTCCGGGATGGAGTTACAGAGGAAAACAAGACCATGACAAATTCCGGCCTCTGACTGCTAAAATTTGTCTCAAAGTCCTAATCGCTTTTCTCCCTTGTCTTCCTCATCTCAGGCTAGAGATCATAAATTTCTGGGGAACGTGAACACTGCTCGGGAATATGGATCCAAGGCCATGAGCCTGAATATAGCGGCCTTTTCCCTGTCCATCAGTTTTGTGCTCCTGATGGTGTACTTGATGATTGTTTGCCATGGGTGACGGACACTCGCTGAAGAGTAAGGTCTCTCATCTTTGCACTGCCAGGGACAGGATGGAGAGAGCACAACAGCAGAGCGCATCACAAGCTTACCGGATCCTCGGCACAATTTGGGTTAATTCTGTAAAATAAATCAGTTACAATTAGTATGTCTATTGCAATGAAATGATCATTAGCGGCTTCACTGTTGCTGTAGCCAGTCGGGGATAGAAAATGCTGATCTGTAATACACGTTGGATCAAAATAATTTGCTTTCAGGAGTAAGGATCTCATATTCAATGCTAACTGTAACGAAAAATACATTGCAGAATAAAATCAACACTTGCTTTGAAAAACTTGATTTAGTAAAGTGACAATTTAGTGAAAGGCATCAACACAGATCAACGCATCTCACATCTTTCATATGTTAAGTTGCAATGTAAGACAATAGCCTCTCTTACCTGATTGGAAACCCTAAATAATAACAAGAATAGTAATCCTTGCATTTGATACAGTGCCTTGTCATGCCTTCAAGCAGTCCCAAAGCGCTTCACAGAATACACTGTAAAGTGAATCGACTGTATATATGTGGACGAAACGCAGCAGCCAGTTGCGCACAGCAGTGTCCCACAAACAGTCGTGGATTGGTGACCAATTTTTATTATTGTGATTTTTTTGGGACGGATTATTATTAGGCATGTGGAGTAGGGAAACTTGCCCAAGGTTTCTCCCTGATCTGCCTGGATTTGAACACAAAAATATGAGTGAAGAGCTGTCAATTTTGGCATCTCTGTATTAGCAGTGGATGTGGTCTTTATATGGTGGTTAGTGCAACAATTCTCGTGTACAGAACTCTACACCTACCATTTGTTTTGTGTTCTCTCTGCCAACGCTCCCCTCTCCTCCACTGTAGGCATTCAACTCCTTTTTGCTTCTATTGGACACCATCACCCTCCCGCACCTTACCCATATGCAAACCTACCACAGGTTATTTTTCTCAGCTGGAAAAATCATTCATTCTTAAAGTCTACCTTCCAACCCCTCTAAAAACAGCTGTCATCACCTCCATCCTGAAAAACTTTCCCTGGATCCATCCCTACTCAGCAACTAGCATTTTTCTCTCTCGCTATTACTTCTTTGAACTCCTACAATTGGTTTCTGGGCTGCCCATAGGATGGAGACAGCCCTGGTCAAAGTCTCTAACAACGTTTTAACCACCTGTGATCAGCGCTCTCTCTTCCTCCTTATCCTCCTTGACCTCTCTGCTGCATTCAACACTGTCGACAACTTCATCCTCCTACACCGCCTCTCCTCCCAGCTCAATCTTCATGGACTTACCTCGCCCGGTTACATCCAGTCTCGACTATGCCAAAGCCCTGCTTGTTGCCTTCTCAATTCCTCCCTCCAAAGGCTGCAGATAAGCCAGAACTCTGTTAACGAGAAGCTACATAAATGACCAATTCTTTCTCATAAGTTCATTAATATATAAATATAAATATAATAATCCTTGCATTTGATATAGCGTGGGCAAAATATACCTTTACAAGAACCATCAACTGAGTGTGGCCCAGAAACGTTGGGCTGAATGGTTGCCTTGTGTGCTGTAAACTTTCTGTGATCCTGTAACCTGAGCACATGCCAAGACAGCTGGGACAAGTTAAGAGTAATTAACACACTTAAAATCTGAAAGATTGACCCCAGAAATGCACGCCAGCAAACTGCAAAGCCAGAACAACACCAAACTCCTTTCCAGTAACCATCGCTGATTCCCGAAGGCTGGAAAAACATGAAGAGCAAGTTCTTGTGCTGTGGATGTAATTAGCCCTCAGCATGAGAAATTCCAAGTCCATAAAGTTGATGCAGAATGACTTGGACGTCAAAGGAAAGGGTTGAGACCTCAGTGAAAATAACTTTAGATTCTGTGGTTAAAACACTATCAAATGCCTCGGTGCAAGGTATTAGCTTTGTAGAATTCTCTCCCCCAATCCATCCGCCTAAGCCCCACCTTCTCCTCTTTTAGATCAGGATTCAAGACCTTCCTCTTCAACCCTGCTCCCGACGAGAATGGCGCTTCTATAAATGTAATTTTGTTGTTGTGTGTTTTTGTGCTTACAGTCACAGTCCCCCTTCCCCCGGGCGTCAGGCTTCCCCACTGTTGAGCGCTCAGAGACACTACCCCACATTAAGGGTGCTGTAGAAATGCAAGTTGTTGTTGTTGAAGGCTGATTCAGCTGCCGACAGTCTCATCCCTCTTATCAAAAAATGCTGTAAGGACTCTGAACCCCCATTGCTGGCTGATGCTCATAGTAACAGCAACGGGTCAGTACTGCACTGTAGGGTGTGCTGTCCTTTGGATGGGGCCAACACCAAGCTTCTGCCCCTGCCAGTTCAGTGTGTTAAAGATCCCACTTGAATACAGAAGAAAATTTCTCTTCCAGATAAAATAGAGCATTCACGTCCATGGTTGTGTGTGGGACCTTGCTGTGTGTGCAAATTAATTACCGCATTTGCTCTTTCAACATAATAATGTGGTGTGAAGCATTTCGAAACATGATAGGAAGTAAAACAAATACAGATAAGCCCTGATTTAGGATGCTTCTATTTACATTGTTTCGATTGAACGAACATAATTTTTTAACACTTTTTTATCGATATAGAACACGGTTTTGTTTTAACAAACAAAATTATCTTTTTGCGCAAGCACAGTACATATTGTATATCATAGTTGTATTTGGCGCATCTTTTTTGTCCATATGCACAGTACCTCACAAACTGCCAGCAGTACATCTGCACAAATGGTTTTTCCTCCCGCACTCACCCAGTTACCTGTGGGGTACCCCAGGGATCCATCCTTGGCCCCCTCCTTTTCCTCATCTACACGCTTCCTCTTGGGGATGTGATCCGCAGACATGGGGCACACTTCCACATGTACGCGGATGACACCCAACTCTATCTCTCCACTTCACTTTGTGATCCCCAGTCCCCCGATGTTCTGTCAGCCTGCCTTTCGGACATCAGGGGCTGGATGAGCACAAATTTCTTGCAGCTAAATGTTGACAAGACGGAGGCCATACTCCTTGGCTCTCATCAACGTCTCCATTCACATGGCTCTCACCTCCACCACCTTCCTGGCCTGCCCCTAAAACTCACCGAACCTGTGCGCAACCTTGGCATCAGGTTCGACCCCCAACTGTCCTTCCTCCCCCACATCCGGTCCATCACCAGCACTGCCTTCTACCACCTCCGACGGATCACCCGTCTCCGGCAATACCTCACCTTAAAAGCCGCCGAAACCTTGGTCCATGCCTTTGTCACCTCTCGGCTGGACTATTGCAACGCCCTCCTCGCCGGTCTCCCCTCCACCACAATCCACAAAATCCAGCTTATCCAGAACTCTGCCGCCCGCATACTCACCCGTTCTAAGCTTCGCTCCCCCATTACCCCAATCCATGCCAGACTTCACTGGCTCCCTATCCCAGAGAGGATCGACTTCAAGATCCTCACCCTTGTTTTCAAATCCCTCCACTCCTCTGCACCCCCCTATCTCTCTGATCTCCTCTCCCCACAACCCAGCACCCGCTGCCTCCGTTCCTCTGGGTCTGGCCTCCTCCATGTCCCCCAAGTCCTCCGCTCCACCCTCGGCGGCCGTGCCTTTAGCCACTATGCCCCGAGGCTCTGGAACTCCCTTCCTCACTCGCTTCGCCTCGCCCCCTCTCTTCCCAGTTTCAGGTCACAGTTGAAGACCTTTCTCTTCGGCCGCGCTTTTGGTCACCTTCCTGTTTGAACTGGCCAATAGCGTGTCTCTACATCATTGTTTAAAAGCCAGCTGATTTTGAAGCAACATCACGTCAGTATTACAGTAATTTCCAAACATTCCCGAGCAACTTTGAGCGATTTACAGCCTCTACCGCATTTCTACCATGTCGGGAAAAGAGACAGTAAGTGAAATGAGCAGCAGTAATACCGCTAGCGGCAAGAGACACCGTAAAGTCATCACTTTAAATACTAAATTGGAGGTGATGCGCATCAAGTCTGGCAAAAAAGATACGGACATCAGGAGGGCTTTAGGGCTAGCTAGATCAACAGTGGCTACTGTAAAATAGAATAAGGACAATATACTGTCAAGTTCAAGGTGTGTTACAGCTACCGCAAGCAGATTATCAAAACATAGGACTGTATTAAAGTTTGCCAGTATTAAAGTACAATACTGTACAGTTACCCCAAGTACCCCTTCTTGCCCATGTGTGTTATCTTGTGTATTTTGTGTGTTATTTTGTGTGTTTTGTGTGTTATTTAGTGGGTTCAAGGTCTGAACATTTTGTGAAAAGAACGCATCTCGGGTTATATAATGGGGCCGCATGGGAAACGGCGTTTTGATTTAGCACGTTTCAATCTGACTACTGTTTTTCAGGATCACAGTCCTGTCCTAAATAGAGGTTGACCTGCATTATTGTTTCAAGGGTTACCTAACCCATGCTTTAACATATGGTGAGAAAAGGTGTTTCTTATCAACTCATTGGCTGATGTCCAATAATGTGTGTCATTTACTGGTTTACATTACAGTAAACAAATTCATCTTACAGTGAAAAGAAACTAGAAACCCTATTATGATATTTGGCTGCAGGGTCTCTTATTGTTTGAAGACATTTAATCCACTTCATTCTGATCAATTAGAGACTTGATATAATAATAATTCTTGCATTTGATATAGCACCTTATCACGTGTTTGAGACATCTCAAAGCACTTCACAGAATACTGTATACTGAAAAAGTGAATTGATTGTAGATTTTGTGGGAGAAACACGGCAGCCAATTGCATACAGGAGTGTCTCACAAACAGTCCTGGATTGAGCGATAAATTTTTAAAAAGTGATTATTTATTACCCACGTGAAACAATCCGACAATCGACTAACAACCAGGTTCATATTTATTGCTAAGTAAGTAAACAGAGGCATGTGGAGTAAGGAAACTTGCATAACATTTCCCCCTGCCTGAAAATCGAACTTGTTTCCTCTCGCTTGTTAGTTGAGTGCTCTAACTGATCTGCTGCAGGACTCCACATTATAATAACAGGCATCCAAAGCTGTGTAAATATTGCAGCAGTAACTCAACAGCAAATGTTAGCCTGTCTGCAGAGAGGACAATATATAGTTTGGATGTACTGTCCATAATACAGTAAAAGTCTGTTTATCCGGCACCCGATCAACCATAACTTCCATATAACCGGCACCTCAAAAAAAATCTCCATTCAATTAACCAAAATTTATCCTGAAAAATGCATTCATTTTCTAAAACTTTTTTTTGCATTTTCAGCTAATATCCGGCACACGCTTTAACCGGCATTGGCCAGGTCATGAGGGTGCCGGATAAACAGGCTTTTTACTATATATGGTTAGTACATCTCGTATAACTATTATGTCCTGTCTAGAGCTTATGACATACATGTGATTTCATCAATATTCTCGGTTTTTAATCCATTGTAAAACGTGGAAGTCTACCATTACCAAACTTTAAACCAAATTAATACAAGTAATGGGGCAACACAATTACAGTGTACTGTGGCAATTACTGGCAACTGTTTCTATTGTAACACTGGTACTCCAATAGTGAACAGTATGATTGAGTCACAGGAAGCTCATTCACAAAATGTCACCTTGTAAAGCATGAATCATCTAATCTTTTAGGGAAATTCCAGCATTTTCCCAGAGAATTGTAGAGAAATGTTGGGCAATCCAGGCGGTTGTTGCATGATGTGTAACTTGGCTTCAATATCCATATGGTGGGGAGAGGCGGTGGGGAGGTGGGGAGTGGAGCTGGGAAGCCCAACTCCCACACAGCCTACATTCATGTTCAATACTTAATCCATCCCTTTATTCGGATCACATGTTAGCCACAGGAGAGTGAGAGAAGAACATGGTAACAATCTCCCTACATTTAAAGCAGTGCCTATTGATAATCTAGCCTGGAGGGTTTAGCACATCATCTCGCACCATTCAGGCTACTTTAAACAATAGTCGCTGAGCCCTTTCCCTCTCCACACTCCACAACCCACTTTAAAGACCCAACTCTTCGGGGGGAAAAGTTGAAGGCTTTCTGACATCTTTGCCCTCCCAACCTCAGCTCTCGCCGCTTCTCCCCACCCACCCCCCCCCACTCCCCATTCGTGTTTGAAGCGGTCCTTCAGTCCCCAATGTGGTGGGCGCTATCTAAATGTCAAATGTTTTGTACAGAAACTGACGCCACATAAATATAAACACCTGATTCTAAGTATTGTACTTCCCCCTTCTGGACCTTAGTGGTATTTACAGAGTACAGTATTACAATACAGTAATGTACCTGCACAGAAGCAGACCTCATGGCCTGACTAGTCTGTATTGCAGTTTTCTCCCTCAATCGTCTCTTGTCCAGATCTTTAACCCGTCCAGTGTTTCTTGGTCACTGTAACCACTAATCCCTGATAACTGTGTTGTACTCTCTCCAAAGTTACAATATCTGTCCCATGAACCACTCAGGGCTACAAATGGGGGTCTAACCCCAATTTCATATACATTTTAGCATTACTTCCCTACTATCTTATGTTATCCCAATGCATATAAAGCCAACAAAGCTGGAAGCATTCTATATGGCCTTGTCCACCTGTGCTGCTATATTTAATCTGAATCTCCAGATCTCTTTGATCCTCCTACG
The DNA here is from genome assembly GCA_035084275.1 of Hydrolagus colliei. Taxonomy (NCBI): domain Eukaryota; kingdom Metazoa; phylum Chordata; class Chondrichthyes; order Chimaeriformes; family Chimaeridae; genus Hydrolagus; species Hydrolagus colliei. The sequence continues at coordinate 12,794,506 of CM068757.1, read as the reverse complement.
CCTCTAATGTTCTTACAACAATAAACAAAATCACATTTGTATAACCCCTTTCAAGACATTCCAACATGCTGGACAGTCAGTGTTTCAGACCCAATGGTGGGGCAGGTGAGTCGGGGACAACGAGCAAGCCGGAGCCCACTGAGGGGAGGGTGCGGAGAAGTTGGTAGGAGGTTAGGAGGTCACAGCGGGAGGGCCATGGAGGACTTTCAAGGTGAGGATGAGGATCTTTAATTGGATCCTCTGAATGATGTAAAGTCAGTTGGGGCAGGTGAAAATGGGGGAGATGGAGGTCACGAAATTTGGTGAGGGAGAGGACATGGGCTGCAGAGTTCTGGATGATCTGCAATCTATGAAGGGAGGAGTTAGGGAGGCCAACAAAGCAGGACTTTGGCATAGTCGAGCCTGGACATGATGAAGGCATAAACCATTTTCAGCTGCCTGAGGGGTGAGGTAGTGGCAGAGTCGGTCAATATTGCGGAGGTGAGGGAACGTAGAGTGGGTCGGTTGCATGGATGTGGAGGAGAAAAACAGTTGAGGTTCGAACACAACAGCTAGGTTCTTGACTGGCTTGGTGAGGTGGAGTGTGAAACCATGGAGGTTGATGCTGCCAACCCCTGACATGTGGAGGCGCTGGCGCGAGCCAATCAGTAGGGCCTCGGTCTTTTTGACATTCAACTGCAGAAAGTTAGCTCTCATCCAGGACTTGATATCTGACAGGCAGTCTGTTAGAACATAAGAACATGAGAATTAGGAGCAGGAGTAGGCCATTCAGCCCTTCGAGCCTGCTCCGCCATTCAATAAGATCATGGCTGATCTTCTCACCTAACTTTGATTACCTGCCCTATCCCCATATCCCCTGATCCCTCTATTTTTCAAAAATCTATCAGTCTCAGCCTTGAAAATGTTCAAGGACTGAGCATTTACAGCCTTCTGGGGTAATGAATTCCATAAATTCACTATCCTCTCAGTGAAGAAATGTTTCCTCAACTCTGTTCTAAAAGGCTGACCCTTAATTTTAAGACTGTGACCCCTGGTTATAGATTCTCCTACCAGGGGAAACAGTCCCTCAGTGCCTACTTTATCTAGCCCTTTAAGAATCTTATGTTTCAATAAGATCCCCCCTAATTCTTCTGTACTCCAGAGAAGTTAGGACAGCAGTGGTCCTGTAATTGAGGGTGGATGCAGAAAAATAGAGTTGGGTGTCATCCGCATACATGTGGATGTTGACCCCGTATCTGCGGATGATGTCACCAAGATATTGAAAAGGAGAGGGTCAAGGGGTGGTAGGTGATGGTAGAGGGTTGAGTAGGGGAATGAAGTACGGAGGATCGATCGGGATTAGTGGAGGGTAGGGGATATGGACGGGAGATTTGGGGGGAAGCAGGTCGGTTGCTGCAGCCAAGGTGCGCACGCTGATACTAGAAGCAGACAGGGAGGGGCGGAAGGGAGGGCTGGGGGAGTTAACGAGGCATGGTTAGCCATCTGGGCTGATGTGGATCATCTTATAATAATAATCCTTGCATTTGATATAGCGCTTTTCACATATTATCGACGTCTCAAAGTGCTTCACAGAATTGTTTAACTGTAAAGTGAATTGACTGGATATTTGTTGGTGAAATGCGGCAGCCAATTACACACAGCAGTGTCCCACAAACAGTCATGGATTGAAACGACCAATTTTATTATTGTGGATTTTTGGGGACAAATTACTATTAGGTGTGAGGAGTAAGGAAACTTGCCCAAGGTTTCCCCCTGATCTGCCTAGATTCAAACACAGGTTTCATACTTGTAAGGCGAGTGTTCTAACCACTGAGCTACAAGAGCTCCATATCTTACCACCTAGGGTATAGTGAACTTCTATACATAATATCATAATAAAATAATAATAATCTCTGCATTTGATATAGCGCTTTTCACATCTTGCAGACATCTCAAAGCGCTTCACCGAACATACTGCAAAGTAAACTGACTGTACATGTGTAGGCGAAACGCAGCAGCCAATTGCGCACAGCCATGTCCCACAAATAGTCATGGATTGAAATGACCAATTTATTATTGGGTTTTTTGAGGGATTATTATCAGGCGTGTGGAGTAGGAAACATGCCCAAGGTTTTGCCCTGCCTGGAATTGAACCCAGGTCTCTCGCTTGTAATGAGAATGCTCTAACCACTGAGCAAGTAGGACAAGTGGGACAAATAGAGGAGTCATGGAATCCTGTAGCTGTAACTGACTCTGTTGATATTTGCTTACAGAGTCAGTTACAGCTACAGTTCCATGACTCCACAACTGCTCTACTTATCCCACCAATATGAATCCCTTCAAATTCAGTTTATGTTAAACTTCACCTGCCACCTATCTGACATCTCCCAAGCCCGTTTGTCTCCCTGTATCCTTTATCAATTCCCTTCATTCTCTGTCGTAGTTTTCATAATTTGTGTAAAAATGAGATTGACACTGATCTAAAGACCGTCTTCATCTGAAGCAGGGGCTTTTGAGCTCATAGTCAAGGCTGATGGCACAATGCAGTGCTGGGGGAGCACTGTCTTGTCAGGGCTACAAACCTTTGGATGAGACGTTAACTCGCAGGTCCCATCTGCCTGTTCAGGTGGACATTGAAGATCACTTAGCGCATTCAAAAAGAGAGGGATGATTCTCTCAGCTCAGCGATTAGAGCACTTGCCTTACAAGCGTGAGACCTGTATTCCAATCCAGGCAGATCAGGGCAAATCCTTGGGCAAGTTTCCTTACTCAACACGCCTAATAATTATCCGTCCAAAAGAAACCACAATAATAAAAATTATTCATTTCAATCTACGACTGTTTATGGGACACTGCTGTGCGTAACTGGCTGCCGCATTTCACCTACAAATACACAGCCAATTCACTTTACAGTATATTCTGTGAAGCGTTTGAGACGTCAATAAGATGTGAAAAGCGCTATCTAAAATGCTAGGATTATTATTATTATTATCATTTATTTTGAAAACTATCCCATTATCAAGCAAAAGGACAATTGAACCAGTTTGTCAAGAATTAGTTTTGATCAACAACAACAACAACAAAACTTACATTTATATAGCGCCTTTCACGTCGAGAGGACATCCCAAGGCGCTGTACAGTCAGGTAGGACAAGAGCAGGGTGGGAAGGATCAGGGCAGGATGAAGAATAGTAGGAAAAGTAACTGTATTAGTGGGCGAAATCATCTTTCACTGGCATTGCATTGTTACATCAGAGCCAACTGCAATGTGGGGTTTCACATCAGGCCATTTCCAAGGAGGTGGGGGTTGGTTCAAGTATGCACTGTAACCTGAAATAGCTCAGGCTGACCTGTGAGTTATCTGCTCCAGTAGATGGTGCTAGAAATCAGACAATCTCATTAAGAATCCCACAACAATGGTATTACATCAACAACAACAACTTTGATTTATATAGCATCTTCCATGCCGGACGGCGTCTCAGAGCGCTTCACAATAGCGGATCCTGGTGTGGAATTATATTTTATAGCTTAAAGTATAATTCCACACCGGGACCGAGCCAGGGGCAGGGGTAGAAAAGTGACCAAAGGCGCGGTCGAAGAGCAAGGTCTTCAGCTGGGACCTGAAGCAGAGAAAAGAGGGGGCGAGGCGAAGGTAGTGAGGAAGGGAATTCCAGAGGGAATTCTAGTGGCTGAAGGCACGGCCGCCGAGGGTGGAGCAGAGGATTCGGGGGACATGGAGGAGGCCAGACCCAATGGAGAGAAGGCAACGGGTGCTGGTTTGAGGAGAGAGGTCAGAGAGGTAGGGGGGGTGCAGAAGAGTGGAGGGATTTGAAGACAAGGGTGAGGATCTTGAAGTGGATCCTCTCTGGGATAGGGAGTCAGTGAAGTCTGGCAAGGACTGGGATAATGGGGGAGCAAAGTTTGGTGTGGGTGAGAACATGGGCGGCAGAGTTCTGAATGAGTTGGACTCTGTGGATTGTGGTGGAGGGGAGACCGGTGAGGAGGGCATTGGAATCATCGAGACGTGACAAAGGCGTGGAACAGGGTTTCGGCAGCTATTGGGGTGAGGTATTGCCGGAGACGGGTGATCCGTCGGAGGTGGAAGAAGGCAATCCTGGTGAGAGACCGGATGTGAGGGAGGAAGGACAGTTGGGGGTAAAACCTAACTCCTAGGTTGCACACAGGTTCGAAGAGTTTCAGGGGCAGGCCGGGAAGGTGGAGGAGGTGAGAGCCGTGCAAATGGAGACGTTGACAAGAGCCAAAGAGTATGGCCTCCGTCTTGTCAACATTCAGCTGCAAGAAATTTGCGCTCATCCAGCTCCTGATGTCTGACAGGCAGGCTGACAGAACATCAGGGAATTGGGGTTCGCAAAGTGAATGGAGAAATAGAGTTGGGTGTCATCTGCGTAAATGTAGAAGTGTGAGCCATGTCTGCGGATGACATCCCCAAGAGGGAACATGTAGATGAGGAAGAGTAGGGGGCCAAAGATGGATTCCTGGGGTACCCGACAGGTACCAGGTGAGATCGGGAGGAAAAGCCGTTTGTGGAGATGTACTGCTGGCGGTTTGTGAAGTAGGACTTGAACCAGGTGAGTGCGGTCCCACTGAGGTGGATGACGTAGGAAAGGCGGTGGAGGAGGATGGCGTGATCGACTGTGTCGAACGCAGCGGACAGGTCCATGAGGACAAGGAGGCAGAGGGAGCCCTGGAGAGAGTATCGATTGCTTCACAGGACAGTGATAGGTGATAGGTGGGTACGGTAGGAGGGCAGGTCACTGGGATGTGACTGAACAAGCACTCAAAGAACAACAACTTGCAGTAACTGTCGAGCGCCTTGGGGCGTCCTCCTGACCTGAAAGGCGCTATACAAATGTAACTTTGTTGTTGTTGTTGTTGTTGAACTAACCGAACCAGGAAAACTCCCAATTAAATTTCCGCACAATATTGAGATGGAAATAAAAAGATGTATTTTTATAGCATTTTCTCACTTTGAAACTTTGAGACCTGCGGGGTCTTTCCGGCAATGAATTTAACTGGGACAGGGCGATTGGGAGCATAAATAGGCTTCAACGATCCTCGGCTGGAGAAGGCGAGAGAGAGTAGAGAGATAGTGAGCTGCTACCCAGTGTTGGCGGATTGGACAGGATCACTCGTGTTTCTGATGTTCTGTGTGCGGAAAAGAAAGTGTGCCAAATTGAAATGTTTTAAATCTAAGTTTAAATCTGTAAAACTTTTGTTGTCTTTGAGTATCTTTTCGTACACCGTTTCAAAGGCATGAACCCAAATTGGCCATTCTACTTACCAGCTATAATACTGGACTACTTTGGGGGAGGGGGGGAAACTCGTATTTGGTTGGCTTTGGGCTGCAAAAGAACAACAACCACAAAATGACATTTGTACAGTGCTTTTCACGTCGGGGGGGATGTCCCGAGGCGCTGACAACATATATCTCCAGCAAACCAAGTCTCCAGCCATCCCGACTGGCATTGCCTGGGTTCCAGGGACAGTGGGACATGGGGCAGGCTCAGTTGGGATGTTTGTCTCTGAGTTAGTGGCAGACAGACAGTGTGTGAGTTTGCTCATCCGATCAGCTGTTCCCGGCGGGTCCAGGAACTTGTTGTGAAACTGGCAGCCCTCCCTCATTTGAATGACAAGTGGTACTGGTAATAAACGCGCGTCAAATTGCCTGTACACTTGGCTAGTGGACATCAAGCCTCAAAGCCGGGTGGACAACTTTACTGAACAAGGAGTTTCATCAGTTAAACATGGCAAGGTATTTAAACCCCGCGACGGGTAGAGAGTGATATCTGGGTAGAGAGAGGAGGAGGGAGAGGGGTGAGAAAGATGGGGGGAGAAAGATGGGGGGAGAGAGGGCGGGTGGGGGGAGAGAGGAATGGGGAAGAGAGGTGGGAGAGGATGGAGAGAGAGAGAGAGAGAGGGGTCATGGGGAGAGAAAGCGGGTCGGTGGGTGGGTGGGGAGAGGGAGAGGGATGGGGAGAGAGGTGGATGGGGGAGAGGGGAGAGGTAGAGAGATAGGAACGAGAGATGGAAGTCTACCTGTTTTTTTCCGCCTGGTTTCCAAATACCCCCCTCCCGCAAAAGATGGTCTGTGGGGCTTGAAATCGAGAGAAAGAGAGAAAAACAAAACAGCTTTTCAGGTGTATGTGAGGTTAGTTTGGGCTCCTTCTCCTATGTGCCAATATTACGAATCTCTGGGTCTCAGAGCGCAAATAGGTGAGTTCATTAACCCCAGTATGTGGTACTTGGGAGTCGAACGAATCGGTTTTGTGTGTGTGTCTGTGTGTGTCTGTCCGGGAAGCAAAGATTCTCGATTAATTATTTATTTATAAAAAAGCACAGATGTTTGCTTTCTTCGATAACATTTAGATAAAATGCAGTTATCGTTAAGTGAGCGACTTGTCGTGCGTTTCGTTAAGTGGCTCCATGTTCCTGCTGTTTACAACGCGTTTCTCAACTAAACCTGTCTAGGAACCATTGCCGAAAATAGCCATCACCCTCTTCCTTATCAGTGTCTGTCAGCTCTTGTGACTTGGAGCTCACACACAGTGAGCCCCCCACCACCCCCAGTCAGAGATCTGGAATACAGCAACACAGGACTTGGCTTCTTATGTGAAAGTAAATAATGTAGACCCCAGATATTACAGGTCGGGCTGAAGCCCTAGGCAAGTTTCCTTACTCCATACACAGCTCTGTTTACCTAACAGCAAGCAGGAACCTTTTGGGTTAATTGGAGAATAATAATAATAATGATAAGAATAATCCTTGCATTTGAGATAACTTGTGCTTTTCACATCTTCTGAAAGTGAAAGGCGTTTGGCAGCCAAAAGCACACACCAGTGTCCCTCAAACAGCCGTGGATTGAGTGACCATGGATTGAGTGACCAAATTATTTACTTGAGGGATTGTGGCGAGTGACAACAACAACAAACTTACATCTATAGAGCGACCTTCACGTCAGGAGGACGTCCTGAGGCGCTGAACAGTCAGGTCGGGACCCGAGCAAGGAAGGAGGGGCTGGGTGGGGAGGAGGGGCGGGACAGAACCTTGAAGGTTGAGGTGGGAGGAGGATTGTGTGGTCCATGGTGTGGAGTGTGGCGGAAAGGTCAAGGGGGATGAGGAGGCAGAGGGAGCCCCTGGTCACAGATGGTCAAGATAACATTAGTGACTTTGACCAGAGCAGTTTCTGTGCTGCGGGCAGAGCGGAAACCTGATTGGAGGGGCTCGTGGAGGGAGTGGGATGAGAGAAAGGAGCGCAGTAAGTAAACTTGCTCAAGGTTTCGCCCTGACCTGCCAGGAATCGAACCCAGGTCTCTCGCTTGCAAGGCGAGTGCTCTTACTCCTGAGCTATGGACACTTTTTGGGGGAGTAATAATCCCTTTTAAAAAATTGGGATCACTCAATCCAGGACTGTTTGTGTCACACTACTGTCCATTTTTTCCCATAAAATATACAGGCAATTCACTTTACAGTGTATTCTGAGAAGCACTTTGAGATGTCTAGAAGACGTGAAAAATGCAATATCAAATGCAAGGATTATTATTATTATTAGTTGTACTGCGAATGTGGCAGCAAATGTGCGCAGAGCAGGGACTTTGCTGAGACACTGCTGTGTGCAATTGGCTGGCGTGGTTCGCAGGCTCAATGGACTACGACTACAACAACGACGAGAAATGAATAAACCTTGCATTTGATACTGTGCCTTATCACAACGTTGACATCGCAAAGCACTTCACAGAGTATATATAGTACAGTGGATCGACTGTATATTTTGTGCGTGAAAGTTGGCAGATATTTGGACACAGCAGTCATGGATTGAATGAATAATTTTTTTGGAGTGATTATTACCCCCGGAAAATAAGCTGCCAATTAACTAACAACCCACTCACTGCAAGGTAAACATGTTGAGTGAGGAAACTTGACTAAGGTTTCACCCTGGCCAGGAATCGAACCCAGGTCCTCTCGCTTGTGACACAAGGCGCTGGTTAGTGTGTTGGAGCCATTCACTGGAACTCCCTGTCGTACGCAATATGGTTTAACATAAGAATGTCTATCGATGTGTTTGTCTTACAGATGCCTTATTTCCTCAAAAGATGTGCACACCTTCATCCAGTCCTGCATGACTGCGGTGGGGACAAATCCCGAACATGCCAAGGCCCTAGCAGATATGCTGGTGGATAGTGACCAGAAAGGTCACTTCAGCCATGGACTGAACAGGCTAGGTAGGTTGGTTGGTTGGCTGGTTGGTGATGAAGAATCCTATACAGTATCTCCCACGTGCCATAATTGCCATTAATCCAAAGCCTTCAGTTTGTTTTCTCTGCTTTTTGCAAAGCTCTCCTGCTCATTTTCTTCCTCCCAACCTCATCTCCTGTCAGCTAACAGGTGGTTGGGTTTTGTGTGTGTGTGTGCACGTATGTGTCTCCAAAACCCATATCAACCACAGCACATAGAGAGTTGACGGTCTCAAGATCCTTTTCCCTTCCCGCCACCATCTTCCGATCGAGCCTTAAAACCTTCCGCTCCAACTGTGCTTATGCTCTCCTCCCCACTTCTCCTTAACCTCCTTGTCTGGGTGTCGTGCTCTACCACTGTCAAGCTCTCTGGGCACTACCCTGAGTGAGGGGCGCTACGTAAATGCAAGTGGTTGTTGAGCGCTTCTGCCAGAACAAAGCCAAGTCATTCTGAGAAGCAATACTTCCCACAACATCTCGATTTGCCTCCTACATGCTCATGCCCGGCCACGCTTGCGTTTCAGACATGTACGTGAACGAAATTCAGTCCGGTGTCTGCGCCAAAGAGGGAGAACCGGTAGTCATGAAGTCAACCATGGCCACAGCTCTGGTGGATGGCAAGAACCTGTTGGGGCCGGTGGTGGGCAACTTCTGCATGCAATTGGCTATCAAGCAGGCCATGGGTGTGGGCATAGGCTGGGTGGTCGCCTATGGTGAGTATCGAGATTTACCCTAAACAAATAAATTATGTTTTGCCGCTGGTTTCCAACACCCCACCCCCCCACCCACCGCTACCCCTCCACCCCACCCCCCCCCCACCCCTCCACCACCCATCTCCTCCTTAACTCCTCAAGATCGATTGACCACCTACTCCGCACACTTGCACCGTCAGTCTGACCAACACCCGCTGGATGGCCTCCCAAGTGTTCCCAGTTCCCGTCGCCCACAGCACAGCTCAAACACTGAACATACACTTTTGTTGCAGGCTCCAACCATTATGGCGTGGCCAGCTATTACTCTATGCAGGCTCTGAAACGCAGTTTCATCGTAAGTATGGCAGCCTAGCACTCACCCACCTGCACCCAACTCTATTCTGTGCATTGATGCATCTCTCTTGCCGCTCGGAGACCCATTCCTTTCTTTCGTCTCTCACTCATGATAGGGGATGTCCTTCACAAACTCCTCTCCGTTAGTTGTGCCAACCAGGGCAAAAGAGGTAACATGTATTGTCTTTACTTCAATGGAAAACCCATATCAACCTGTCCACTTCCTCCATTTAGCATGCGCTGGCCTGCTCCATGTCCCCAAACCTGCCCGCTCTGCCTTCAGCTTTTCTGCCCCTGCCTCTGGGACTCTATTCCGGAATCCCTCCGGCTTCGCCCCATCCTTTGCCTCCCTCAAGGCCCGACTTTCCCCCTTTGAATTGTGCTTTTGGCCACACTCCACACAATTCCAACCCTCAGCTCGGGTGCAAACTCTTTAACCGTCCACTGCCTTTGGACGTGCTCTCGACACAAAAGTCGCTGTAGAAATGTCATGTTGTTGTTGTTGTGCATTCCCACCTTTACCCGCTGTCTGTTGCTCATGGCCAGTGTACTCTCGGGACCAATCCTATCAGTGTTGCTGCCCCAGCCATGGATCAGAAGCACTTTGTTCTGGATATGTCCACATCAGCTATTGCTTTGGGAAGGGTAAGTGAAGAGATTGAGAGGTGGGTGGTGGGGGGGGGGGGGGGGGATGTGGAAGAGAGAGACGTTACTTGAATTTAAGTGAGCTAAATCAAATTACAACACCAGGTCAAATTGCTTGCATTGGAAATTAATCAACAGGTCAAGAATAATAATGTGGAGTCCTACAGCTGAATGGTTAGAGCACTCGCCTTACAAGTGAGAGACCTGGGTTCAATTCCAGGCAGCGCAAAACCTTGGGCAAGTTTCCCTACTTCACAGCCATAATAATAATCCCTGAAAAAAAACATAATTAATTGGTAAATTCAATCCATGACTGTTTGTGGGACACTGCTGTGCGCGATTGGCTGCCGCCACAAAATATACAGTCAATTCATTTTAGAGTATATTCTGTGAAGCGCTTTGAGACGTCTAGAAGACATGAAAAACGCTATATGAAATGCAAGGATTATTATTATTATCTTCAGAAGAAACATTGAATTGCGGTCCTGTTCAGGTGGATGCTCTTGTGAGAGAGGATAGAGTTTCTCCAGATGTCCTGGCTGCCAATCCCCAAACTCCATGACGTGATAAGTCACTGTATCAAATGCAAGGATTTTTAAAATTGTTTTGCTGCCCCGTTGCCAATAGGTGGAGCTGCAGCAGAGACGAAGGGAAACGGTGCCCAATGGATGGGGGAGCGATTCCGAAGGGAAATCAACCAGCGATCCTGACAAGATCCTGCAGGGTGGGGGCCTCCTACCCCTCGGGGGGTTGGAGATCACAGGTAAGAAGAGACGTTTACAAGCATATCTTAGCTACGACTAAGAAAAAATTAAACAGGCTCCTCGCTGGTGGATACATCAATGGCCAGACATTTCTTCTCATGCCAATTAGCTCCTTTCCGCCCCGGAAGGAAATTATGACTCCCACCTCCCCTTCCACCAGGGCACTGTTCCAAATGGATCACATTCCCCAGTTTGAGACTCTAAGAACCAACATTGAGCACTCCCTGGTGCAGAATAATCCCGTCAGTTGGGTCTTTAGAGCACTTGCCTCACAAGCGAGAGACCTGGGTTTGATTCCCGGGCATGGTGAAATGTTGGGCAAACTTCCTTGCTTTACACGCCTCTGTTTCCCTAGTAGTACATTCTCCCAAGAGAACCTGGTTGTTAGTCGATTGGTGGATTGCTTTTCCCGGGATAATAAATAATCACTTTTTAAAAATTGGTCGCTCAATCCATCATGGTTTGTCACATATTCGGGAGTGCAATTGGCTGCTGCATTTCACGCACAAAATATACCGGTGCTGGATCAAATGCAAGGATTATTATAACTGAGTTGAAGGTGCCTAAATGCATCAATCAGCACAAGAGAGTTAGACCGGGATTGCTAACCACCATCGGCAGGCGAGCCTTCAGCCACTCTGCTCCCAACCTTTGCAATTCCATCCATCTCGTCCCCTTCCAAGCCTCCATCAAGTCCTGCCTGCCTCAAGACCCTCCTTTTTGACTGCACTATTGGTCACCCGCTTCCCTTCCACCATTCCCAATCCCGACTCCAGCTCAGGTCCGAAACACTGACTGTCCAATGCCTTTGGACATCCTCCTGACCTGTAAGGCGTTATATAAATGTAATTTTCTTGTTGTTGTTAGTATAATGACCGGTTACAGACGGGCAATGGCTAAGGTGTTGGTGTATAACCTTCTTTCACACATTGCCATGACGCTACCCTGTGTGAGTGACGTTATATAAATTGTTGTTACCATCCTCTGAATCCCTGAATGCGTTCCTCCTGTTTTTCTACCAAATGTTCCATCTGTAGCTGTACATGAGATTGTAAAGGCTGCCTGCCACATTGTGGTGAAATAGTTCCTACTTGTTTCATTCTGATCAAATGAAGATCACAAGGCGGATTGGGATGAACCAGGAAGGCACTTTGGCCTATCCGATCCAGGAATGCTTGGGCAAGTTTCCTTACTCCACATGCCTAATAATAATACATCCAAAAAACCTCACAATAATAAAAATGGGTCATTTTCAATCCACCACTGTTTGTGGGACACTGCTGTGTGCAATTGGCTACTGCGTTTCGCCCACAAATATACAGTCAATTTATTTCGCAGTATATTCTGTAAAGTACTTTGAGATGATGATAAGATATGAAAAGCGCTATATCAATTGCAAGGATTATTTCGTTATTATTATTATAATTCAGTTCAAGAAAGTTCTTAATGCAGTCCGTTCCTCCCAGAAAATGAATTTAAAAAATTCTGTCCCAGAGCACTTGATAATAGCAAAGCATGACTCTGAGCTGGGAGAGGGGTTGCTGACCATTGACCTGGTCAGAAAGGAAGGTCATTACGTGCGACCTGAACATGGGGAAGGAAGGGACAAGGCGGAGAGATGGAAGAAGAGTGTTCCAGCGTTTCGGGGCTTCGTGGCTGAAACCAACAAAATACATTTATAGAGCGCCTTTCACGTTGGGAGTATAATTAGGGAGAGGGGCAGGGTAGGAGGGAGGGGCCCGAGAGACTTATGTGGGGAGGTAGAGAGGTGGGAGTGCAACAGAAGGCACGGTCGAAGAGGAGGTTCTTGAGACCGGCTTTCAAGGAGACAAGGGAGGGAGTGAGGCGAAGGGACTGTGGGACGGAGTTCCAGAGTGTGTGGCAGAGAGGTTGAAAGCCTGTCCTCCAATGGTACGTGAGGTCGGGCGGGGGACATGGAGCAGCCCGGAGCCCACTGAATGGAGGCGGCGGAGAGGTTGATAGGGGGCAGTAAGTCTTAGAGGCCTGGGGGGAGCACAAGGCCATGAATGGCCTTGAAGGTGAGGACGAGGATTTTGAATTCGATCACCAATGGTGGAACGGAGAAATCAAAAAAAAATCGAGAGGAAAGTAAAGGTCATTTACCAATTGACTTTCACCCTCCAAAAGGGATATTTAACTGTGCACCATCAGATAAGAAATACAGTAAAACTTGTACAACAACAACAATTTACATTTATAGAGCGCCTTTCACGTCGGGAAGTCTGATTGGGTTGTGAATGATATAATCCACTAAGTCACGTTATATTCAAGACTTGATATTCTATGCACGTTTGACAAGGCTCTTTGCACAAGTTCTATTATATGTCAGATCCCACCAATGTGGCTAATGTGAGAATTACTGTTTGACCCTCACTGGGTGTACCTGAAAGTGACCAGTTACCTCTCCTTTGCATTGGTTCTGCAGGTGGCTATAAGGGTTACGGATTGGCCATGATGGTCGAGGTTTTTTGTGGTATCCTCTCAGGATCACATTACAGCAACAACATCCGACCTTGGAAGTCCCAGAGTACTGAAGTTGCAGACCTGGTGAGTGACTCCCATGACGAGCTTTAGAACCTGCACTGAGTACAAAGAGGTTCAGCACTGTAGTTCTTTGTACAGTATTTGGGTGGATATCTGTGGAGTCCCGTAGCTCTGTGGTTCGAGCACATGACTCACATGTAATATTATTTGGCAGAGTGAAACGTTGGGCAAGTTTCCTTACTCCACACACCATTGTTCAACTAGCAGTAAGTAGGAACCTGGTTATTAGTTGATTGGCAGATCAATGTTCCAAGAACATTTTATTACAAATGACTGTCGAAACACAATCCATAATAGCATGTAAATGGAAATGGGATAAATAATTGTAAACTAACATTGAACAGGGCAGTGGGGGTGGGGGAATTGAAGCAAATAGCTCAACGCAAGCATTGGAACAGCACAGTAGTCCAATGATTCTACGTCACTAATAATGACTTTTAGAATTGAAAGTGCAATGAACAGTATCACACATCAATGTCAGCTCTCGGACTTGTATCATATTTTGTTTCTATCTCAGGGGCAATGTTTTGTAGCTGTGGATCATGGGTACTTTGCTTCAGGATTCGAGGATAGAATGGCGGATCTGCTCAACATTCAAAGAAACTTGCAGCCAGTGAGTATCACTAATTACCGTTCAGTACACAGGGAAAACGCTGCAATGTTTTCAGGTCCCCAGTTTTAAAGTTCCACCAATTGAACCAGTGAAACCTGACTGCATTTTGTGGAGTCCCAATAGCCTACTGGTTAAGGTGCTCGCGCCCCAAGCCAGAGGACTCTGGTTTGATTCCCATGCTGGCGAAATGTTGGGCAAGTTTCCTTACTCCACATGCCTCAGTTTATCCAGTGGTAAACAGCGGCCCGGTTGTTAGTCAATTTACGATCGCTTTCCTTTTGGGAGGTGAAGGAGTTAAAGAAGTAAGGAGTGTGATTCAGCACCAGAATGTTATGCCTACACAGCTAACCGATCGACTAGATATGAGCATTGTTTAACATTCCAGCTAACCCAATCAGTAAACCGTGCGCCAATAGTGCGCAGACTCATGATCAATATGTGAGACAAAGGTTAGACTGTACGTACTAGTGTTCAAGTGCAACCCATGAAGGGAGAGACTAATTTGATAGGGTAAAACCCCTGAAAGAGGGTGTCTCGAGTGATCAGTAACTTTTTGATTGAATAAGCTAACAGAAAGTAGCAATACATAAATATAGATTATTTTCTTTTGTCTAAAAAGAGCAGCTCAAGCAACGTGCCTGTACTGTAACTTTACAAGTACTGTAATAAAGAACTCTTTTAACTCTTTTAAATATGCTCGGTGTCCAAAGACTATCTGTTCAACACACGGAAATAGATGATCCTACAGGAGGTAATAATTCCCACCGCCCCCTCACCAAAAACATTTGTCATTCATTTCACGACTGCTTGTGGGACACTGCGATGCATAATTTGCTGTTGCCTTTGGCCCACAAAATACACAGTCAATCCACTTTATCCTATGAAGTGCTTTAAGCTGCCTCAATGACGTGGTAAGACTCTGCCAAATATCAAAGACAAGGTCTATTATTTCTTGTATGGGTACAAGTGGTTTATAAAAACACTAGCTATTGTACAATTGAAACTTTGTTGAAAGAAAAGCTGATTTTCAGATACACGGTGAAGAGCCATAATGATGGGTTGATATTCTCTTGGAGTCTAAATGGTGTATGTGTCTTACTGCTGTGTCCTCAATAGTCTATACCAGGGCAGCCTGTGTTGGTAGCTGGAGACCCAGAAAGAGAACACATCGCACAGTGTTTAAAGTACGGAGGAATCCCCTATCCCAAAAATGTCGTGAATTTCATGGTAAGTCTCCAATGGTACTAGTTTACGTTCCTCTAACCAGTTTGGATTCTTGTAAACACGGCTACTTTGGCAGACAGGAGGCATCAACGACCCTGAAACACATATGTTTAGTGAGGGGGTGAGGGGTTGGGGGGAGAAGTGGGGGAGAACGGTATGGTCCTGTTGGAATTAGACCAGCAAAATTGTCTATTTTTAATGATAATTACTAGTAAACTTCTCCACTGACCTCCACTCCATCCACCCACTCCTCTCTCTTTGAAGGTGACACGAACAAGCACAAAAGAAACTCCCTTCTGCTGTTCGCGTTGTGGGATCTTTTCCACTTGAAGAACAACAACAAAATTACACTTATAGGAGTGCCTTCATGTCGGGAGGACATCACAGGGCGCTGAACAGTCAGGACGGGACCTGAGCAAGGCAGAAGGGCAGGGCAGTTGGGAGATGTGGGAGAGAGTTAGGAGGGGAGGCAGAGAGTTTGGAGGCAGCAGAAGGCACAGTCGAAGAGGAGGGTGTTGAAACCAACTTTGAAGGAGGAGCAGGAGGGAGCGAGGCAAAGGGACTGTGGGATGAAGCTCCAGAGTGTGGGGACAGAGAAGCTGAAAGCGTGTCCGCCGATGGTTAGGTGGGACTTTCCCAGATCTGGTCTCAAGGAGTTAAATGAATAGAATGTGATGTTGGATACAGCAACACATTAAAAAAAAATTGGTCATTCAATCCACGACTGTTTGGCTGTATGCAGTTGGCTGCCACGTTTTGACCACAAAATACAGTCAGTCAACTTTATATTGTGTCCTGTGAAGCGCTTTGAGACGTAGATGTGATAAGGCACAGTATGCCATCAAATGCTAGGATAATTATTATTATCATCATCATCATGTATTTCAAAGACTTGCTCCGAAGATTTCAATTTCTTTCACCCACGACTCACTGTTAAACCTGTTCCTTTTGCAGAATGAGATGGCAAAGACGCTCGGAGTACCACAGCTTCCCATCAATTTCACCGATTTCATATCTTAAGTCCTCTTCTGCCTTGAAAGATTGGTATCAGCTCCCAGTGAATATTTGCGGGGTGGGTTTAATAATCAAGGAATTATTGCGATGAAGTGACTTCATGCATTTCAAAGCCATTTATATATAGACATTGTGTGTGTGTGTGTGTGCTTGTTCAACGCCACTGTAAAGTTGAGCGTTAAAGTTCTCCATAAAAGGGCAGAAACATAGTGAACTATTAAAGGTTGAGCCATTTACAGACAAACCGTTTTGTTGCTCTTCTCTCAGCCCCCATCCCCTCGACCTTTTCTTTAGTTTCTGAAGCACTGATCTAACCTAAATGGCCACTCTGTTAACCCCCATACAGTATCTTCAGTCAATGCATATTCTCAGGGTACTTTTGGAGTTATTGTTTGGTGGATTTGGGGCTACAAGTGTAATGTCCGGCACCTTCAGACTTCTTTCAATGTGGGGATGTCTTAACGGGTTACACCTTCACCTGGAACCTTTAACAGAGATGCCACATCAGGTGGTTTCCAACAATTTGATAGTATTTACTGGATAAATCATAAAAACGCCTGTGCACAAAGGTAACTCCGGGTTTAGTCAGCATCTATTCTACATCTTCACCAGTGTTCTGTTAAAAGAGAATCACATCAATTCACCTTAATAGGACGGGCATTCTTCCTGAGTAGGCAAGACAAACTAAACCGCGACTAACACACAACAAATTAATTTGGTACGGTACCTTTTACATAATAATAATAATATTACACCTTGCATTTGTTCTAGGGCTTTTCACGTCTTCTTGACATCTCAACGCGCTTCACAGAATATGCTGTAAATTGAATGGACTATATATATGTGGGCGAAACGGAGCAGTCGATTGCGCACAGCAGTGTCCCACAAACAGTCATGGATTGAAATGACCAATTTATTATTGGTTTTTTAGGTTGTTTTGGGAGGACATCTCACAGCACATCACAGGGTTTAGTGTAAAGTGCAGGGCCTGTATTTGCAGTCGAAATCGGGAGGCCGATTTGCATTTAGCAATGTCCCACAAACACCCACAAAGTAAATGACCAATGTTAGCTGGAGAATTATTAGCCAGGGCACCAGGAGAAACTCTCTCCTCTTTTCCAATAGAACTATGTGTGGGAAAACCTGAACAGACAAACAGGAAAGTCTTGGTTGAAAGCCTCATCTGACAGCACTGCACCAGGGTGTCAGCCTAGACCATGAGCTCAAAGTCCCTGACTTGGGACTTGAATTCACAACCTTCTGAGGGTTATGAGGTTGGCTTGTGCCGGGACGAGAAAACACACAGAACCAACTATTAAAAACATTAAACAATTGTACGACTAAATGGGATCAATCACCTGATATCACCATCAATTTAAAGTTTCAACAAAGTCCTATGTAACAACTGACAGGTGGTGGAGGCCGGATTCAATAACAACTTTTAAAAGAGAGTTGACGTTTATTTGGGGAGGACAGGTTTGCGCGGTTATAGGTAGAGAGCTGGGGAGTGGGATTGAATTGCTCTTTTCAAAGAGCCACCACAGACTCGATGGGCTGAATGGCCTCCTTTTGTGCCGTAAGATTCTATGATTCTATGTTCTAAGTTCTTTTAAAACTGTACTTTTTTTTTCTACTTTTGGCCTATTTATTTCCTTTCTCATCATCCGCGCTCCTGTCCTTAGTGAAGAGAGAGCAGACACTGAGCTGCCACACAGATCAAACGGCCATTGAAAGCTACGTGTCCAACCATTGAGTAAGTCATCACAGAGTTGGAAGAATGTAACAGATCACTCTATGATCTACCTGTTTATTTCCTTCCCGTTTCACATGTTCCTTCCTCATCACCTCTCCCTCATTCTCTTCCCCTCCTCGCGCAAGCTCATTTTAAAACGTTTATGTCATCCTTCTTTGATTTCAAACAACTATATTATTTCACACCCCGATATCCTGTAGTACCTGTTCTGTGCCACCAGGTAATGCTGTAATGACCTGATGTGGGACCACATTTCAGTACAGATTTCACTGTACTGTGAGGAGACCACAGCGCTATATAGTGGTTGAGGTGAAGAATAACAGCAAGAAGGACAACAGTAAAAATATATTGTCATAATATAACAATAACCTTTGCAATTGATATTATGCATTATCACTCCTTCGAGACGTCTCAAAGCGCTTCCCAGGGTATACTGTAACGTGAATTGACTGTACATTTTGTGGGTGAAAAATGGCAGCCAATTCATGCTTGAAATTTGTACTTTTTGAGGGATTATTATCAGGCATGTGGAGTAAGAAAACCTGCAACAAAGACAAGCTATCATAATGATAATAATAATCCTTACATTTATACAGCGCCTTATCACATCGCTGTGAGGGATATAAACCTTTCGATGAGATGTTAACCCCCAGGGCCCGTCTGCCTGTTCAGGTGGACATTGAAGATCACGTAGCACATTCAAAAAGAGAGGGGAGATTCTCTCAGAATCCCAGTCAATCATCCACCAAAGTCAAGGCTGCTTGTGGGACATTGTCCATGAAATGAAGCTCTACAAAATACCCAGTCACTACGCTTCACAGAAAGACCCTGAAACACTTTGAGACGTTTCAAAGTGATAGTGAAACTACATCAAATGGAAGAATTACTATCATTATCATTGTCATGTGGAGGTCCTGTAGCTCAGTGATTAGAGCACTCGCCTTACAAGCGTGAGACATGTGTTCCAATCCAGGCAGCTCAGGGCAAATCCTTGGGTAAATTTCCGTACTCCACACGCCTAATAATAATCTGTCCCCAAAAAATCACAATAATAAAAATTGGTCATTTCAATCCACGACTGTTTGTGGGACACTGCTGTGCGCAACCGGCTGCTGCATTTCGCCCACAAATATAGTCAATTCACTTTACAGTATACAGGTGCCCCGCCCCAACCACGGTTTTTTCTACCGTGAATTTCATGTATCCACGGTTGCCTCTCTGCAACAACCTTTTCCGACCGCGACAGTGAGTTTTGCGTATCCATGGGTTTTAACACTAACACTAGCGTTTGGCGCTAGGATCCAGTTGATTCAGTCAGCCACGATGTTGCTTCGCGCTAGCTTTTGGTGCAAGGATCCAGATGCGATGTTGCAATCAACCAGCCACAATGTCGCTTCTCTCTTAGGATTAAGGTAAATAACATGAATTTGTTGTTTTTTATATATTTTTCATTGTGTTATTTGAACATTTATTGTTTTTGTTAGGTTATTGTGTATTTTTTGTGTTTGTGTTACTACCTCTATCCCCATGTTTCCCATAGGGCCTTGTATTTGCCAACCGCGATATTACTAACCACGGTGGGGTTTCAGGAACGTGTCCCCCGTGGTTGGGGAGGGGTACTGCATTCTGTGAAGCCCTTTGAGACATTGATAAGATGTGAAAAGCGCTATATAAAATGCAAGGATTATTAAATCATTGTCATTTCTTGTGAAAACCGTCCCATTATCGAGCTGAAGGACAATTGAACCAGTTTGCCAAGAATTTGTTTTGATCATCTTTCACTGGCATCCACATAGTCCTTGCGCCTTTCACATCGGCAGGACATCCCATTCCCAAAGGGGCTACCAAAAGAAATAAAGAACAGGCAGATGGGCTAAATGTCTTCCTAAATTCCTTATTTACTGGGAACTTTATTTACATATTTAGTCTGAAGCAGTAACTGTCGAGCGCCTTGGGGCGTCCTCCTGACCTGAAAGGCGCTATACAAATGTAATTTTGTTGTTGTTGTTGAACTAACCGAACCAGGAAAACTCCAAATTAAATTTCCGTACAATATTGAGATGGAAATAAAAAGATGTATTTTTATAGCAGTTTCTCACTTTGAGACCTGCGGGGTGTTTCCGGCAATGAATTTAACTGGGACAGAGCGATTGGGCGAATAGGCTTCAACGATCCTCAGCTGGAGAAGACAAGAGAGAGTAGAGAGATAGTGAGCTGCTACCCAGTGTTGGCGGATTGGACAGGATCACTTGTGTTTCTGTTGTACTGTGTGCGGAAAAGAAAGTGTGCCAAATTGAAATGTTTTAAATCTAAACCTGTAAAACTTTTGTTATCTTTGAGTATCTTTTCTTACACCGTTTCAAAGGCGTGAACCTAAATTGGCCATTCTACTTACCAGCTATAATACTGGACTACTTTGGGGAGGGGGGGAAACTCGTATTTGGTTGGCTTTGGGCTGCAAAAGAACAACAACAAAATTACATTCAGATATGGGAACTCCTCTATATACGTTGTTTGGATTATACGTCGTTGACGAATTAATAAAGTTAGAAAAAAAATTAGAAAATTGGATTAATTGATGGGATACTGTATTAGCTGACTACATTTTATATTCGTTGTTTAGTAAATGTATAAATAAGATAATGAAATACCATTAAAAGAACACTCACTGGAGATGTTTGATGTGGTCAGTGAGTGGGAGGGGCATTCAGATGAAGGGGCGGGGTTACCTGCCTCTTGTACGAATCCCCAGAGGGGCTGGACCACATCAACCATCTCCAGTGAGTGCCTTTATCTCACATTAGTCATATAAGAAAATTTAGACCAGAAATGCACTGAAGGAACGTAAGCCCTGCTGATAGCACGATAGCCTGTGGTCATTTAGGTTTCGCTATACGTGGTTTCACTTCAAATCGCACGTTTCGAGAACTCATCCCCGACGTTAACTGAGGAGTCCCAGTGGTGCTTTTCACGTCGAGGCGCTGACAACATATATCTCCAGCAAACCAAGTCTCCAGCCATCCCGACTGGCATTGCCTGGGTTCCAGGGACAGTGGGACATGGGGCAGGCTCAGTTGGGATGTTTGTCTCTGAGTTAGTGGCAGACAGACAGTGTGTGAGTTTGCTCATCCGATCAGCTGTTCCCGGCGGGTCCAGGAACTTGTTGTGAAACTGGCAGCCCTCCCTCATTTGAATGACAAGTGTTACTGGTAATAAACGCGCGTCAAATTGCCTGTACACTTGGCTAGTGGACATCAAGCCTCAAAGCCGGGTGGACAACTTTACTGAACAAGGAGTTTCATCAGTTAAACATGGCAAGGTATTTAAACCCCGCGACGGGTAGAGAGTGATATCTGGGTAGAGAGAGGAGGAGGGAGAGGAGTGAGAAAGATGGGGGGAGAGAGGGCGGGTGGGGGGAGAGAGGAATGGGGAAGAGAGGTGGGAGAGGATGGAGAGAGAGAGAGAGAAGGGTCATGGGGAGAGAAAGCGGGTGGGTGGGTGGGTGGGGAGAGGGATGGGGGGGGAGGTGGATGGGGGAGAGGGGAGGGGTAGAGAGATAGGAACGAGAGATGGAAGTCTACCTGTTTTTTTCCGCCTGGTTTCCAAATACCCCCCTCCCGCAAAAGGTGGTCTGTGGGGCTTGAAATCGAGAGAAAGAGAGAAAAACAAAACAGCTTTTCAGGTGTATGTGAGGTTAGTTTGGGCTCCTTCTCCTATGTGCCAATATTACAAATCTCTAGGTCTCAGAGCGCAAATAGGTGAGCAACACCGGAGTTGGCTTCTTATGTGAGAGTAAATAATGTAGACCCCAGATATTACAGGTCAGGCCGAAATCATAAATGTGAGAAAATTACATATATAGAGCGACCTTCACGTCAGGAGGACGTCCTGAGGCGCTGAACAGTCAGGTCGGACCCGAGCAAGGAAGGAGGGGCTGGGTGGGGAGGAGGGGCGGGACAGAACCTTGAAGGTTGAGGTGGGAGGAGGATTGTGTGGTCCATGGTGTGGAATGTGGCGGAAAGGTCAAGGGGGATGAGGAGGCAGAGGGAGCCCCTGGTCACAGATGGTCAAGATAACATTAGTGACTTTGACCAGAGCAGTTTCTGTGCTGCGGGCAGAGCGGAAACCTGATTGGAGGGGCTCGTGGAGGGAGTGGGATGAGAGAAATGAGCGCAGTAAATAAACCTGCTCAAGGTTTCGCCCTGACCTGCCAGGAATTGAACCCAGGTCTCTCTCTTGCAAGGCGAGTGCTCTTTCTACTGAGCTATGGACAGCTTTGAGATGTCTGGAAGACGTGAAAAACGTTATATCAAATCCAAGGATTATTATTATTATTAGTGGTACTGCGAATGTAGCAACAAATTTGGGCAGAGCAGAGATATGTAGTACAGTGGATTGACTGTATATTTTGTGGGTGAAAGTTGACAGCCATTTGGGCACAGCAGTCATAGATTGAATGAATCATTTTTTTTGGAGTGATCATTTCCCCCAGAAAATAAGCTGCTAATTAACTAACGACCAGGTTCCTACTCACTGCAAGGTAAACATGTTGAGTGAGGAAACTTGACTAAGGTTTCACCCTGGCCAGGAATCGAACCCAGGTCCTCTCGCTTGTGACACAAGGCGCTGGTTAGTGTGTTGGAGCCATTCACTGGAACTCCCTGTCGTACGCAATATGGTTTAACATAAGAATGTCTATCGATGTGTTTGTCTTACAGATGCCTTATTTCCATAAAAGACGTGCACACCTTTGTCCAGTCCTGCATGACTGCGGTGGGGACAAATCCCGAACATGCCAAGGCCCTGGCAGATATGCTGGTGGATAGTGACCAGAGAGGTCACATCAGCCATGGACTGAACAGGCTAGGTAGGTTGGTTGGTTGATTGGTGATGAAGAATCCTATACAGTATCTCCCCCGTGCCATAATTGCCATTAATCCAAAGCCTTCAGTTTGTTTTCTCTGCTTTTTGCAAAGCTCTCCTGTTCATTTTCTTCCTCCCAACCTCATCTCCTGTCAGCTAACAGGTGGTTGGGTTTTGTGTGTGTGTGCACGTATGTGTTTCCAAAACCCGTATCAACCACAGCACATAGAGAGTTGACGGTCTCAAGATCCTTTCCCCTTCCCTCCACCATCTTCCGATTGAGCCTTACCTTCCTCTCCAACTGTGCTTATGGTCTCCTCCCTACTTCTCCTTAACCCCCTTGGCTCGGTGTCGTGCTCTACCACTGTCAAGCTCTCTGGGACACTACCCTGAGTGAGGGGCGCTACGTGCAAGTGGTTGTTGAGCGCCTCCGCCAGAACAAAGCCAAGTCATTCTGAGAATAAATACTTCCCACAACATCTCGATTTACCTCCTACATGCTCATGCCCGGCCACGCTTGTGTTTCAGACATGTACGTGAACGATATTCAGTCCGGTGTCTGTGCCAACGAGGGAGTACCGGTAATCATGAAGTCAACCATTGCCACAGCTCTGGTGGATGGCAAAAACCTGCTGGGGCCGGTGGTGGGCAACTTCTGCATGCAATTGGCTATCAAGAAGGCCATGGCTGTCGGCATAGGCTGGGTGGCCGCCTACGGTGAGTATCGAGATTTACCCTAAACAAATAAATTATGTTTTGACGCTTGTTTCCCACCCCCCCACCCACCACCCCCTGCTACCCCCACCCCCCACCCCCCCGCACCCCTCCACGACCAGTCTCCTCCTTAACTCCTCAAGATCGATTGACCACCTACTACGCACACTCGCAACGTCAGTCTCACCAACACCCGCTGGATTGCCTCCCAAGTGTTCCCACTTCCCATCGCCCACAGCACAGCTCAAACACTGAACATACACTTTTGTTGCAGGCTCCAACCATTATGGCGTGGCCAGCTATTACTCTATGCAGGCTCTGGAACACAATTTCATTGTAAGTAGCAGCTTAGCACTCACCCACCTGCACCCAACTCTATTCTGTGCATTGATGCATCTCTCTTGAGCTCGGAGACCCATTCCTTTCTTTCGTCTCTCACTCATGATAGGGGATGTCCTTCACAAACTCCTCTCCGTTAGTCATGCCAACCAGGGCAAAAGAGGTAACATGTTTTGTCTTTACTTCAATGGAAAACCCATATCAACCTGTCCACTTCCTCCACTTAGCATGCGCTGGCCTGCTCCATGTCCCCAACCCTGCCCGCTCTGCCATGTCTTTCGGGCCTTCAGCTTTTCTGCCCCAGCCTCTGGAACTCTATTCCGCAATCCCTCCGGCCTCGCCCCATCCTTTGCCTCCCTCAAGGCCCGACTTTCCCCCCTTTGAATTGTGCTTTCGGCCACAAAATCTACTAGATTCCAACCCTTAGCTCGGGTGCAAACTCTTTAACCGCCTTTGGACGTGCTCTCGACACAAAAGTAGCTGTAGAAATGTCATGTTGTTGTTGTTGTTATTGTGCATTCCCACCTTTACCCGCTGTCTGTTGCTCATGGCCAGTGTACTCTCGGGACCAATCCTCTGAGTGTTGCTGCCCCAGCCAAAGATCAGAAGCACTTTGTTCTGGATATGTCCACATCAGCTATTGCTTTGGGAAGGGTAAGTGAAGAGATTGAGAGGTGGGTGCTGGGGTGGGGGGGGGGGGGGGGGGCGGGGATGTGGAAGAGAGAGACGTTACTTGAATTTAAGTGAGCTAAATCAAATTACAACACCAGGTCAAATTGCTTGCATTAGAAATTAATCAACAGGTCAAGAATAATAATGTGGAGTCCTACAGCTGAATGGTTAGAGCACTCGCCTTACAAGTGAGAGACCTGGGTTCAATTCCAGGCAGCGCAAAACCTTGGGCAAGTTTCCCTACTTCACAACTATAATAATAATCCCTGAAAAAAAAACATAATTAATTGGTAAATTCAATCCATGACTGTTTGTGGGACACTGCTGTGCGCGATTGGCTGCCGCCACAAAATATACAGTCAATTCACTTTAGAGTATATTCTGTGAAGCGCTTTGAGACGTCTAGAAGACATGAAAAACGCTATATGAAATGCAAGGATTATTATTATTATCTTCAGAAGAAACATTGAATTGCTGTCCTGTTCAGGTGGATGCTCTTGTGAGAGAGGATAGAGTTTCTCCAGATCTCCTGGCTGCCAATCCCCAAACTCCATGAGGTGATAAGTCACTGTATCAAATGCAAGGATTGTTTAAATTGTTGCCACTAGGTGGAGCTGCAGCAGAAACGAAGGGAAAAGGTGCCCATTGGATGGGGGAGCGATTCTGAAGGGAAATCAACCAGCGATCCTGACAAGATCCTGCAGGGTGGGGGCCTCCTACCCCTCGGGGGGTTGGAGATCACAGGTAAGAAGAGACGTTCACAAGCATATCTTAGCTACGACTAAGAAAAAATTAAACAGGCTCCTCGCTGGTGGATACATCAATGGCCAGACATTTTTTCTCATGCCAATTAACTCCTTTTTGCCCTGGAAGGAAATTATGACTCCCACCTCCCCTTCCACCAGGGCACTGTTCCAAATGGATCACACTCCCCAGTTTGAAACTCTAAGAATGAACAGTGAGCACTCCCAGGTGCAGAACAATCCCTTCAGTTGGGTGCTTGGAGCACTTGCCTCACAAGCGAGAGGTCTGGGTTTGATTCCCAGGCATGGTGAAATGTTGGGCAAGTTTCCTTGCTCCACACACCTCTGTTTACTTCGTACAATAGAAGCCCGTTCATCCGGTACCTGTGGGACCTGGCCAATGCCAGTTAAAGCGCCTGCTGGATATTCAGGCTGTCCACAGACAAAAACCCACTACAAAAAAATTAAAGTTCTTTTAATACACACCATACACACCAGACTAAGTAATAACAGAATATTGTATTGGTACTTATTGTTAAAAGTACTCTCTTGCACTTCTCACCTTTACTGATTGAGGTTTACAGTCCAGCGATTCTTTTTTAAATGGAGCCAAGCGGGTGAAAAAAATGGCAGCGCGATTTTAAAGTCACGCGACTTTACTAGCTGCAAGCCAATAATCCTAGACCTATTAGCAGCAAACTGAAGTACTGCACCTGCGCGACAATGTGGGTTATCAGCTAGCGTTATCAGCTTTCCACTAGCATGGCTTTAAAGTCATACACGCTCCATTTTCACCCGCTCCATTTTAAAAAGAATCGCTGGACTGTAAACCGCAACCGCAGCATCATGGCTTCAAGCACAGCATCTACCAGCAATGGTAAAAAGCGCAAGAGAGTAGTTTTAATAATAAGTACCAATACAATATTCTGTTATTATGTTATTATTTATGCATTTACAAATCCACAGCTATTGTTCCGAATAAGTTCCAGTTTATCGAATGTGGACTTTTTTTTGGCATGCCGGTTATACGGAAGCGCCGGTGCATCGAGTCACAGATAAGCGGACTTCTACTGTAGTATGTGAGAACCTGGTTGTTAGTCGATTGGTGGATTGCTTTTCCCGGGATAATAAATAATCACTTTTTAAAAATTGGTCGCTCAATCCATCATGGTTTGTCGCACATTCGGGAGTGCAATTGGCTGCTGCATTTCACTCACAAAATATACAGATGCTGGATCAAATGCAAGGATTATTATAACTGAGTTGAAGGTGCCTAAATCCATCAATCATCACAAGAGAGTTAGACCGGGATTGCTAACCACCATCGGCAGGCGAGCCTTCAGCCACTCTGCTCCCAACCTTTGCAATTCCATCCGCCTCGCCGCCTTCGAAGCCTCCTTCAAGTCCTGCCTCAAGACCCTCCTTTTTGACTGCACTATTGGTCACCCGCTTCCCTTCCACCATTCCCAATCCCGACTCCAGCTCAGGTCCGAAACACTGACTGTCCAATGCCTTTGGACATCCTCCTGACCTGTAAGGCGTCATATAAATGTAATTTTCTTGTTGTTGTTAGTATAATGACCAGTTACAGATGGGCAATGGCTAAGGTGTTGGTGTATAACCTTCTTTCACACTTTGCCATGACGCTACCCTGTGTGAGTGGCGCTATATCAATTGTTGTTATCATCCTCTGAATCCCTGAATGCGTTCCTCCTGTTTTTCTACCAAATGTTCCATCTGTAGCTGTACATGAGATTGTAAAGGCTGCCTGCCATGTTGTGGTGAAACAGTTCCAACTTGTTTCATTCTGATCAAATGAAGATCACAAGGCGGATTGGGATGAACCAGGAAGGCACTTTGGCCTATCCGATCCAGGAATGCTTGGGCAAGTTTCCTTACTCAACATGCCTAATAGGCTGCTGCGTTTCGCCCATAAATATACAGTCAATTTATTTTGCAGTATATTCTGTAAAGCACTTTGAGATGATGATAAGATGTGAAAAGCGCTATATCAATTGCAAGGATTAATTTGTTATTATTATTATTATTCAGCTAGAGAAGGTTCTTAATGCAGTCCATTCCTCCCAGAAAATGATTTTTACAAATTCTGTCCCAGAGCACTTGATAGTAGCAAAGCATGACTCTGAGCTGGGAGAGGGTTTGGTGACCATTGGCTTGGTCAGAAAGGAAGGTCTTTACGTGCGACCTGAACATGGGGAAGGAGGGACAAGGCGAAGAGATGGAAGAAGAGTGTTCCAGAGTTTTGGGGCTTAGTGGCTGAAACCAACAAAATACATTTATAGAGCGCCTTTCATGTCGGGAGGATAATAAGGGAGAGGGGCAGAGTAGGAGGGAGGGGCCAGAGAGACTTAGGAGGGGAGGTAGAGAGGTGGGAGGACAGCAGAAGGCACGGTCGAAGAAGAGGTTCTTGAGACAAGGAGAGGGAGTGAGGCGAAGGGACTGTGGAACGGAGTTCCAGACTGTGGGGCAGAGAGGCTGAAAGCCTGTCCTCCAATGGTAGGGGAGGTCGGGCGGGGGACATGGAGCAGCCCGGAGCCCACTGAACGGAGGCGGCGTGGAGGTTCATAGGGGGACAGCAGGTCTGAGAGGTAGTGGGGGAGCACAAAGCCGTGAATGGCCTTGAAGGTGGCCTTGTCCCTTCCTTCCCCATGGCCTTGAATGGTGGAATGGAGGAATGAAAAAAATCGAGAGGAAAATAAAAGGAAGGGTCATTTACCAATTGACTTTCACCCTCCAAAAGGGATGTTTAACTGTGTATCGTCAGATAAGAAATACAGTAAAACTTGCACAAGTCTGATTGGGTTGTGAATGATATAATCCACTAAGTCACATTATATTCAAGACTTGATATTCTTTGCACGTTTGACAAGGCTCTTTGCACAAGTTCTATTATATGTCAGATCCCACCAATGTGGTTAATGTGAGAATTACTGTTTGGCCCTCACTGGGTGTACCTGAAAGTGATCAGTTACCTCTCCTTTGCATTGGTTCTGCAGGTGGCTATAAGGGTTACGGATTGGCCATGATGGTCGAGGTTTTTTGTGGTATACTGTCAGGATCACATTACAGCAACAACATCCGACCTTGGAAGTCCCAGAGTACTGAAGTTGCAGACCTGGTGAGTGACTCCCATGACGAGCTTTAGAACCTGCACTGAGTACAAAGAGGTACAGCACTGTAGTTCTTTGTACAGTATTTGGGTGGATATCTGTGGAATCCCGTAGCTCTGTGGTTCGAGCACATGACTCACATGTAATATTCTTTAGCAGAGTGAAACGTTGGGCAAGTTTCCTTACTCCACACACCATTGTTCAACTAGCAGTAAGTAGGAACCTGGTTATTAGTTGATTGACAGATCAATGTTCCAGGAACATTTTATTACAAATGACTGTCGAAACACAATCCATAATAGCATGGAAATGGAAATGGGATAAATAATTGTAAACTAACATTGAACAGGGCAGTGGGGGTGGGAGAATTGAAGCAAATAGCTCAAAGCGAGCATTGGAACAGCTTGCAAAGTAGTCCAATAATTCTATGCTACTAATTGTGATAGTGCCATCTAGTGAGTGACCAGTGTATACAAATGTAAATAAACCACATGATGTGTGCAGTCGGTTTCCAGAACATCAGAGCGTGAACGTGTGTGATACTTGTTGTCAGAAAAGAAACCCAACAGGGAAGATGTGTTCTATTTTTCCCATATTGAAGAGCTGCCAGTCACCTCAAGTGACATCAGCAAGGCAACTCATAGGGACAGGGGTTTATCCAAGGTGCATGACTATATCGTCAGTGGGTAGCCTAGTCATATAACTAAGACAGAAGAAGAAATTAGGCCATACTTTGTTAGGAGACATGAATTGTCAAATGACCAAGGATATGTTGTGTGGGGAGCTAGAGTAGTAATTCCTGAAAAGTACAGACTACAGTTGTTAGGTGATCTTCATGATCAACACCTAGGGATATGTCTGACCAAGAGTCTAGCTAGAAGCTACCTATGGTGGCCAGGGTTGGATAAAGATATTGAAAACACAGTAAAACAGTGTAGCGTATATGAGTCGGTTGGAAGGGATCCACTACCAGTTGTTCATTGTGATAGATAGTCATTCCAAGTGGGTTGAGGTGATTCCAATGAACACAACCACATCTAGCAAAACTTTGGATATTTTGAGAGGGTTGTTTGCTTCGTATGGATTTCCAGAGGAAATAGTGTCTGACAACGGACCACAGTTCTGTTCAGAAGAGTTCACGCAATGCATGAAAAAGAACGGTGTGAAGCACACTAGAATACCATCCAGCTTCGAATGGTGCTACAGAGAACACAGTGCAAATTGTCAAACGCGGGCTAGTTAAGGAAATGCTATATGCAAACCCAAGGAAAAGTCAATTATCATTGCCTCACAAACTAGCCAACTTTCTTATAACGTATCGCAACACACCTCACACCACTATAGGCAGAACACCGGCTGAGTTGTTCCTAAAAAGACACCCGAGAACAAGATTTTCATTGTTAAAGCCCAACTTAGCACAAACGGTAGATGGAAAACAGAAGAGACAGAGCGAGAACCATGATAGAGGTAGGGTGAAAGACAGAAAGCTGGAGTTAAACCAAAAAGTTAAAGTGAAGAACCATTCATCACAAATGGCTAAAGTGGGTACCAGGAAGAGTAGTGAAATTATGTGGACCGCGCACCTATTTGGTCAGGATGTTTGAAAGTGGCAAACTCAGATTTGTTCATATTGATCATATCTTACCTACACAACAACAAACAACAAAACATACATTTATATAGCGCCTTTCACGTCGAGAGGACATCCCAAGGCGCTGTACAGTCAGGTAGGACAAGAGCAGGGTGGGAAGGATCAGGGCAGGATAAAGCATAGTAGGAAAAGTAACTGTATATTAGTGGGCGAAATTGTACACAAGTACAGGAAGAGTGGAGAGAAATGGATAAATCTAATGAACCAAATAGTTTTATACCAACAAACGAGTCAGTAATGGTAATAGAGAACTCAACAGAAAACCAGAATTCAAGTGTGAATGAAGGTGAGGATTTAGTTACAGGTGATAGTCAACAGAGCCTGACTGAGGAACTGGAGACTAGGAGTGAAAGTCAAGATGAATACCAGACTCGACACATGGCGGGTCCGAGTGCTACCATGAGTCCTAAAACTTTTGGACAGGGAAGGTATCCCGTTAGAAATAGGAAACCAGTAGTCAAGTTTGAATTTTGATTTGATGTATCACAGTTTAAACATGATATTGTACATAAATTGTATGTATGTATAAATTGTATGTAGTATCGTGTTTTGAATGTCAGTAATTATAACTTTTTCATAACTTCTTCATTAAGGAGGGAGAAGCTGTGATAGCGCCATCTAGTGACCAGTGTATATAAATGTAAATAAACCACATCATGTGTGCAGTCGGTTTCCAGAACATCAGAGCGTGAACGTGTGTGATACTTGTAGTCCCAGAGATATCACACTAATAATGACTTTTAGAATTGAAAGTGCAATGAACAGTATCACACATCAATGTCAGCTCTTGGACTTGTATCATATTATGTTTCTATCTCAGGGGCAATGTTTTGTAGCTGTGGATCCTGGGTGCTTTGCTTCAGGATTCGAGGATAGAATGGCGGATCTGCTCAACATTCACAGAAACTTGCAGCCAGTGAGTATCACCAATTACCGTTCAGTACACAGGGAAAACGCTGCAATGTTTTCAGGTCCCCAGTTTTAAAGTTCCACCAAATGAACCAGTAAAACCTGACTGCATTTGTGGAGTCCCAATAGCCTAGTGGTTAAGGTGCTCGCGCCCCAAGCCAGAGGACTCTGGTTTGATTCCCATGCTGGCGAAATGTTGGGCACGTTTCCTTACTCCACATGCCTCAGTTTACCCAGTGGTAAACAGCAGCCCAGTTGTTAGTCAATTTATGATCGCTTTCCTTTTGAGAGGTAATAATTCCCACCGCCCCCTCACTAAAAACATTTGTCATTCATTCCATGACTGTTCGTGGGACACCGCTTTGCACAATTCACCATTGCCTTTCGCCCACAAAATACACAGTCCATTCACTTTACAGTGTATCCTATGAAGCGCTTTAAGCTGCCTCAACCATGTGGTAAGGCTCTGCCAAATATCAAAGACAAGGTCTATTATTTCTTGTATGGGGTACAAGTGGTTTATAAAAACACTAGCTATTGTACAATTGAAACTTTGTTGAAAGAAAAGCCGATTTACAGATACACGATGAAGAGCCATAATGATGGGTTGATATTCTCTTGGAGTCTAAATGGTGTATGTGTCTTACTGCTGTGTCCTCAATAGTCTATACCACGGCATCCTGTGTTGGCAACTGGAGACCCAGAAAGAGAACACACTGCTCAGTGTTTAAAGTACGGAGGAATCCCCTATCACAAAAATGTCGTGCATTTCATGGTAAGTCTCCAATGGTAGGGTCCTGTTGGAATTAGACCAGCAAAATTGTCTAGTAATGATAATTACTAGTAAACTTCTCCACTGACCTCCACCCCACCCACCCATTCCTCTCTCTTTGAAGGTGACATGAACAAGCACAAAAGCACAAAAGAAACTCCCTTCTGCTGTTCGCATTGTGGGATCTTTTCCACTTGAAGAACAACAACAAAATTTCACTTCTAGGAGTGCCTTCATGTCGGGAGGACGTCACAAAGCGCTGAACAGTCAGGACAGGACCCGAGCAAGGGAGAAGCGTGGGGCAGGGGGGAGGTGCAGGAGAGAGTTAGGAGGGGAGGGAGAGAGTTTGGAGGCAGCAGAAGGCACGGTCGAAGAGGAAGGTATTGCGACCGGCCTTGAAGGAGAAGTGGGAGGACGCGAGGCGAAGGGACTGTGGGATGAAGCTCCAGAGTGTTGGAGCAGAGAAGCTGAAAGCCCGTCCGCCGATAATCAGGCGGGTCTTTCCCAGATCTGGGCTGAATGAGTTAAATGAATAGAATGTGATGTTGGATATAGCGAAGAGTTAAAAGAAAATCGGTCATTCAATCCACGACTGTTTGGCTGTATGCAGTTGGCTGCCACGTTTTGACCACAAAATACAGTCAGTCAACTTTACATTATATCCTGTGAAGCTCTTTGAGACGTCTGAGGATGTGATAAGGCACAGAATGCCATCAAATGCTAGGATAATTATTATTATCATCATGTATTTCAAAGACTTGCTCCGAAGATTTCAATTTCTTTCACTCACGACTCACTGTTAAACCTGTTCCTTTTGCAGAACGAGATGGCGAAGGAGCTCACAGTACCACAGCTTCCCGTCAATTGCACCGATCTCTGGTCTTAAGTGCTCTTTTGCCTTGAAAGTTTGGAGTCATCTCCCAGGAGATATTTGCGGTGGGGCTGAGGGGGTTTAATAATTAGACATTGTGTGTGTCTGTCAGCCTGTGTATGTATGTGTGTTCAACGCCACTGTAAAGTTGAGCATTAAAGTTCTCCATAAAAGGGCAGAAACAAAGGGAACTATTAAACGTTGAGTTAGTTAAAGACAAACCGTTTTGTTGCTCTTCTCTCTGCCTCCACCCCCTCAACCTTTTCTTTAGTTTCTGAAGCACTGATCTAACCTGAATTAGCCACTCTGTTAGCCCCCATACAGTATCTGCAATCAATGCATATTCTCAGGGTACTTTTGGAGTTATTGTTTGGTGGAGTTTGGGCTAGAAGTGTATTTTACTACCTGTTTCTATTTGCCTTACCCCACATGTAAAAATGTTTCCAGCAGTAAGCACCTTCAGACTTCTTTCAATGTGGGGATGTCTTAAGGGGTTACACCTTACCTGGAACCTTTAACAGAGATGCCACATCAGGTGGTTTCCAACAATTTGATAGTATTTACTGGAAAGATCATAAAAACGCCTGTGCACAAAGGTAACTCCGGGTTTAGACAACATCTATTCTACATCTTCAAACGTTTTCTATTAAAGAGAATCACATCAATTCACCTTAATAGGTCGGGCATTCTTCCTGAATAGGCAAGACAAACTAAACCAGGACTAACACACAACAAATTAATTTGATACGGTACCTTTTACATAATAATAATAATAAACCTTGCATTTGTTCTCAGGCTTTTCACGTTTTCTAGACATCTTAAAGGGCTTCACAGCACTTGTAAAGTGAATTGACTAAAGTGGGCAAAACGGGGCAGCCGATTGTGAACAGCAGTGTCCCACAAACAGTCATCGATTGAAATGACCAATTTATTATTGGGTTTTTAGGTTGTTTTTTTATCATTCCGAGGACATCTCACAGCACATCACAGCCTAGACCACGAGCTCAAAGTCCCTGACTCGGGACTTGAATTCACAACCTTCTGAGGGTTATGAGGTTGGCTTGTGCTGGGACTAGAACACACACAGAACCAACTATTAAAACATTAAACAATTGTACGACTAAATGGGATCGATCACCTGATATCACCATCAATTTAAAGTTTCAACAAAGTCCTACGAAACAACTGACAGGTGGTGGAGGCCGATTCAATAACAACTTTTAAAAGAGAGTTGACGTTTATTTGAGGAGGACAGGTTTGCGCGGTTATGGGTAGAGAGCTGGGGAGTGGGATTGAATTGCTCTTTTCAAAGAGCCACCACAGACTCGATGGGCTGAATGGCCTCCTTTTGTGCCGTAAGATTCTATGATTCTATGTTCTAAGTTCTTTTAAAACTGTACTTTTTTTTTCTACTTTTGGCCTATTTATTTCCTTTCTCATCATCCGCGCTCCTGTCCTTAGTGAAGAGAGAGCGGACACTGAGCTGCCACACAGATCAAACGGCCATTGAAAGCTACGTGTCCAACCATTGAGTAAGTCATCACAGAGTTGCAAGAATGTAACAGATCACTCTATGATCTACTTGTTTATTTCCTCCCCGTTTCACATGTTCCTTCCTCATCACCTCTCCCTCATTCTCTTCCCCTCCTCGCGCAAGCTCATTTTAAATCGTTTATGTCATCCTTCTTTGATTTCAAACAACTATGGTATATTATTTCACACCCCGATATCCTGTAGTACCTGTTCTGTGCCACCAGGTAATGCTGTAATGACCTGAGGTGGGACCAGATTTAAGTACAGATTTCACTGTACTGTGAGGAGACCACAGCGCTATACAGTGGTTGAGGTGGAGAATAGCAGCAAGAAGGACAACAGTAAAAAAAAGTCATAAAATAAAAATAACCTTTACAATTGATATTATGCATTATCACGCCTTCGAGACGTCTCAAAGCGCTTCCCAAGATATACTGTAACGTGAATTGACTGTACATAAGCGCTCTGAGACGCCGTCCGGTGTGGAGGGCACTATATAAATCGAAGTTGTTGTTGTACGTTTTGTGGGCGAAAAATGGCAGCCAATTCATGCTTGAAATTTGTTCTTTTTGAGGAATTATTATCAGGCGTGTGGAGTAAGGAAACTTGCAACAAGCTATTGAAACCCACTTGTGGGACGTCCTCCTGACGTGAAAGACACTATAGAAATGTAACTTTGCTGTTGTTGTTTACTGATAATAATAATAATAATCCTTGTATTTGATAAAGCGCTTTATCACATCGCTGTGAGGGATATAAACCTTTCGATGAGATGTTAACCCCCAGGGCCCGTCTGCCTGTTCAGGTGGACATTGAAGATCACGTAGCACATTCAAAAAGAGAGGGGAGATTCTCTCAGAATCCCAGTCAATCATCCACCAAAGTCAAGGCTGCTTGTGGGACATTGTCCGTGAAATGAAGCTCTACAAAATACCCAGTCACTACGCTTCACAGAAAGACCCTGAAACACTTTGAGATGTTTCAAAGTGAAACTACATCAAATGGAAGAATTACTATCATTATCATTGTCATGTGGAGGTCCTGTAGCTCAGTGATTAGAGCACTCGCCTTACAAGCGTGAGACCTGTGTTCCAATCCAGGCAGCTCAGGGCAAATCCTTGGGTAAGTTTCCGTACTCCACACACCTAATAATAATCCGTCCAAAAAAAATCACAATAATAAAAATCGGTCATTTCAATCCACGACTGTTTGTGGGGACACTGCTGTACGCAATTGGCTGCCGCATTTCGCCCACCAATATACAGTCAATTCACTTTACAGGTGCCCCGCGCCAACCACGGTTTTTTCTACCGTGAATTTCATGTATCCACGGTTGCCTCTCTGCAACAACCTTTTCCGACCGCGACAGTGAGTTTTGCGTATCCACGGGTTTTAACACTAACACTAGCGTGGCTGAAGGAGGCGAGAGAGAGTAGAGAGATAGTGAGCGGCTACCCAGTGTTGGCGGATTGGGCAGGACCACTCGTGTTTCTGTTGTACTGTGTGCGGAAACAAAAGCCTGCCAAATAAAATCTAAACCTGTAAAACTTTGGCCATCCTACTTACTAGCTATAATATTGGACTACTTTGGGGGATGGGGGAGAACTAGTATTTGGTTGACTTTGAGCTACAAAACAACAACAACAACAACAACAACAACAAAATGACATTTGTATAGGGTAGGAACTGCCTGGGTTCCAGGGACAGTGGGACATGGGGCAGGCTCAGTTGGGATGTTTGTCTCTGAGTTAGTGGCAGACAGACAGTGTGTGAGTTTGCTCATCCGATCAGCTGTTCCCGGCGGGTCCAGGAACTTGTTGTGAAACTGGCAGCCCTCCCTCATTTGAATGACAAGTGTTACTGGTAATAAACGCGCGTCAAATTGCTTGTACACTTGGCTAGTGGACATCAAGCCTCAAAGCCGGGTGGACAACTTTACTGAACAAGGAGTTTCGTGAAGCATCAGTTAAACATGGCAAGGTATTTAAACCCCGCGACGGGTAGAGAGTGATATCTGTGCAGAGAGAGGAGGAGGGAGAGGGGTGAGAAAGATGGGGGGAGAGAGGGCGGGTGGGGGGAGAGAGGAATGGGGAAGAGAGGTGGGAAAGGATGGAGAGAGAGAGAGAGAGAAGGGTCATGGGGAGAGAAAGTCGATGGGTGGGTGGGTGGGTGGGAGAGGGATGGGGGGGAGGCGGATGTGGGAGAGGGAGAGAGATGGGGGGGAGGCGGATGTGGTAGAGAGATAGGAACGAGAGATAGGAACGAGAGATGGAAGTCTACCTGTTTTTTTCCGCCTGGTTTCCAAATACCCCCCTCCCGCAAAAGATGGTCTGTGGGGCTTGAAATCGAGAGAAAGAGAGAAAAACAAAACAGCTTTTCAGGTGTATGTGAGGTTAGTTTGGGCTCCTTCTCCTATGTGCCAATATTACGAATCTCTGGGTCTCAGAGCGCAAATAGGTGTGTTCATTAACCCCAGTATGTGGTACTTGGGAGTCGAACGAATCGGTTTTGTGTGTGTGTCTGTGTGTGTCTGTCCGGGAAGCAAAGATTCTCGATTAATTATTGAAAAAAACACAGATGTTTGCTTTCTTCTATGTGGCAACATTTCGCTAAAATGCAGTTTTCGTTGAGTGAGCGACTTGTCCCGCGTTTCGCTAAAAACGCGTTTCTTAACTAAATCTGTCTAGGAACCATTGCCGAAAATAACCATCACCCACTTCCTTGTCAGTGTCTGTCAGCTCTTGTGACTTGGAGCTCACACACAGTGCTATTGAGTCCCCGCTCCCCAGACAGAGATCTGGAATATAGCAACACAGGACTCGGCTTCTTATGTGACAGTAAATAATGTAGACCCCAGATATTACAGGTCGGGCTGAAGCCTTAAATGTAACAAAATTACATCCGTAGAGCGACCTTCACGTCAGGAGGACGTCCTGAGGCGCTGAACAGTCAGGTCGGGACCCGAGCAAGGAAGGAGGGGCTGGGTGGGGAGGAGGGGCGGGACAGAACCTTGAAGGTTGAGGTGGGAGGAGGATTGTGTGGTCCATGGTGTGGAATGTGGCGGAAAGGTCAAGGGGGATGAGGAGGCAGAGGGAGCCCCTGGTCACAGATGGTCAAGGTATCATTAGTGACTTTGACCAGAGCAGTTTCTGTGCTGCGGGCAGAGCGGAAACCTGATTGGAGGGGCTCGTGGAGGGAGTGGGATGAGAGAAAGGAGGTTTCGCCCTGACCCTCCAGGAATCGAACCCACGTCTCTTGCTTGCAAGGCGAGTGCTCTTTCTACTGAGCTATGGACATTTTTAGGGGGAGTAATAATCTCTTTAAAAAAAATTGGGATCACTGAATCCATGACTGTTTGTGTCACGCTACTGTCCAGTTTTTCCCATAAATATACAGGCAATTTTGAACCCAAGTTGGGATCAGGATTGGGGAGAGTGGGAGAGGGTGGGGAGGTTCTTGAGGCAGAACTTGAAGGAGGCTAGGGAAGGGGCGAGGTGGAGGGCTTGTGGGATGGAATTGCACACGTTGGGGGCAGAGGAGCTGGAAAACTCATCCGCCGATGGTGGGGCAGTGGGTTGAGGGACGTTGGAGCCAGCTGAGCAGAGGGAGCGGACAGGTTGTTAGGGGGGGAGTTAGGAGATGGCAGAGGTAGGGTGGGGAAAGGCCACGGAGGGCCTTGAAGGTGAGGACCAGGATCTTGAATTGAATCCTCTGTGAGATGGGAAGCCGGTGGAGTTGGGTGAGAATGGGGGAGGTTTGCGGAGTTTGGAACTGGAGAGGGTCACTGGATGTAAATGTTTGTTCTACTAAAATGCAAATGTGTTGTGCCTTCAGGTGCTCAGCTGATTCTTTGGCAACTCTTTACCACGCCCCTCTCTCTCCGCCCTGTATTGAAGTCAGACACAATTATATACATTCTCCTGTTGAAACACATTCGTCACTAGGGCTACAAGAGCACAAAGCTCTTTACCTCCCTCAGTCCTCGCTGTTTCCAGGAATAATCAAGTTTGTCGCTGATAAATCCTGTATTAGGTTGCAACCCTCATGGGAGGGGGCCATAATTTCCAGATGCCAGGAAATTAATAATAATATAGACATTTGATTTATCGCCTCCCAATTCATCAATCTATCTCACGACACTTCACATGATGCACTGTAAAGTGGATTGACTGGCTTAACTTGTCATCCGGCTGTCAATATTGATACATACGCCTAATCCGCCACTCTGAACAACTCATAACTGAACTTTTCCCTTGGAGTGACAAGTTATCAGGAGTTTACTGGGAAGAGCTCTATAGAAATGCAAGTTGCTGTCGTTACTAAACACACGTTTCATCCACAAAATACACAGTCACTATATTTTATATATATATTCTGTGAAGCGCTTTGAGACATCTCAACAAATGATAATGCGTTCCGTCAAATACAAAGATTGTTATTATTATTGGTTCTACACATCCGTGCTAAGAAGCTGAGAGAACTCAGACAACGTTTAATCTCATTGGAAGGAACGTCAAGCCTTCAAGTCACTAGGACTATCCTCCAATTTAAGGCTTTAGCTTAAATATAATAAAAATTTACAGTTAAACAGTGCCTCTCCTGTCAGCACAATGTTCCAAGTGGCTGGACCATTCAGGGTTTGGACCCAAGCTGGGAGTGGGGGTTGGGGATGTGTGGGGGGAGTAGATGGCCGAAACTACTGAAGAGGAAGATCGTGAGATGGATCTTGAAGGAGGCGAAGAAAGGGTCTTTGTGAGAGCCAGCTGTACGCAATTGGGTGCCGCATTTCTCCCAAAATATACACAGACTCTACACTTTACAGTGTATATATAGTAAAACCTTGTTTATCTAGTACCCAACCAACCGGCATACTCAACCAACCGGTATCTCCCAATCGTAATGGGACATTTGGGACATTCGCGGTATGCTAACTTATTAAAGTTACTGAACGCTAGAATGCTTTTTCACCAATCATTTTACCAAATGTACTGGAATGCTTTATTGGTAAGTATCCATACAATGTTCTGCTATTATTTAGTCTATTATTAATATGATATGTTTTAAAATAAGTTAATTTTTTTGTAGGATTTTCGGCAACTTGCCGCTCAAATGTCCAGCCTATTTGACGAACCAGCATATTTAAGGTCCTGAAGGTGCCGGACAATGAAGATTTTACTGTACTTGGAAGCATGTTGAGCCGTGTTGAAGATGAGATGAGGCGCTATATTCAAATGCAAGGATTATTATTATATTATTAAGGGACAAGTCAATGGAACTCCAGTTTGGAAGTCCAGAAGGAGGGGACAGATAAGCTGAGAGCCAGGCCTCCAATGGTAAAGTGGTTGGCAACAACAACAACTTGCATTTATACATGGGGTAGCTTCTGGCAGCGTCTGACAACGAGCCAGGTGGAGAGGGAGGTGACTGTAAGCATGATCCAAAAAGAAGGTCTCCTGGCAGGATTTGAAGATGGGGAGGAAGGAAGGCGGAGGGATTCATGGAGAGAGTTCTATAGTTTCAGGGAGGTAATAGCTGAAGGTACGGCCACCAGTGATGGAAAGAAGCATAATGGACAAATGAAGGACATGATGCAGGCTGGTGCCTGGTGTGTGGATAGAGCAGCCAGGATGATAGGGTTAATAGGATCAGAGTGCGGCAATCACAGCCGCAAGGAATTGGCTTCATTATATAAGTGCTTGGGGGGAAGAATCCTGCTGGGACACGTTAATAAAATGGCATCAATTGCGTTTATCACGCCATTAGTTTGAACAAGTTTCAAAGCTGAGGAGATGTGTAACTTATGTCTGTCTCTGCACGCTTTCTTTAGCTCTCTCCCCCCTCCTCCTTTTCCCTCACTGCTTGGCAACGCTGCCATGAAGCACTTTGAGACGTTCGTACTGTATTAATGCTACTTATTATGCCCAGCTGCTGAGGGAACTCAAATTTCCACGATAACAATAGCAGTGAGAGTTCAGGTAGCATCTTTACTGAAGTGTAAAGTACACAAACAACAATCAAAGTGGCCAATTTGCACTACAGATAATCGCTACTCTGCACACCTCTCTACCTTTCTGATCTCCTCGTTCCCCACTCCACAGTTCAGCTGGCTCTGGCCTCCTGCACATCCCCACATACAACCAAAAAATGAACAAACAACTGATCCCATAGGACTGGACGCAATTTGCAAACAAATTTAATAATAGTATTAGTCCACAAAGTAGACAGTCAATTAACTTTACAATATATTCTGTGAAGCGCTTTGAGGTATCTTGAATATGTGATAAGGCGCTATATCAAATGCAAGGATGATTATTATTATATTATTCCTAATAAATCACAGCAGTGCACAGCAGTGTCCCATAAACAGTCTTGGATTAAGTGACCACATTTTTATTTATGGGGTTATTACCCCAGAGAGCGATCCGCCAATCGACTAACAACCGAATTCCATCTTACTGCTTGATAAACAGAGGTGAGCGGAATGAGAAGATTTGCCTCAGGTTTTGCCCCAGCCAGGAATTGAACCTAGGCCCTCGCACTCTGAGACAAGTGGAATTTATGGAATTCACTGCCTC
Organism: Hydrolagus colliei; assembly: GCA_035084275.1. NCBI lineage: Eukaryota > Metazoa > Chordata > Chondrichthyes > Chimaeriformes > Chimaeridae > Hydrolagus > Hydrolagus colliei. The sequence continues at coordinate 12,753,879 of CM068757.1, read as the reverse complement.
TGAAGGCTGTGGCTGTCCCTGAACATTTTCAAGGCTGAGACTGATAGATTTTTTTTAAATAGAGGGATTGGGGGATATGGGGATGGGGCAGCTAATTAGAGTTAGGTCAGAAGATCAGCCATGATCTTATTGAATGGCGGAGCAGGCTTGAAGGGCCGAATGGCCTACTCCAGCTCCTAATTCTTATGGTCTTATGGAGTGCTCTAAACAATTCGCTACAGGACTCCACAGCAATCTTTGTCTTACACCCTCTGGAATTAGACAAGCCGGGTGCATCCCTCCAGCGAGAGAGTGTACATTCTGTTCCAGACACAGGGAAATTTCCAGCTGGAGATGGCTTGCTTATGTGGAACTCTAAGTCTGAATAAATCTATAAATTTAAGCATAGAGATGAGATTCAGCATGTGTCAGATACCCAGCTGACTTAAAAAAAAAAAAAACGTTTTCGTTTCATATAGCGTCTTTCCGTCAGAAGGACATCTCAGGCTTTTCGCAGGATTGTACTATAAAGTGTAGTGACTGTGTTGCGTAGCAAAACATGAGAGATTGTGCAGCTAAGGCAATAGTGGATTGCAAGGGCCGATTGTGCACAATGGGCTTTCTGGTAATGTGCCAAGCTTGGTGTTTACATGAGATTAAATTCACATGACTGAGAAGAGTTTTAAGAATAATTACAATGGTGTGTAATTTGCTCATAAAGCAGCTTCCCTGGACCAGAAGATCCCTGGAACGTTGGACCACCTCAAAGACCTACAATGATACATTATATGCGGCAAAGTTTTACCTATTGATGCTCAGTTCACAATAATAAGTTACTTCAACAGAATAATAAATCAAAACACCTTTCAAATCGGGAGGACGTTTCAAAGTGCTTCACTGGATGTACTATGAAGTGAAGGTACTGCGTATTTGCCACAATCCGGGCAGGTCAGGGTGAAACCTTGGGCAAATTTCCTTACTCTACATGCACGCCTAATAATCATCCCTCAAAAAAAAATAAATTAGTCATTTCAATCCACGACTGTTTGTGGGACACTGCTGTGTGCAATTGGCTGCCTTGTTTTGCCCAGAAATATAGTCAATTCACTGTACCGTATATTCTGAGAAGCACTTTGAGATGTCTAGAAGATGTGAAAAACGCTATGTCAAATGCAAGGATTATTATTATTATTAGTTGTACTGCGAATGTGGCAGCAAATGTGCGCAGGTCAGGGACTTTGCTGAGACACTGCTGTGTGCAATTGGCTGGCGTGGTTCGCAGGCTCAATGGACTACGACTGCAACAACGACGAGAAATGAATAAACCTTGCATTTGATACTGTGCCTTATCACAACGTTGACATCCCAAAGCACTTCACAGAGTATATATAGTACAGTGGATCGACTGTATATTTTGTGGGTGAAAGTTGGCAGATATTTGGGCACAGCAGTCATGGATTGAATGAATCATTTTTTTGGGAGTGATTATTACCCCCGGAAAATAAGCTGCCAATTAACTAACAACCTACTCACTGCAAGGTAAACATGTTGAGTGAGGAAACTTGACTAAGGTTTCACCCTGGCCAGGAATCGAACCCAGGTCCTCTCGCTTGTGACACAAGGCACTGGGTAGTGTGTTGGAGCCATTCACTGGAACTCCCTGTCGTACGCAATACGGTTTAACATTAAGAATGTTTATCGATGTGTTTGTCTTACAGATGCCTTATTTCCATAAAAGACGTGCACACCTTTGTCCAGTCCTGCATGACTGCGGTGGGGACAAAGCCCGAACATGCCAAGGCCCTGGCAGATGTGCTGGTGGATGGTGACCAGAAAGGTCACTTCAGCCATGGACTGAACAGGCTAGGTAGGTTGGTTGGTTGGTTGGTTGGTTGGTTTGTTGGTTGGTGATGAAGAATCCTATACAGTATCTCCCCCATGCCATAATTGCCATTAATCCAAAGCCTTCAGTTTGTTTTCTCTGCTTTTTGCAAAACTCTCCTGCTCATTTTCTTCCTCCCAACCTCAACTCCTGTCAGCTAACAGGTGGTTGGGTTTTGTGTGTGTGTGCACGTATGTGTTTCCAAAACCCGTATCAACCACAGCACATAGAGAGTTGACGGTCTCAAGATCCTTTCCCCTTCCCTCCACCATCTTCCGATTGAGCCTTAAAACCTTCCTCTCCATCTGTGCTTATGCTCTCCTCCCTACTTCTCCTTAACCCCCTTGGCTCAGTGTCGTGCTCTACCACTGTCAAGCTCTCTGGGACACTACCCTGAGTGAGGGGCGCTACGTGCAAGTGGTTGTTGAGCGCCTCCGCCAGAACAAAGCCAAGTCATTCTGAGAATAAATACTTCCCACAACATCTCGATTTACCTCCTACATGCTCATGCCCAGCCACGCTTGTGTTTCAGACATGTACGTGAACGATATTCGGTCCGGGATTTGCGCCAAAGATGGAGAACCAGCAGTCATGAAGTCAACCGTGGCCACAGCTCTGGTGGATGGCAAGAACCTGCTGGGGCCAGTGGTGGGCAACTTCTGCATGCAATTGGCTATCAAGAAGGCCATGGGTGTGGGCATAGGCTGGGTGGTTGCCTATGGTGAGTATCGAGATTACCCTAAACAAATAAATTATGTTTTGCTGTTTGTTTCCCAGCCCCCACCTCCCCCGCCACCCCTCCACCACCCATCTCTTCCTTAACTCCTTCCCTCAAGATCAATTGACCACCTACTCTGCCCACTCACATCGTTAGTCTCACCAACACCCACTGGATGGCTTCCCAAGTGTTCCCAGTTCCCGTTGCCCACAGCACAGCTCAAACACTGAACGGACACTTTTGTTGCAGGCTCCAACCATTTTGGCGTGGCCAGCTATTACTCTATGCAGGCACTGAAACACAATTTAATCGTAAGTATGGCAGCCTAGCATTCACCCACCTGCATCCAACATCTGTACATCGTCTATACATCGACGCATCTCTCTTGCTGGCCGGAGACCCATTCCTTTTTTTCGTCTCTCATGATAGGGGATGAGCTTCACGAACACCTCTCCATTAGTCGTGCCAACCAGGGCAAAAGAGGTAACATGTTTTGTCTTTACTTCAATGGAAAACCCATATCAACCTGTCCACTTCCTCCACTTAGCATGCGCTGGCCTGCTCCATGTCCCCAACCCTGCCAGCTCTGCCATGTCTTTTGGGCCTTCAGCTTTTCTGCCCCTGCCTCTCGGACTCAATTCCGGAATCTCTCCAGCCTTGCCCCATCCTTTGCCTCCCTCAAGGCCCGACTTTCCCCCCTTTGAATTGTGCTTTCGCCCACACTCCACTCGATTCCAACTCTCAGCTCTGGTGCAAACTCTTTAACCATTCACAGCCTTCGGACGTGCTCTCGACACAAACGTCGCTATAGAAATGTCATGTTGTTGTTGTGCATTCCACCTTTACCCACTGTCTGTTGCTCATGGCCAGTGCACCCTCGGGACCAATCCTATAAGTGTTGCTGCCCCAGCCATGGATCAGAAGAACTTTGTTCTGGATATGGCCACATCAGCTGTTGCTTTGGGAAAGGTAAGTGAAGAGATTCGAGTGGTGGGGGTGGGAAAAGAGAGAGGGAAGTTGCTTAAATTTAAGTGAGCTAAATCAAATTACAACACTAGGTCAACTGCTTGCATTGGAAATTAGTCAACAGGTCAAGAATAATAATGTATCCGGTTAAATTAGAGCATTTGCATTAAAAGTGAGAGACTTGGGTTCAATTCCAGGCAGGGCAAAACCTTGGGCAAGTTTCCTTGCTCCACAGTAATTGGTCATTTCAATGCAAGACTGCTGGTGGGACACAGCTGTGTGCAATTGGCTTCCGGGTTTTGCCCACAAAATATACAGTCAATTCACTTTACAGTATATTCTGTGAAGCGCTTTGAGACGTCTAGAAGATGTGAAAAGCACTGTATCAAATACAAGGATTATTATTATTAATGCTATTAAGTGTTTCAGTTTGTTTCTCAACCCACACAGACCCACCCACATCTCGCTAAATATGTAAAAATATTTTGTACAGTAACATACAAGCCACACCTGGCTCCATATAATTACAATGTGAGCATCGAGCTGTCTGGTTGATTATTGCAGCACCCTTTGTGTCACACAGTGCACAGAATTATCGGTTCCAACTCTAGTCTGTGAAGAGATATTGAGTTAATTTGAGGCAGGGCTGCTGGGATTATCCTCTCATTGCCCACTAGAATATAATAATAATAATCCTTGCATTTGATACAGCGCTTTTCACATTTAGACGTCTCAAAGCGCTTCACACACTATACAGTAAAGTGAAATTAACTGTATATTTGTAGGAGAACCGCTGCAGCCAATTGCGCAGAGCAGTGACCCACAAACAGTCGTGGATTGAAATGACCAATTTATTATTGTTGTTTTTTTCCTTGGAGGATTATTATCAGGTGTGTGTGTGTGGAGTAAGGAAACTTGCCCAAGGTTTCACCCTGACCTGCTGGGAATGGAACCCAGGTCTCTCGCTTGTAAGATAAGTGCTCTAACCACTGAGCCACAGGACTCCGCATTAAGTTGGGTTTTGTGTCAATCTCTCTCTTTCCTTGTCACGCAAGCGCGCACACCTCAACACGTCGGATTTCGTGAGTGGATGTGTTGTGTGTGTAAGGGTGGGGGGGCTGTGTGGGAGTACAGGACGTATGTATACAAGGGGTATTAGTCTTTGGGGGAAGGTCACTTCCTGGGATATAATTGCAACAAAGCAGCAATTGAAAATGGTTTTGCATTAAATTTCAGAGAACAGGTTGTGGTTAATTGGTTAATCTAGTATATTGTCAAAGATCTGAACATACTGGTTTGATTATCCATGATATGCGCAGAACATAACATCAAAAGAAACTGGTTTTGAATTACACTTCATCAAAAGATAATACCTTTTGAATTGTTTTCTTCTGTATTGGCTCATTGGTGCTGCAACAAATTAGTATTCTCTAATGCAGTGGTTCTCAAACTTTTTCCAGTAATGTACCCCGTGTTCATTTTCATCATTATCGTGATCCAACCACATACACACACACCCCTCATTCCACTTGCATTTTATGACCAAGCTTTTCTTATACTGTACAGTATAACAAAATAACTACCACATACAAAACGAGGGGAATAACAATTAAATATACAATTTCGAAGGGTATAAAACGCTAAATAAGAGAGCTAAATAAATCAATGTACCACCACCTGTACCTCCTGGAAGTAGTTTTGTACCCCCGGGGTACATGTACCCCTGGTTGAGAGCCGTTGCTCTAGTGTACTCGGAAGTAGCATTTGCAGTCCTGGATATAAATATACTGGTCACTGAGGTAAGAATGGAGTAGATTGATGATGTTTTGTTGCAACTAGCAACAAAACCACTGTAGCTCAGTGGTTAGAGCACTCACCTTACAGGCGTGAGACCTGTGTTTCAAATCCAGGCAGGTCAGGGCAAAACCTTGGGCAAGTATCCTAACTCCACACACATGTGCCTATTAATAATCCCTCAAATAAAACAATAATAAAATTGGTCATTTTCATTCCGTAACTGTTTGTGGGGGCACTGCCGTGCACAATTGGCTGCCGCGTTTCACCCACAAAATATACAGTCAATTAACTTTACAGTATACTCTGTGAAGCGCTTTGAAATGTCTAGAAGTCGCGAAAACCGCTATATCAAATGCAAAGATTATTATTATTATCTTCAGAAGAAATATTAAACTGAGGTCCTCTCTCACAAGAATGCTCCTGTGAGAGAGGATAGAGTTTCTCCAGATGTCCTGGCTGCCAATCCCCATTCCCCATGACTTGATAAGTCACTGTATCAAACGCAAGGATTATTTTGTTTATTGTTTTGCTGTGCCGTTGCCACTAGGTGGAGCTGCAGCAGAGACGAGAGGAAAAGGTGCCCATGGGATGGGGGAGCGATTCTGAAGGGATATCAACCAGCGATCCTGCCAGGATCCTGCAGGGTGGGGGCCTCCTACCCCTCGGTGGGATGGAGTCCACAGGTAAGAAGAGACGTTTACAAGCCGGTCTTAGCTACGACTAACAAAATATTAAACAGGCTCCTCGCTGGTGGATACATCATTGGCCAGACATTTTTTCTCATGCCAATTAGCTCCTTTCCGCCCCGGAAGGAAATTATGACTCCCAACTCCCCTTCCACCAGGGCACTGTTTCAAATGGATCACACTCCCCAGTTTGAAACTCTAAGAATCAACATTGAGCACTCCCAGGTGCAGAACAATCCCGTCAGTTGGGTCCTTAGAGCACTTGCCTCGCAAGCGAGAGACCTGGGTTTGATTCCCGGGCATGATGAAATGTTGGGCAAGTTTCCTTGCTTCACAAACCTCTGTTTCCCTAGTAGTACGTGAGAACTGGTTGTTATTCGATTGGTGGATTGCTTTTCCCGGGATAATAAATAATCACTTTCTAAAAATTGGTCGCTCAATCCATCATGGTTTGTCACACATTCGGGAGTGCAATTGGCTGCTGCTTTTCACCCACAAAATATACAGGTGCTGTATCAAATGCAAGGATTATTATAAATGAGTTGAAGGTGCCTAAATCCATCAATCATCACACGCGAGTTAGACCGGGATTGCTAACCACCATCGGCAGGCGAGCCTTCAGCCACTCTGCTCCCAACCTTTGCAATTCCATCCGTCTCGCCCCCTTCCAAGCCTCCTTCAAGTCCTGCCTCAAGACCCTCCTTTTTGACTGCACTATTAGTCACCCGCTTCCCTTCCACCATTCCCAATCCTGACACCAGCTCAGGTCCGAAACACTGACTGTCCAATACCTTTGGACATCCTCCTGACCTGAAAGGAAATATAAATGTAATTTTGTTGTTGTTGTTAGTATAATGACCAGTTACAGACGGGCAAAGGCGTTGGTGTATAACCTTCTTTCACACATTGCCATGGCGATACCCTGTGTGAGTGGCGCTATATAAATTGTTGTTACCATCCTCTGAATCCCTGAATGCGTTCCTCCTGTTTTTCTACCAAATGTTCCATCTGTAGCTGTACATGAGATTGTAAAGGCTGCCTGCCACATTGTGGTGAAACAGTTCCAACTTGTTTCATTCTGATCAAATGAAGATCACAAGGCGGATTGGGATGAACCAGGAAGGCACTTTGGCCTATCCGATCCAGGAATCCTTCTGGTGTTCCCTTCCTACCGCCTGAAAATTGGGATTTATTTTGCAACCTGTAGCTCCTGTAGCTCAGTGGTTAGAGCACTCGCCTTACATGCATGAGACTTGTATTCGAAGCCAGGCAGGTCAGGGCGAAACCATGGGCAAATTTCCGTACTCCACATGCCTAATAATAATCCCTCCACAAATCCTCACAATAATAAAAAATTATCATTTTCAATCCGCCACTGTTTGTGGGACACTGCTGTGCGCAATTGGTTGCCCCATTTCACCCACAAATATACAGTCAATTCACTTTACAGTATATTCTGTAAAGCACTTTAGATTATATTTAGACGATGATAAAACGTGAAATGCGCTATATCAAATGCAAGGATTATTATAATTACAGTATTATTATTATTCAGCTCAAGAGAGTTCTTAATGAAGTCCGTTTGAAGTCCAGCGCTTTGGGACGTCCTCCCGACGTGAAAGGTGCTATACAAGTACAATTTTGTTGTTGTTGTTGTTTGCCATTCCTCCCAGATTTTTTTTAAGAAAAACAACAAATTGTATTTATACAATGCCCCGTCCCGAAGGCTGCCGTCCCAGAACACTTGAGAGTAGTGACTCTGAGCTGGGAGAGGGGTTGGTGACCAGGTCAGAGAGGAAGGTCTTCAGATGCGACCTGAACATGGGGAAGGAAGGGACAAGGCGGACAGATGGAAGAAGAGATGGTTCCAGAGATTCGGGGCTTAGTGGCTGAAACCAACAACAACAAAATTATATTTATAGAGCGCCTTTCACGTCGGGAGGATGTCCCAAGGCGCTGAACAGTCAGGTCGGGACGCGAGCTAAGGAGAGGGGGTGGGGGGTAGGCGGGAGGGGCCTGAGAGAGTTAGGAGGGGAGTTGGAGAGGTGGGAGGGCAGCAGAAAGCATGGTCGAAGAGGAGGTTCTTGAGACCGGCTTTCAAGGAGACGAGGGAGGGAGGGAGGCGAAGGGACTGTGGGACGGAGTTCCAGACTGTGGGGCAGAGAGGCTGAAAGCCTGTCCTCCAATGGTAGGGGAGGTCGGGCGGGGGACATGGAGCACCCGGAGCCCACTGAACGGAGGCAGCGTGGCGGATCATAGGGGGACAGCAGGTCTGAGAGGTAATGGGGGAGCACAGGGCCGTGAATGGCCTTGAAGGTGAGGACCGATAGTGGAACGGAGGAATCGAAAAAAAATCGAGAGGAAAATAAAGGAAAGGTCGTTTACCAATTGACTTTCACCCTCCAAAAGGGATATTTATCTGTGCACCGTCAGTTAAGAAATTCAGTAAAACTTGCACAAGTCTAATTGGGTTGTGAATGATATAGTCCACTAAGTCACGTTATATTCAAGACTTGATATTCTAAGCACGTTTGACATGGCTCTTTGCACAAGTTCTATTATATGTCAGATCCCACCAATGTGGTTAATGTGAGAATTACCTTTTGGCCCTCACTGGGTGTACCTGAAAGTGACCAGTTACCTCTCCTTTGCATTGGTTCTGCAGGTGGCTATAAGGGTTACGGATTGGCCATGATGGTCGAGGTTTTTTGTGGTATCCTCTCAGGATCACATTACAGCAACAACATCCGACCTTGGAAGTCCAAGACTGGTCAAGTTGCAGACCTGGTGAGTGACTCCCATGACGAGCTTTAGAACCTGCACTGAGTACAAAGAGGTACAACACTGTAGTTCTTTGTACAGTATTTGGGTGGATATCTGTGGAGTCCCGTAGCTCAGTGGTTCGAGCACTCGCAAGCAAGAGGACCCGGGTTTGATTTTTGGGCTGAGGTTAAATGTTGGGCAAGTTTCCTTACTCCACACACCACTGTTCACCTTGCAGTAAGTGGGAACCTGGTTGTTAGTCGATTGGCACATGTGGTTAATGTGAGAATTACTTTTTGGCCCTCAATGGGTGTACCTGAAAGTGACCAATTGATCAATTGGCAGATCAATGTTCTGGGGGTCATAAGCCTTTAAAAAATAAGTGGTCGATCAATCCACAACTGTTTGTGGGACGCCGCTGTGCGCAATTGGCTGCCGCATTTCATCCACAAAATATATAGTCAATTCACTTTTATTATATATTTTGTGGAGCCCTTTGAGACGTTTTGAAGATGTGATAAAGTGCCATATCAAAGTAAGGATTATTATTATTATTTGTGTGTAAACATAAATATTCCCCCTCCTCCCCCACCCCCACCTCCCCCCACCCCATTACTAGCAACATCCATTTTTATCAAATCCTTTGGGAAACTTAAACACCTTTATTAATGTCAGTCAGCTCAACAACTAACTTGGATTTATATAGCGCTCTCCACACTGGACAGGGTCTCAGAGCCCTTCTCTGGGGGGCAAAGCACTAACCTGTCCAACCTCTGAGATTTGCACCCACTTGTCCCCAATAACAACCATTGTTCCACATGAAGGAAGAACATTTTACTACGAATGACTGTTGAAACAGAATCCATAATAGCATGCAAGTGGAAACGGGATAAATACTTGTAAACTAACATTGAACGGGGTGGACTGAAGCAAAAAGCTCAAAGCAAGCATTGGAATCGCACATTATTAAACGTCCAATAATTCTACGTTACTAATAATGAATTTTAGAATTGAAAGTGCAATGAACAGTATCACACATCAATGTCAGCTCTCGGACTTGTATCATATTATGTTTCTATCTCAGGGGCAATGTTTTGTAGCTGTGAATCCTGGGTGCTTTGCTTCAGGATTCGAGGATAGAATGGCGGATCTGCTCAACATTCACAGAAACTTGCAGCCAGTGAGTATCACCAATTACCGTTCAGTACACAGGGAAAACGCTGCAATGTTTTCAGGTCCCCAGTTTTAAAGTTCCACCAAATGAACCAGTAAAACCTGACTGCATTTGTGGAGTCCCAATAGCCTAGTGGTTAAGGTGCTCACACCCCAAGCCAGAGGACTCTGGTTTGATTCCCATGCTGGCGAAATGTTGGTCAAGTTTCCTTACTCCACATGCCTCAGTTTACCCAGTGGTAAACAGCGGCCCAGTTGTTAGTCAATTTATGATCGCTTTCCTTTTGGGAGGTAATAATTCCCACCGCCCCCTCACTAAAAACATTTGTCATTCATTCCACGACTGTTTGTGGGACACTGCTTTGCACAATTCATCATTGCCTTTCGCCCACAAAATACACAGTCCATCCACTTTACAGTGTATCCTATGAAGCGCTTTAAGCTGCCTCAACCACGTGGTAAGGCTCCGCCAAATATCAAAGACAAGGTCTATTATTTCTTGTATGGGGTACAAGTGGTTTATAAAAACACTAGCTATTGTACAATTGAAACTTTGTTGAAAGAAAAGCCGATTTACAGATACACGGTGAAGAGCCATAATGATAGGTTGATGTTCTCTTGGAGTCTAAATGGTGTATGTGTCTTACTGCTGTGTCCTCAATAGTCTGTACCAGGGAAGCCTGTGTTGGCTGCTGGAGACCCAGAAAGAATACACATCGCACAGTGTGTAAAGAACGGAGGAATCCCCTATCACAAAAATGTAATTAAATACATGGTAAGTCTCCAATAGTACTAATTTACGTTCCTCTAACCAGTTTGGATTCTTGTAAACACGGATACTTTGGCAGACAGGGGGCATTAACAACAACAACAACTTCGATTTATACAGCGCCCTCCACGCCGGACGGCGTCTCAGAGTACTTCACAATAGTGGATCCCGGTTCCGAGCCAGGGGCAGGGGAAGAAAGGTGACCAAAGGCGCGGTCGAAGAGAAAGGTCTTTAACTGTGACCTGAAACTGAGAAGCGGGCCCGAGGCAAAGGGAGTGAGGGAGGGAGCTCCAGTGCCTTGGGACATAGTGGTTGAAGGCACGGCCGCCGAGGGTGGAGCGGAGGATTCGGGGGACAAGGAGCAGGCCAGACCCGGTGGAGCGAACGCCACGGGTGCTGGTTTGGGGAGAGAGGAGATCAAAGAGATAGTGGGGGTGCAGAGGGGTGGAGGGATTTGAAAACAAGGGTGAGGATCTTGAAGTTGATCCTCTCAGGGACAGGGAGCCAGTGAAGTCTGGCAAGGGATGAGAGTTGGGAGGGCAGCAGAAGACACAGTCGAAGAGGGGGGTATTGCGACCGGTCTTGAACGAGAAGCGGGAGGGAGCGAGGCGAAGGGACTGTGGGATGAGGCTCCAGAGTGTGGGGGCAGAGAGGCTGAAAGCCCATCCGCCAATGGTCAGGCAGGCTTTTCCCAGTTCTGGTCTGAAGGAGTTAAATGAACAGAATGTGATGTTGGATACAACGTCACATTAAAAAAAAATTCTAACCTCCCCGTCACTCAATCTATATATGTTGGCAGTTGGCTGTTACATTTTGGGTGCAAACTACACAGTCACTACACTTTACATTATATCCTGTGAAACGCTTTTGAGACATCTCAAGGATGTGATAAGGTGCTGTGCCATCAAATGCCAGGATTATTATTATTAGTAGTAGTATGTATTTCAAAGTATTGCTCTGAAGATTTCAATTCCTTTCACCAGCGAGTCACTGACACAAACCTGTTCCTTTTGCAGAACGAGATGGCAAAGGAGCTCAAAGTAGTGATGCTTCCCACTGATTGCACTTTCAAGTCTTAAGTCCTCTTCCGTCTTGAAAGTTTGGTGTCAGCTCCCAGGCGATATTTGCGGGGGTGGGCTGGGGTGACGGGAGGAAAGCGGGTTTCCACAGGAAAGCAACAAGCCGTCCCTTCACACAGAGGGTGTATGTTTTTAGATGTTTCTGCTCACATTTTCCTTCAACATTAAAAAAAATCCATCAACCAGTTTGGGACATTAAACTTGTGTTCTCATAGACCTCAGGACGAACCACTTGAGGGTTGAAGTGATTCAGATTGGATTCAGGGACCCACGCTGCCCTTTCTGCTATTAAATTGTGTTATGTTTGCAGATTTAACAAGTAGAGGTTAGAGCTTTTTGAAGGTGGGTATTGAGGTAGTGTCATTTTAACGGGCAGCAAAGGGAATTATATTTTGGGATCATGCGTAAAATGTTTCTAAAGCAGTAGTTAAATTAAACGCTTTTGCATCTAACCAGCGTTTGTCTGCTGATTTGTTTCCTGATCACCAGGGTCCAGCTGTGTAGAGTGTAGTACTGTACCTGCACTTGGGAGTTTCGGAGGCATTGCCTCACATTTAACCCTGATCACTGTGATGCACTATCGATAAAACGAATTGCATTTACATCGTGCAGGCTGGCATCCCAGAGCACTCGTCGATGGTGGAGCACGAGGCTGGGGCAGGGGTGAAGTGACCCGAGGCCAAGGTCGGGGAGCGAGGTCTTCAGGCACAACCTGAAGATCGGGAAGGATGGGGCAAGGCACAGGGATTGAGGGAGAGAGAGTTTCAGGATATAGCAAGTGGACGCACAGCCACCGGAAGAAGCAGGAGGCCACAGACGGTTGAGTGGAGGTGATGGATCGGGAGTGACCCAGAGTAAAGTGCAGAGTAAAGCAGTCCGCGACTGTTTGTGGGAGTGCACGGTTAGGTGCCGTGTTTTGCCCACCAGAAAATACACTGTACAGTCAATTCACTTTACGGTGTACTCTGTGAAGTACTTTAAGATGTCTCGAAGACGTAATAATTGCAAGGATTATTATTGTAACAAAGGGCCCGAAAAGTGAGGGCTCTTTTTGTCTGAAAATAAACATCCCCGAGGGAAAATCTTTACAGAGGATATTAAACAGGAGATCCAGAACAACAGTATGTTCAGAGTATGGCCCAGGTCCAGGTATGTGAAGGACAATTTAAGGACAGACAAAAATAAAATAACTTCTCGACAACAATAGACGAATGATAGCTGTCAGGGGGGCGAAGGGAGCATCAGTCCTAATTACCCTGGTAATGCCACTTATGCCTTCAGATGAAACAACAACAACAAATTTACATTAGTATAGCGCCTTTCGGGATGGGAGGACAGACAGTGCTTCAGACCCGAGCTGGGGTCGGGATCGGGGAAGGCGGAGGGAAGGGAGGCTAAGGCGGACGGAAACATGGACACGCAAAGTCAAGGATTTTAGAAGTGGGACCATTGCTTGTCCTGTCTGTGGAAACGTTTTAACTCAGAAATCCCTGTTCCTACAAATAAGTAACTTCTATGAACTCAGACCTTGACTTGTGGATTTCACAATTACACCTGCTGGTTAACAGGGCACTTCCCCCTGGGGGAAGGGGTTGTGTGTGGGGCGGGGGGGGGGGGGGGGGGGGTGGAGGCTGTGTGTGTGTGTGGGGGGAACGTTTGTGTGTGGGGGTGGAGGCTGTGTGTGTGTGTGGGGGGGGGGGGGAGGTTATGTGTGGGGGTGGAGGCTGTGTGTGTGTGTGTGTGGGGGGGGGGGGGGGAGGGGTTGGGTGTGGGAGTGGGGTGTAGGGGGGGAGCGGGGGGAGCTGTCTCTCCTCTCCCACACACACACACACACCAACAGAAGTGAATACATCTCAGTCTGTCCATCAGCCAATTTGGGAGCCAATGGACAGCTGTTGCCTTGTGTGTGTGGCTGGGTTGTGGGTGACGAATATGTCAGGTTTGGCACCGAGTCAATAAAACTCGACCCAACGGATTTTGAGGAACAAAATATACCCTGGGATCTGAGGATCGCTCGCCTTCGTTATTTGCCTTTACAATCTCCCCCCCCCCCCCCCCCCCCCCCCCCGGCCTGTAGCTGGACAGGGGGTGTTGATCTCACCATGTGGGGATTTTCAAGGATCGTCTGCGGGGGATTGAGATACCTGAGCCCCCAAAGTCACCAGATCACACTGCGAGCCAAGATCTGGTCTAAACCTCCAGAACAAAGCCTCTCATCAATGGTCAGTAAAGTCGCTCCCACCGACTAACCTGTGCTCGCTCACTAAGTCACTCACTCACACTCACTCACTAACCCACTAACCAGACAGTGACACTAACACACACACACACATACTGGTTTGAATCCGATTTAAATGCAGGTTAAGAGGCAGATTCTGTGTTACAGCCCGAGAGAGTTGGGCTGGAAAGGGGAAGACATTCCAAATCTCAACAGTGGGTCACAAATGCATGTGTGTTTTTTTAAGAAAATGAATATGATGTACAATTATACAGTATAATCTATTTGCTGCGACTTCAAACTTTTAGCAGCAGTAAAATAAGTATGTATGTGTGTGTGTGTGTGGGGGGGGGGGGGGGGGTGTCGCTATTTGCAAACGCATTTGGTGAAATGGTGTGAATCGGCTTTGAAGACCAAAACAAGTGTGTAAAATAACATCATATTTAACCTCAAAAGTGTGTAAAAAAACACACTTTTGTTCGACCCAAGAGACCCCATAAGGAATTATTGCGATGAAATGACTTCATGCGTTTCAAACCCATTTATATATAGACTGTGTGTGTGTGTGTCAGCCTGTGTGTGTTTATGTGTGTGAGGGCCTGTATGTGTGTATGTATGTATGTATGTATGTGTGTGTGTTCAACGCCACTGTAAAGTCGAGCCTAAAGTTCTCCATAAAAGGGCAGAAACCCAGCGAACTATTGAAGGTTCAGACGTTTAAAGACGAACGGTTCTGTTGCTCTTCTCTCTTTATCGGCCGCTGGTTTAAAAATGGGGGTTCAGTGCAGCCCCGAAAATCCTACATTTAAAATCAGTTGCCAAAGAAAACACCACCGAGCAAATGTGCTCCCTGTCTCGAAACCCACCCTAAGTGTCTTACTTCAAATAGGTCTTGAGTGTGATTTATATGAACAAATCAACTGCCCCCCCAACACCACCCCACCAGCCAAATTCTCCTGTTTTCTGTGGTATTATCTATTACCCATTGCTTTGTACTTAACCAAAATAATAAAATCGGTCATATCGATCCCCGACTGTTTGTGGGGACGCCGCTGTGCGCAATTGGCTGCCGCGTTTCACCCACAAATATATACAGTCAATTCACTTTACAGTATAATCTGTGAAGCGCTTTGAGACGTCTAGAAGACGTGAAAAGCGCTATATCAAATGCAAGGATTATTATCACTTGTTGTGGGCAGATTGGGTGGGGTCATGCCCAATTTAGGTGTGTTCCTGTACCTGGGGGGGGGGGGGGGTAGGGGAAACAGCTTTGAGTGGATCCTTCATTTTTTTAAGAAAGAAATGAAACCTGCAAAACTGTCCCCCACCCACTCGATCATGTCTTTAGTTTCTGTAGCACTGATCTAACCTAAATTGGCCACTCTGTGAACCCCCACACAGTATATGTAGTCAATGCATAATGTCAGGGTACTTTAGGAGCTGTTGATTAGAGGACTTTGTATTTTAATGTCTGTCAGTGAGGGCCGGCAGACTTCTTTCAATGTGGGGATGTCTTAAGGGGTTACACCTCTACCTGGATGGTACCTTTAACAGAGACGCCACGTCAGGTCTCTGTGGTAGACTCAGTGATCCGTTACCCAAGACTTGCATAACTGCAAAGTACTGTTAATGAGTGACCAGGCTCCCTAACTCATTGATGGCCTGGGAAAGGAGAAGCGCTAAACGCCACCGTGTCAAGGGATTCCACTCACTCAGCGCCTGATAACTCTACATGGTCAATGCCTTAGAAAGGAGTGCAGAAAACGATTGTCTGACAAACAGCAAACATCCTACATTCACTTCCAACCAGCAAATTATAATCCTTACATCTGATAGTAGTCTTATCACATCATCAAATCCGAGCATTTACTGTATAGCACGGCCAATAGGTAATTTGCTGTCAAGATGTACACAGCAATGTCCCACGAAACAACAAATTATATATAAAAATATATACATACACCTATCTATATATATATATATATGACATCCCACATATATATGACAATGGAGGGAGGGTTAGCAGCCGAACTGAGGGTTAGATTTGGCAAGTATGGTGGTAGAGATGGCCCCATTTCCGCGCCTGTTTGTGGGACATCGCTATGCGCAATTTGCCTTCCGCATTTTGCCCACAAATATACAGTCAATTTTCCTACTCTTCTTCATCCTGCCCCGAACCCTCCTGCCCTGCTCTTATCCCTACCTAACTATACAGTGCCTTGCAATGTCTTCTCAATGTGAAAGGCGCTATATAAATATAAGTATTCATTGATTGCTTGATTGATTGCTTGCTTGATTGATTGATGACAAAGAGGAAGGTCTTGAGACAGACCTAGAAGGAGGCGAGGGGAAAGTGGTGAGGCAGAGAGTGTCTGGAATGGATTCCAGAGAGTAGGGGAGGTCACAGAGGCTGAACTCCTGATTGCCATCAAACAGCCATGAAGTGCAAGCTGCCAGGTTTTAACTAGTTGCATTTCTGCACTACCCATTATCCAGTGTAAAGGGCACTCAATGTCAGACATAAGTTGTGGTGGTTGGCTAACAATAAAAGGAATTGGAACAGAGAAAATGACAAGATTACTCACCTGCATCACTGATACGGAGAACTCCTGATAACTCAACCCTGGCTTAACTTGTCACTGCCTTCAAGTCTTCATTGCAGCCAATATCCCAGCCGCATTGAGCCCTTTTCCCTTAAAGCGGCAAGGTGTCAGTAAGTTATTGTGTAATGCACCCCTGTTTGGTTCTCTATTACAGGACCTGGCCATTGCATTTGTTGTGCTGAACATTACGATACTGGTGCCCAGCGGCTGGGTGCTCTCCAACATGGAGAGTTACAAGCACCGAACCGGCTCCAAGTGAGACTTCCTTTAAACCCGCCTTGTCTCTTTCGCACTGATAATGCAATAACAACCGCAGACGTTGAACCCAAGACGGCTTGTCTCCAGGTTCTGGAGTGTTCACCATTAAAAATATATATTGAACCTGAAGCGTGCAGATGTTCTTCTCTGATTCTGGCCAATTGGTGCAAAACACACTCTTGACTTGACAAAGTACAGGTAGACCTCGCTTAACGTTGCTTCGGCCAACGTTGTTTGACCTCACGGATATTACGTCGCTGATACATAGGGGAACATATATCCATTTAACGTCGCGACATTCGCTATTATGTCGTTCGCGCGGGTGGAAACAAACTACTTTGGGAAGCGTAGACGTACATAGACGCTGAACATCCGGTATTCTTGTGCGGGTTCAGTTAACATTGTTTTGCTTAAACTCGCACTTTTGCGCGAACATAACTGAGACATTAAGCAAGGACTAAGTGTAATTGATATCAACAACAACTTCGATTTGTATAGCGCCCTCCACGCCGGACGGCATTTCAGAGCGCTTAATAGTATGAAAATGACAAGATTACTGCAGCAACAACAACAACTTGTATTTATAGAGCTTCCTTCACATAATGCCTCATCTTCTAGCGCTTCATCACTAATGCAGTAAACTCCTGATAACTCATCCCTGGCTTAACTTGTCACAAACACTTAAATCACCAGGCAAGCAAAGTAAGGGGTACAAACATAATTTTTCAGCAAATAGTACACTCCCCCAACCTCCCCTCCTCCACCCGCCCTCCTCAAGATGTCGACAACAGGTCCTATGGTATATTACTGGATTGAATAAGTAGAGGGTTACTCAACAAAACAATCTGTGAGTTTAAATACCGTCAAACTGTCTGGGATTGAATAAAGTGAGAGTGACAATGAGTTGCATTATGAGCTGTTGAGCAACAGTTCAACCAAGTGTCCTATGCTGCTTTGGATAAGACAGCAGCTGTTGCGATGGGGTTTAAAGGGTGCGAATGGGTTTCAATCCATCTCGTTGGCATGACATGATCAGCCAACAACAGGTGGTGAGGACTTAGTAGCTGGCAGTTTGAGTAGCAATGCTTCCTCACCGCTGCTCGCAGTTGAGGGGAACCACACCACACGCTCTGACTTCATGTCTATAATTGCTATTCTTTAGATCAGTGAGACGCTGGTTTAGAGAATTTGACGTTACCCAGTGTCAAACGCTCTGGGGCACTACCCTGTGTGAGGGTCTCTATATAAATGCAAGTTGTTGTTGCTGCTGTCAAAATCAAAGAGTGAAAAAAGTTCTTTGATTTTTCTCCTTTCAGAGTCGATCTCTGTAGCCCACACACACACCAAGGTTGTTTGTACAGCACTAACAAGCTGCACTCCTCAGCACATGATCAGTGGAGAACTTCATTGGCATTATCTCCCCAGTATCAGCAGCTTAGACCTTAATGATGCCATAATGCTCTGCACCACTCCTTTGTTTTTCCAAAGATCTTTCTACCAAGTGGGATTTCCGATTCACATTATCAGTAACTTCGCAATTTGCCTATTACAGATCTGGATTCCAATGCCTACAGAGAGTGTGAGAGACCAGGAACAACAACAAAATTATTACAAAATTACATTTTTGCCACCTGGTTTCAAGTTGAGGTCTGAGGAACTGTGTCAACCATAAAGGTGTCACTTGGAAGTTAAATTGGACCATAGTCTCAGAGCATGAAGTTATCCGTTATTTGGATTCTCATTCATGGTTACCCAGGTTTACTGGACTTTTGGAGTCCTATATAGTATTGTAGTTAGAGCACTCAATTTGCAAGCAAGAGAACCTGGATTCGATTCCTGGGCAGGTAAAATCTATGGCAAGTTTCCTTTCCAACACTGTTTATCTAGCAATAAGTAGGAGCCCAGTTGTTAGCCGATTGTCAAGATGTCTTTCCAGGAATAATAAACCCCCCCCCCTCCCCATCCCCACCCAAAATGTGGTTACTCGCTCCATGACTGTTTGTGGGACACTGCTGTGTGGGTGAAATAATATGAATTATGTCACCTACAAAACACACATTCAATCCACTTTTCAATCTATTCTGTGAAGCGCTTTGAAACGTCTCAACAACAAGGCTCTATATGAAACACAAGGTTTATTATCATTTATAACTCTCCTCTGAGTCTACCCAGGATAAACAAAGCATTTCCAATAAAACATACTGTATTCCCAATCAAGAATTTACCACTTTAAAACATTTACCTGGAATACGATGAGCATTGTTTTTGAAAACTTCTATTGCTCCCTCCCATGCACGATGACTTCAACCCAAATACTCTTGCTGAAATCTACCACAGCCCATTTTCACAATCAGCAAATTTCATCAAAGTGAGCAAAGAAAAACCCTCACATTTTTTAAAGTCATGAGCGTTTGCTGTCGCTTGAGCTTGGATGATTTTAATAAAGTCTCGGCTGGTTTGTTACCACAATGAGAGAGAGCATCTGCATTACTACCAATACTCACACTGGCTGCCAGGTAAAAGATCTGCTCCCATCTCCTGACTGGAGAAGTTGGGGGTGGTTAAAAGGAGGGGGAAATTAATTTATTAATTAACTAATTAATGAATACTTTGTGGTCACTCCTGAGTCACGGTATTTACAGAAAAATGAAACTTTTTTAAAAATGCCATCTCCTGCATTCACCCACAAAATATACAGTCACCCCACATTACAGTATATTCTGTGTAGCACTTGGGAGTCATCTCAATGTGGTAAGGCGCTCTATAATAATCCTTGATTTTCACATAGCGTGTGCGAGCACCTGATCATGTCTTTGTGAAGTCTCAAAGCGCTTCACAGAATATGCTGTGAGTTGACTGTGTATTTAATGTGGACGATATATGGCAGCCAATTGCGCACAGCAGTGTCCCACGAACAGTCGTGGATCGAGTGACCCAAATTGTTATTTTAATTGATAATAATTATTATTAACAAATTACTGTTTAAGATCACGCACGGAGAAAATTCTTCAATTCCTATCAAATCCAGCATTATTACCTGCCGAGTTCTCAATGGTTGAATGGGTGAGTGCTGTTGGTATGACAACTGAGGAAAGGGAGTGTTTGGAACTTTTTTTATTTTGTGTCCTTTTTCTTGCTAGTTTGTACGAAGAGCTACAAATCCTGAGAATGCAATCATCCAAAGCTGGTATTATTGGTTGTGTAATATGAAACGTACATAAAAATGATATGTTCTTCTTCCCCCCACACACTTCTCCCTCCCCACCCCCACCCCCCCAGTTAAAATCAAGTAGGGCTTGTTTCTCAAAGTTCACTGACTGAAAGTTGGACTACTGTATTTTTTTTATATATAAAAAGACCACACAGTAGGTTATTTTTATACGTTTAAAACCATCTTTTAGGTCAGTACGTCGTGGGCTTGATGTTCCACGAGCACGGCCATATTTTTGACATCTTCGCACCAGTAGTCCAATCGCTCCTTCATCCCTTTAATCTGAAAGCGTCAGAGAAGACTCGCGTTAGAGACCAGGGAACCATCACCGACACCATCAACACACAAGCAAGAAATCACAGGCAAACCAGAGTCTCCAAACAGTGGCTGCTCAATACACACAGGAGGAGGAGTGATGTTTACAGCAGTTTTAATCCTATTTTTATTCTCAGAAGCACGAAAGACTTTGTGCACTTGGCTTCCTTTGCAATTCGATCAATAACCTGGTTTTGCCCCTGGTTCCTCGTGTTTTTGATCAAGTTGGGACCTCACGGCAATCGATTGACCCCCCCCCTAGCTAACAATAACAAGTGAGATGGCAGCACAGGTGAGCTTGAGCTCTGCCCACCAAGCCTCCCCACCCATACACACACACACACATGCACACACACATTCGCGTATCAGTAGAAGTTGCTGAAGAGGGACCAGGAACAGGAAACATGTTATTTTATCACAGCTATTTATCACCTACTTATCCCTGGAAGTGTGTGGGGGGTGGGGGGGGGAGGGGCATTTTTTTTCCCACTTTCCCGACTGTACCGACCGATCCGCACAGTCTGTAAGACATCTCACCGCGGCATCTTACTCGACAGTCGCTCGCAGGCGCACGCTGTACTTCAAGCTGTGCACATCCACACCAACACACATCATCACCTCTCTAAACAGGTGCTATTTGCTCTCTCGGCAAGATTGTTCTCAGCTGGGCCTTACCTGCTGCAGGTCCAGAACTCGTGGCTGCACCCATGTCATGTGCACTCGTTGGTCCACCTCGTCGATCCTTCCCTTCACCAAACCCACCGACAGAGCCTTCATCACCAAGAGTTCCACCTGACAGCAAACAGTCAGCACAATGTTCCTTCCCTGGCAACATTTTTACCCTCCAAATATACACTCAGTTCACTTTACAGTCTATTCTGTGAAGGGCTTTGGGACGTCTCAAAGGTGTGATGGAAGCGCTATGGCGAACGCAAGGATTGTTATTGATGCGTCAAAGCAAAGTTAATGTGTCAAACTTAATAATGTGTCAAGTGGAATTACTGTGCGATGGAGTGACCGTGTATCTCCAGGCAAACCTGGCACAGTTGTACACCCTGATGTGATTTAATAGCAATCTAGTAATATTCCTTACAATTCTTTCAAACAACAATGACAAATTCCATTTGCACAGCGACTTTCACGTTGGGAGGACGTCTCCCGGCGCTGGACAGTCATGGATTAGCTGGGTGTTGGGATCAGGAGAGGTGGAGGCAGAGGATGGTGGGGGCAGGAACGTCGAACAACAAAAAAGACAAAATTACATTAACGTCGCGCCTCTCATATTGGGAGGATGTTCCAAAGCGCAGGACAGTCAAGTGTTTCGAACCTGAGCTGGGGAGAGGGGGGGGCAGGGGGAGGGATCAAGGAGGTTGGAGGGCAGATGGGGAAGGAGGGTGACCGAAGGCACAGTCGAAGAGGAACCTTTCAAATCTTATTCTTGAATTTAAGTGCGAGTCTGTAAAAGATTTCCGCAAAAGAGCACTGTCAAAACAGTGGCTACCGACAGCTTTAGGGTTCTGAGAAAATATCTGTATCTCTAGCACAATTACAACAATGTTTAACATGCGCTTGTACAATCAAATGCGTTGACAAATTCGCACACATTTTCGCACGCACCCTGCGTTCAATTCGAGGGAACTCACCTCATTGATAGGAACCTTTGCCACCTGAGAAATCTCCTGAAACGTTAGCTGCCGATGGTTGGCTGGCCGGCTAAACGTCATCTAAGTGAAAAGTCAAGTGTGCAAGTCTGTGTGAGCCATAAGAGCGCGAGTTAATCCTAGGGAGACCCGAGCAGAAATCTTCCCAAGTTCTAAACCCCCTCCCCACCCATTCCCGGTTACTGAGTAAAACTAACAGGTGTTTAGTTAAATTCCGGTAAATTAAAGGATTATCAGTGTAATTCTGACAATTTGCACTTCTGTTCCGAACTTAAATCCCTGAAGGGGTGGGGGATTGAGCGTTTCAGCTTGTGGAATGATGTGACCCCTGGAGTGATTGTTTCACACAGATGTAACCGGAATCCGCTCTAGAAATGCCTATTCCAACCCCACTCCTCCCACCCTCCCTCCCTTCACCCACCTCCCGTCACCTCACCCACCCGTAGTGGAGCAATGCACAAACCTCCATCAGACACAGCAGCTGGATCTTCTGCATCAGACGCAGCTCGTTGGCTCGGAGGTCTGGCTGGAACACAGTTGAAACCAAAACAGTCTCAATTCCCACGTTGACAACGGAGATAGAAACACAACAAACGGTTCAAACAACGCTTGGGACATCTTCCGATATGAAAGGAGCAATATAAATGTAATCTGTTGTTGTTGTGGCATCTTTTACATCCTCTGCCACATGATATTCTCCTGACTGCGCCCTGATTGATATGGGGTTCCCGCTATCGGCTGCTCGCAATATTGGTTCGTGACTGTACGCAACACAACTAGTGCCAAGAGGGAAATTAAGAGACTCTTGCTTTGTTCTGAGGTTTCACAGACATGGAAGAATTAGTGTAGCTGAGATCTAGGTTTATTGTAGCTACAAGTGTGGTCTTCCTCTCTCATGAGCTCCCAACAGAATACAGATAATTTTGCCCACAAAATACACTGTCAATTCACTTTACAATATATTCTGGGAAGCATTTGAGACGTCTCGACAATGTGATAAACTACTAGGGTCCGTCGATATGGAAAATTTTCCGATTAGATATATCGATGGGCTCATATCGAGATATACCTAAATATCAATATTTTCAGTTTTTTCGTACTGCGCATGCGCGTGCGCATTCGGGGCCTATCTTCTCAGGAGGTAAATATCTTTCTCTCTCTGTGTCTCTCACTCTCTCCATCTCTGTGTTTTTCTGTCTGTGTGTCTCTGTGTCAATCTCCCTCTCTCCTCTCTCACATCCCCCCCATCTCTATCTATCTGTATATTATCACATCCATCCCGTTTCTCCCCCCCCCCCGCCCCCCGCCGTCCCTCTCTCGCACCCCCCCACCCCCGTCGTCTCCCTCCCCCACCACCCCCCCAGCCGTCTCTCTCTCCCTCCCCCCCCAGCCGTCTCTCTCCCCCCCCAGCCGTCTTTCTCCCCCCAGCTGTCTCTCTCCCCCTCCCCCCAGCCGTCTCTCTCCCCCTCTCCTCCCCCCCCAGCAGTCTCTCTCTCGCACCCCACACCCCCGTCGTCTCTCTCCCCCTCTCCCCCCCCAGCCGTCTCTCTCCCCCTCCCCCCAGCCGTCTCTCTCCCCTTCTCCTACCCCCCAGCGTCTCTCCCCCTCCCCCCAGCCGTCTCTCTTCCCCTCTCCCTCCCCAGCCGTCTCTCTCCCCCTCTCCTCCCCCACCCAGCCGTCTCTTTCTCCATCCCCTCCCCCCCACCGTCTCTCTCCCCCTCTCCCCCCCCCCAGCCGTCTCTCTCCCCCTCCCCCCAGCCGTCTCTCTCCCCCTCCCCCCAACAGTCTCTCTCCCCAGCCATCTCTCTCCCCCTCCCCCCAGCCGTTTCTCTCCCCCTCCTCCCCCCCCCCAGCGTCTCTCCTCCTCCCCCCAGCCGTCTCTCTCCCCCTCTCCTCCCCCCCCCCCAGCCGTCTCTCCCCCTCCCCCCAGCCATCTCTCTCCCCCTCTCCCCCCCCAGCCGTCTCTCTCCCCCTCTCCCCCCTCCAGCCGTCTCTCTCCCCCTCTCCCCCCCCCCCAGCCGTCTCTCTCCCCCTCCCCCCAGCAGTCTCTCTCCCTCTCTCCCTCACCCCCCCCACCCCCAGGCGTCTCTCTCACCCTCCCAGCCCTTGCATACCTGTATATTGTATTCGAGGTCTGTGAATACAATATGGCGGCTTTGCACCTCGGTCTGTGCATTGTGTATAGAGATGAGCATTCTGGGTCTTGTAGTTCAGTGTGCTCACATCCCGATTTTTTACCTCGATATATCGTTTTTTCGATATATCGATATTTTTGAAATGCCTATATCGGCATATCGATATGAAAATTATATCGGGTTTTATCGATATATCGATATATCGCCGGATCCTATAAACCACTATATCAAATGGAAAGATTACCATGTATAATTTAATAATTTGCATTTGATGTAGCTTCTTATTGCATTGAAACATGACAGAGCACTTCATTGGGTTTTCTGTAAAGTGTAGTGACTGTATCTTGTCGGCACACTTGACAGCCAATTTGCACGCGGCAACAACAACAACTTGCATTTATATAGCGCCCTTCATGAAGATGACTGATTAACGGGGGGGATTGTTGGCCATGGGATATGTGAATATATTGTACAGTGAATTGACCATGTATTTTGTGGGCAAAATTATCTGAGCAGTCAGATGGGACCTTGGTTTAATCTTTATCTGAAAGGCCAGCATGTGTATCCAACAATGCAGAAATTTCCCCCCACTGTAGTATTGGAGCATCGCTGTCTTGAACCCACAACCTTCTGACCCAGATAGAGGAATCAATCTGATACACAACAATGCAGAAGGCATCAACTTGATTTCCTGTTCCAGCCCGGAATTGGTTGGGAGACTGCTCCAAAGCCTGAAATAGATCAGGCCACTTCAGGGAATGGATTTCCATTAATTCAAACCATTGCACCAAGTTTCGCTTCACTTGACATCGCAATGAGAAATTACCTGCTGTCCCCAAGAGGTCTTGAGAGCTTGAAATTTTTCCACGTTTCCGCTGTTGAATGCATACAACGTGTCTATCAACCACTGTTTGTCCGTAGTCCTCAGAGATTCCAAGACCGGATGCATCAGCTTAAGGAAGGAACATCAACAATGGTTAGATTCCGAGGGCAGGCAAGGGCTGGGCTGCATTTGTTTTTCAAATCAGGAATTTTCGAACCATTCAAATACTCACAAGTTCCCCAAAGTTGTAAACTCCTTCTCCTAAAAGTCCCGCTAGTCCGAGGGTGAAGGCTCTCTCTTGGTGTTCTGCAACTGGTTCAAAACGCGAACGTGAGACCCCTTTTCCCCGTGTTTATCATAGAAGTGGGGGTTACAACAACATCTATAACTTCTCAAGCCAGACCCTTTCCAGGCTTGGAGGCTGAGCGAGACTCGTGAAAAGCGCATTCAAAGAGGTCAGATTTGAGGTGTCACAGACAACAGAAACAACAACTTGCATTGACATAGCGCCCATCACACAGGATAGCATCTCAGAGGGCTTAAAAGGTAGGCGGGGTGGGGTGATGACAAGAATGGTAGAATGTTGAAGTTCCACAGACTAGAGACATTTGGGGGTAAATTAAACTATGGTACGTCTCATAGCAAGAAACAACAATAAACCCTTCACTAAACTGTGAGTGCATCTCACATGTTGGGTTTGAATGAAAATTGGTGCATACACAGCAGTGAAGCCCAGTGACAACAAAGACTATTTATTATTATTAATAATAATCCTAGCATTTGACTGACAACCGGGTTGCTACTTACTACTAGGTAAGCAGAGGCTTGTGGATAAGGAAACATTTTTTGATACGTTTACACTGTATATAATGGGATGTTGGATCTGTGGTACTTATGAGGGGTTTAAATTACCTGGCAAGTCTTTAATATCAATGCAGCCCAAAAACCTTAAGGCATCCTTGTAGTAAGAAGCGTGGTTTCCAACAATTTGATAGTATTTACTGGACAGATCATAAAAACGCCCGTGAACAGAGGTGACTCCGGGAAGTTTAGTCAGCATCTCCTCTACATCCTCAACCGTTTTCTGTTAAAGAGAATCACATCAATTCACCTTAATGGGACGGGCATTCTTCCTGGGTAGGCAAGCCAAGCTAATCCGGGACTAACACGCAACAAATTAATTTGATATGGTACCTTTTACATAATAATAATAATAAAAAACCTTGCATTTGATCTAGCACTTTCCACGTCTTCTAAACATCTCAAAGCGCTTCACAGAATACACTGTAAAGTGAATTGACTTTACTGTATATATGTGAGCGAAATGTGAGCCAATTACGCAAAGTGGTGTCCCACAAAAAGTCGTGATTGAAATGACCATCTCACTGACACTGAGCTGCCACACAGATCAAGCGCCCATTGAAAGCTACGTGTCCAACCATCGAATAAGTCATCAGAGTTGCAAGAATGTAACAGATTTTTCCCTCCATGATCTGCCTGCTTATTTCCTCCCCCTTTCACATGTTCTTTCCTCATCACCTCTCTCTGCTTCTCTTCTCCACCCCTGACCCTCCCCACTCCCCCAAGCTCGTTTTAAATCATTCACATCACTCTTCTTTGCTTTCAAACAACTTTATTATTTCACACCCAGGTATCCGGTAGTACCTGTTCAATGCCACCAGGTGATGCTGTAATGAGGTGGGAACCAGATTTCAGCTACTACTAATACACAGCGCTAGTTAGTGGTTGAGGTGGAGAATAGCAGTAAGAATGGCAACAGCAAAAATATACTGTAATAATATAAAAATTGGTTATAGAGCTTATCACGTCTTCAAGACGTCCCAAAGCTTTTCACAGGATATACTTTCAAGTGAATTGACTGTATATTTTGTGGGTGTAATGCGGCAGTATCTCACAAACAGTCGTGGATTGAGTGATCAAATTATATTATTTTAGTTAAAGGGATTATTACAGGGAAAAGCGATCTGTAAAGAGAGGTGTGTGGAGAAAGGAATCGAACTCAGGTGCTCTCACTTTCGAGGTGAGTGCCCTAACCACTGAGCTACAGCGCTCCATAACAGTATTAACATTGATCTCATTATATAAAACAGTCCCCCCCCACAATGTTTTAAGAGAAATAAACTTGATTTAAACGTGCTTTACCTTTGTGACTGGAAGGTCGCCTACATTTAATTTTAAAGCACCAATTGCTGTTTTGCAGAGAATTACAGCCTCATCGCTGGGTTTGACCTGAATGTACGAGAGTGAAAATGTTTAAAAAGTATAACAGACAAATTCCAAGCCCGATTACAAAATACCACAAACTTATTCGCCTCTTCACTGCTCATCTCACATCACTGGTTTACAACAACAGTAACAACTTGCATTTATTTTGCGCCTCTCACACTGCATAGCATGTCAGAGCCCTTAATTCTCACCTGAAAATCTAGCATGAAGCAGCGTTTCACAATCGGTGAACTGACCATTTATTTTTGTTCAGTCCTCATAAGGCTTTCACCGTCACACTAAACCTCACACTCCCATTCCCCCCCAGTCCTTGCCAGACTCCACTGGTTCTCTATCGCCGAATGGATCGATTTCAAGATCTTCACTCGTTTTCAAATCCCTCCATGCCCTGGACCTCCCCACCTCTGTGACCTGCCGACCCCTCCACAACCCACAACCTCTGCTTGCTTGACTCCGGCGTTCTGCATCTCCCTCGTACCCTCTGTTTCACCACTGGTGGCCGCGCTTTCAGCCACTGTGCCACAAAATTTTACAGCATCTTTCCCTCTGTCTTGCCCCCTCCCTCCCTCCCCATCTTCAACTTGCACCCTAAATATCTACTTCTTCGACCGTGCTCTGCCACCGTCAAGCGCTCTGGGACGCCGCCATGCCTGAGGGGCGCTATATAAATGTACGTTCTTGTTGTTGGCTTATTCCCAAGACACCAATCTATCTAGTTCCATTTCACATCCCGATCAAAATGTCCTTTCACAACCACATTCACGTGCATATTCTCTTCAAATAGTTATCTCTAAAATACTGACCTTATCTTTGGTATCATCCAAAAACTTTACGGCCTGGTTCGGATCTAGAGGGAAATAAGATGGAAAACTGAACCTAGATACAATAATAATCATAATAAATAAATAATAATAATACTAGACTGGAGGAATCTGCTATTGGAGTAAAATGCAGTCAGAGACCCAGCCTACTTATTCCACTAAATCATTTTTATTTGCGATCCTCTATTATTCTGATTAACTCAGCTACGGGGCTTTGACGCAGCTACACAAGGTGTAGGGAGACACTCACCTGTCATCTGTCGGACCACATTTAGAACGATTTCCACAAGCGACAGAGGATTAACTCTGCAACGATACATTAAAAAACGTTTCAGGAAAAACTTCGGCAAACACGTGGTGGCAAATCTCCCCTTACAAATACAACCGCGTTCGCACCTGTCCCACACACAACGCATACACTACAAAAAACATTACCGTACAGGACGACCATCCCATTGCAGCACCACATTTTGGGTCATTGATATTCAACCCAGTTTTATGACGGATCCACAGACAAAAAATGACCGCCCGTCCCGCTTCCAGATCATGAGGCTATGGCTGGCATAAATGTACTGCAATACCCATACCTGTACCTGTGATAACCATGTATTTATAGAACAGCACCTGGACCAGACCTGGACTAGCAAGGTACGTTATAAGGGCGGTGCCCTGTACTACTCATCCTGAATCATTAATATTGTAATAATAATCTTTGCATTTTGTATAGCGCTTTTCACGTCTTCTAGACACCTCAAAGGGCTTTACTGTAAAGTGCATTGACTGTATATTTGTGGGCGAAACGCGGCAACCAATTGCGCACAGCACTGTCCCACAAACAGCCGTGGATTGAAATGATCAATTTATTATTGCTTGTTTTGAGGGATTATTATTAGATGCGTGGAGTAAGGAAACTTGCCTAAGGTTTAATTTCATTTAGTTTAATTTAACTGTCGGTTTCACACACACACACATATTTTCCAATATATCGCAATGGAAGTTCAATAAAGTTTCTTACCTGTGCTCAAATTCGCTAATAAAATTCTCGTACAACTGCAAAAAATCAAAAGAAAAAGTTGTCTCAATCATACAACAACAACACCACCACCAACAAACAACAACAACTTGTATTTGTTCAGCTCTCTTCCTGTGGGGTAGAGTCCTGGAGCGCTCGACAGGGAGAGAAGGAGGGGGCAGGTTACCGTAAACAATGGCGGAGACTGAGCCCGAGCCAGGGGGAGAAGGAGGGGGCAGGTTACTGTAAACACAAGGAAGGTCTTTAGGTGGAATTTGAAAGTGAGGAGGGAGGGTGGTAAGGCGGAGGGGCTGAGGAAGGGAGTTCCAGAGTTTTGAGGCGTAGTGGCTGAAGAAAGGGCCACGAATGGTGGAGCGGAGAGGACGGGGGTCAGACAGAAGGCTGGAGCCTCTGGCTTTAAAATGATCTTTTAAACAGGTATTATCGTTAAAAATATTGCAACTGAAAAATACACTGCAAAAAAAGACACTTAGCCACACTCACGTACCTTGATTAAACCATCGCCAGAGGCAAAACAGGGATTCTGTACAAAGTTTTGCACCCGCACTGTTAACTGATGCCAAAGCCTGTTTGAATAAGTCCAAAAATGTGAGTTTCCAATCATCATCAATATAATAATAATACTTGCATTTGTTACTGCGCCTTTCACATCAGGGCGACATATCAAGCGCTTCACAGGATTCATTGTAAAGTGTAGTAACCGTGTGATTCGCAGGCGAATCTTCAAGAAAGTTTAATAGCCCAGCAGCTCACTGTTGACCAACCAAGACACTGAAGTACGTCCACTGATCGGCAAGTTGGGATTCCAAAACACACAGTCACCACACTTTACTGTAATATCCTGTAAGACATGTCAATTATGTCAATAAGGTGCTATATCAAATGCAAGGCCGAAAAAAAAAAATTATATCCTGACATATGATAATACCTAATAAATGCCTGCATTTGGCAATAGCTAGCGCCGTATCATGTCATCAAGGCACCTCACAACGTAATCACGTGAATTATAGTAAAGTGGAGTGATCGTATAGTTTGGGAGTGAACACAGCAGATAATTGAAGCATTGCAATGTCCCACAAACAGCCGGGAAGTGAATGATCAAATTTATTGGAGTTTGGGGAACAGTTTGCAAGGATATAGGGTAAGAGAGGGAGGGGTGGGGGGGGATTGAGTAGTTCTTCCAAAGAGCCGACACAGGCACGAAGGGCTACCTTCTGTGCTCTGATTCTATGAATTGTAGGCCAGGAAACTAGGACAAACCGCTTTCCCTTTTCGAATGATGCTACAGGAACTTGGCTTTATAATATCCACGTGACTAGACCCCATATCAAAGTACCTGTAAGTGTTTCAAAATTCTTTCTGTTCCTATAATAATAATAATCCTTGCAATTTCACAAAGCGCCAAACATCTTAAAGCGTTCTATAGTGATTTGCGTTACGAGTAGCGGCTGTGTATTTGTAGGTGAGTAGTGAGGCCAATCAGATTCAGATAGGTGAAGTTAAAACACAGTACTTTAACAATGCAAATAACTTAAGTCATTCAGTCCACGACTGTATGTCGGGGCACTGCCGTGCGCAATTGGCTGCCGCATTTCGCCCACAAAATACGCAGTCAATTCATTTTACAGTACATTCTGTGAAGCGCATTTGGACGCCTCGAATATGTGATAAGGCGCATTCTTCTTCTTCTGTCTCGTTTGTAAATTACTGATGAATAAAATACGAATGCAAAGCCACTGGTACCACAGTTCTGGGGATACAGCAAGTTCACATTAAATGATACAGTGTTCATGCATGTTACAATACAGTACAGAGATAGGCTGTAAATCACTCAATCCCCCACCCCATAAAAAATGTGTTCTCCTCCCCACACAAAATTCCAGCTTCGACCTTTAGAAACAATGCATGTTTCTAGGGGGAATGGATATTTGAAAAAGCTCATTGACTGTGGATTAAAACAGATCATGTTAAAACAGGACAAACTCTGGTGTCATTAGCAAGCATGGTAGAAGCCATTTGTGCTACTATTACACTGTATAACACA
Source organism: Hydrolagus colliei (assembly GCA_035084275.1). Lineage (NCBI taxonomy): Eukaryota > Metazoa > Chordata > Chondrichthyes > Chimaeriformes > Chimaeridae > Hydrolagus > Hydrolagus colliei. The sequence continues at coordinate 12,722,698 of CM068757.1, read as the reverse complement.
GACAGAGAGGTGGGGGAGAGAGAAGAGGGAGGGGGTAGAGAGGGGGGATGGAGGGGAGAGGGGGAATGAGAGAAAAGGAGGGATGAGAGTGGGGTGGGGAGAGAGGGGGAGAAAATGAGAGAAAGGGAGGGATGAGAGAGGGGGAGAGAGAAAGGGGGAGAATGAGAGAAAGGGAGGGATGAGAGAGAAAGGGGTGGGGGGGGAGAGATAGAGAATAGAGACAGTGGAGGGGGGAAGAGAGAGGAGAGGGTGGGGTGGGGGAGAGAGATAGAGACAGTGGGGGGAAGGAGAAGGGGGAGAGAGAGGGGAGATTAGGGTGGGGGAGAGAGTGAGTGGGGGGGGGGAGAGGAGAGATTGGGGTGGGGGAGAGAGGAGAGAGTGGGTGGGGGAGAGGTTGGGGTGGGGGAGAGAGGAGAGCGTGGGTGGGAGAGAGAGGAGAGAGTGGGTGGGGGAGAGAGTGGGGGAGAGAGGAGAGAGTGGGTGGGGGAGAGAGGAGTGAGGTGGGGGAGAGAGTGAGGTGGGGGAGAGAGGAGAGAGTGGGTGGGGGAGAGAGTGAGGTGGGGGAGAGAGGAGAGAGTGGGTGGGGGAGAGAGTGAGGTGGGGGAGAGAGGAGAGAGTGGGTGGGGGAGAGAGTGGGTGGGGGAGAGAGGAGTGGGTGGGGGAGAGAGTGGGTGGGGGAGAGAGGAGAGAGTGGGTGGGGGAGAGAGGAGAGAGTGGGTGGGGGAGAGAGTGAGGTGGGGGAGAGAGGAGAGAGTGGGTGGGGGAGAGAGTGGGTGGGGGAGAGAGGAGTGGGTGGGGGAGAGAGTGGGTGGGGGAGAGAGGAGAGAGTGGGTGGGGGAGAGAGGAGAGAGCGAGGTTCTAGGCACTTTCATGAAAAGAGTAGAGGAGCTACTGTTCTATTGTAACGTGGGGATGGAGGAGGGGATGGAGGTGGGGGGGGGGATTGGTGTCTGGTCAGTCAGTGTGAGGCGAGGTACTGAGTGTTGTGTTGGAATTGTAACAGTGTGGTGATGGGGGGGGGGGGGGGGGGTGAGGGGCTGAGATTCCTACAGAGGCCTGGAGTGTGTGTGTGAGTGTGTGTTGGGGGTGAGGGGTGAGTGTAGTGTGACCAGTGTGAGTGTGAGTGTGAGTGAGTTTATATGTGGGGAGTGCATAATGAGTGTGGAGTGTGTGTGAGTGAGTGAGTGTGGAGTGTGTGTGTGGGATTGAGTGTGTGAGTGAGTGTGGAGTGTGTTCAGATACTGCAACACTGGCCTCTGTGACTCAGCGACTGTGTGTGTGTGTGTGTGAGCGAGGAGAGAGATACAGTGTGTCTCTCTCGCTGGTGCCTGTGTGTGTGTGTGTGGGTGTAGAGGCTACATAGTTGCTCACTTCTTGTTGTACAGCTCCTCTAAGGTGTGCCATTCCTCCCCCAGCTCGGGGCTGCTGCTCTGACTCTGCTGCTGCTTCAGGTAACTGGTTACATCCTTCATGGCGGCGGCTACAATGTAATCAGTCCCAGTCTGTGGGCTTGCCGGATATTCCGTACAGTCACAGAGCCGTAATGTACCCAGTGTAACCTCTCTTAACTCTCTCTCTCTCTCTCTCTCTCTCTGCCTCTCTCCCTCTGTCTCACTCCTCACCCTGCTCCCTTCAAGGATGCAATGACAATCATTTTCCCCTCCTCTCCCCTCCCTCCCCTGTTTTTATTATTTGTAAATAATAATAATAATAATAATAATACTAATCCTTGCGTTTGATCCGGCCATGTTCGCGTGGCCGAGACGTCCCGAAGCGCTTCGCGGAATCTGCTGTCAAGCGAGTTGAGTGTATGTTTTGCGGGCGAAACGCGGCAGCCAGTTGCGCGCAGCAGCGTCGTCGTCGTCGTCGTCGTCCCCCCCCCACCTGCAAACGCTCATGGGTTGAAAATGACCAATTTTTTTGGGGGGGTGAATGGATTATTATTAGGCGTGCGGCGTGAGGAAATTGGCCCAAGGTTTCGCCCCTGACCTGCCCGGGATTGAACCCAGGTCTCTCGCTCGCAAGGTGAGATTGTTCTAACCACCCAGGCTGCCGGACTCCACGTCATTCCCTGTGTATTGCACCTCGTCGCCTGGCGTCTCGAAGCCTCAGAAATATAATGTGACGTGAGCTGCCTATGTATTTTGTGGATTGATTGTGTTTGCAATAAAGATTGACGCAAACTATGTCTGCAGTCGGTGGTTTTGTTTTTGCAATGAATTGCCAAAGTTTTCTGCAATTGTTTAATAATAATTCTTGCACCTGATATGGTGTTTTATCGTGTCGTTACCACGTCTCAAAGTGCTTCAGAAGGATATTCTGCCAAGTGTACGTCTTGTGGACCCAACGGTCCGTTAGATATAAAATATTCTGCAAGAGGGAAATGCAAGTGACTTCCAGCACGAAGTGGCCTCTGAGTGTTCCGTGTTAATAATGGAAGATTTTTTTTTATTATTATTGCTAATCCTTGTATTTGTTATTGCACCTTGTCACGGCATCAAAACATTTCAACACTTTCTAGGTCTTGTGGTAAAGTGTATTTTGTAGGCAAACCCAAAGCCAATTTACACACAATAATGTTCCATAAAATATCATGACGTGAAAGACGAATGGCACCTGGGGAACTGTTGACCAGGACACCCCGAGAGAGAAACTCTCTACTTGTTTCGAACAGTGCCATGGGATCTTTAACTTCCACCTAAAGGGTTGGATGGGACCTCAGTTTATCCTCTCATCCGAAGGACAGCACCACCAACAATGCAGCCTTCCCCCCCCAGTCCTGCGGTGCTGGCTCAGGCTGAAAGTTCCCCAACGTGGGACTTAAAGCCCAAATCTTTTGCCTGTGAGAGAAGCGTGCTAACCCACTGAGCCAGGCTGCAGTGATAATAACAATAATTATGATAATAACAATGATTGCATTTGATTTAAGGCCTTGTTACGTCTTCGCGACGTCTCAAAGCGCTTCACAGAGTATACCGCAAAGTGAATCGACTGTGTTTTGTGGGCGAAACGCGGCAGCCGATTGCGCACGGCAGCGTCCCCCACAGACATTCTGCAAGTGGTTCCAATGCGAGAGTTTTTTTTTAAAAAAACACAAGGATTCAACGTTCAAGAGTGATTTTCAATGTCCCAAGAAAATCCTGACAGCATCAGATGGCAATCAAATAGATTGATTGTAACAGTGCAGATTTGGCTATCAGTGGGAGTGAGTGAGAGAGAGACAGAGAGAGAGAGAATGAAACGAAATCCAAATAAATATATATTAAAAAATGCATTGTTTATCTCTTCTCTGCTTGGAAAAATAACACTGCGAGGGGGGAAATTACTGTGTGTATGTCAGTGTTCAGGAGGGAGATGTTTTGCGGATATTTACGGTAGTTGACAGTATGACACTCAGGAAGGGGTTGAACATGGTAATTTCACCGCTGGCCTGATCGCCTTGTGTGAGTCAGGGTTGATGTACTGCACCAAGAGCTCGTTTGGAGTGAGTTGGAGCCGTTCTAGTTCAAGTACAGATATTGCATTGGATTTTACTTGCATTAGAAATAGTATTCATTTCCCCCCCCCCACACACACACCCCCCCCCCCACACACACACTCCTCACCCTCAAACCCCCCAAAATGTAAAGCTACTCAAACCCGAAATTATTGATACCATTCTCCCAGCACTGTCTGGCACAGGCAATACAGCCATGATCACTCGACTGTCAGTGTTTGCAGGAACACAAGGTAAACTTTAGTTTCTATTTAATTTGGGATTCTTATTTGCCTCTATTTGGCAATCAACACAACTCACAAGAGAAGGAGGGTGGGGGGAGATTCATTTCAATCTGCAAAGCAAAGTGACTGTTTCTGATTAAAATATATATATATATACATTATATATACATTATATATACAGTGTGTATATATATATATATATATATTATATAAATCAACAAGGTGCCTTCAGTGTCATCGTTGGCTCTGCAGTGTAGATCAGATCAAGGAAATTCACCACGTGAACGAATCCTAAAATAGGCTGAACTTATTGTACATTCTGTCCCCAATGCTGGCATTGCATTTAAATTGTTGCTCCAGGCTTTCTGCAGGCTTGGCTTCTGTTTGCAAGGTTTTCAATGCTAAGACTCCAGCAGTTAAGACTCCAACTCCTCTGGGTTCCCCCCAATCCACTGGCTTTTGCTAATTTATACCTAATCCTTTCTGGAATTAGGTAAGCAAGATGCATCCACCCAGGGAGAAAGAGAGAGAGAGAGAGAGCGCGCGCACATTCCACAACAACAACATCAACAACAACCCAACAAGATTGCACTTGTATAGAGCCTTTCACGTCGGGAGGACGTCCCAAGGCGCTGGACAGTCATTGTTTTCAGACCCGAGCTGGGGTCGGGATCGGGGAGGAAAAGGAGAGGATTTGGGGTGACCGATGGGACCGTCGAAGAGGAGGGTCTTGAGGAGGGGGCGAGGCGGAGGGACTCCGGGATTGAATTCCAGAGGTTATGGGCAGAGTGCCTCAAGGCTCGCCTGCCAATGGTGGGGCATGTGGGTTGGGGGACACGGAGCAGGTCGTAGCTACAATTATCTATCTCTGGGATTCTCATAAATAGGTGGGACGCATGGAATTCTCAGCTTGGTTTGCGTAATATTAAACATGGTAATGGGTTTCCGCATGTGTCAAGCACCCGGCTGACAGTCACAAGATCTGTATGGATCAAGATATTATTAATAAAAATGATCCTTGCATTTTATTCAACTCCTTTCAGGTTGTGGGGGGAACCTCACAAAGCGCTTCACTGTAAAGTGTAGCGACTGTGTATTTTTGTAGGCAAACGGGGACATCAATTTGCACAAAGTAATGTCGCTCCCCACAAAGAGTCATGAATTGAATGACCCAAAGGGGCAGGTGAGCACAGCCTGACTGTGCTTGAAAGATTTCCAGTAAAATAAATCTTATGTTGGCCAATTTCTGACCATCACTGGAATGCCAAATGTTGGTAGGGATCAAAGTCCGTAAGATATCAAAGGGCTGCAAACAGAACCACATTCCATGGTGAATTTTACGTTATTCTGGTTGGGACGTCCTCCCAAGGTAAAAGGTGCTCTATCAATGTAATTTTCTTGTTGTTTATCGCCACTCAGACTGCGAATACAAAGAGGAGTTTGAAAGAAAAATTCATTTTGGGGATGGCTTTGCGGTGACTTTTTAAGAGGTATTTTTTTCCAAACAGTGAACCGCTGGCTTGCCAGGCAGGGTGGTGGAGGCCAGGACACTAGGAATCGTTTAGGATGTGGCTCACAGCTGCGATGGGTAGACGGAAGGGTGGGGATTCTGCAAGGATATGATCAGATGTTTCTCAAAAAGCATGTGAAGTACAGTAAACTCCTGATAACTCATCACTCTGTGGGAAAGGGGCACAGTGATGAGTTATCAGCAGTGACGAGTTAGGCAAAAGGTATCAGTAAATGCAGCTGGGATATTGACAGCATAATGACTTACATGGTAGTGACGTAAGTTAAGCAAGGATTGAGTTATCCGGAGTTATACTGTTGTTTGCCTCCAAACAAAAAAAAACGTTCACTGGCTGTAACTAGTGTGAAGCACTTTGAGAGGTGATGATGTGAAGAATGAGTATTGCCTTTACGTCCAACAACAACAACAAAGTTGTGTCGGGAGGACGTCCCAAGACGCTGAACAGTCAGGTGTCAGGACCCGAGCACGGGGGAGAGGCAGGTTAAGGGGGAGGGAAGGGAGAGAGGTGGGAGGGTGACAGAAGGCACGATCGAAGAAGAGAGTCTTGAGACTGGTCTTGAAGGAGACAAGAGAGGAAGCCTTGTCCAAACAAAGTCAACAGTAACAATTTTCATTTGTGTTGGGGAGACGTCTTAAAGCGTTTCAAACAATGCTTGCGCTATGGCCACAATTGTGTGCATATTGTGTGTGTGTGAATAGGGTATTGTACAAGTGCTCTGAGATACCGCCCTGTGTGGAGGATGCTATATAAATGCAAGTTGTTGTTGTTGTTGTAACATAAGAGTTCAAGGTGCATTCCACACTGTGACCTGACAGTCTGTCGTGCAGATTAACTTCGATTCATCGCAGCCCACTCTTCATTCAGTCTGCAGGTTGACCCGCTCTGATGTTCAAGGGAGGCGTGTGTGGACAGGCGCGAGTTGTTTTCGGGCCAACCGACTGCTGGCTGGCGTGTTTGCTGTGTGCAGGGGCGCCGGCGGGAATGGCAGGGATCAGAGGTATGGTTCTCAATCGTTGAGCTCTCCAATGTTGCGTTTACGCAGCCCAGACAGTGGGGGAAGTGCAATGTGACCCACGTTACAGCACAGAGCTCTCATCATTACTCCCCCCCCCCCACACCCACCACCACCCCAGCCCCCAACGGCAAATCGGGGATCGGGGGAAAGGAAAGGCCAGGGGTCAACGCTCAAATCACTTCCCGACGTTGGTCACGACCTGGAAGTTAACAGTTTTATTCAGTGCCGGAAGGCGTCCGGACTGCATTCCCGGTGTAGTGCGGGACCACAGTACAGGCACCAGGAAGTATTGCTTTGTACGGGAAGCAGCTGGGTGGACGGGAAGGGCGGTCGAGGCCGGGACGCGTTTAAGAAACAGACGTTGATTTTCACCTCCACCACCGCCAGGGAAAGCACAGATCGGTCGCTGGGCCCGTTCGGAAGCCGCGGGATCTGCAGCGGGAAAGGCAGGAGCCAGAGAGTGAATTCACTCGAGGACGTGGCCAGACTGGTGCAGAATAACGAGTGCCAGAGGATCGTGGTGATGGCTGGGGCCGGGATCAGCACAGCCAGTGGAATCCCCGATTTTAGGTAAAGTTCGAGACCAACACTCCTTTCTCCAGCGGGATTTCACGACAACCATTAACGGGGAACATTGCCTGCCTGTCGGGTGGCACTCACACCTCACCTTGAATCACGAAGGTTATGGGTTCAAGCTTAAACCGAGTTCCCCACTGCCGATTCAGCCAATAATACAGAGTTTCTCTTGGTGTCCTGGCCAATAAATCCCCTCCCCAACTAAAATTGGTCACTCTATGGCTGTCTGTGGGACACTGCTGTGCGCAACTGGCTCCCCATAAACAACACACCCACAAAACAACTTTGCATCCTGTAAAATGGTTTCAGACGTCTCTAAACGACATGATACGGCGCTGGGTCAAATGCAAGTATTAATATAATTCTTGTCATCATTATTCTAAAGTGCTTTTTGTGTCGTGTTCAGGTCCCCGGGCAGTGGGTTGTACGATAATCTACAGACCTACGACATTCCTTACCCGGAAGCTATCTTCGAAATCAATTACTTCCACCAGAACCCAAACCCGTTCTTCGCCCTCGCAAAGGAGCTGTACCCCGGGAACCGTTGGCCCAACTTCACCCACTACTTTGTCCGTCTCCTGCACCAGAAAGGGATTCTCCTCCGGATGTACACGCAGAACATTGACGGCCTAGAGAGAAGTAAGCTGACCTGCCTTGGCGTTGGGGAAGTAAAACCGGAATAGTGCAGCGGTAAATTACCATCAGGTGGGTAACAAGCTGGGTATCGAGACAGAAGGTCGTGGGTTCGAGCCCCACCGTGGGACTTTGAGTTCACACAGTCTCGGCTGACTCTCCAATAGAACAACAGCAACAACCACAACAAGTTACATTTACACCACGCCTCTCTGCCCCCCGTACTCTGAAACCTGGAACTCAATCCCGCAGTCCCTTTGCCTCGCTTCCTCACTTTCCTCCTTCAAGGCCGGTCTCAAGACCTTGCTGTTCGACCGCGCCTTCTGCTCCCCTCCTAACTCTCCCCCCTCTCCTAATCTCCTTCCCCCGACCCCGATCCCGACCACTCCCCCCCATCCCCCCGCTGCTCGGGTCCCAACCTAACTGTTCAGCGCCTTGGGACGTCCTCCTGATGTGAAAGGCGTTCTATAAATGTAATTTTGTTCTTGGTGTTGGGAGGACATCCCAAGGCGCTGGGCGTTCCAATCTGTGGGGAGGGTGGGGATAGGAGAATGTTAGGGGATCGAAAGCGTGTTCGAAGAGGAAGGTCGAGTCTGGCCTTCATGGAGGCAAGGGAGGGAGTGAGGCAAATGGAGTTCCGCTGGTAGGTGTGGGGTGGGGTCACAGGGGCTGAAGTCCCAATGGCGAGGCGGGTGGGGGGTGGACCAGATCAGGGCAGAGTTCCCTGAGTGGAGGATGGGGATGGTTGGTGGAGAAGTGCCGTTCATCAGATGAAACATTTAAACTCGTAGCAGAGGTCCTTTTTGCTCATTCACTCCATAAGCCAAAGCCCCAAGGGGTTGGGATGGTCCAGCCAGGCAAGCGGAGAGTGAGACACACACTGCTGCATGGCTTTGGACATGTTTCTCACGTCGCTGTTTCTGCTCCAGTGGCAGGGATTCCAACGGAGAAGCTGGTGGAAGCTCACGGAACGTTTGCCACAGCCACGTGCACAGTCTGCCTCAAAGCCTACACTTGGGAAGAGTTAAGGGTAAGCCAACAAGGACAGTTTGAATTGATAGAGCGTTCAGATAGACTAGCATCTCAGAGCGCTGAGAGGTTTAACACTGAGGGATAAGGGGGAGAAATGACCATAAGGTGGCGATAAAGATCAAATGACCCTATTAAACATCTTGACGGTTGCTGCAGCATCTTTCACGTTGGGAGGAGATCTCAAAGGCCTTCACACAATTCACAGTAAAGTGTTATGACTGTGTATGTTTTGCAGGCGAAACCGACAGCCGATTTGCACACAGCAATGTCCCACACACGTAGTATCTTGAGGTGGCGACGGGACCTTGGTTTACCCTCTTTTCCAAAGGACGGCACCTCAAACAATGCAGCAAAACCCCCACCCCACCCCACTGCATTAGAGTGTCAACCCAGACTGTACGAGTTCCAAGTCTCTGCATGAGGCTTGAACCCACATGATTATTAATATTATTTCTGACTCAATAATTAAGGGGGAAAGTGCTACCAAATGACCAAGGCTGTGGAAAAGAGAGATGAGTGTATCTCTAATAATAGTAATAATAATCCTCGCATTTGATGAAGCACTTTTCACGTCTACTAGACGTCTCAAAGCACTTCACTGAATATACTGTAAAGTGAATTGACTGTATAATTGTGGGCGAAACGTGGCAGCCAATTGCGCACAGCGATGTCCCACAAACAGTCGTGGATTGAAAATGACCAATTTTATTATCGTGGTTGTTTTTGGAGGGATTATTATGAGGCGTGCGGAGTAAGGAAACTTGCCCAAGATTTCGCCCTGAGCTGCCTGGATTCGAAACATAGGTCTCACACTTGTAAGGCGAGTGTTTTAACCGCTGAGCTACAGGACTCCATATCTGTCCTGGTAACTGACATAACAATTCCTCCCCACCCTCCCTCCCTCCCTCCCTCCCCACCCTCCCTCCCTCCCTCCCTCCCCCCACTCCATCCTAGGAGAAATTGGCCTTTGGGACGTCCTCCCGACTTGAAAGGCGCTATATAAGTGCAATTTTGTTGTTGGTGGTGGTGGAGACTGCTTGTGGGACATTGCTCTTTACACATATTGTCAGCGTATTGACCTATGTATGTATCACACGGCGATTCCAACACTTGATGCTCATTGTTCCCTGGACGTTTCAGGATGATGTGATGCAGAGCAAAGTGCCTCAATGTGCCGCTTGTTCTGGGGTGATTAAACCAGACATTGTGTTCTTTGGAGAGCAGCTACCTCAAAAGTTCTTCCTGCACATGGTAGACTTGCCACTGGCCGATTTACTTGTCATCATGGGGACGTCACTCGAGGTGAGGCTCTGGTCGAATCCACAACCGCGACAACTTGTATTCATGTAGCACACAGTATCAATCAATCAATCAATTAATCAATCATTACATTTATTTAGCGCCTTTCACGTTGGGAGGACATCCCAAGGCGCTGAACAGTCAGGGTAGGAATCAGAGCAGTGGAGGGAGGGGTAGGGGGAAGCAGAATAGGAAAATTGACTGTATATTTGTGGGCGAAATGCGGCAGCCAAATTGCGTGTCCCGCAAACAGTCGCGGAAGTGGCGTTAGGGGGGAAAGTCGCTCAGAGAAGACAGGTCAAAGGGAATGATTTGCGCACAACCTGAGAATATTCTTCAATAACAAGCCCTGTGTTTGATATAGAGCCTTATCAAGTCTTATAGACGTCCCAAACTCTTCACAAATATACCATAAAGTGAATTGACTGTATATTTTTGTGGGTGAAATGTGACAGACGATTGCCCACAGCAATGTCCCACAGACAGTTGTAGATTGAGTGACCATATTATTATTATTCATTTGGGGGAGTTTATTACCCCCTGAAAAAGTGATTCGCCACTGCACAATGGGATTCCGAAACAAGAGCTTGGTCCAGTGAGTTTCAATGAATTATCAATCTCTCTAACCGTTCGTGACCATTGGCAGGTGGAGCCTTTCGCCAGCTTGTCGGGGATGGTGAGGGGCACAGTGCCCCGCGTCCTCATCAATCAGGACCTGGTGGGTTCCTTCGTGCGGAGCCCACCGAGGGGGGGCGACGTGGCGGAGCTGGGAGACATCGTCAGGGGAGTGGAGAGGTTTGCCCAGCTCCTGGGCTGGGAGCAGGAAGTTAATGACCTCCTACAAAGAGAACACAAACAGGTACCAACTGGGGAGGAGGAACATCCAAGTAAGTGTGAGAGCAAGTTAGTGCCCAGAGCCACTCAGGGCAATGGGGTATTGGATCCACGGCTCTTCTGTTTTGCAGATCCCTGACCATCCAGTGCCTTGGGACGTCCTGCTAACGTGAATGGAGCCGTACAAAGTAAATTGTTTTGCTCAGTCGGCTGCCTGATACGGAAATCTGTCTCCTTGCGTTAGAGTGTCTAAACCATAATGAAACTCCCACATACACGTTAGCATGAAAAATGTCTGTGATGGAAACATCTTTCTCTCTCTCTCTGAGGAGGTTCCCTGCTTGACAAATTTCAATGAGTGTTAGGCGCAAGTTGGCTTGAGCCAAGACTTCAGGAATGTCACAATACACAATACATTTGTGTAGCACCTTTCCTGTCAGGAGGATGTCCTAAGGTGCAGAGCAGTCAGCGATTTAGACCTGAGCAGTTGGTTGGGATCAGGAAGGGTGGAGGGCAGGGAGGGTATCTATAGGATGGTGGCCAAAGGAGTGATGGGAAAGGAAGATGTCCTGGAGGGCCCGGGAAGAACTGGTTGAACCGTTTATCTTGCCCATTGAGAGCACTGACTGATCCCTACAACTCAGGGATTTGGTTCGTGGATCAACAGGAGCCGAGTGGGAGATACAATCCCTATACTTAGCTCATAGGGTGGAGGGCATATCTATAACTGTGGATCTCATTGATAAGCCAGATATTCATCACCAACATGTCTAGTCTAATTTGCGGCATTTCTTAACAGATTTCCTGATAGAGAAGGGCGCAATTCTCGTATTTCATATGGTATGTGCTGGCTCCTCATCCTGTGTCTTTGTGGGTACAGTGCGAGGGATGGGGATACACTATCAGTCTGACCCTGCGCTCTCTCCCTCTCTCTCTCTTTCTATTTGCAGCTGAAGATCAAGTTCACGGACGGACATCCCAGTCACCATTGACCAGCAGCACAGCTCGATCAATGCCTTGAAACATGGCAAAAACGTCAACAACTTTTGATGAAGTGGAACGAATGAAACCACCTTTGGAAAAATTGTCGTTTTTGCCAGGATTAAACGCATGGTCTGTTTGTCAAGTCACAGGGTCTCCATTGGGGTCCGTCAATCAACGTTACCACCTTTCCTCAAGAACTGAACCACGATCTTTCACGGGACAGAGGAGCAAGCAGGGTGCGCTAATGGCAAGGACGTCACCTTACGCCAAACGCCTCCGGCACTTGCTGACAAGCCCTCGGCAGATTTCCGAGCAACAAATTTAACACACGTTGGTGCGCTCCATCCAGCAAGGCTCACAAAGGCCTCGTCGTCTTCGATGGAAACGCGGAAAACCGACTCCCAATTCCTGGCAAGGTTTAAGAATTCCCTTACCGACAGTCCAAACAGGCAGAGTCACATTGTGGCTGTCTGTGGGACTTTACTGTATGCAAACAAGCTGCCAGGTTTGCTACACTTTTACCTTAAAATCCTGTCACACGTTTTGAGATGTCCTCCTGATGTAGAATACAGAGTTGTACATCAATGTTACGGGTTACTATGAAACTAATAAACCCTGTGTTTAATTTGGGCAGCTGTAACTTGGGCAGTTTGTCGGACAGAGCGTGAGTTCACTCCAGCAGTTTTCATGGTAACCTGAGGCTCAGTTGAAATGGGCAGGTAACAAGCCATACAGTATTTAGCCTGACACTCCAGGGCAGTAATGAGGGGATGCTGTAATGTTACTGGTAAGGTTCCTTTGAAAGGGAAATGAAGCTGAGGTGGCGTCAAGTGTGTGTCAGAGAAAGAACATAATTCCTGTCCAATCCTACTCCCTTGTGCATATTTACGAGTGTCCAGCAATCAGAACCCTGGCTGTTTTTCTCGACACCCTAACGCAATGGGACGGGGTGGGGGACAGATGTGAGAGGGGCCGAGCGGGGGAGGATATTGAACCAATATCAACTAAAAGAGCCTGACCTGATACCTGCTAAAGGATTGGGGTTAAAGGGTCATAACGTCTCTCCCAGATTCCTGGCCAACAATCCCCCCAATGAAATCGATTACTCACTCCACGACACTTTGTGGGACACTGCTGCGTACATGGAGGCTGCCTGACTTTGCCCGCAAAAGTCACTCCATTTTATAGCGTATCCTGTGAAGCGCTTTGAGACGCCTCGACGTGATAAGGCGCTTTTATCAAATGCAAGGATTATTATTGTTAAATGAATAAGTCTGCCGGTCTCTCGCTATCACTCAGTCTCAATGACTAGGTTTCAGTAGGGGAGTTTATAAATCTTTTACAATAGCGGCTGAATTTAAATGTCAGAGAGTAAAGAAGAATTATGATTTTAAATCCAGATTAGCAGAAAGCTGCTGGTGATTTGAGCTGCTGAGCAAATCCTCTGGACTGTAACAGCAGGCAGTGCTGATAGCAGGCTGTGAAGGATTAAACACCCAGGAAACACTTCACTAAATTCAGCAGCTGTTCACTGTAACAATTAATTTTAGCCTGAAATCCCCACCTCCTCTGCTGAGGTACACTGCGGGTGGGTGGGTAGGAGTGAGGTACGCTGTGATGCTTTCCATTCATTCACTCTCGGGCACAGTTATTAAAACACTTCATCAGATTTTTACCAAGGCTTAGCGACGGATTAATTGTCTTTGGTCACAGGGATTGGTTTGTTCATTTGTTTGTTTGAGAGAGAGAGAGATCAAATCCTGGCCGAGCTCCACTGAGTCCTACCCATCTCTCCGTGATCTACAGTGCTGTAACTCATCCCCACCATGCCTCTGTGCCCTACCAACTCTCCCCAGCCTGTTGCATGTAATCCCCCCCCACCCCTCCCTCTCTGCCCCATCAACAAGGCTGGGCAAGCCTTTAGCAACCTTGCTCCTGCTCCCTTGAACTCTCTCCCCAACTCCATCCACTTGCTCCATTTGAAATCAACAACAACTGGCATTTCCACGTCCCCTCCCCACCCGCCCCCACCGCAGAGCAGCTTCCCAGAGCACTTAATCCAATGACAACCTTTTGCAGGCAACATTCTCTCACCTGAAGCCACACAATAACTTAGCACAAATTCCAGTAAGGATGTTTGAAACCAGGTGCTTAAGAAACAATGTGATGCTGTAATGGGAAGACAGTAGGGTGGGTGTTTGGATCTGGGGGGATGGGGATGTAAATAAGTTCCACTGTTTTAGGATTCTTGGAACGTACGAGCAGAAGTTATACGTTGAGGACGAGAGGACAGCATTTGTATGTGGTTTGTATCTCGCGAGCAACAAAAGGATGGAAGAATAATGACCATGCCGGTGGCAATAAAGTAGGAGATAGACAAGATGGATTGCAAGTGAAGCCAGAGACTATTCCACTGCCAGGTACACAGCTTCTGAAACATATTAAATGACTCAAGTCGTGCGTCTATGCAGAAAGAATGAGACTTTCTCCAAATTGATAGATGTGAATTGGAATCTGCCCTCAACCCTGGCCAAATAGGAGGAACTTTCTGAAAATGATGAACAGCTACTGTAGAATTAATGGCGATTAAGCAATAGGTGCTTTAATAATTTGAATTTCACCACCACCTACAACCTATTTAGAAAATGAGGCTAGAAAGAATAGGAAAATCAGTGCCTTATTGACTGCAATGATCGTATATTGAGTTCTCGCATGTTGCTTTTTCTCTCTTGAATGGAAGTTCCAGGTCATGTTTAAAATACCTTTTTACCATTCAGATGATCGATCACCTTTGCAGTCATTTACAGCGAGTCCAATTTGATCCTTGGATCCGAATCCTTCTTGGTCCCAGAAGGATTTGCAAACAGCCAATGCCCCCGGGATCTTGGCTGCGTCACTCGACCTCCCACTCGGACATGGAACCTGATTTGGAATTCCGAGATCCGTCTGATCAGTATTCCAGATCCACTATTTGCACATTCTTCTTGCAAATTGATCACCTTAAGCCTCCAGTGCCGTGTTTTTGGATGTGAAAACGTCTAGATAAGACTTTGGACAACTCCACAAGGCTAAATCCTTTTACGCTTCAGGATCATTTTGGTATTAAGGACATGTATTTCACTGACCAGCTTGTTTAATGGAATGGTTTACATACTGTACAGACTAGAAGCCAGCAAACCAGAACATACACAGCGTTCGAACCTATCTAACAGTAGGTACATTAATTATATAACAAATCCCACAAATTGTCCATCGCCAGTTCCACATGGATCCAGAAAATCCTGCTTGCCCCCCACCTCACGCACACGCTTTCCCCCACCAAATAGGAACTGACCCCTTCTTGACTATTTCAATCAGAATCAGAGTCCGAGTCTGATGACGTTCTCGTTTCGACCATTTTGTGCATAGATTCGTCCAAAGGAGCCATTTGTCCATCCGGACCAACTCCCATCGGCTGAATTATCTGCTCTCTGCGGTGAACAAAGACAGGGATTACTTAGCACATCATCGGCAACAATTAGGGGTGATAGAAAATTGAAGGGCCTGGGTTCACCAAATGGAGTGACAACAACAACAAATTACATTTGTTTCACGCCTTTCACGTCAGGAGAACGTCCCAAGGCACTGGGACAACACAACCTGGAAGCATGATCTTGTAGCCATTTTTTAACCACAGAGCTGTAATACTATATGGCTGCATTTCTATAATCCCACCCCCCAAAAAAAATCATAATTAACAGAGAAATGCTGATTTCTGAAGCATCAACGGTTCAAGCCAGTTGGTTAATGTCATCTGCTGGCAGAGCACCAAAGAAGCTCTCTTGGGGAGAATTTCACTGGCTTGTAATCTTGCCATCTGGCTCGACTGAGAGAAGTAATGCAACGATGCCAGACGTCTCCACATTACCTTTTTCCCTTGTTTCTGGTTCAGCTGCCAATGCCGCTGGTTATCCTTAGGATTTCTAAACTCACTCTCAGAATTGAGTGGGGAGGGGAAGGAAAGAATTGTCGCACAGACGCAGGTCATTGAATCCATTAAAGCCTGGCTGCTGCCAACTCCATTGGAGCCCTCTAATCTCTATTCCCTGTCCTGTCCCCATAGCCTTTCTATTTCTTGAACAATGGCTGTTTATCGTTCGTTCTGTATTCCCCCAACTCCATTGCTCTGATCAATCAATTCTCTTCTCTCTCTCTCCCAGTGTCCCAGCCGACAATTCACCCAGGTAATATCGGTCACTCAATCCACGACTGGGATAATTGGCACAATTGGCTGCCGCTCTTCACCTACAAAACACAGTTAAAGTACTTCACAGAGTGCATTTGATGCAGCGCATTTCACATCTTCTAGACGTCTCAAGGTGCTTCACAGAATAAACTGTAAAGTGAATTGACGGTATATATCGTGGGCGAAATGCAGCAGCCAATTATGCACAGCAGTGAACCACAAACAATCGTGGATTGAAGTGACCAATTCCTTATTGAGTTTTTTTTCAAGGAATTATTATTAGGTGTGTGGAGTAAGGAAACTTGCCCAAGTTTTCACTCTGCCCAGAATCTAACCCAGGTCTCTGGCTTGCAAGGCAAGTGCTCTAACCACTCAGCTACAGGATTCCACGAATCTGAGCTACAGGACTCCTCAAATCTGCTCATATTTTAGGGATCCCTGTCAATTATAATATGGGAAAAATCCTGTTAATGGCCAAACGTTGATGCCTCCAACGCATTTCTCCATAAAGACTAAAACCCTAAGAAATTGCAGAATCTTTGTCACCTTCAGAAAACGTTCGCGTGGGTGGGGGGGGAAATCTCATCATCAGCACTAACACAAAACAACAAACTACATGTACATCAGCGGCCTTCACCTTGGGAAGATGTCCTGAGGCGCTGGACAGTCAAGGATATGGACCTGAGCTGGGGGTTGGGATCAGGAGTGGGTGGAAAGCAGGACGGGCAGGGATAGGAGAGAGATCGAAGGTGACGTCTTGAAGAGTGGTCTTGAAACGGGCCTCGATGGAGGCGAGGACGCCTGTCACTAGTGCTTGTTGCCGTGACTGTTAACAGTATCTCGACAGCTAATTTATTCACTGCAGCCTCAAGAGCTGCTTTGTAAGAAAAGTTGGTATATTTTCGATTTGAGCGCGATTTCCTTTGGCTGCTTCCGATTTCATCTGCACAGCAGGAAGCCGGCAATACCTCCCTGCACAGTGCCAGGCTTGGCTACGGTACCCAGATTCAACATAAATAATGAATTAGGCAGCACTGGAGGCATGTGGTTGGCATGTCGCCTGTTTTTACAAGGAACTTTTGCATTCTGTCAAGCTTTCTCATGGGAAACAGTAGTGTCCCGTTGGAAGATATTGATGGAAGCATCAGTATAGAGGAACTATTAGCTCAAGATACCGAAAGTTAAGAAAATGATTTCAGAAAGTAGGTAAGAACCTGGTTAAGTCGTTTTGTGTATTGCTTTCTGGGGGGTATTAATTCCACCCAACCACACACCACACACCCACGGTCTACTCCCACCTCATAGTGTGAATTGGTTTGAGACGGCCTCTTGACATGTTTTGTCAATGTAAACTGTATTGCATAGTACATCCCAATATTTTAATTATTTTAACCTTTGAAGCGATCGATTTACATTTTGTTTGATTTGCTTTGAGAGTGTGCACTGCAGCTAACAGCAAACCCTGGCCTGCAATGAAACAAATCAAGTTTGTTTAAAGTCAGACTGGACAATGCAAGCAGCGAGGAGGCTGGCATGTACCTGGAAAGCTTATCGAACATGTTGAAGAGCTTCATGGCTTCAAACTCCTTCTGTTCGTCCGTCATTCCCTCCATTGGGTTCACCACTCTCTCTTCAACACGCCCCGTCACAGGATTAATACTGAAGCACAAGTGTTAATACAGAGGGTAACATGTAGCACTGTGTGATCGAGCAGAGATCACTCCAATCAACTCCATTCCAAAGTCCCTTCGCTTCACTTCCTCCCTTGCCTCCTTCAAGACCGCTCTTAAAGACCTTCCTTTTCAATCATCCCTTCTGCCACCTTCC
Source organism: Hydrolagus colliei (assembly GCA_035084275.1). NCBI lineage: Eukaryota > Metazoa > Chordata > Chondrichthyes > Chimaeriformes > Chimaeridae > Hydrolagus > Hydrolagus colliei. Next base: position 12,705,021 of record CM068757.1, on the reverse strand, counting down.
CACCTCTCTCCCTCCCCTCTCCCCTACCCTGCCTCACCTCCATGCTCGGGTCCCGACTCCTGAATGTTCAGTGCCTTGGGACATCCTCCTGACCTGACGTGAAAGGCGCTCCATAAATGTAATTTTCTTGTTTGTTGTTAAGTCTTCTTTCGACCCTTTGGGTTGTCATGTGTGTCAATTCCCCCCCAACTAAACCAACTAAAGCCATGTGGTTGGCCACTGAGTGCATTGACTGGTAGATTTCCCACTGCCTTGGACCTCCCTACCCTACAGGGCTTACAAAATTAGCATGAGATGAATGGGAGGAATTCCTGCCCTCAGTCCCAGTCTGCATAACATTCCGACATGCCAGGCTAGCCTGTCTGTCATCAGCCAGACCCTAGATTATTGAGGAACTGTCTGGCTCAGAAATCAAACTACTGGGAGACAGCCACACAAAGACAACATGAGTCTGATACTCATTGCCAGGACATCATCTTAGAGCCAAGAGAGTGTTCAGAATGAAGTCAATAAGGCCCAATGGAACTTTTTCCTCAAAACCTTTGACCTAAACCTGAAGCTGGATTGGTGCCCAGGCCCCTTTCATTTATTGGGAAGATGAGAAAATAAAGGGGAAATGAACGCTGACTTACTTTGCTTTGGCTTCTTTATATTCCTCTGTATCTGTGTCTTCATCTTCTGAATACGTCCCCTCTCCTCGACCCCCTCCCATTAGGCCTCTGGCAGCAAGCAGACCTGCCGCATTTCCATAACCAGTGTACTTTACAAACCGAGCGACTGGAGGAGAAACCAGAGACAAACAGCTACTTACACATTATTTTTATTAGCACTGATCATGGAAAACACAACTGAACGGACCTCACAGCAATAAATGATCAAGTGTAGTGACTGCTTAATGCCAACACGGCAGCCATTTTGAGCACAGTAAGGTCCCATACACCACCTCGAGGTGAACGAGGTGACTAACTTTCACATCTACCTGAAGAGCAGGGGAGGTAAGACCTCAGTTGCACCTCCTTATCTGAAGGCCAGCGCCTCCTACAATGAAGCACTTTGGGGGCGTGTCAGCCTAGATCTTGGCCTCAAGGCTACTGTTTGAATCCACAATCATCTGACCCAGTGTGCCCCCCCCCCCCCACTCCCCACCCCCCACTCACCCCCACCTCACCCCCTAATGAACACTGACCATATCTTCAGGGTTGTCCAAATGAACAGAGCTAATTTGGAGGAGTGAAGGTGAGGGAACATCATTTCAAAAGGGGTAAACACCATTGGGAAACATTTAATGTATGTTTTTTTTGTTGGAGGGTGGGGGGGCAGTGTGGAATAAAAATATTTACAAATAAATTGGTGATTTTTTGTGCATTAAGAGAGTGAAACAGATATACGCTGTGGGGAGGTGGGGGGGGGGGGGGGGGTGTGGTTGTAAAATCTCCACCACTCCACCACTATTAGGCGCCTGGCCTGTATGAAGGGAACTACAGTATACAAATGATTGTTTGTTGTTGTTTGGTGCTCACCACTCTCCTTGCACAGGACAAAGAGGAACTCGGCAGCGCAGTGCTTGATGTCCGTGTCTATGTGCGTCATTAGGCGAACCAGCTTGTTCCGCAGTAAGTTCCCCACCTCAGGCCGAGTTTTGACGTCTCGCAGTGGAGGCAGCACCTACGCGATCGAAGCCAATCCACAAACGTGCGTCAAAAACAACCCCAAGCCAAACATTTCAAAATTTTGCATCAAGATACAAGGTTGCGAGAAATCTGTTCAAACGACAGAGAAACACGAGCAATCTCGCTCAGCCGGTTGTTTATTGGCAGCTATGCTGAGGGTAACCAGCAGTGACTGCATTTGTGTTTCCACTGGTGGGCGGGTTGGTAACCAGGGGACACAGAATTAAGATAATTCATAAAAGAATCAAAGGGGAGATGAGAACATTTTTTTTACCCAATGAGTTGTTCGGATGTGGAATGCACTGCCTGAAAGCATGGTGGAAAGCAATTCTATAATAGCTTTCAAAAGGGAAATGGATATATATTTCAAAAGGAAACAAATTGCAAGGATATCGTGAAAGAGCAGGGGAGTGGGACTAATTGGTAGCTACTTCAAACGACGTGGAACAGGCATGATAGGCCGAATGGCCTCCTTCAGTGCTGTAAGATTCACATTGCTCTATTATGAGCAATGTGTAAACCCATGTGTAAATAAGGTGCTCTTAATTATGCTATTAACAACCCATGAAAAGGATTACAGGATCTGGTTTATCCAACTCGCTTAATAGACCACAGAGACTGCTGAAAACAATGTGATTGCTGCTCTGGCCACACATTAATAATGGCTGCTTTCACGTGAGTGCCAGATGGTCTCCTCGCCTGTGTCCATCCCCAGTTTCTGCTCCTGTGGCCTTGCAACCTGTCTGCAGTCGCTGAGCCAACTTTACCAGTGGGAAAGAATGCTCACCTTGAACCGGAGGAACTTCCTGGTCTCACGGTGCACTCGGGCACTTTCTGTCAGCAAGTTCAGTGCCGGCGTCAGTGTCTCCTTCAGTTTGTGTCCCTGAAGTGAACCAAACAACCTCTATGACTCTTTATGACTCAATGGTGAACAGAGTGGGATGGGGGGAGGAGAGGAAGGGGCAATACAGTTTACATTTATAATAATAATCATCCTTGCATTTGATATAGCACTTTTCATGTCTTCTAAGCGTCTCAAAGCACTGCCAGAATATACTGTAAAGTGAATTGGCCGTATCTTTGTGGGCAAAAACGTGGCAGCCAATTGCGCACAGCAGTGTCCCACAAACATGGGTTGAAATGACCAATTTATTATTGCTTTGTTATCTTGTAGGATTATTATCAAGCATGTGGAGTAAGAAAACTTGTCTAAGGTTTCACCCTGTCGGGAATCGAATCCAGGTCTCTCACTTGTAAGGTGAGTGCTCTAAACACTGAGCTACAGGACTCCACAAAATATACAGTCAGTTCACTTGACAGTACTGTACTGTATATTCTGTGATGCACTTTGAGATATCTCGATGACATGATAGCTGCTATATCAAAGGATTTCTATTATAATATTGGAACTTGTCCTGACGTGAAAGGCGCTATACAAGTATAATTTTGTTGTTTGTGTGTGAGTGTGTGTATGTATGTCAGTGCATGTGTTTTTGTTTGCGTTTAGATGACTCCAAATTTTGTTGGGAACATTTTCAAGATATTGACCAAGGAAGCAACCAAAAGGGATTTGTATTTTGCTGCAATGTCAACTTGCAAATAAACAGGGAGACTTGTGAATTTAACTTTTGATTGCCCTTCCTAACCTGCATCTGGTATGAGCCCTCTCCTGCTCTCATTAGCCCCTATTGATCTGGATTGGGTGCAGTGTTAACATTTGATGGCAGACCTGTATTTAAAAATCTTTTAGATGCCAAAATTGTCCTCCTGCTGTAGTTTTGAGTTACTATCAATATGAATGACAAATGGGCAAGAAATAAGATGAGGTTACTGACGCATTTTTAAACTCAGCCAACCAGCATTCAGCAAATTTCACAGATGAAGTCTATTAAGACTACGTGTTTCACTGGGGCTCGTGATGCAGTGCCAATATTGATACAAATGAATGCAGGAGAAATGTTGTGCTCAGAATTACAAAGGGCTTTGATAAAAGTGTCATCCTGACTCTGGTATTAGCATTCTCTGTGTTAGACAACTGTGTGATCAAGCCTCTACAAGGGGGAGTAGCGCTCTATTGTCGGAGATGCCGCTCTCTGGATGAGACATAAAACCATGGTCTCTTCTTCCATTTCAGGTGGAATGGTAGGGTCCTGTGTCCCACTATTTGGAATCAGAGGGAGTTTCTCCCAGTGTCCTGGCCAACGATCCCGCAGATAAAACTGTCCATTCACCTCAATCCGCTGTTTGTGTGGCCTGTTGCTATGCGTAAAATGCCTCAAATGACATAACCGCTGCATGTCAAAGAAAGTCCTGGGAAGCGCTTTGAGAAGCGTTGACGTGAAGCCAGGATTATTATTGTCAACGTTAGCCTGTGATCACTTACCCTGTCCAGCCTCTTCTCCATGAATTCCAGGAGGACGTTCACAGCGTCCATGTTCATCCCCATGTACTCGACTGAGCCTTGCTGGACTTTGGGAGTCAGCAGCACATCCAGACACATCAGCGGCAGGTTCCCCATCAGGTTCACTGTGTGGCTGAGCACATTAACGGTCATCGCTAACAACTCACACTGACTGACACACCCCGTTCACGCTGTCATTGAACAGTGCAGGTATAACATTAACAAATTGTATTCATACAGCGCCTTTCACGTCAGGAGGACCTCCCAAGGCCCTGGAACAGCCAAGAGTTCGCAACTGATCTGGGGGTTGGAATCAAGAGGGATGGAGTGAAAATAGGGTCGGGGATCGGGGGGTTGACCAAAAGCATGGTCAAAGAGGAAGATCTTGATAAGGGCCTTGAAGGAGGCAACAAGAGCCTGGTAGAGAGATTCTGGAATGGAATCCCAGAGGGCGGGGTCAGAGAGGCTGAAGGTCCGACCACCGATGGTTAGGTAGGCAGGGTGAGGGACATAGAGCAGGCCAGTGCACCAACGCACACACAGCCTAAGACTGATGATAATTTCAGCCATCAAGGAGAAGGTTCTTAGTTGATATCTAATGGAGAGATAAAATGGAACGATAATCTGCATCAAAAGCACCGTTGGAGCCAGCGATTTTAAGCTATTTTACAATTTCTCTCCAAGATAAGGGATGAGTTATGTCTGTGTACTGACATTCCATTCAGTGGGTCAGAGTATTGTGAGGTTGCTCACAGCCACTGCTAATAGGACGTGTGATTGAAGTCTGAGACGTTGGGGAATCAGCTTGCAGTCCTCACTGCTGTTAGAGACGCACTTAACTGGAGACAAGCTGTCTTTGAATGACAATCATCCAGGGTGAGCAGTGTTTGTCGAACTCTCAGGTCTGTCAACACACTCAAAGTTGCTCTATTTTTGGAAAATGCATTTATACCTGGGGTTTAGCAAAAAGTCAGCCACAGTGACTATCAACCCCTCACGCATCATCAAAATCAGAACTTCCAAATGTGTGTGGCTGATCCCTGATGTTCTATCACTAAATAGACAAACTAACAAAACTCACATGTATATTTAGATACACATATATATACACACACACAATATATAGGTACTTACTTGGATACATACACATATCTACACATGTGAGGACACATCAAACACACACCAGCACATATACACGTCCACTCCTACGCAATAATAATTTGGTCATTCAATCCATGACTGTTTCTGGGATACTGCAGTGCGGAATTGGCTGCTGCGTTTTGCCCACAAAACATGCAGTCAATTCACTTTGCAGTATATTCTGTGAAGCATTTTGAGACCTCTCAAAGCTGTGATAAGGTGCTTTATCGAATGCAAGGATTGTTATTATTATCAACAACAACAAATTAGACTTATAGAGTGCCTTTCACGTTGGGAGGACGTCCCAAAGCGCTGCACAGGAGGCGTGTGACCTGAGCTGGGAGGGGAGTGTACGGGAGGGAGTAAAAAACGTGGGGGAGGTCGAAAAATTAGGGGGGGAACAGAAGGCACGGTCGAAAAGGAAAGTCTTCAAACCAGTCTTGAAAGAGGTTTAAGCTGTAAGAAATCATAGCCATAACGATGATAAAATATACCAATATCTATTGTTAGAATGTCGATTTATGGCAGCAATTCAAAATAGGTCTGATTCTCACCCTTGTCTACTGAAATAAATTCAAATCAATTGTTGCTCACAGTATTTAATTTTGCAACTAATCATTGTCTATAACTCCTGGAAAGAGCTCTAGAACAGCTTGAGAAGCGATAGATCACGGCTCTCAAAACCTGCTGGAGCATTAAATCTGATGAGTCAAGGAATTCAGCCAATAAAGTGTACTCTGATTTCAAGAAGAGGTTTCTGATTAAGCTCTACAAGTCAAATCTTTCACGAAGGTTAAAAAGCGTGTTCAAATCAATTTGTAGGCCAGCTGGTTGGATTGCAAACAGGTTCAGCAATAGAAAACAGGAACTAAATGCTAAACGGAAAGACGCCAATGGTAAATCCCATTCTAAACACAAAATAAAGCCTGGTGTCAGCCATCAGATGGATAGATTTTTGTTATGTCAGTGTACCAAGGGATAATAAATAATAATAAATAATAATGATCCTTGCATTTATATAGTGCTTTTCATGTCTTCCAGGCATCTCAAAGCGCTTCCAAGAATATCCTGTAAAGTGAATTGACTGCCTATTTTGTGGGTGAAATGTGGCAGTCAATTGCGCACAGCAGTGATACATAAACAGTCGCGGATTAAAGTGACCAATTTAATTTATTTTTAAAACAATAATAAAATAAGGGGCAAGGGCAGGGGAATCGGAGTTGAGGTACACAGACCAGCCTTGATCTTATCGAATGGCTGAACAGGCTCGAGGGGTTGAATGACCTATTTTTGTTCCTATGTTACTATCAGAGTATAGTCAACACACAATAAGTGGCTAATGAGTGAGAAGAAAATAATTCAACATTGCCACTGCTTAGATTGTCAAATAAACTCTCTCTTTGTACATGTTTTAAATAAGCACAATATTGAGCAATTACATCCAATATTGTAAAACAATCGCCCGTATTTCTCTCAATTACATGAGCTGTTCCCCACCACCACCACCACCTCTCCCCCAATCCCCATCTGCACCATAGACAAATGCTGAATAAAGGACATTGGAATGAACTTGTAGTGCACTCGGCCGACACACTTACCTGTGAAACTCTTCTGTTCTGTCCTCACCGTCCGCCTTGATCAGTAAACAGTGACGCAGGATAGCACCAAGGTGACGGTACAGAGCAGCATCTTCCTGTCAGCAGAGAAATAGTGCTTTACACATCAGCCATAGACAACCAAACAAGAGATTTAGCAAACCATTTAGCAGATGATTCAATATCCTTTCAGATTTACTGACGAGTCTGAGATCAGCAGTGTGCGTCAGCCTGGCTGGGTAATAAGTGCCTGGGATCCAGGTAATAACCACAAAAACAACAAAATTACACTTGTATAGCGCCTTTCACGTCAGGAGTGCGTCTCAGGGCGCCGGACAGTCAGTGTTTCAGACCCGAGCTGGGGTCAAGATCGGGGAGGGTGAAGGGAAAGGAAGGAATATGGGGTGACCGATGGGACCGTTGAAGAGATGGGCTAGGTAGGGGTGAGGTGGAAGGATTGGGGTATGAAATTCAAGAGGTTTGGGGGCAGAGGGGTTGAAGGCTCGCACACGGATGGTGGGGCGGGTGGGGTGGGGTGCATGGAACGCACCGGGGCCCACTGAGCAGATGGAGTGGGCAGGTTGGTAGGGTTATTATAGGCCAGCAGGTAGAGGGTGGTTAGTTTGGCCACTTGCAATAAAGTATGAGATGGTCATAAATAAACAAATGTAATTTTGTTGTTGTCATATTTCAGAAAGACAAACTTGCTTTTATTGTATTGAGCCTTGTTGTGCCTCAAACTGTTTCACAGGTAGGATTTCAAAGAGAAATTATTCCTTGCAATTAGTACAGGGACTCCCTTCAATGGTCCAAACCTTTTTAAAGGCTGTTTGTGTTTTGTGCCAGCGAGTTCCCACAAACAGACCAGATGACCCACAATGTTGTGTTTGTGGTCCTGTGTACAATCCCTGTGTGACTAACTAGTGCGCAGCAGAGCCAGGAACCGTGTGAAGAGAGGGTTAAAATAATTCTTGCATTGTGATAATCCTTATCACAATGCAAGAATTATTCTCAAAGCGATTCACGAGATATACTGTAAAGTGGGGTGAATGACTGCGTATCTTGTGGGTAACCACACAGCCGTCCTTGCGGTTCCAGGGCGATGACCCAGAGCGCCATCTTACCTCGTCGACCTCCCTCTTGTTTGAGTCGAAGGTGATGTTGAACAGGATCTTCAGGATCTCCATGGCCCGCTCGGTTTCCTGGCGGGGAAGGGGTGGGCCTCCCCCGTCGGTCACCACCTCGTACGTGTCCAACCACCTGACCCCCAGAGTGCTCTCCAGGGCGTCCGCCAGCAGGCTTACCCCCCGCAGCTCGTGGGCCAGCTGCTTGCGGATGTCCACCCGGAGAGCCGTGAAGAGGAACAGCAGGCGCAGGTCAAAGAACTTGATGTCGTGCGTCAGGTTCTTCTCGTTGTACAGTTTCAGTCGGTCGGCCAGTCCCAGCACCATCCGGGTCTCTGCGCTGACCTCCTGCGCCACGCAGCTGTTGAAGACGATGTTGCAGAGACACTTCAGAGCCTCCACGATGACGTCCAGGTCTGGCATCTCGTGGACTCGCTCCTTGCGGTACTGTATCCCGCCATGCCTGGCCAGCGTCAGCATGGCCTCCTTGCCGGTGAAGGGACCCAGGTTGCTCTTGTCCCTGGAAAGGATGCGCACCGTCTCCAGGCAGGCTAACTGGCACGAAGGCTGCAGGTCCCGCTCCAGGAACCTCATCACCAGCTCACCCAGTTTCTGAAAGCGGGAGAGTAAAGCTCAGGAATAACAACAACAACAAGCACTTATACTGCGCCCTTCAGGCAGGGCAGGGTCTCGGATTGCTTAACAGTGGCCGACATGGGAGGAAGGGGGTGGTCAACGTAAGCACGGTCAAAGTGGAAAATCTTCGACCGTCAAAATACAAGCTTTGGCTGAGGGGCAAAACAAGTGACGTGTAAATGTTATCGGCTCGCACAGAAAATGCAGTGAACTTCACTATAACGAAGCAGGAAAGATTGTTATATCAGGGTGTACATTATAGTAGGGTTAGGACAACAGCAACAGCTTGCATTTGTATAGGTCCCTCCATGGCAGGCGGGGATTAGAGAGCTTCACAATGGCGGAGCCCGAGGCCAAGTCGGGGGAGGGGGAAGGTGACCGTAAGCGCAATCGAAGATACTGGTCTTCAGGTGCGACCTGAAGATGGGAAAGGAGGGGGCGAGGCAAAAGGGTTGAGGGGGGGAGTTCCAAAGTTTGGGGGCATAGTGGCTGAAGACACAATTGCTGATGGTGGAACGGAGAATTTGGGGGAAAGGAGGAGGCCGGACACTGTAGAGCGGAGACAGTGAGTACTGTTGTGGGGAGAAAGGAAGTTAGAGAGGTAACAGAGGAGGGGTGCAGAGAAGTGCAGAGATTTAAACACAAGAGTGAGGATCTTGAAATTGATCCACTCTGTGACAGGGAGCCAGTGCAGTTTGGCAAGGACTGGGGTAATCAGGGCACAAAGCTTGGTGTGGGTGAGAATGCAGGCAGCTGACTTTTCTATGAACTGAAGTTTGTGGATGGTGGAGGAGAGGAGACCAGCGAGGAGGGAGACAAAGTGGTGCAAAAATTGTGTCTTGCCATTGGGATCATTAAAACCCGGGGTTTGCCATCATCAGTGTTCATTATGGTGAAGTTCAACTGTAGGACTTAAACAACAGCAGCTTGCATTTATCCAGTGCAGTGCTGATCAACATTTATGGTGGGCAACACAATACATTTTCTGGACTGAATATTTCTGGATTGATATTCATGTCGCAAACGTGGGGTGGGCCTCCTCTTGGGACCCATCCAAACCACTCCATCTCTCCGAGGGAGGACAGCAATCAGGAGGGAGACTTTCCCAGAATATAAAACGCTGTGAATTTGCTCCCCGGCTCTCAGAGGCAACCAAATGAAGCTCCGTGAAGTCACCTCCAACCCAGATTGCGCTGTTCACTTTATGGCTGCTCGGTTCTGTCAATGACTCATCCATCACCCAAAAGTGCCAATTAGACCCAGACTCCACACTGCGTTTGATCATCCCTTGCTGTCCTCATCCTTAACTTCCTTCAATCGCAAATATAACCTCATATTTATTCAACCCTTTATTTCCAAAGTTAGCTCATTGGCAAATGTATGTGACAAGCGACACATTAAGTAGCACATATTTTACACTCAATTTCACAGAACCACCATTCTGGGGATTTCTGTTTAATAAAACGAGTCTCGAGGCCTCTGGAAAAGTGGTCCATCCTTTCAGGACACAATGGTAACAGGAACCCTGTTTCACATTTGGTTACTAAGATCCGGAGACACACTCTGTGCGTCATCCTATTACCATCCTCTATGCTATAATCCACATTAACACTAAAGGGTCAGTTAATGGGCTAATGTGCTTCTATACTGCAAATCTCACGTTAAATGCGATTACCCTTCTGAGTTTGGAATCATGATATCTGACGCATTAGCTCAATCCCATAAGATCTCAATTGGCACATCTTCTTACCCCAGTTATAATGGGAAGTTCGCAGATCCTTTCTCTGCATAGATTACACACTTTCCTTGGCCTAATATGGTAACTTGTAATTATATAGTACCCTTCACACGGGTTAGTGTCCCTGAGTGCCAGTCAGAATAAAGTGTTCATTACTTTATACACACTTGGTCGTGCTTGGTGCTATAGCACTACTACTAATAAACCTTGCATCATCACACCGTTGAGACATCTCAAAGCTCTTTGTGGGATTTACTATGAATTGCAGTGTGTGTATGTGTTTTGTAGACAAATGCAGCAGCTAATTTGCACATAATGTCCCATAAACCTGGCACGGACCCACAGTCCAGAACTCTGTGTATTGGCTGATGAATGAGAACCACCTACACATTGTGAGCAGATACAGTTGAGGGAACGGCACAGACTGGTCTGCCAGCAAACAATGAATCGAATATTAAATTGCAGAATAATGGATACCTGATTTTGACGTGATTTTGAGGCAGAAATAAAACCAAGTGGTTTGCACCTCACTGAAGGTTTTACTTGATGCACAGAATCTAAGGTGGCCACTGGATATCTGGGAATGATACCAATTCAGTATTTGATAGTGTTCAGGTGAGGTGATTGACATGTTACTTAAAATGGAAAAACTAAGATGAGTAACCACTAACTGTGAACAATATTAAGCGCCAATGAATTACTCAAGGGATCTAGATGTCACAAATAATTTCAACCGCCCCCACCAAAAAAAAATTGATTCTACTTTTGAAATCGCTTCCCAATCAGTTTAGTTTGCAGTTGTATTGTTTCAAGTGTATGTTTTGCATATGGTTTTTTTAGTCTGTGTATGAACTCTTGAGGTTTAATGCAAATTGTGCAAGCCGTGTGTAATCATGAAATGCAAATGGTGTAAACTGTGTGCTAATTACATAATGATATAATTTTGACTTTATGCTCGTTCTTACATGTTATTTACATATTACACTCCAACATATTACACTTTTGGGAAAGTCTCCCTCCTGATTGCTGCCTTCCCAGATGGAGTGGTTTGGATAGGTCCCAAGAGGAGGCCCACCCACATTTGCGACATGAATATCAATCCAGAAATATTCAGTCCAGAAAATGTATTGTGTTGCCCACCTACATAACACACGGTCTGCTCATAACTCGCCAGATAGAACCCAGAGACTGTTAAACTGAACCACAAGAGTCACAGCGAACGACATCCTAAATGGTATCCACGTGAAAGGATCAATCACTCAGTGGTAACCTCTGGCACGTCAGTGTGCAACCTGCAAATTCTCCCCCGAGCTCTGGAGCTATTAGACTGAGCTTGTTTGTTCTATATTCTATTGAAAAGGTATATATCATGAAAGCAACAAACATAAAGGAGTTAAAAACACTGATTTGAACCAAAAAGCAATTAATCCAACAGGAGGTAACCTTTAGAAATTCATTTACTTCATTAAAAGGGGATTTGTCCAGCCACTGTGAGGCTCTGTTGGAATAAAAAGCAATCTGTGTCACATGGGTTTTAATCCATTTAAGAAAAACTATTTGATTTGCTAAACAAGTAGGGTAGAATCTCTTTAAGATGCTACACTCTGAATAATAACCCACTTCTTTTTAATCACATACTGAGATTGACAGCAATTTGATCACTTTGCCTCTCACTAAGGCCTCAAGCACATGTTCACAAAGGATTTTATGAGGACAGGCACCAGGAAGTTTTTCTTCACAGGAGGATAATTGGCAATTGAAATAGATTGCCAGGAGGGGTAGTTGAGGTCAGGATACTGGATTCATTTAAGAATCTGCTTGATGATGTGATAGTAGGATGGTGTAATGAGGATTATGAGATCAAATGGGCTGAAGAGCTTTCTTCATCTGAACCAATCAATCAATCAATCAACCAACCAACTAATCAATCAATCAATCAATCAATCAAAAGTTACATTTATATGGCACCTTTCATGTCGAGAGGACATCTCGAGACGCTGTACAGTCAGGTAATCGCCATGATGTTAATTATAGTGAGAGTGATTATTAAAACAGACAGAAGCAGACTGCATCTTGTGTTACCAGTTGCACCAACAAACTATTACACATTACTATATGTCGTTGTTAAGTAGAGTACCTGTGGCACAGAGGATTGTAAGACCAAAATAATGCGAAAACACAAAATTACATTGATATCGGCAATAAAAGTATTATTAGCTTGTTTGCTGCAGTGCTTGAGATTATGCAAGATGCTTGTTGACATTATACACATCTGATGCCACGGGATGCTACACGAGGAAGCATTAGGTTCAGCTGGCTGAATATTAATTATAAAGTCTATTAAAATTGCTCCTCTCTCCTTGCGCTCAATTGGTTTTTGGTCACCAGCCACAATTTTGTAAGCAGAAATACCTTAGTGTGGTTCTGAAATCAAACACGTACATCACCAAGTTCCCTACCTTCTCAGACATGTATCTCATTCAATCATTTTATTACATCTCTCTCTCTCTCTCTCTCTCTCCGCCCACTGTGTAATTATACAGTAACATACCTTTTCAGGGCTTGTTAATTGCACAATTAAGAGTACCTGCAATTCTCTTTATACAGGCATTCACACATGGCGCACACTGCGGTTTTCTTTACTCGCTGTTTACCTGTTTACATCACACAGCTTTGCTCATAGGTAGTTTGCACATGGTGAATAACAGACTCCAGACTGTAACCAGTCCAGGGAGGTGAAGTCCTTGGTCCACCTAGCATCGCTGGTCTCATCACTGTGAGGTGGTGTGTACGTGTGTTTCGAAGCCGTTGGCACCATTGGAGTGAGTAATATTTGAATATATATAATAAAGACATCGCCGCTTTAAATGCCGAATGTTGATAACATCATTTGCAGGAGTTACTGACACTCAGAGGAAGAGGAATTGTTGTGCACAATTGGAACAGAAAAGACTCCCCAGTCAACAGTCAATAACGGCCCCTGCTGTTTAGCTGTGAGTTTCCACCAAGTAAATTTTCCCCAACCACAACATCCACACTCACTGTTTATAACAACAACTTGCATTTATCTAGCACTAGCACCCTCACACATGGGAAGCTTTCTCAAAGCACTAGTTAAGTACAGTACATCAGATATTAACAAGGGAGTGGGAGGAGGGGGGGGAGTGGTGGGAGGAGGGGGGGGAGTGGTGGGAGGAGGGTGGGGGGGGGGTGGGGGAAGACATAAACACAGATCCATTTCTGTTAAAGAAGTTGATATAGGATCCTCCCATTTAATCGCTTTCTCTATGATTGTGACTGTTTACAGCACAAAGGAACAAGAGGGGAGATTGGTTGGAACCCTAATATCACCCTGAAGAGGGAAGAGGGTTTGGCTCAGGTCTAACTGACCAGATTTCAAGCCTAGAAGTACTAAAGGGGTTAACTTAACGTTTTTACCTCCTCTTGTTGCTGCTCCTCATATGAAGTGCATACCATGCAAGCATAGAATTACACAGAAAAAGAAAACACATTGAATTATTAATGAGCTAACACCATTGTCGTGGTAAGAACAGATCTGTTGCTTTGTGCTAACCTCTGTTTCCCTTTGAAACCGCAGCGTTTAAAATTGAATGAAAGTCTTCTTCATCATTAGCCAGACAATGTTGCACTTGTCTAACAATGACTTAACAATGGAATAGCACTCTGTTGAGTTCTTGGCAGCTCTTTGTACAACACTGCCGTATCTATCCCCTGTTTACGCTCTCCGCACTGTACAGCTTACCTTTCTCTGTCCGTGCTTCTCCACGTCAAACACGAAACATTGGGAATTCTGAAAGAGAGTGTCGAGAAATCCCAGTTACCAATTAAATAAAATCAACTTTACCGATAAAACAGAAAACGAATGAGAATTCTGAATGAGAGTGTTGGGAAGTCAGCCTTGCTCAGCCGATAGGCAGTCTCGCCTCCAAGTCAGAAGGTTGGGAGTTCAAGTCCCATCTTTGAACTCAGGTAGTCTAGGCTGACACTCCAATGCAGTGCTGGGGGAGAGCTGTATTGTTGTACCAGTAAACCCAGCTCCTGTCTTCCTGTTCAACAACAGCAACAAATTACACTTACACAGCGCCTTTTCATGTCAGGAGGAAGTTGTAATGCGCGGGACAGTCAAGGATTTGGACCCGAGCTGGGGTTTGGAACCAGGAGGCCATTAAAGTTCTAGTGGCACTGATCAAAAGGTGAAGGGAGTTTCTCCTCAGTTGTACATCTGGTAGTAATAATAATAATAATCCAAAGACGACACCTTGGGTTGCCAACCGAAGCTACAAACTCAAAGCTTTAACATGGGGCTTGAACTTACAACCTCTTGACTCAGAGACAAGAGACACCTTCTGAGATATGGAATTATTGCAGTTTATTGGATAAGCAAAGCTTTAGCCAAAGCACAATTCTCTTCTTCACAGTCTTCAACAACATCAAAATTACATTTATAAAGTGCCTTTCACGTCGGGGGGATGTCCCAAGGCACTTCAGTCGCAGAGGATCTTGTGGATCTACGAATACAGGATTCAGGAAATGTCTGGCAAGTATCCCACATATATCAGGTTTTTAGACGTGCAACTTATTCATGAACTGCGAAGTCTGCAGACATGCAGCTGTGATCGTTGGTAAGAATCACAAAATTGCCTTCAGAAAGAAAACATTTGAAATAAATTCTTCTGCAGTTCACCAAACTTGACTGCACCACAACTCTGCCCAAACCATAGGATTTCAATTTGTTGTAATTTACCCACAAATCGTGAGCGATTAATTTCACTGTGCCTCACTATATCATTTCGCGCATTCCTCTTCTTGCTTTAGATACAACAACAACTTTGATTTGTATAGCTCCTTCCACGCCGGACAGCATCTCAGCGCGCTTTACTAGACTTCAAAAGAAGTTGGGGGAATCAACCCTAAAGAAGGTGCTCTATTTGAGAACAGATGGACAATCGGGTTACCAGAAGATCTGGGCTCCTACATGTAGGCCGTGCTTACATGACCACAAGGGATGTGGAGCTCAGCATCACCAGACATCATTGGTTGCTCGTCCATGCAATTTAGCTGGTGTACAGCACATCCCTCTAGGTAGACAATAATACAGTAAATTCCAAAGGAAAAGGGCACAGTAAACAGTAATCCAGAGTGGTGATTTAGGCACGTGTATAAGTATGTAAATAAATGTGGCTGGGATATTGGCATGACTTAAGTGGCAGCGACAAGTTAAGCCATGGTTTAGTTATCAATAGTTTACTTTAGCTGGTTCATTGGGTCTGCAAAAGTAAGACATATGGCTCTCAAACTGCAAGATCCAAGGGTAGCTTTGACTGACAGACATATCTCTCAATGCCTCTCCATTGTATTGACCACCATGCATGTGCCTTCCTCTCTCAGATAGTTATGCCTTCCCTTCCCATCTGCTCCAAGTTACTTTTTGGAAACACAACACCATTCCATCCATTGGCTGTTATAAGTTTATAAGTAAACCGGGTGATGTGTGCATCCCTTGACAATAGTTTCAAATGCATATAAACAGTGACTTTCTTTTGATGTTTACATGTGTGAGTATCACTGGCCCTGGATAAATGTTTTGCTGAGCAAGAAATCCCCTATGTTGTTCTGGTGTAAATATAGCACCATCACCATTAGAATTCCCGTCTCCCAGGTAAACCTCACAGGTGTTTGCCAATCCCGTCTTCTAGACGTATCGAAGCTCTTCACAGAGCTTACTGTTAAGTGAATTGAATGTATGTCTTGGGCGGAACACGGCAGCCAATTGCACACAGCAGTATCCCACAAACAGTCGTATATTGAGGTACCAATTTTTATTTGAGGGATTATTACCCCCAGAAAAGTGGTCAGTCAATCGACAAACAAGCTAGTTCCTATCTACTGCTAGGTAAATAGAGTTGTGTGGAGTAAGAAAATTTGCCCAATGTTTTGCCCTGCTCAGGAATCAAATCCAGGTCCCTTCGCTTGAGAGGCAAGTGCTCTAACCACTAAACTACAGGAAAGATTTAATGAAATCAAATGGCCCACAAAGAAACGCGTTGTGAAGTAGCTTTGATTGACAGACCTATCTCTCCGTTATATCTCCGCTGAGTTGACCTCTAAGCTGTCCTCTGCGATAGGCCTGTCATTCCCCATCTGATAATACAGTTCTCTTTTTAAATGGAAATGACTTGGATAATTGTAAAACCATTTCTGTCCTGAAATTGCCAATAAGCTGTGGAGCCGCTATCTTTCAGACGTTTCATTCTGTTCTCACCTGCTCATTCTGTAATCGCTTCAGCAATCTTCCTCCATTCCCAGAAGACCATTGGATTTCCATGACTTTATGGTCATGCTCCACTGAATCTCACCCAACCTCCTGAGACAAGATGTTATTGCTATGCGCATCGCTGTGTCAACAGCAACTATCAGTACAGATTTAATGTCTTCACCCACCAGACCCTCCTCTCACTCAAAAACTCCTCTGGAATCCAAACTCAAAGTCTTATTATTCTCCCCTCCCACTCTGCTCTGTTTTCTATCCTCTCAACATGTCCACAAATCCCTGGCACCTCCCTACCTTTCTGAGCTGCTTTCTCCCGACTCCACTACGCATTGCTCTTCGCTCGGCTGGTTCCGGCCTCCTGTTTATCAACAACAACAACAACTTTGATTTATATAGCGCCCTCCACGCCGGACGGCATCTCAGAGCGCTTATCCTTCGTACTTTCCACTAGGGGCGCCTCTGCTCCACCAGGTCTGGCCTCCTCCTTGTCCCCCGAATCCTCCGCTCCACCATCGGCGGCCGCGTCTTCAGCCACTACGCCCCAAGGCTCTGGAACTCCCTTCCTCACTCCCTTTGCCTCCCCCACTCTCTTCCCAGTTTCAGGTCTCAGATAAAGACCTTTCTCTTCAACCATGCCTTTGGTCACCTTTCTGCCCTGCCCCTAGCTCGCCCCCAGGATCCGTTATTGTGAAGTGCTCTGAGATGCCGTCTGGCGTGGAGGGCGCTATATAAATCAGAGTTGTTGTTGTTGACTGTTCTTTCAGCCACTGCACCCCAAAACATTGGAACTCTCTCCTGTAATCACTCCGACTGGCCTCCTCTTTCCCAGCTTTTAGATAAAAAACTGAAGACCTTCCTTATAATCACTTCCTCCCTCCCCTCATTGCGGTGTCAGGCTTGGCTAGCTTTAAGAAGTCCGAGACACTGACCTGCGTGGAGCACACTATATAAATACAAGTGGTTGTTATTGTCCCAACTCACTTATGGCTGAATATTTTTCTCTTGGCTGCGTCATGCAATCGCCTCTGAGAGATCCTCTCATCGAACCGTATAAGTTATTGAAGGAGGCTATATGCCCTCATAAGGTCTATTCTAATGCTAACTTGTTCATTGCCACTCACCTACTCCATTCCCAATTTCCTGCTCTTTCCTGGTCCGATTCTATCTTGTTCCTCTTCATAATAGGTTGCCCAGATTTTTCCTCTTTCTCTCTCTCTGTCCCACCGAGCCCTCCCCATTGAGTATTCAACGTTTTGATTAAAAAAAATTCACCTCCTCAAAGGGACTCAAGTGAAACCAGCGAAACAAACATTCTTTCAGCTGGGCATATTGGGGGACATGGAACAGGCCAGAGAGCCCACTGAGAGTTGGGAGCGGATAAGTCAGTATGGCATTAGCAGCTCACCTAGGTAGTAGGGAACGGCGATATATCGGTATATCGGTAAAACCCGATATGATTTTCATATCGGTAGGCCGATATAGACATTTTAAAAATACCGATATATCGAAAAACGGTATATCGAGGTAAAAAATCGGGATGCGAGCACAATCAACTACAAGACCCAGAATGCTCATCTCTATACACAATGCACAGACCGAGGTGCAAAGCCGCCATCTTGTATTCATAGTCCTCGAATACATAATACAGGTATGCAAGGGGTGGGGGAAGAGAGACGGCTGTGGGTGGGGGGGGTGAGGCGGAGAGAGACTGCTGGGGGTGGGGGGTGAGGGGGAGAGAGACTGCTGGGGGGGTGAAGGGGAGAGAGACGGCTGGGGGGGGTTGAGGGGGAGAGAGACGGCTGGGGGGAGGGGGAGATAGACGGCTGGGGGGGGGAGAGGGGGAGAGAGATGGCTGGGGGTGGGGGAGGAGAGGGGGAGAGAGATGGCTGGGGGGAGGAGGAGAGGGGGAGAGAGACGGCTGGGGGGCGGAGGAGAGGGGGAGAGAGACGGCTGGGGGGAGGAGGAGAGGGGGAGAGAGATGGCTGGGGGGGGGGAGGAGAGGGAGAGAGACGGCTGGGGGTGGGAGGAGAGGGGGAGAGAAATGGCTGGGGGGAGGAGGAGAGGGGGAGAGAGACGGCTGGGGGGAGGGGGAGATAGACGGCTGGGGGGTGGGGAGAGGGGAGAGAGATGGCTAGGGGGGGGGAGAGGGGGAGAGAGACGGCTAGGGGGGGGGAGAGGGGGAGAGAGACAGCTGGGGGGGAGGAGAGGGGAGAGAGACGGCTGGGGGGGGAGAGGGGGAGAGAGACGGCTGTCGGGGAGAGGGGGAGAGAGATGGCTGGGGGGGAGAGGGGGAGAGAGATGGCTGGGGGGGTGAGGGGGAGAGAGATGGCTGGGGGGGAGAGGGGGAGAGAGACGGCTGGGGGGGGAGAGGGGGAGAGAGACGGCTGGGGGTGGGGAGGAGAGGGGGAGAGAGACGGCTGGGGGGAGGGCGAGAGAAACGGCTGGGGGGGGAGGGAGAGAGAGACGGCGGGGGGGGGGAGGAGAGGGGGAGAGAGATGGCTGGGGGGAGGGGGAGAGAGACGGCTGGGGGGGGAGGGAGAGAGATGGCGGGCGGGGGGGAGGAGAGGGGGAGAGAGACGGCGGGGGGGAGGGGGAGAGAGACGGCTGGGGGGGGGAGGGAGAGAAAGACGGCGGGGGGGGGAGGTAGAAAGAGACGGCTGGGGGGGTGGTGGGGGAGAGAGACGACGGGGGTGGGGGGTGCGAGAGAGGGACGGCGGGGGGGGAGGTGGGGGGGAGAGACGGGGTGGATGTGATAATATACAGGTAGATAGAGATGGGGGGCGATGTGAGAGAGGAGAGAGGGAGAGAGACATAGAGAGACACAGACAGAAAAACACAGAGATGGAGAGAGTGAGAGACACAGAGAGAGAAAGATATTTACCTCCTGAGAAGATAGGCCCCGAATGCGCGCGCACCCGGAATGCGCTCGCACTCCTATGCGCACGCGCATGCGCAGTACGAAAAAACTGAAAATATCGGTATTTCGGTATATCTCGATATGAGCCAACCGATATATCCATATCCGGAAAATTCCCATATCGCCGTTCCCTACTAGGTAGAGAGAATTTTGAACTCTATCCTCTAAGGGATTAGGAGCTAGTGAAACCAGTCAATGATGGGGATGATAGGGTCACAGAGCCTGGTGCAGGAGAGGGCATGGACAGCAGAGTTCTGAATAATCTGATTCATTGAGTTGTTTTCTCTGCAACACAACAGCTAATGTTGCTGCTTGTCGCGTTGACACAGGTTTGGCCCTGCCAGCTTTTAAGCTCTTCCCTTTGAATCGTCTCCCATGACCTTGTCTACCAATGTCCAACAAGTGGACAGCTTGCTGCAGGTTAGTTGCTAGACACGCATAATTGGTCAACAGGTTTACCAGCTAGTAAATAGCAACAGAGATTACAATTTCTATATTAATTTACAGAAGATAGAACTCAGATCCAGTGCGGTCCTGCATTTCTTAGAGGTTTAACCTTTTAAAGCAACATACTGTTGACACACAAGGGCCTGTATGCACTGAAGAGCTTTGAGACAACAACAACAACAATTTACATTTATATAGCGCCTTTCATGTCGGGAGGACGTCCTGACTCTATAGTGAACTGATTTATATTTTGTGGGCAAAACTCCGCAGCTAATTAAGCACAGTATCCCACAAACAGTCATGGGCGGAGTGACCAAATTGTTATTATTCATTTATTTTGAATGGATATTCCATACTGTCTCAATGACGTGATAAAGTGCAATATCAAATGCAAGGATTATCATTATTATTATTATCTAGATTTACTCCATACCCAGTCATCACATCAAACAAAACTGGTTAATTTCTTATGTACCTTTCAATTCCAAATCTTTGACTCTGACTGTACTAACACCTGTCAGCTGATATATTTATACAAGATCCAGCTATGGCCACATAAACCCAATTAGCATTTCAACACAGAGGATTCTTAAACAAAGCCAGATATCATTCACTTTTAACTTTGGGCAGACTGCAGCTATTCCCACCTGTAATCTGCAGTACTAGCACCACACAAATCGCTCCTTACTTCTGGACTGTAATTTAATGTAAAGTGTAATGACTGTGCATTTTATTTGTAGGTGAATTCGGCAAGCAATTTGCATAGAGCAATATCCAACAAATAGCCACAACGTGAATGTATCAATTGTATCCGGATTGTACCAATTCGTCAGAACAATGGGAGAAACTCTGTTCTTCATTTTGGAATACTGCCACAGGATCTTTAAAATTTTTAAGACAGACAGCCCTACATTTTTAACATCTCTTCCCAAGATTGGCACCTCGGACTTTCCATCACTATATTGGAGTGTCAACCTGGACTATATGATCAGGACTATGTAAATCCTGATCTGGAGCTTGAAACCACAACCTTCTGACTCAGAGGTGTGAGTGCTATCCTGACTGAGCCAAGCTGATATCCATGAGAATATTAAGGAGATCCTGATTTGGAACTGCCAATATGTCCATTGAATTGTTTCTGTCTGGCCAAGGTTGGAGCAAGACACAAACCTCTCATTCTCTCTGGCATTCACATTTTCTGTCTATTTTCTTGAACGGAGGCTGAGTGCATTTTAAAATTCCACCCAAACCATTTTTTTTGCCTAGTGCAGAAGTAATACCTTAATGCAAAGCCTCTTGGAATGTCTGATACACTCACCACACTTTAGAGTCACTAGAGAAAAATGCAGAGAAAGTTTACCTTTCCCCCCCCACCAAGACAGCACTCCACTGAGCTCTCAAGTTCAAACAACCGAGAGATGAAATAATGAGGCAATTTAAATTTTCAATGTCTTTTTTTCCAATTCATTGGTCACTGAATGAAAGTCCTTCACTTTCCCCATCTGATGCAAGTCTGCTCCATTCAACCGCATGTGATAGAGCACCTTATCGAGTTACTGAGACATCTCAAAGCAGTTCACAGGATATACAGTAAGACGGATTGACAAGTATTTTTTGAATAGTGGCTGTTATCCCCAAATCTTTTAAAACGTAACTCATTGGATCTATTTTTTTTGCTCTGGACTGAAGTGTGTGTGTGTGTGTGTGTCTTTTAATGTGTAGTGAGGAGGGGAAGAGAGGGTGAGAGAGATTTAATTCCTGATCCATCAGTGATCCTGCACCTTGCAAATCAGACAACCTGTGCCCCTTATAGCAAATCCGCCCATCTCATTTTCAGTCATTCCTTTTATTTTGCCCGCAAAACAATTCACTTTACGGTATATTCTGTGAAGCGCTTTGAGATACCTCAATGGCTCGATAGGGCATTATATCGAATGCAAGATTGTTGTTATTATTTTACAGGCAATTAGTTGGGAGCAAATCTGCACTAATGATGATTGCCCTGGGCCAGGTATCATTGAGACTGAGAGCCCAGAGGGGAAGACTGAAAATTGTTGAAGGCACATTTCGCTTCTCCAACAGCCACCCCCCTCCCCCCCACACCCCCACACACACTCTCTCTCTCTCCCTCCCCTTCCTCACACTTTCCCAATCCCGTCCTCACTCTTTTCCTCCCACCCCCATCTCTCTCTCTCTCTCTCTCTCCCTCCCCCCAACTCGTTCGCAGCCGATGTGAAACCCAAAAGTCGCACATTAACACAAGCCAAACAAAATCCCTTGAAACCTCAGTCTAATGAAGGCTGAATGCGCACAGAAAGCAATGAAGTTAACACCCAGGCAGGCACACAGATGCTGATGATAAATGTCCATGGACTCCTCTGATATGCCTTCTATTATACACACACACATATTAATCGTTCCTATTCTCTATTTTCTCTATGTTAAAATAAAATCAGCGCTCACCTCTTTATTGTAAGCCTGGAGGGCCTTTAGCACAGTGTCTTGATCGCTGGTTGCAACTCTATCAATGATCGTATTGAGGTCCATTTTCATGGCAGTTGTGTGTGTAGTATGTATGTGTGTGTGTGTGTGTGGATGTGGAGTACACTGGAACACACACACATACAGATACACACACAGATACACACACACACACACAGATACACACTCACACACAGAGATACACAAATACAAATAAACACACACAGATACACACAGAGAGAGATCCAGACACACACACGTCCAGCTGATGCCTTGATCTTGACAAGTCTATGTGCAGCGTTGATCTTCCCAATCTCCCTCTGGCTCGGATACAGTCAAACTCGTCCACTGGATTTGAAGCTCACAGATGACAGAATTTCAGTGGTGATGGTTAAGGTGGTGGGAGGGGAGATGGGTGGGGGGGGAGGGAGAGAGAAACCACAAGATCCAGGACCTTCTGGGAATTGTAGTTCACAACAGCATCTTCTTTGTTAGGCTTGACTGTGGTTACACAGAGAGAAAGCAGAGAGAGAGAGGGAGATCTAAAATACTGGATCTCCCAGATTCCATTGCCATCCATGTATCTTCCCCCACACTTCCCCAATAATAACATTAAGAGATAGCGAGGAGGCGAATCTGCCAATGGCTCATATCATATTGTGTGCAAACAGCTACTGTTGCTGCAAGTAGGAACTGATAATTTAACCAAATGCGTTTGGTTCATTTGCTTTGAAATTGACATCGACCTGGGAGGTTACCTGTGTTTGACGGGCGAAATAATGAGGCAATTGGATTGCTTAATGCTTTAGAAAATGAATTGGAGTGAACCCAGTTATCCTGCACGTTTAACCGTTGGTTCAATTCAGAAATCACGTACACACACAGCCTCCAAAGGAAGCTTATCGAGCCTGCCTGGTTTCATCCCTTTGAAGAATTCCCATTCCCCAAATTTTGTTGTGATCTTCTTAAAATTTATTGTGGAAAATCAAGTAGATATAATAATAAATAACAATCATTTAATATAACTGGAATGATAATCCTTGCCTTAGTTCAATGTTCATCCGAAGGATGATACCTTCAACTATGTGGCACATCCCCCAAACACTCTACTGGAATGTCAGTTCAAAGTCCGCTGGAGCTTGAACATGGAGCTTGAACCCACAACCTTTTGACTCATAGGCTGAAGTGAGCCAAGCCAGGCTGTCACCTCTTATGCCTTTGACTAAAACACACTATATGGTGGGGATGTGTAGAACTCAAACATTTAGTGCATGCCTCATTAGCAGATTTCACTTGGACTTTATGCATTCACAACCTATCTGTTTAACTAGAAATAATAATAATAATAATCCTTGCATTTGATATAGCGCTTTTCACATCTTATCGACATCTCGAAGCGCTTCACAGAATATACTGTAAAGTGAATTGACTGAATAGTTGTGGGCGAAACGCGGCAGCCAATTGCCCACAGCAATCCCACAAACAGTCGTGGATTGAAAATGACCAATTTTATTATTGTGGGTTTTTTGGATGGGTTATTATTAGACATATGGAGTAAGGAAACTTGCCCATGGATTCGCCCTGATCTCCCTGGATTCGAACACAGATGTCACGCTTGTAAGGCAAGTGCTCTAACCACTGAGCTTCAGGAGCTCCACAAACTAGTTCATGATGCTTGCATCTAACACGTTCTGGAATTAATGGTAAACAGGATGTGTAACTCAAGGGAGAGGGCGCACATTCCATTCCAACAACTCTCTCAGGAACATCCATGCATAGGTGGGATTGATGGAATTCTCAGTTTGGTTTAGATGGGATGATGTGTATGGGGATGTGTTTCCGCATGTGTCAGACGTCTGGCTGACCACTCTCCCTCCAAAAAAAGTCTCACTCAACTATTCAACATAACATCAGACACTTCCTAGCTGTACCTGCTTTGATTGAGACCCATGTCAATTTTTTGAAAGCACTCACACTCATGATGGAAATTTAATTTTCTTCCTTTTGCTGCAATAGCAAATGTCCGCCAACAGTAGTACATTTATAATAATTTGAGCAAATGAGGGTATATATTGGGTTATTATCGGCTAACACTAAGTCAACTGAATGCTAAACTTACCTGTTCGATTCACATCATCACCTAGTGGTTGATTTAATGGGTCATTGGACTGTATTCTACCATAGCACTGTATGTTATTTGCTTCACTGGATTCTGAGTGGATCCCTTTATGGAGATGGATAGTAACAATTATTATGGTTATCCTTGCACATAATATAATAACATAATATAATAATAATCCTTGCATTTGATATAGTGCCTTATCACGTCTTATACACATCTCAAATCCCTTCACAGGAATTTACTGTGAGGTGTAGTGTCTCTGTTTAGTGTGTAGCAAACACGACAGGCAGTTTGCGCACAGCGATGTCCCACAACCAGCCAAGACATGAACTTGAGCGGCCAATTTTATTTGGGGGAGTTGTCGGCCAGGACCCAAGCAATAATCCTGCATTGGCCGAGGCAGCGTCCTCCAGATTAAATCGAGAACAGTTCTTAGGGACGTTGAAGTTTCCAAGGCATGACTCCAAACAAAATGGGAGTTCAGGGGCAATCAAGGGAGAGGGGAGTGGAGTCATAGTCAAGCGTGCTGGTTGCTGAGCAGGGTTGGTTGCCCGGGGGAGGAGCTGGAGTCACAGTCACAATCAAGCGTGCTGGTTGCTGAGCAGGGTTGGTTGCCCGGTACTGGGGGAGGAGCTGGAGTCACAGTCACAATCCAGCGTGCTGGTTGCTGAGCAGGGTTGGTTGCCCGGTGCTGGGGGAGGAGCTGGAGTCACAGTCACAATCCAGCGTGCTGGTTGCTGAGCAGGGTTGGTTGCCCGGTGCTGGGGGAGGAGCTGGAGTCACAGTCACAATCCAGCGTGCTGATTGCTGAGCAGGGTTGGTTGCTCGGTGCCTGGTGACGTTGGCATTTACCCAGAATCCTTCAGCAACGGTGACAATGGCGGAAAGAAACCGAGGTGAGACACTGAGCCAGTACACACACCCTCTATACCCCGCGTATACATCAGATACACACCGTATACACACACACATCATATACAGCCCGTGTGTACATCAAATATATACTGTATGCACAAACACCATATACACACCGGGTAGTAACATAAACCGCAGTGCCAGCCAGGGTTTAATGTACACACACTATATACACGCCGTATATACACATAAGTACACTATATACAATACACACACCATATATACACACACTGCATATACACACTGCATATACACACCATATACACACACTGCATATACACACCATATACACACTGCATATACACACCATATATACACACCATATATACACACACCATATATACACACCTTATATATACACACACTGTATATAAACACACAATATACACACTATGTATTATATATACACCCATACATACATCATATACACTATATACACGCACCATGTATGCACTGAATATACACACATCAATAAATAAATAGTAGAAACAGCCATCAGTGTATTTCAGAGCCTTAATATGCCTTGTTGTTTGCTGATCAGTTAGGTTCTGCATTTGTGGTTTGTGTCTTAACTGCCCAGTAGCCCACGTCAGCATATGCCCTGTAGCTCAGTGGTTAGAGCAGTCGCCTTGCAAGCAAGAGACCTGGGTTCAGTTCCAGGCAGGGTGAAACCTTGGGCAAATTTTCTTCCTCCATACACCAGATAATAATCTCTCGAGGAAACGACCCCCGCCCCCCCCCCCCCCATAATAATTTGGTCATTTCAATCCACGACTGTTTCCAGGACATTGCTGTGTGCAATTCGCTGTTGCGTTTTGCCCAGAAATATACAGTCAATTCACTTTACAGTATATTCTGTGAAGCGCTTTGGGACGTCTAGAAGACGTAAAAAGCACTGTATCAAATCCAAAGATTATCATAATTATTAAGTGCTAACCTATCTGTAACCTATATGTAATAAATATTAGATACGAACAATGTCTTAAAGCAGGATGGTTGTGTAAACAGAACTGGTCCCACCACGGTATATTGCTGATGTGGCATGAACAATTATGTGATGTATCATTACTGTGATGTTTACATTGTTTGATTGAGCTATTGAATATCCCCCACCTGTTGAATTTCACTTACATCATCTTAATTTCAATACTATGCAGGAGAATATCAAAAGTTTGTGGACATGGTTTTTTCCTTCTAATTGTTTTAAAATATTTTTCTGTTGATTATCTTAATGTGTGCAAACTTTCCTGCTTGCTATCCTCCGAGATGTTATTCCCGTAAAGGACTATATAAAGATGTTGTTCTTTCTTAACCTGAGGAAGTTGAGGGTTACTGCAAAGAGTTGGGCCAATGGGTACACATTCCAAACTGTGGACTGGTTACAAAATGTATGGTCACCGGAGGGAGAACAATCTTAGGTTCTTTCCTGGTAGCTCCTTTTACTGTTTCACTATAACCAGGCGATCTGCGCTGTTTCGTGAGGTCCATGTGATCTGCGCTGTTTCGCCCATATACCACACAGTATGTCCTGTGAAGTGCTTTAAAACCTCTCAACATGATAAGACATTATATCAAATGCAAGGATTATTATTATTTCCCTGAGTTATTTGCTCTGCATTTCTCCCTCTCTCGCTTCAGGCCTCGGTTCCAGTGCGGTAGATCAAATGCTGGATTCAGAGAACAAGCGGATGGCAGAAAACCTGTCCAGTAAAGTGTCTCGACTCAAATCGGTTTGTGACATTTTTTTCCCACCAGCTTTTCAGAATAACCAGCGTACTTGACTTCAAAGCGTTCTCTTTTTAAAAGTTGCCTGGATTGCTTTTCCTCTGTTGCATTTCCTTTTCACCAGATGCCTTACAGAATGATTTCAAATAGAATGATAATACCCAGTTACTGTGCAGGGAAATTAGAATTTCCGATCTCTCGAGAACAAGAGTGCTTTTAGCCCAATGAAATAATCCTCAGACTTCATTACTGTTAGTTGAGAAAGTTTAATGAGCAATTAGGGATATGATGTTGCGGTGACCGAGTTCCAAAACCTGTTAGTTGAAGAGAGTTTCCCTTTATCATAGATAGAAATTTGAATTGCTTATAACTAATCCATTTAGTAAACTTCAACGTAGATGATTAAATATCTAGTTTAAGATTTCTGATCCCCACAGTTTAGATCTGTACATTTATCAGAGCATTCATTTCAGTAATCATCTGATTATAATAACGAGAGGGACAATTGTAATGGTTTTCAATAAGGAATTGAAATGATTGACTCTGGTTTACAGCGAGATGCACCCGCCCTGTTCTACTCAAGTGCAAAACTATATATTTAGTACATAGTTCAGAGACGGGAGTTCAATTTACAGTAAAAGCCCATTTATCTGTAATCCGATCAACCACAACTTCCATATAACCGGCACCTAAAAAAAAGTCCCCATTCGATTAACCGGAATTTATTTGGCATTTATTTATTTTTTAAAAATGTTACAAAGTTTTCTTGTGTTTTCGGCCGAATATCCGGCACGCGCTTTAACCAGCATTGGCCAGGTCCTGAGGGTGCTGGATAAACGGGCTTTTACTGTATTTTATTTGGGCAATTGTCAGCCAGGACACCAGGAGAAACTCTTCCCCTTTTGAATAGAGCACAGGATCTGTAAGAACCACCCAAATGCTTTAGGACTTCAGTTTTAAAGTCTCATTCAAAGGACAGTAGCTCCGAAAATGCAGCACTCTTCCAGCAATAGTGTTGTAGTAAAGCTGACAGATTTCTGAGCTGCGATCTGTATCTGTTCTCCGAAAAGCCTCTTTCCATCGACAGTTGATTGTTTCATCCCTTGATGTTTATTAAAGCTTGATTTTGTGTTGGATACAGATTGCCCTGGATATCGACAAGGAAGCAGACGATCAAAATAGGTACCTCGATGATATGGTGAGTGTGTCACTAGCTGCTCCTTCATTTAAAAGGGAAAAAAAATTGGCACCTAGGTTGGTGAGAAAGCCAACTGTAGCATTCCTGGTGCTGGCCATAGCTAAAACTGGGGATCATATAACAACAACTTGCATTTATATATAATGTCCTTCATAGGGGATAGTGTCCCGGAGTGCTTGATCATACCTGGGACCTTTCGGCTCTGCTTGTCTCAGTTTCATGTTCAGATTGAGTTTATCAACTGAACTAACGAAGATCTCTTATATTCATCTGTTAATAATAATAATCATCCTGGCATTTGATATAGTGTCTTTTCGCATCTGTAAGACGTCTCAAAGAACTTCTCAGAATATACTGCTTTTCAGATTGCTCTGGATATTGATAAGGAACTTCAGAGTTAGTTATTCACCCCCCCCCCCATCCCCTGCCACATAGTTTGTAACACTTTTTGCATTCTCCTCCAGGATTCTGATTTTATGAGCACGACTGGATTATTGACCGGAAGCGTGAAACGTTTCTCCACGATGGTGAGGTCCGGCCGGGATAACAGGAAGCTGCTGTGCTACATCTCTATCGGGCTGGTGGGCCTTTTCTTCATTTTGTACTACTTGCTCACAAGGGCGCGGACTTGAGGGGCTTTGCATCACATAGCATACTTGATACTTATCCTCTCCGTGCGCCGGGAAGACCTGCCTGATGTCCCATGGAAACGGTGTTGGCAACTCCCGACTATCTTTTTTCTATGCCAAAGTCTTTGACATTCCTTTCTGACGGGTTTTAATTGAATGGGAATTTGAAGGTAATGAAGCACTTTATAGGTCCAGTGAGAGCACACAATGGTATATGACACTAGTGTGCGCATGAGCTGTGACACGAACCCCATTAGGACCATACTAACATTAATACCAACTGTGTTCTTTGTACATTTATAGCTGTATTAGAGCATCAGCCTGATCTATTAAAATGTATGTTGCATGCAAGCCATTAATGTCGTGAATTGGGAAGTGGATAGGATTGCTGCTGTCGGTCTTCCAACAACAGCAACGCGTTTATATAGCGCCCTTTACACAGGGCAGCATCCGAGAATCGTTAGTGAACAGAACGTGGCTGTTAAATAATTAACAAAATATTGAAATCTGACCACAAATGTTTTTATATATAAATGTATACCGTGTACTCATGATAACTCAACCTGCCTTAATTTGTCATCACAATGCTGTCAATGTCCCGGCTATGTTTATTTATGTATTTATACATACACCACTCTGGATAACTCATCACTGAGACCTTTTCCTTTGGAATGAAGAATTATACCAATAATAAAAACAATAATTGTCCATAAATGGCGGTGGGGATCGTGTGGGGGAAGAAATAAATAAACCAGAGATTATTAATTAAGTACCAAATATACTTTATTTAATGGATCAGAAAAATGGCAATTAAACTACTTAATACAAGTTTCAATACTGATTGTGCATCCGAACATGCAAGGTTAGAGGTATGTTTTAATGGTTTTGATTGGCATGTCTAATAGTGTCACTCAATGAATATCAGCCAGAGGTAGAATAATAGAAACTGTACAATGTGTTAATTGGAAACATTTAAAGTAACTTAAGTTATTGTCATTCTTCAGTCAACCTCAAAATGCTTCTGTTGGTTTCAAATTCAGTCTTGCAATTGATTGGTGTCCAATTTTATTGATTTCTGGTGAATTCATAGAAATTATTACAGTACAATTTTTTGTAAAATTCTGTTCATTTAATGAGTGTTTCTGGATCATCTTAGATGTACGTTTCATGCATTGTGCTTATTGGGAACGGTTTCAGCTTCTACCGTGTGCTGAAATTATTGATGTTTCAAGAGGCATTGAACAGATTGCTACGAAATGCTGCTAAATTACCCCATGCACGATCAATCTCTCCTTGTTCTGTCACATCAATCTTAAAGCTACAGTCAAAGCATTTTGCAACAAAACGTTCATCTTTCACAAAGTGCGAATGTCTACTCTAGTCTCTGAAGGTTCAGAATGAAAAGCAAAGTACAGTGCAAAATGTTGAGAATGTTACCGGAAAGAATTAGTGAGGAAAGCACAATAGAAAAATTACATACGCAACAAAAGATACAATATTGAATACTTTCCACAACACGATTTGGAGAAGAGCGGCGCTGGAAAGACTGCACAACACTTTTCACTTGTGTCGTGCCCTTCCTGTTGAGGCGATTTATGGAGAGCAGAATCCCAAAGTGGCATAGATTTAAGGTTAACGACATTACGCAACTTCAATTATGAGCGGTGTCATGTACTCTGAATGCCTGACGCCAAAGGAGAAGGCAGGAGCCACACCTCGATTGACTGTAACCTGTGTGATTATAAAAAGAAGATGTTAAATATTTGATTTTCTAATCCATTACAAGTACTGTATTTCAGAATTTACGACCTTCAGTTTGTTCTGCTTTCACACTGAAGCGGTGAAGAGTTGGAAGATTCGTCCCATCACTTTCATGCGGGGAGTGAAATGATTGTAAACAAACGCCTGCATTTAGCGAGCTGTGGAATTATAATAATAATCCTGACATTTGATATGGTGCAATATCAAATTATTGAGATGTCTCCAAACGTTTCATAGAATATCTGGAGTCCTGTAGCTCAGTGGTTAAAGCACTGAGCAAGAACTTCCACTTTTTTTAAAAAGAGCAGCATTTTAACCACAACAACTTGCATTTATTCAGCGCCTTTCATGCAGAGTAGAGCCTTTGAGAGCTTAAAGGCTTGCTTGATACCAGCCAGGGAGAGAGAGGGACGGTGACTGTTGGCACGGTTGAAGAGGAAGGTCTTCAGGTGTGATCTTAAAGACAGACGAGGGGAGCGGGGAGCAAGTGAAGTAAGGCAACTTCAGGTAACCTCATGACCTGAGGTATTTTCTGATGGTGATCAAGGTGAAAGCAGTGATGATGACTGAAATGCTTTGGGGAAGGTTCACATTACCTTCTCTGGACAGTGACTCCCTGGTCCTGGTTTTCTTGTCGAATCGCCAGGCAGCTGGTTACGACCCATTATACTGTACTGAGGTGGTTTGTACTTGTATGCATTGGGATCAGTGACACTGTAGGCGCCAGGCCCTGGGGTCTGGAGTAAAAATTCTGTATCAATATAGATTTCTTTTAAAAAAACACTAAGAGAGGATCTTAAGCCACCTAGAACAATTAACTCGGAGGTAGGGGGAAAAACATTGGCAATTCAGATCAATTTGTTTTCCAATCTTCCCTCTAATTTGGTTCTCACTTCCCATTATGCCCTGGCCATGTAGTTTGTGGAATCACCTCATTCAGAATTGCTGTCACAAACCACTATAATCTATCATGGTCATTGCAGTGAGAAGAGCAATTGAATTGACGGCTGATGTTAGCCACCTTAGATACAAAGGAAGTCTGCAGAAGCTGGGAATGTTCATACCAGAGACGAGACGACTCGGCAGAGAGCGTATTGAAGCTTATTCACCATTCAGTCTTTGTAACACAATCACAAAGGGGGCACGGAATTCAAGCTCACAAGGAAAGGCAAACAAATAGCCAGGTATTACTTTCACACAAAAACCTGAAAATGTGGCTCTAACAAATTAATGAGAACACATTAGAGATAGCAAGAGGAAGAAATGTAATGAGGAAGAGAGCTAAAGAAGTGTGTAGGTTTTGTTTATTATCTATATGCTATATATAATTTTATTTTGGGTTCTACCAGGTAAACCATAATGATCTTCTCTAGCCCATTCTTCTCCAAAATCCCATTAATGCGTTCCTCGCCAGGTTTCACGCATCTGAGAAGCCACAACCCAGAGACAAAGTAACTACCTTCTGTAGATCCTCGTGAAAACTGCCTATTTTACTGCGTCCACTGAGAGAGTAATTGGCAGAAGAGGATTTAGTCATGATGTTCGGACCCAAGACAGCAGGCAGTCTGTACTGTGCAGGACCTTGACAAGAAGCAGATGAAGGCTATTTAGTGTTTTTACCCAATGATCAATTTTTGAGAGAAAGCTTTCAGAGAAAGCTTTCAGAGAAAGCTTGCTGTCACTTCATTAACACATCTCATGCTTCGTAGGTGAATGTGGCAGCCAATTTGCACACAGTAATGTCTCACAAACAGCCATGCAGTGAGTGACCAATTTTATTCAGGGGATTGTTATTGTTTCAACGCCTTGGGACGTCCTCCTGACGTGAACGGCGCTATACAAGTGTCAATGTTGTCATTGGCCAGGACACTGAGAGAGAAACTCGTTTCTTTTCGAATAAGCCATGGGGTGTTTAACATCCATCTGACCATGCAGATGATACCTGGGTTTAAAATCTCATTCAAAGGACAACACCTCATTCAGCCACTGCCCCCCCCTCTCATCCCTGACCCACACTCACCCACATTTCCGCACAACGCACATGCCCACTCACACGCTTCTGAGCACTACAGTGGAGTGTCTGCCTGCACTGCGTGAGTTGAGAGTTCTGATGTGGGGGCTTGAATCCTCTTCCAACTCACGCGAGGTGAGACTGCAACTGACTGACTGAGCCAGGCTGACATGCTGATGTTGCTGATATCTTTGTAACTGCTGTATCAACGCTATGAGGCAATGTGCATTTCTGTTACCTTGCAAGTCACCATACCTGGAGATTGGTCCAGTTTGAAATCCTTTGACCTTCCTGAGATGGAATATGCCGGAGCTGCGCTGTAAGTTGATTTTCCCGACCTCTCGGGGGCATAAGAACCTGCACAGAGACCAAGATCGAGGTTTATTTAAAATCCGGTCAACCCACACTACCTGGGAAGTAGAAATTAGGAACAATTCTGTATAAAAAAGGGACTTAGACCAGATCTGATCACGAACACAGTTGGCTCACATTTCACAACAACTCTGTCAATTCAGGTTCTGTCTTACTCTCTCGCCCTTGTGTCACTGTGATTCAGTCTTATCACAACTAGATCTCTCAGCTACCTGGTCCCGGTGTGCGAAAGAGGTTGATGTCTCTAGGCCGTCCATAAATGGAATAGGCTGGGGTGCCATCCTTGCCTCTCCTGGTCAGGAATGATGGGATCAGATACGCAGGCCCCGGGGAGCTATCGGTTGTGAATCTTGCGTGTGTAATCCCAAAACTGAAAGCCGGGGACTTGAATTTGGTGGCGTCGTGGTCCACGTATCCTAGAGAGAAGGAGGACATCTTGATCAGTATAAAATAAAATGAGTCACTCACTCCATGGTTGTTTGTGGGACATTGCTGTGCACAACTAGCTGTCACGTTTCACCCACAGAATACACAGTCAATCCACTCCAGTCCGGGACGCTACCCCCACATGAAGGGCGCTAAATAAATACAAGTTGTTGTTAAAATAGCAATTGCAAAGCTGCCCCCAATGCACCTGTAGGAGGCTACACACAATAAGTAATGGGATGTTTGTGTTGAAACGCCTAATGAAAAATAGTGAAGGGATGACCCATGCAACTGTCTGCATTCACTAGTGTCCATGGTGATAGCCTTCAAAGGCAAACACGAAATACAAAGAGAAAGCAACACGGTTAGAACAAAGGGAGCATTAAATCTATGTGGGTGACAGCACAGGATGGAGGAGGGTAAAAGGATGAAGCAGCGCTATGGAGAATGAGATAAGGTCAATTTATACAGTGCTTGTTCTGTCTGCCGGTCACTCCGTAACGTTACCCACTCATAGTGCCTGATACCGCCTGGGACGTCCTCCCAACACTATACAAATGCAATTTTGTTGTTGATACATGCTGATTACCTCCATCTAGTGCAGTTGGTTGGAATCTTATCTAATCCCGTGAGTTTAAATAAAAGTGATTGTTTGCTTTGTGCCTATTTGTGGGGTTCATTGCGCAAATTGGCTGATGCGTCTAACTACAAAATGCAGTCACTGCATTTTGGCAGCAGTTTTACAATGTGCAGCAACTTTACATCGAACATTACCTAGCGGAAACGAGACATGCAGCCCAACTAGTCTCTGCCGGCATTTATGTTCCAAGCAAGCCTCATAGCTTGCTATTCCCTTCTCTGCATTGGGGAGTGGGGAAAAGATGTGGGGAAGTCACCAGCTGGCAATGGGGTTTGCCAGAAAGAGTGACTTTTTAGATGTTTGGACATTATAGATAATAATAATAATCCTTGCATTTGATATAGCATTCTTCACGTCTTCTAGACGTGTTAAAGCACTTCACACAATACAATATTAAGTGAAACTTACTGTATATATCTGGGCGAAACCCGGCAGCCAATTGCGCACAGCAGCGTCCCATAAACAGTCGTGGATTGAAATTACCAATTTTTATTATTGTGTTTTTTTGGTTGGACGGATTATTAGGCGTGTGGAGTAAGGAAACTTGCCCAAGGTTTTGTCATGATCTGCCTGGATTCGAACACAGGTTTCACGCTTGTAAGACGAGTGCTCTAACCACTGAGCTACAGGAGCTCCACAATTCTGTGAAAGGCTTTATGAGATGCTATATGTAATGCAAGGCTTATTATTATTATGGAGCAGATATTATTAATCACTGAGCACTTACCTGTAGATCCTGGAAGTCCATACTTTGGCCCTGGGCTACCATAATGCGCTGCAATAGGTCCTCTGGGCCGGTGAGGTCTCCAGTTTCCCACCCACAGTTCAGTGCTCATGGCTCTGAAAGAAACAGATCTCCAAAGAGGTTACAACAACAACAACTTCGATTGATATAGCGCCCTACACACTGGATGGCGTCTCAGAGCACTTAAATTACAATACTAAATGCAACGTGCCAGATGTTTAGCACAGTTTAACGCTGAGCTTAGAAAATGTAAACTGAATAATTCCTGTGCACATAATCTCATTGTCAAGTCACTGACTCAACAACAACAACAATTTACATTTGTATAGCGCCTTTCACGTCGGGAGGACGTCCCAAGGCGCTAAACAAGAGGCGTGTGACCCGAGCTGGGAGGGGAGTGTTTGGGAAGGGGTGAAACACGAAGGGGAGGTAAAAGAGTTCGGGGTGGAACAAAAGACACGATCGAAGAGGAAAGTCTTCAGATCGGCCTTGAAAGAGGAAAGGGAAGAGGCGAAACGGAGGGATTGAGGGATGGCATTCCATAAGGTGGGAGCGGAGAAACTGAAGGCCCGGCCTCCGATGGTGGGGCGGTTCGGGCGGGGGGCTTGGAGCAGGCCAAGTCCTGTTGAACGGAGGGTGCGGGTGGGCGTGTAGGGGGAGAGTAGATCGATTAGGTAGGATGGGGCAAGGCCGTGTAAGGCCTTGTAGGTGAGAACGAGGATCTTAAATTCGATCCTCTGGAGGATGGGGAGCCAGTGGAGACGGGCGAGGGTGGGGGTTATGTGGTCACGGAGGCGGGTGCGGGATAGTACACGGGCTGCAGAGTTTTGGATGGCCTGCAGCCTATGAATGGAGGAACTGGGGAGGCCGACTAGGAGAGAATTTCCGTAATCCAGCCGTGAGGTGATGTATGCAGCACGAGTGTTTCGGCAGCGCGGGGGGTAAGATAGTTGCGGAGCCTGGCAATGTTGCGCAGATGGAAATAGGCGGTGCCGGACAAGGCGCGGATGTGGGGGAGGAAGGAAAGTTTTCGATCGAACATGATGCCGAGGTTCCTGACTGGCTTTGTGAGGTGGAGAGTACAGCCTTGGATGTTGAGGCTGGCAGCGCCCGATGTGCGGAGGCGCTGGCTTGAGCCAATCAGGAGGGCCTCGGTCTTACTCACGTTCAATTGCAAAAAGTTGTCCCTCATCCACGATTCGATGTCGGACAGACATGCTGTCAGAACATCGATCGTCTGGGGGTTGAGGGATGAGGCAGAAAGGTACAACTGGGTGTCATCCGCATAGATGTGGAAATTTACCCCATGTCTGCGGATGACGTCGCCCAGAGGGAGCGTGTAAAGGGTGAAAAGGAGGGGACCGAGGACAGAGCCCTGAGGGACGCCGTGGGAAACTGTGCGGGGGTTCGAAGAAAAGCCATTGGAAGAAACAAAATGTAAACGATGGGTCAAATAAGAGTGGAACCAGTCAAGGACTGTGCCTTGAAGGTTGAGGTGGGAGGAAAGACGTTGAAGAAGGATGGTGTGATCGACTGTGTCGAACGCAGCAGACAGGTCAAGGAGGACGAGGAGGCAGAGGGAGCCCTGGTCACAGGCGGTTAGGATGTCATTTGTGACCTTGACCAGGGCAGTTTCTGTGCTGTGGATAGGGCGGAAACCTGATTGGAGGGGTTCAAGAAGTGAATGATTTGAAAGGAAAGAGCGGAGCTGGGAGGCAACCACTCTTTCAAGGACCTTGGATAGAAACGGGAGGTTGGAAATGGGTCGATAACTTGATGGTTGCGACGCATCAAGGGAGGGTTTCTTCAGGATAGGGGTGATGGTGGCTGTTTTAAGGGAGGTAGGGACGGTTCCTGAGGAGAGGGAAAGGTTAATGGTGTCAGAAATGAGCGGGGCTAACAAATGGAGCTGGGTGCGGAGGAGGGGGGTGGGGATGGGGTCCAATGAGCACGTGGTGGGTTTCATGGAGGTGATTATTTTTGTGACTGAAAGCGGGGTGGTGGGGTTGAAAGTGTGAAATGGGGGGTGAGTAGGACTCAGTGTTTTTCTCCATTCAGCTCAAAAACATTGGGATTTGGACTAAAAAAGTCTAAGATGAGACTCCAATGCAAAAGGCGAAAAATTTACCCATACAACTGGACACACTACTCACGTTGCCTCTTCCTCACGCTTCCTCTACTTGTTCATAACCATTCAACCATACATCAACCTAATCATTAGGATTCAGTTTATCTCTGTTAAGCTGTGCAGTTTTAGGTGGTTAGACTCCACCTGATGATCACTCTGGGATTCCCAAGGCCCCCACCTTCCCTCCACCCTCCCAGATTCCAACCCCACCTGGGGTCTGAAACACTGACTGACCAGCGCCGTGGGCCGTCGACCCAACGTGAAAGGCGCTATACAAATGTAATTTTGTTGTTGTTAAATCATAATTTACATGAACTGTCTCCTGTTTTTATTTATGATATTAACAATGTTTTGGAAGACAGATGTAAACCAGAGAACCCAACTCGATAAAAACAACAACAAAAACAACAACAAAATTACATTTGTATAGTACCTTTCACGTCAGGAGGTCGTCCCAATGTGCTGAAACAACATTCTGGTCCACTCTCACATGTACATTCTACAGGAAATGGGAAATACTATAACGATTCTTGGCACAGAAATACTTGCACGTACACTCACCAGGAAATACATACCTGACAGACTTTTAGAAATGTTTCATTTAACACTGTTATTCTCCTTTAAGTTACAGCGCTCTCCTCTCTCTGCAAGAACGAGCGATGAATGATCAGCCTACACAGCACTTCCCAAACCTTTCATCTCCATGGAAACTGTACACAATCTTCCAAAGAAGGAGCACTAGGGTGATATCACTGCTTATCCTGTACTCAATGATGTCTGCAACTGAGGTAAAGGGACTTTTCAATTTCAGCGCAATCTATTGCTGCTCTCCCCACCCACAAAAAAACCTACATTGACAGGAATGATTTTGATCTACAATTAATCTAAAGGGAATCCAGTCTTTGAAACAGGATGCAGCAATAATACAACAACAATATTATACTTGTATAGTGCCTTTCACCAATAATAAGTTTAAAAAAACACAATTATTCTTGTAACAATCTTTTATGTTTTTTTTTGTGGAGCTCCTGTGGCTCAGTGGTTAGAGCACTTGTCTTGCAAGCTGGGGAAACCAAGCTGGGGAGACCTGTGTTCGAATCCAGGCAGGTCGGGGCGAAATCTTGGGCAAGTTTCCTTACTCCACATGCCTAATAATAATCCCTCCAAAAAACCACAATAATAAAATTGGTCATTACAATCCATGACTGGGGGTGGGACACTGCTGTGCGCATATGGTTGCCGCGATTCGCCCACAAATATATACAGTCAATTCACTTTACAGTATATTCTGTGAAGCGCTTTGGGACGTTGATGAGATGTGGAAAGCGCTATATCAAATGCAAGGATTATTATTATTATTATTATTATTATTTTATATTCCCTCCCAATCCCCCCCGCCCTCCAAGGATAGATAATAAATATTAATATTGAATTTGTTGCTGATTTTTATTCGTTGTGCATGCATGAAACTCTTAGATTCCTGTGAAAGTTGGGGGATCAGAGAGAGAGAATACTGAGAATAGGAACCATGGAGACAGCACACACACATACACCACACACACACAGAACCTGGTGCCCAGCAACTGCAGTGACCTCTGAATACTTTCAGGACTGCGGTATAAATGCAGGAACTTCACAGTGGAAAACAAATTACACAAGAGAGAGATTGAAGCTATTAAAGATACTTTTAAAAAGGAAGAGGTGATTCAATTTCCATAGAAACCAGAAGCCATCAGTGACACATGGAGGGCTGCTGCAGCAAATTCTGACCTTTTGCCTGCACTGATTTATTTACTGCGCCTCCACTGAAAGCTGCGGAGTGTGTCATCTCTTAGGTGCTGTGGTTTGAGTTCATAGACTAGGCCAGGGTTGTCTAACAAGCAGCCCGAGAGCCACGTCTGGCTTAGTGGATGATTTAATCCAGCCCCTGAACTAGTTCCGACTTTGGGCCTCCGGCTCCCATCCTTTTTGTGAGAAGGCTGCGTGCAAATTGGCTGTGGTTTCGCCTCTAAATTGCACGGTCACTTACGCTTTTGTCCCGTATTTCCAGATTTTCCCAGGATGATATATTGTGTCCCCAGCCTTTGGCCTGTCTTGAGTTCCACAACAAACTGAGCACGAACAATACAATTCTAAAACCACTAATCCAACAAGTTTCTCCAATACTGCCAGCTTCAGGAATTGTGACAATGTGTGTTTTATACGATTTGATTTACAAACTATGTAGTCGTCCTCCTTTAGAGTAAATCCTATGCAGCACTTTGAGACACGGAGGCGCTATAAGAAATGTGAGGATTTTTATTGGAATGGATCCACTCCGTTGGGTCATAAGAATTTATATATGAAATCTATCCGCTCAAGGCTGTGGTAAAACCTGCAAACCATCTTTACTAAACATTGTATAAATTGATACAAAATTCATTCTGACAGGTTGTGAAGTCCTGTAGCTCAGTGGTTAGAACACTCGCCTTGCAAGCAAGAGACCTGGGTTTGATTCCTGGCAGGATTCATAGATTCATAGAATTTTACGGCACAAAAGGAGGCCATTCGGCCCATGTAGTCTGTGCCGGCTCTTTGAAAAGAGCGATTCAATCCCACTGCCCTGCCCGCTCCCCATAGCCTAATAGACCTGTTCTCCCTAAATAAAGATCTAATTCCCTTTTAAAAGTTGTTATCGAATCAGCCTCCACCACCTTTTCAGGCAATGCATTCCAGATTCGAACAACTCGCTGAGTGAAAAAATTTCTCCTCAGCTCCCCTCTACTTCGCCTTGAAACTATTTTAAATCTGTGACCACGAGTCACAGATTTGCCCACGAGTGGAAATAATTTTTCTCTATTTGCCCTGTCGAAACCCCTCATGATCTTATAAACCTCTATTAGGTCTCCCCTCAATCTTCTCTGCTCCAGAGAGAATAACCCTAGCCGATCTAGCCTCTCCCCATAGCTGAAGTCCCTCAATCCTGGCACCATCCTAGTAAATCTTCTTTGTACCCTTTCCAATGTCTTCACATCCTTTCTGTAGTGTGGTGACCAGAATTGAACACAGTAATCCAGCTGAGGCCTCACCAACGTTTTATAGAGGTTAGTCAGCACTTCCTGACTTTTGTATTCTATACCCCTATTTATAAAGCCTAGTATCCCATATGCCTTCTTAACAGCCTTGTCTACCTGTCCTGCCACCTTCAACGAGTCACTAACACAAATCCCCAGGTCTCTCAAACAAACAACAAACAAAACTTACATTTATATAGCGCCTTTCACGTCGAGAGGACATCCCAAGGCGCTGTACAGTCAGGTAGGACAAGAGCAGGGTGGGAAGGCTCAGGGCAGGATGAAGAATAGTAGGAAAAGTAACTGTATTAGTGGGCGAAATGCGGCAGCCAAATTGCGCACAGCAGTGTCCCACAATCAGTCACGGAAGTGGGATTAGGGGCAAAAGGGGGTAAAGAAGCAAAAGGGGAGGGGTCGAGGCAGGGGGAAGAAAGGCAGGAAAGTCGACTGTATATTTGTGGGCGAAACGCGGCAGCCAAATTGCGCACAGCAGTGTCCCCACAAACAATCGCGAAAATGGGGCCAGGGGAGAAAGGGGGAAAAGAGGGTAAGGGGGGAGAGGGAGGGAAAGGTGGGATGGGTTAGGGTTAGGGAGGAAGAGGGGGGAGAAAGGGGGGTAAGGAAGAGAGAGAGGGAAAGATGGGAGGGGGCAAGATCAGGAAGAGGGAAGAGGGAGGGAAGGGGAAAAGGGAGGAGAGAAAGTGGGGAAAGGGAGTGAGGGAAGAAGAAGATGGGGGCAGGGGTGGGGGGAATCAAACAACAATAATAAACAATAATAAACAACAAAAGCAATAATATTAACAACAAAAACAGCAACAAACAATAACCAACAATCGTCCAGCAACCACTCCCTGTCCTCGCCACCCGCCCGGACGATCCCTGAGATGGCGGGAAAAAAAAGGGCGCGGAAAAAAGGGCCCAGTGTGGTGTCAGGCCCCAAAACCGACCGGCTCCTCAGTCGATGAACCCGGGGACTCGGTGATGGCCCTGGCACCTCGGACATGGTGTGTCTGGCCAGCTCGCACAGCAGCAGCAGCCCGATCGCCGTCTAGATCTCCCGCGACGAGATGATCCGTCGCTTGCAGCACCTGGGTGCTCTCCCCCTCGCGGAAGACGTGCGCCACCCGCTGCCTGAGGAAAGTGCCGAGGTCGCGGCCTTCCAATTTGGACCACAGCTCATCCAAGTTTGATGAACATCTCTGTTCCTTCACACCATTTAAAATTGTACTATCTAGCCTATATTGCCTCCCTTCATTTCTTCTCCCAAAATGCATCACCTCACACTTCTCTGCATTAAACTTCATCTGCCATGTGTCTGCCCACTTTACCAATTTGTCTATATCCTCTTGCAGATGGCTACTATCCTCCTCACTATTTACTATTCTCCCTAACTTAGTGTCATCTGCAAACTTGGAAACTGTACTCCCTACACCCAAGTCCAGATCATTGATGTAGATTACAAAGAGCAATGGTCCCAAAACCGATCCCTGTGGCATACCACTGCTCACTTCCCTCCAGTCTGAAAAACAGCCACTCACTACAACTCTCTGCTTTCTGTCTCGCAGCCAGTTGTGGATCCACTCTGCCACTTTCCCTTTTACGGCATGGGCCTTTAATTTCCTAATAACTTGGATGATAACTTGGGCAAGTTTCCTTACTCCACACACCCGATAATAATCCCTCACGAAAAACGAACAATAATAGATTGATCATTTCAATCCACAACTGTTTGTGGGACATTGCTGTGTGCAATTGGCTGCCACATTTCGCCACAAATATACAGTCAATTCACTTGACAGTATATTATGTGAAGCGCTTTTAGAGACATCTAGAAAATGTGAATGGCGCTAAATCAAATGAAAGTACTATTATTTTTATCCCACCCCCAGTGGTTCTTTGGGCCAGGTGGCCTACAATTCCCATAAATCTTCATGCTGAGGATCAAGGTTCAGAACAGAAGATCAGTGTGCCATCTAGAGGCCTCAGTTGACCTTGCAACCAGGCAAAACCCCAATAACAACAACTTGCATTTATATTAGCGCCCTTCACATAAGATAGCGTCCCAGAGCGCTCGACAGTGAGTGGCGGAGTCTGAACCTATCAAGCTAGCTGCCAATAACAGTGAGCAGCAATTCATATTTGAGAGGCAAAGAACGGCAGAAGGCCAACTTCAGCATCAACAAACCAAATTTTAATTTATCTGTGACAATTTCATCCCTTCCTTCCCTCACATCCCGTGTTGTGCGGTATAAATAATTCCTCTGTAAACAGGCCCAGCGAATTTGGACTAAATAATCAATATCCCACAAACAGCCATGAAGTTGAATGACCAAATTATTTTATTCTATCCAAAGCGGAGAGGGAGATGGAGATAAATACACACACACACACACACGGATAGAGGACAGATAAAGCCAGAGAGGAGAGAGACTTGACATAGGGAGAGACAGAGAGGGGGGAGATAGAGGAGACACAAATAGAGACAGGAAGACAGAAATCGAACCAGAGAGATGGGAGACAAAGAGCGATAGTGATAGAGAGAGAGAAGCACACACAGAGAAAGACAGATAGATGAGAGATAGAGACAGAGAGGAAGAGAGAAGACAGAGATAGACAGACAGATAGAGGACAGACAGAGAGAGGGGAGACAAGACAGAAAGATACAGACAGACAGATGTAGACAGGGAGAGAGAGAGAGACAGAAAGAGGGGAGACAAGACATAGAGACAGGGGTAGATACAGAGAAGGGAGACAGAGAGAGGTGGGGGGGGGGGGGGGGGGGAAGAGAGAGACAGGAGACCAGACATACAGAGAGACAGACAAGACAGACAGAGGTTAAACCCCTCCCATTTCGAGAGGAGTTTCCCGAGTGTGAAGGGCTGAGGGGACTCGGGTTTCGCTCGGGATCGTGAGCCGCTCGGAAAGAGGGAGGGAGATGGAGGCGAAGGAGATCGGAATGGAGTCGCCTGAAGTGACGACGGTTTCGGTGATGGGGGAAGAGCAGCTCGACATCGCCGAGCAGCTGCCGAACACGGACGAGGGCGGCTTCACGGCAAGTGGGGCGGCCGAGCCCAGAGAGAGAGACAGAGGGAGACAGAGAGAGAGAGAGAGAGATAGAGACCGGCAAACGACCTCTCCCCCCCCCCCCCCCCCCCCCCGCAAAAAAATACACACACAGACACACACACACAGATAGATAATAGATAGATAGGACAGATAGATAGATAGAAAATATACATCATTCAAGGAATTGCTCAATAGATTATTTTGCAAAAAAATGATTCACCCCCATCCCCCCCCCCACACACAAACAATAAAATACAAGCTCCCCGACACTGGGCAATGACATCGGCCGCGGCAGCATTGTATATTTTATATACTGTATAATATATATATATATCTGTATATATTTTGTGTTTAAAAAATGGCAGGCAAATTATTTTTTATATATAAATATTTTGAAAATAAAATTAAGACACGACATGTATTTGGATAAGGGAGGGGAGGGAGTGGGGGGGTTGGGGGGGGAGAGAGAGAGAGAGAGCGGGAGGGAGAGAGAGGCCTGGGGGAGGGAAGAGAGAGGGCCCGGGAGTGGGGGGAGAGGGCCCAGGAGGGGGCGGGGGGAAGAGAGAGAGAGAGAGCGGGCCCGGGAGTGGGGGGAGAGGGGAGAGAGAGAGAGGGCCGAGAGGGAGGGAGAGACCAAGGCCCGGGGGGAGGGGGGGTGGAGAGAGGGCGGGAGAGACCAGGGCTCGGGGTGGGTGGGGGGGGGGGGGGGGGGGGGGGGAGAGAGGGCGGGGGGTGAAGCCCGAGTCCGCCCGAACTAGGCCGAAGTGAAGATCGTCACTCGTGACGGATGTCATTATTATACCTCAGGGGGCAGCTCCCGCTTGTGGGCGATGGTGTTGGGGGGGGGGGAGGAGGGGGGGAGATGAGTTTTTTTTTGCAATTAAATTGCATATATATATATATATATGTATATAGCTAGATGTAAAAAATATATATATTTTACAAAACAAACCATCTCCCACAGGCCCCGCGTTCCCCGCTGCCACAGCGAGGGCGGGCGGAGCAAAATAAATGTTGGTTAAAAATAATGTATATTATTATATATTGTAGAGTTGAGATTCCTGTCCGCTCAACATCACAGCGCGCGATTTGACATTTGATTTGAACGGGGCTTTATGGCTAATTTAGTGAGGGGAGGGGGGGGGGGGGGGGGGTGTTAACAGGGAAATCCTGAGTTTAATTGCACGGCCTTGCCCCATCCTACCTAGCCGATCTACTCTCCCCCT
Organism: Hydrolagus colliei; assembly: GCA_035084275.1. Taxonomy (NCBI): domain Eukaryota; kingdom Metazoa; phylum Chordata; class Chondrichthyes; order Chimaeriformes; family Chimaeridae; genus Hydrolagus; species Hydrolagus colliei. The sequence continues at coordinate 12,660,563 of CM068757.1, read as the reverse complement.
ACACGCCCACCCGGACCCTCCGTTCAACAGGACTTGTCCTGCTCCAAGCCCCCCGCCCGAACCGCCCCACCATCGGAGGCCGGGCCTCTCCGCTCCCACCTTATGGAATGCCATCCCTCAATCCCTCCGTTTCGCCTCTTCCCTTTCCTCTTTCAAGGCCGATTTGAGACTTTCCTCTTCGATCGTGCCTTTTGTTCCACCCCGAACTCTTTTACCTCCCCTTTGTGTTTCACCCCTTCCCAAACACTCCCCTCCCAGCTCGGGTCACACGCCTCTTGTTTAGCGCCTTGGGACGTCCTCCCGACGTGAAAGGCGCTCTATAAATGTAAATTGTTGTTGTTGTTGCCCGGGGGGGAGGGTTTGCGGTGGGGGAGGGGGTTTGCAGTGGGGGGGGAAGAGGGGGTTTGCAGTGGGGGGGGGGGGAGAGGGGCTGTATCGGGGGTGGGGAAGAGAGATAGTCCGCAGGGTGCGGATTTGGAGCCCGGGGGTGGGGGGCTGGAGTGTCACGGGCCCTGGTTCCTCTCCCTCCCCCCCCCCCGGGCCCTCGTCTTCCACCCCCCCCCCCCCCCCCCGGGCCCTCGTCCCCCCCCCCCCCCCCCCGGGCCCTCGTCTCCCCGCCCCCTCGGTCATGGCGGTTTTCCTTTACTTCGGCCTGGCGTGGCTGTTAGGCGCAAATTCCCACCCACAACCAGCAGTCCCTCCCTCCCTCTGGTGTGCAGTCCTGTAGCTCAGTGGTTAGAGCAATCGCCTCACAAGTGGGTTCGATTCCCGTCAGGTCAGAGCGAAACCTTGTGGAAGTTTCCTTATTTCACAAACACACACTCACCTGATAATAATCCAGCAGGAAAAACAATAATAAATCGGTCATTTCAACCCACGACTGTTTGTGGGACGCTGCTGTGCGCAATTGGCTGCCGTGGTTTGCCACAAATGTACAGTCACTTTACAGCACGGTACTGTATAATTCTGTGAAGCGCTTTGAGACGTCTAGAAGATGTGAATCATTATGGAGCTACTGATGACAGCCACGGGATATGGAAAGGGCAATGAGACGTATCAACGCACTTGATAGGATACACTGTACAATAAAGTGGAGTGACTATTTTGTGGGTGAAATATGGCTGTCAGTCTGCACACAGCACAGTCCCACACACAGCCATGGAGTGAGCCTGCAAATTTATTTTAGGGGAAGATGGTAGGGTAGGTATTCTGGAAGGCTGAGATCAGATAGGCCAAGAGTCTTCCACACGTGGACCAATCTTATGTTTTTTTCTGAAGGTAAAGATGACCAGGTTAGTTGATACTAAACAACAATAATCCTTCCCATTTGATGCAGCCCACTTCATGTCAGGAGGACTTTTCAAAGCTCTTCACAGGATATGTTGTAAAGCGCAGTGACTATTTTTAGGCGAACACGGCAGCCAATTTGCACACAGTAATGTCTCAGAAACAGCCATGAAGTGAATCACCACTTTTATTTGGGGGATTGTTGGCCAGGTTACCACGGGAGACTCCCTTTTCTTTTTACGTAGAGCCTTGGGATCTGTAAAGTCCACCTGAAAAGGCAGATTGTTAACATCTCACCTGAAGACTCAAGTCCACGAATGCAGCATTTCAATGAAGCATCAACCTAGACTATATGAGTTCCAACTCCTGACGTGGGGCTTGAGCCCCAACCAAGTGAGTTAAGAGACAAGCTATCAACTGAGCCAGGCTGAGCCTATAACGGATTGAGTGCACAATGCAGCCGTGATCAGTGAAAGTAGTGTTGAAAAATGAGTCATAGGAATTGCTAGATGAAAAAAGTCCCAAGGCCCATCTAATTCACCTTCTACCATCCTAGTATTAATATGCTACAATAATGGAGATATAGGGGAGGGGGAAGGAGAGTAGGAGAGGGCGAAGAGTTAGTGGGGGAGCCGAAGGCGCAGTCGAAGAGGAAGGTCTTGAGACTGACCTGAAGGAAGAAAGGGAGGAAGCGAGGCGGAGGGGCTGCGGGATGGAATTCCACATTGTGGGAACAGAGAGGCTGAAAGCCCGGATGCCGATGGTTGGGTGGTTAGGGCGGTGGACGCGGAGCAGGCCTGAGTGCTGAACGGAGGGAGACAGCAGATCAGAGAGATAGGCGGGGGGCAAGGCCATAAATGGCCTTGAAAGAGGACGAGGATCTTGAATTCAATCCTCTGGGTGACGGAGAGCAGTGGAGATGGGTGAGGGTGGTTGCGAAGCCTGGTAAGGTAGAGTACACCAGCTACAGAATTCTGAACGATCTGCAGCCTGTAAGGCCGACGAGGAGAGAGTTCCCGTAGTCGAGCCTGGAAGTGATAAAGGCATGGATGAGAGTTTCGGCGGAGTGGGGGGGTGAGGTAGTGGCGGAGTCTGGCAATATTGCGGAGAGAGGGGGGACATACTACACTGTATGTCATGTCTCAAATTACTCATATACTGTATCCCAATATGTTATTTTGCAAACTAAGTCACTACGGACTGAAGTTGCCCTGGGATCATTTGCAGCGGACATTACAGGAAACTGCAGTACAACTGAGATGTTTTTCTTCGCGGGCGAAAGTGCACTAAGTGCTTTGTGTGCTTTGTAATGCAGAAGTGACGACAGTGACAGTGGGAAACATGACAGCAGCAGACAATGTTTTCACGACATCGGTGGCCAACGCCTCTATTTCGGAACACGTGCTGGTGAGTGCTCACTCTTACACACTACTTTCGGCCACTTGTCATCTTTGAAGAAAATAAGTTGGGAGGCTTCACTGAAGCCTGGAATTATGCATCACCTCAGCCATACCGTGGATACCTGTTAGACTCAGTGGTTAGAGCACTAGCCTTGCAAATGAGAGACCTGGGTTTGATTCCAGGCAGGGCGAATCCTTGAACAAGTTTCCTTACTCCACACACCTGGGAATAATCCCTCAAAAAACCCAATAATAAATTGGTCACTCAATCCACGACTGTTTGTTGTAATGTACACTTTACACTATATTCTGTGAAGCGCTTTGAGACGTCTAGAAGATGTGAAAAGTGCTACATCAAAGGCAAGGATTATTATCATTATACCTGGAGCCCTTCACCTTGGCCTGAGAAATTTACACCAAAAAACATAAACAGTGACAGAATTACTATTGCTGAATTCCCACATCACAGTTAAACATACGCAGTCTATGTATGGTCAGAGTTCAGTCCTTTAATCTGCGTTTGATTCTTTGGTTAAAGGTTATACCAGGATAGTCAATAATAACCATAATAAGCTTACATTTGATGTAATAATAATTCTTACATTGATGTCTTGATGCCTGAAATGTCATGAGGGCATCTCAAAGTGCTTCTCAGGATTTACTATGAATTGTAGTGAATGATTTGGTAGGCGAAATTGCACTAGCCTATTTTACATATCTGGTTGATGCTTTGGTCAGAACACAGTCTGTCTAATTCAGATTAGAATCATAGAATCATAGAATTTTACGGCACAAAAGGAGGCCATTCGGCCCATCTAGTCTGTGCCGGCTCTTTGAAAAGAGCGATTCAATCCCACTGCCCTGCCCGCTCCCCATAGCCTAATAGACCCGTTCTCCCTAAATAAAGATCTAATTCCCTTTTAAAAGTTGTTATCGAATCAGCCTCCACCACCTTTTCAGGCAATGCATTCCAGATTCGAACAACTCGCTGAGTGAAAAAATTTCTCCTCAGCTCCCCTCTACTGTGCCTTGAAACTATTTTAAATCTGTGACCACGAGTCACAGATTCACCCACGAGTGGAAATCGTTTTTCTCTATTTGCCCTGTCGAAACCCCTCATGATCTTATAAACCTCTATTAGGTCTCCCCTCAATCTTCTCTGCTCCAGAGAGAATAACCCTAGCCTATCTAGCCTCTCCTCATAGCTGAAGTCCCTCAATCCTGGCACCATCCTAGTAAATCTTCGTTGTACCCTTTCCAATGCCTTCACATCCTTTCTGTAGTGTGGTGACCAGAATTGAACAGAATTGAAGATAATTTTATTACAAGTCCATGTGTGGTGAGTGGGGAGAGAGAGAGGACAGCTTTGTTCCCCTCTCACTGTGCCAAGTCAGTGAGTGAGTGGAATGGATTCATAGGATCAGTGAGACAACAATAACAACTTACATTTGTCAATGTATAGCGCCTGGGAGGACGTCCCAAGGTGTTGGACGATCAGGGATTTGGACCCGAACACTCCCTTCCACCCAGCTGCTGTCACATGAGGGAGTCAGAAGTCCATCAGAGGCAGGTCCTGGGGTGGTGGGGTAGTGGAGGTGGGAGGATGTTCCAATTGAGAGTCATGCAACAATAATAATAATAATTTTGCATTTGATATAGCGCTTTTCACATCTTATCGACGTCTCAAAGTGCTTTGCAGAGTATATTGTAAAGTGAATTGACTGTATATAGATATATATATGTGTGTGGGCGAAACACGGCAGCCAATTGCGCACAGCAACGTCCCCACAAATAGCCGTCGGTTGAAATGACCAATTTTTATTAGTGTGTAAGGAGTAAGGAAACTTACCCAGTGCAGCGGGAAGCTTTGGGAAGTCTTGACAGCATCTAACGCCCTTGAAGATGAAGATTCAGGATTGTGGTTTGTTCTCTTTGTTCTCCAGTCTGGACGAACGACGCTTCAGATCGGAGAAGGTCTCCCCACAGACAAGGCCACCCTGATCGTGGTCCACACAGACGGCAGCATCGTAGAAACAACTGGTTTAAAAGCCCCGAGCACCCCAGTGACTCCAGGTAAAGAGATAGATTCCCTTGATCTCAATGGCCTGACAGACACCACCTAGTGTGGAACCCTTTAAATTAAATGATTGGGTGTGGGGAGGGAGGGAGTGGGAGAGAACTCTGGCTATTGATTTCAATGCTTTCCTAAACTAGTTGGGGTGGGTGGTGTGCCCTGAGAGAAAAAAACTCAATACTGTATAAAAATATTCCTCTCCAAGTATGATCTGGTCTGTTTTGACTCCAGGCCCGCAGACCCCTTCGACTCCTCTGACTCTGAGGCCAGAGAAAGACGGGACCAAGTACCACTGGGATCCATCGGTTTACGAGAACGAGCTCCCGGTCAGGTGCCGGAAACTCAGCGGAATTCTGTACAAAAACAAGCTTGGCTCCGGTAAGGACCTGTACCCAAAACCTCAAGAGATCAGTCATTGGGAGTGGCAAATCCTTCTGCTCAACTCCTGTTCATCCTGCAAGCCAAAACCCTCACGGCTAGAGTAGTCTCAGCTAGACAACCAACGGGAAAGCTTGCCGGACGGCAATATCAAGTGCAAGCTATGTGCAATTTTAGCTCCGGCAGTGACCCCAACTCCGGTTTCCTCCCAAGCCTTAGCTCTTGCCAACCTGCGACTAATACTCGCTGGTACTAGGTAAGCAGAGTGCGTCCCTTATATACTTTGCTTTCCCTTTCTAAACATGTATTTCAGAGAGGTGAGCTATAGTCATGGTGACCAGCTGCGACTGATGTACCCGGCAGCAGTGCCTGAACACTGCCAGCAGAGAGCACCAGTGTTGTACGCAAAGCCACTGTTCTATATTCCCACAATGCAGTTTCGCTGCCAGAAGTTTTCACTCCCGACTGAGCCAGGCTGATAGCAATTTTTGTTGACAGAGGATAAAATCCTGTTTGATTTCATTGCAGGAGGCCGCGGGCGATGCATTAAGAACGGGGAAACGTGGTTCACTCCCACAGAGTTCGAGGTAAACGCTGGGAGAGCCAGCAGCAAAGACTGGAAGAGAAGCATACGATATGCAGGGAGACCCTTGCAATGTCTGATCCAAGTGAGACCTTTTCATGTCCTTCCTGAAACAACAACAACTTCCATTTATATCGCGCTCCTTTGCAGCAGAACGGCGTCTCGCAGCGTCACTGATGTAGATTAATACTATAGCGATCAGTAATTCTAAAGACCTCTGTATCTTTCTCGGCCAAATTTTCTCCATGAATTATTATAATAAGAATCCTGACCATTTTGAGGCAATGAGGTTGCTTCACAATACAAAACAATGCATCTGTACAGCGCCTTTCACATTGGGAGGGTGAACCTCGGCTCTTAACAATATAGGCTGGGCCCCCGAGCTGGGGGATGGGGTGGGGAAATTCACTCTAAAATGAGCTGTAGTGTGGTGTAAACTGTAGTGATGGCGTGCACTTCAGGGGAACACGGCAAATGGAGCGAGATCCCACAAATAGCAAGGATGTGACTTGCCGGGTTTATCTGGGGGATTGTCAGGCCAGGGGAAACTCCCTCCTTTTTTCAAATAGTCCTGCTGGATCCTTTACGGACAGCGGTGATTTTGATCCGAACCCTAATTGGATGGTTATTACACCTACCGCACACTTACCATGAACTTGCTCTGTGCTACCATTTTAGCATTTGTGCTAACGTGGAGTCCTGCAGCAAAGTGGTTAGAGCACTCGCCTTGCAAACCAGAGACTTGGGTTCAATTCCAAGCAGGGCGAATTCTTGAGCAAGTTTACTTACCCCAAATGCCCAATAATAATCCTCCCCCCCCCCCCCCCCCCCCCCCCCAATTAATAAATCGGTCATTTCAATCCACGATTGTTTGTGGACACTGCTGTGCGCAGTTGGCTGCTGCGTTTTGCCCTCGTATGTACGGTCGATTCCCTTTGCAGTATATTTTGTGAAGCGTTTTGAGATGTCTAGAAGACGTGATATGCAGGGATTATATATTTTCCCCAGCGGGTTGCGTTATAGATAAATAAATAGGTGGCATTCATTGTACAGAATAACTTGTTCAGAAAAAAATGACACCGTTGCCTTATCTACACTGTTGATTAACTAAAGCATACGTATGCATCCTGAATTGATTTGCTTGTTAATCTTTCTGACGAATGACTTCCGTGCTACCCAGTGACGGCTGGTAACAAACAGATTGTTGGGGAATAAGTGTCGCTGAGCGTACATTGGGTCAGGCCAGTCAGAGAATAATAACGAAACATAATGACCCGAACATTTGGTACAGAACCTTTCACGTCGGGAGCAAGTCTCAAAGCGCTTCACGGATTTACTGTAAAGTGCATTGACTGCGTGTCTTGTAGGCAAATGATATCCCACAGTGGCGCCGGCCTCAAGCCTCTTTTGCCCTTTTGTGTAAGGAGCAGCGGGATCGTGAGCTGCCCTCTTGACTCTCTAGTCAGACGTGGCTGATCATTCAAAACCACTGACCTTTACAGCACACAAGAGCATCTGGCCCATTGCGCATCTTACCGTTTTCAGAAAGATTTTCCACCCTCCTCCCCCACCGACCATTTTATATTTCTCTCATCAGAACTTTTGTCTAATTCACTTAAAAGAAAATGCCTCACTCACTGAGCAATATTACACCAGCGCCGCTGCAGATTTTCAAAACCTCTTGAGGGATTTTGTTCTGTAAGTTGACTGGTGACATGAATTGTTACTTTCCTCACTGCTTTACTGACTTCGTTTAACAAGTGTTGCCGAGAGCCTAAAAGCTGAGTATCCACCACTTACCGCTTTCCCCCTCCGGGCCCCCCTCAACCTCCATTTTAGTTTCTGTTACCGATGAGAGAATAATTACCATTTCCGTCAATATAAAACTTGTCACAAATGCACTGAGGGGGCAAAACTGTGCCCTTGAGTGGAGCTGATGCGCACGGAGTAAATATTAATGTCTCCCTGTGTTCCGCAGGATAGACTCCTAAATCCCCACGCTGCTTCCTGTACCTGTGCCGCCTGCTGTGACGACATGTCTCTGGTGAGTTCCTCATTGTCGGCTAACACCATGTGCTCCAACGGTGTTGTATAGGAGGGGATGTTTAATATCCATCTGAATTGGTGAAGTCCAGTAGCTCAGTGGTTAGAGCACTTGCCTCGCAAGCGAGAGACCCAGGTTTGATTCCAAGTTGGGGGCAAAACCTTGGGCAAGTTTCCTTACTCCACACGCCTAATCATAATCCCTCAACAATAATAATTTGGTCACTCAACCCACGACTGTTTGAGGGGACACTGCTGTGCGCAATTGGCTGCCGCGTTTCGCCCACAAATATACAGTCAATTCACTTGACAGGTTCACCTCCAACCTGGAATCAAACCCGGGTCTCTCGCTTGCGAAGCGAGTGCTCTAACCACTGAGCTACTGGACTTCACCAGACTCTTCCAGTCTTGCATCTGATGAAGCTGCTCATAAAGCCGTTGAGACGTCTCACGCAGTAAAGTGTGTGGACTGCATTTTGTTGGCGAAACACCACAGCCAATTGTGCATGGCAGTGTCTCACAATCAGGCGTGATTTTGAGAGAAGGATTATTTTTATTCTTATTATTGCTACCTTGCCCCTTATTATTACTTGCGAGTCTGGCACAAGTGAGAGGGCCAAACGAGCCTTCTTCTCAGACGGAGGCAAAGGTGTTGGAGATAACAGATCAATTGTGTTGGGGAGAGGGGAGGGCAACAATGTTATGTTCTATTGCGTGTGTCTCGTCCAGTTGTGGCATCTTGAAACGTAAAGAATGTGTGCGTGCGTGCGTGCGTGCGTACGTGTGAGGAGGTGGCTTTTAAGTGTCCTGCCCTTTGTGCTTGTGCTAAAGGAGGACGGCAAACGAGTGACGGGCGCTTTCGTTCTCTCTGCACAGACCGGACCTGTCAGGCTGTTTGTGCCGTACAAACGGCGCAAGAAGGAGAACGAGCAGGTGGCCACCCCGGTCAAGAAAGAGTCGCCCAAGAACATTACCCTGCTCCCAGCCACACCAGGCACCACATGTAGGTGGCACTCTGTTATACAGTACAATAGAAAATTATAGGTACACAGAGCCTTTCACATTGGGAGGACCTCTCAAGGTCCTGGACAGTCAGGGATTTGAACCCGAGCTGGGGGAGAGGTTTGGTTGGGCAAAGGTACAGTTGAAGAGGAGGATCTTGAGACGTGCCTTGAAAGCGGCAGGGGTTTATTATGAATTCCTATCAATGAATAATAATAATAATCCTGGCATTTGATGTAGCGCCGTATCGCATCATTGAGACGTCTCGAAGCGCTTCGCAGAATATATCGTAAAGTGAATTGACTGTATTTTGGGGAACGTGGCAGCCCATTTACACATATCATTGCCCCACAAACAGCCATGGAGTAAGTGACCAAATTTTATGTGGTACCTTCTTGCCCGTGCTTTTGGTCATTTCCTCCGCCCCCTCCCGACTCAGATGCCACTTTGACACGTCCTCTGTGAAGGCAGCCCCAGTGATGCTAAATTATACTGTACATCACTACTATCCCGAGTCGCAATCCTGCTATCACCCAGGGCCCTGGTTAAATGTTGTTGTTGTTGTTTATGATACAGCCAGATCGACTGACTGCTGCCTCAGCCCGCTGGCACGCTCGCTCACAGTTCCTCAGTCCGTTTGTGGACCATATTAGTGACTTTTAGTGACCAGCGTCAAGGTCTGGTTACGGTCACTTGATATCTGGTTAGAATGAGACTCTGAGCGCTGGGCGGAAGAGCAATTAAAGTGAGTTTGTGGGGAACAAATATTGACATGGCTCCAGTCAGGAGAAAGAGTTAGCTTTGGCGTCGCTTAATCTGTCCATATTTTTTGATAGCAGGTTTGTTTAATTGATTACACGGCAGTAGCTAGAGCACAACAACCAACATCCCACAAATAGCAATGAATTGAATGACTGATTTTACTGGTGAGGAGAGGGCAGAGGAATTGTCAGGTAGAACACCAGGAGAGAGATTCCTCTGGTGTCTCACTGTGATATCTCACTGTGTGTCTCACTGTGGTGTCTTACTGTGATATCTCACTGTGTGTCTCACTGTGGTGTCTCACTGTGCTGAATCTTTTGTTTGATGATGACAACAACAGCAACAGCTTATCTTCCTCCCTTGGGGAAGACAGGGTTGCAGGGCTATGGAGAGAGTACGGGGCAGTGGGATTGATTTGACAGCTCCTTTCAAAGCCGGCACAGACAAGATGGGCCGAATGGCCTCCTTCTGTGCTGTATAGTTCTACAAACAACAACAGTAAACTGTGTTTATATAAAATATTTCATGTCGGGAGGAAGTCCCAAGGCGCTGGGACCCTATGTAATGTCCTGGTCATGACCTGATTCTCTTGTTTCAATTCTGCCCTGACCTTTTGTTGTTGGTCGAAGAGGGGAAGTTATGATAAACATTAAACCCCTGTGTCTGTGCCATCTGTAGTTACAATGACACCAGCTGGACAGATCACCAGCTCCGCAGCCCTGACGTTTGACCGTAATTCCTCGGGAGACACCACAGCCATCATCTCCAACAGCACAGCCCCAGGAGATGTCTTCACCGGAACCACAGGTAAGCCATATACATCTTCCTCTCTCTCTAGCTCCCTCTCACTCCTCTCCCTTTCTCTCCCTGTCTGTTCCTCCCTCACCTCTTCACCAGAACCACAGGTGAGCCTTGCATACCTCCCTCCCTCCCTCCCTCCCTCCCTCCCTCCCTCACTCCAACTCTCCATCTCCCTCTCACTCCCTTCCTCTCCCTCCCTCCCCTTCTCTCACACCCTTCCCTCTCACTCCCTCTCTCTCTTTCTCTCCCCTCTCTTGCTCAGTTTCTCTCTGCTTGTCTCCCTCTCTCTCTTTCTCTCCTGTCTACACTCTCTCACTCTCTTTCTCCTCTTCTCTCTGCAATCTCCCCCTGCCTGCCACTCTCTGCCCAGGTCTCCTGCCCTCTCTGCACCGACCACCATTGGCCTGAGCCTTAAATCCTACGCTGCTAATAACAACAACAACAACTTGCATCTATATAGTGCTCTTCTCGTGTGGTAGTGTCCCAGAGCGATTGGTAACCAGCAGCTTATAAACCATGTGGACCTGGGCTTGTAGCACACAGCAACACTGTGCCATTGGAGCTCCTGTAGCTCAGTGGTTAGAGCCCTCGCCTTACAAGCGTGAGACCTGTGTTCGAATCCAGACAGATCAGGACAAAATCTTGGGCAAGTTTCCTTATTCCAAACGCGTTGAGACGTCTAGAAGATGTGAAAAGAGCTACATCACTGCAAGGATTATCATTTATTATTATTGTGTTTTCACCGGTGACTTAATTTCTGAAGACCTTAATGGAGCAGCCAATTTGCTCTGAGTTATGCCCCATGAAGTGAATGATTAATTTTATCTTGTGGGCGACGGTGCGTGGGTGGGGGAGGGGATTGTTGGCCAGGACAGTGGGAGGGAGAGAGAAACTCCTTTTTCTTTTCGAATTAAAACCTTCAATTTAACTCTTGCTTTTTTAACACCTGAATGGCGATCGGTCCTACCCTGTTTCTCTCTCTCTCTCTCTATCTGTCTCTCTCTCTCTCTCTTTCTCCCTCTCACTCTGGGTTTCTGTCTCTCTCTCTCTCTCTGGGGGGAGGTTGGAAACTGTGTGATGTAAACATTAAACCCTATGTCTGTGCCGTCTGTAGTTACAATGACACCAGCTGGACAGATCACTAGCTCCGCAGCCCTGACGTTTGACCGTAATTCCTCGGGAGACACCACAGCCATCATCTCCAACAGCACAGCCCCAGGAGATGTCTTCACCGGAACCACAGGTAAGCCATATACATCTCCCTCTCTCTCGCTCCCTCTCTCTCGCTCCCTCTCACTCTCTCCTCCTTGCTCTCTCCCTCTTCAGTGGAACCACACATCTCCCTTGCTATCTCTCTCTCTGTCTCTTGTGCTCCCCCTCCCTCTCTCACTCTCTCTCTCTTCCTTTTACTCTCTACCTCACCCTCTCGCTCAGTCTCTCGCTCCTTCTCACTCTTCTCTCTTGTGCTCTCTCTCTGTCTCCCTGTCTCTCTTTCTCTCTCTCTGTCTCCCTCTCCCTTTTACTACCTCTTTCTCTGTTGGTCTCTCTCTCTGTGTCTCTGTCTCTCTCTATCTTTCTTTATATCTACCTTTATATCTCTCTATCTATGTCTCCCTCTCTGTCTGGCACTCTCTCTCTGTGTGTCATTGTCTCTCTCTCCACGTGAATTAACTGCATGGTTGGTAACTCTCCACCCCTGCCCTCGTTTTCTGCAGTGTTGGCATCGCTGCCTGCCTTGGGAGTGCCAACGCCCTCAACCCCGACCAAAGCCCCGTCGCCTGGGACCCTGAACGGCTTGGAGGTGGCCGAGAGCCGCAGCTGGCTATACCTGGAGGAGACGGCCAACTCACTGATGGCCATGGCCCAACAGCTGAAGACCTTGATCGAGCAGGTGAAGCAGGCCAGCATGGCCTCCAGGGAGGCTGCTGTCTCTCAGGCCAAGATACAGGCAGAGACGGAGAGGAAAGAGGCGAGTGGAGGAAGTTTCGGGGTAGAGGAAGGGTCCGGGCAGGTAGCCAGGCCAGCATTTAGCGAAGAGACAGAAGAGAAACTCAACAGAAAAGAAATATGGACTCTTGGTAATGTCAGTGTAAACACTGCCCCACCTGCCTTCCCCGTGGCTGTGACCACAAGGCGAAGTCCCTCATGTTCTCTCTAGTTTGTCCTCCCAGACAGCAGCAGATCTCAAAGGGAGTTTTTGAGGAGGAATTTAATTATGTAGAGGGTATAGAGATCACTGCCAGGATCTGTGAAGCTTCATAAGGAAACTTAATGGCGGGATGGGGGTTTAGGCAGGGTGGAAAGGTCCGAAGGTGCTTCACAGATCTCCTGTAAAGTGTAGTGACTGTGTTTTGTGGAGCCTGGCGAGGAGTTGGGTGGAGGGATACGGAGGTTACTGTGGGCGTGGAGTTCTGAGACCTCAGCGTTGGCTTCAAACAAATATACAGTCAATTCACTTTACAGTATATTCTATGACATGAAAAGCGCTATATCAAAATGCAAGGATTATATTATTATTTTATTACTAACTGTGTGTGGGATTTTATCTGCTCTTCAGAATCTGAATCAATACCAGAGTCAAATGCCCCTTCACCAGGGAGAGGACGCAGATGGGAAAACTGAGATCATCATCAAGGTGAGTGGCGGAGGGTTTGAAGGAGGGGTGGCGGGTGGGGGAGGGTGAGGGAGTGGGAAGGAAGGGCTGAGGTTTTGGTGGAGGGTGAGGAAGGTGCAGGGGAGTTAGTTTTGACCAGATGTGAAAAAAAAGACATGTAAATAACAGCTATCTGTCTTTTTTACATTCCCTATCCCTCTCTTTCTCTCCATTATCATCCCTATGTCCCTCCCTCTAATCCTTTCTAACCCCCTGCCCTCTAACTTCTGCCCCTCTCTGTAACGCTCCCTCCCCCCTCCATCTAATGCTCTCTCCTCCCTCCTCCTAACCCTCTCTCCCACTTCCTCTATCTCTTTGCCCCACTTCTTTATCCCTCCTCCTCCCGTCCTCTCCCCCTCTCCCCACCACTCTTTAATTCTCTCTTCCACCTCCCTCTTCTCCCTCTCCGCCCCCACCCTCTCTCTATCTCTCTCTCTCTTCCCTGCAACAATTTATAGCAAACATGTATAAACTGTGGGCGAGAGGCTATGAATGAGTGCACCGGCTGCCACAAGGTTCATTACTGCTCCACGTTCTGCCAGCGCAAGGTGAGCAAGAGCACGGTGTGTGACGCCGCCTGGCGTGGAGGGCGCTATATAAATGCAAGTTGTTGTTGTTGTAGTCTTCGGGTAAGCCAGCGCCTCCTGGCGTCAAGAGGGGAGACTATAGCGTTCCTATTCGCAACAACAGCAACAATAACCACCAAATTACATTTGTATAACGCCATTCACGTCGGGAGGACGTCCCAAGGCGCTGAACAGACCAAAGCATCCCAGTTGGTAAATCCTGCAAAGCGCTTTTGAGGCGTCTCAACGACCGACGTTGATTAAGGCGCTGTATCAAATTGCAACCATTCGTATTATCATAGTTCATTGCTATCCTAGAGGTTTGGGGGATGGAAAGATGTTTCATCCCTTGCTTTGCTCTGTGGCGTTCCCTTGCAGGACTGGAAAGACCATCAGCACATGTGCGGGCAGCCCACCACGCTCACGGTGCAGGCCGAGGACGTGCACGTCACAGAAGTAGATCTTGATAAAGTCAAAGTTTAACCCTTGCTGCCTCGCACCAGACTCATGTTTTTCAAGCCAATTTGAGGGAGCGACTGGACTCAGTATTCACCGAGACTCCCGCTGAACGTGGAGTGTTAGACAGCAATTCCTTTGCTCTGCGCTCTGAACTGTTTACGTTGTCGGAGGTGCCGTCCTGTGGATGGGATGTTAAACTGAGGTCTGATGCCCCCCGTTCAGATGGACTTTAAAGATCCCACAACATAACCGGGAAAGAGAAGGGAGTTTCCTTTTTTTTCTAATCACGAAGAAAATATTTTTTGTGTGTGAGGTGCTTAATAATAATAATAATCCTTGCATTTGATATAGCGCTTTTCACTTTTATCAACGTCTCAAAGCGCTTCACGGAATATACTGTAAAGTGAATTAGTTGTATATTTGTGGGCGAAATGTGAAGGAGCTTCACACAAAGCTTCTGTGAAGGAGCTGATTAATTTATAAGCGATCTTCAATATCCTGCGTTCGTTCAGGGATGAGGTGGCAGGTTTGACTACAGTGGCACCCGATCCCGCCGGCACTGTCAGTGCAGGAAAGAAACCAGTTGAAGGGAATGAATTCATCTCTGTGAGATTTTAAAGTGGAAATTTCTCTTTTCTGGGAGAGCTGAGGTCCCTGTAAATAAAACATTTGTAAATAAGAGTATTTCTTGCCTCAACAGGCGATTTATTAATAGGAGATGGAATTGGAGTTAAATTCACACATTTAATTTTATACCCTTCATAACAAGCCCCTTTTGAAGTGAATTTTCTTTCCTGCTCTCCATGGAGGCTTTTTAATCTTCCCGAGTGCATTTTTCTACTTTTTTTGTACGTTGTATTGTTAATAAGAATGCTTGTTTTACCTTTTCAATAAAAAAATTTGCTGCTTATTCTGTACCACTGTGTGGGGTCGATTTCTCTGCTTTTCATGTTAACTCTTCATCCAAAGAAATACACGAACACTGTCACATTTTACAGTAAATCCTGTGAAGCGCTTGGAGATGTCCTCCTGATGTAATGGCGATGTACGAAATGTACGATTATTATTGGTAACCCTTGCCGTCCAGTGAATTTTGCTGCCCCAGTAACTCTTGCGGTTTCCCTTCAACTGATTTATTTCCTGCGCTAACAAGTGCTGGAGGGATTGAGTTCTCCTCCACACTCGGACCAGCCCCCTTCAGCCATTTACAAAGGCAGCACATTGATGTCCTCTTGGATGAGAGGTTAAACCCCATTTCCTAACTGGGATTGTTGGCTTGGACAATCCTGGGAGAAATTCTTTTGGTTTCTTTCCGAACAGGATCTTTTAACAACCACCTAACCAGGCAGACGGGACCGCAGTTTAATGTCTTATCCGAAAGACCACGGCTCGTTCAGCACAGCACTCTCTTCCGCCCCCACCCCCCTCGGGGCACTGCACAGTAGCGTTAGCCTAGACTTCTCAAAGTGCCAATTCAAGGATCGAACCCGCAACATTCTGATTCAGTGCCGAGAGTGTGACGGACTGAGCCGGGGTAGGGCCAACGACTGATGCTATATCAGCCGTCAGGACCCATCACATTCCAAACCCTGTCCCAATGCGACACACAAAACAATACAAGATGTCCCTTCCAGCAGCGGCGTTTAAACAGCATTGAGTTGCAGGAACCCTGGTTGATTCATGCCCTCCATACCCTGAGTACTTTGAGCCTGTGATCCACTGCGACGCCTTTATCTGTTTGGCCAGCTGGGGTCGCCTGTGTTTGTTAGCAAAGCAACAGGATAAATACTGTTGCTGAATTTGGACAGTGGGATAAAGTGAAGTTTCCCGCTTCAAGCACAGTTCATTGGCTATCAATCCAATACGCATTGTCTCAACAAGGCTAAAGGAATCTCTGCCTTTTCTTATACTTTGCAGTTCCTACCGGTACCTCGCTATCCTGCCCCTTTCCAAAGAATGTAAATGAAAGGAATGTTAATCTTCTCCCATCGATAATAATCTATAATAATACTAAAGTGAGTTGCGAGAAGGAGACGTATTTCTTTGGCTTAACGTCTTCCGATCATAAATTGAAAGCCTCTGTTTTTTCAGTCAAGGTCTACACTTTACCATATATTCTGTGAAGCACTTTGAGACGTCTCTACGATGTGATGAGGCGCTATATCAAATGTTAGGATTATTATTATTTAATACAACATGTTTTATGCATATCCACACTTCCAAAAGTCTCTACCCTGATTCACTTACGAATGATCATAACATGACCGATAAACACCAACCTCAATGGACGAGCCCAAAGCTGTTTCAATATCAAGCCCCTGGTCCTTAAATAAACTCCAAAGTGCTGTTCATGATGCTTGATTAGAGAAAAAAGTGAGGGTTTTTTTCTAAAAAGAAATCCTTTATTGCAGCTGTATTGGCAACTGTAACCACTGAATCTGAGACAAACCTTATACTTTTTGATTGACTGACGGATGACACAACACCTCATTGTCTTCTGTAAGGTAGAACTTAATCTTAATACTTAATCTTTTGTCTCTGTCGTCAATATAGGCAACCACTTGCATTTAAGTCGCACCCTTTGCATTGGTGGGTAGCAATCTGTAGTTACCCTGCAGCTAGGAGTCTGCAGCTCAGGGGTTGGAACACATGCCTCTAAAGTGAGAGATCTGGGTTTGATTCCTGGCCAGGGCAAAACCTTGGGCAGGTTTCCTTCCTCCACACTCCTGATAATAATCCCTCAAGAGAGAAAAAAAAATTGGTCATTTCAATCCATGTTTGTGGGACACTACTGTGTGCAATTAGTTGCTGCATTTTGTCCACAAAAATACGGTCAATTCACTCAGTCATTACAGCATATTCTGTGAAGCGCTTTGAGACGTCTAGAAGACGTGAAAAGCCCTATATCAAATGCAAAGATTATTATTATGATGATTATTTCATTGAGGCTGTGCCGTACATTACTGCATTGTTTCAGCTTGTGAGGGTTTTAGTAAGCTATGCAGAAGCCTTTAAAACAGGTCAATTGACACCTGAGGGAGATATATGAACCCCCCCCTCTCTCTCTCTTTCTCTCCGTTTTTGTACATCTTGGGTATGAATCTTTGCTCAGTCGCACTAATTACTATATCAATCTACCCGTCTATTTCCCTGGGCCAAACGTTTACCTCGTCTTTTTAAAAAAAAAATTAAAACTTCAGTAAACGCTCTCAGCAACTCATGTCTGAAATCCGGCGTTAAAAACAGTTTGCTTTTCTCCCCACACCAGCGTTCTAATTATGGCCATGAATGGGTTCATTGTTTGATCCCTGGCGAGGTCTAATTTACGAGAAAACCTGGGCTGTATGTCAGCAAACGCACCAGCACATCCTGTGAAGCGCTTCACGGGAATTACTGTGAAATTGAGTCACTGTGTATTTGTAGGCGTAACTCGGCTGTACAATTCTGCACAGCAACGTCCCACAAACAGCCAAGGGGTGAGTGAGTGACTAGAAGCTCTCCCCTTCCCTTCTCCCCGAGGTTTTGGGGGTAATATGAATGTCCAAAGAGCTCTAATTAAACCCTTTTATTGAATCGATTTTACGCGAGAAGCAAATTGAGTGTCTCCTGGCATTTCCGTTCCTCAGCAGATTAATGAATTGTTTCTTTCGTATAAGAAATAAAAACCCGTAAGAGAGTCTATGAGGGTTCAGAGAATGCACTGATTCATTCATTCCTGCGGCTTTTTAAAAAAAAATGCAAATGCTGCCTATCTATAATTGGTATAAAACATTATGAAGGTCACATCTCCATTTAATAATACTTTGGATTTTAATTGTGTGTTTTAAACCTTTACACCGTTGGATTAGAAGCAGCAAGAGATCTCCCAACCACTGTGACAGCTTGTGTTTTCAGTGGTTCATTGTTGTCCAGTCTCACATTTCTGTATCACTGAAATCACACAAGGGTTTAGTTAAACAATTAC
This sequence comes from Hydrolagus colliei, assembly GCA_035084275.1. NCBI lineage: Eukaryota > Metazoa > Chordata > Chondrichthyes > Chimaeriformes > Chimaeridae > Hydrolagus > Hydrolagus colliei. The sequence goes on along the minus strand of CM068757.1, from coordinate 12,642,591 downwards.
TCTTAGATGTAAGTCACTGGGACCGTTAAGTAGCCGTTCGCTAAGGACACTGTTAAATCGTTTGAACCACACTTGCCTGGAGTCGTTGCCCTGAACCAGGATGCCATCAACACTTTAAACGTTATGTAGTTTAGCAACAGAGGGTTCAATTTGCGACATTTCAAAGCAATTGCAAGGATTCATTGTGAGACGGCACAAAATACACCCAAAGAGGATTCTGCTGCATCCCTCACTCTCTCTCCCCCTCCCTCCCCAAATAATAGATTTTTTAAATCACCATTTAAAAAACAACCCCTGACCCTTTGAAACATTACTTTTGTTAAGTTGCAGTAACGTAAATCCACCTGTTGTTGACTCTGTTTATACCACATGTTAAACTAACATTCAAGAACCGAATTGTAATGGGTGTAAATGAGTGTTGGGAATAGGATTCACTAGGGTTTTAACTCCTGTTTTCTTTCTGTTCTGACAACCGTGGCCTCCAGGAAATGAAAGAACAACTTGGAACACGGAACCCAAACATCACAGAGCCTCCTTATCTTAAACCTCCCGTGCTCGGGTGGCAGATACAGGTTGAGGAGACGCGTTCTGGTTTGAATTCCCTGAAGCAGGCTGATGGGTTGTTGCATGTGTCAGACACTCACCCGGCTGGCCAAAAAAATCCACTTTGAGGCATTCTCCTGATGTGAAGACATCCTGCCTGACACATGGATTATTAATTTTCAGAGCCACCTCCTGCAATTTGCTCTTAGTCAAATTCCTTATTGAGAAATGCTAATAAGAAATATTTAACAAATGCTTCATTTTAGACGCGAGCAAGTGTCAGCACAACAAGTTGCATTTGATACATTCTGCCTGGCAAATAAGCTTACCTGATTATATTTTCCTCTCCATCACCCAACTCCCCTACCCACACTCCCCCCCCACCCCCACCCCACACACCACCCCCACACCACCCAGGGTATTGAAGTTCATCGGCATCTGAGGGAAGATAACTCGTGACTGTAGGAAACCGAGTCTTTAATGAGCTTTACAAAAAAAAAAGCAGAGAGTATCTCTGTCCATCGAATGCGTAGTCTCTTGTCCACAGAAAGTGCTTCATGATTTGCAACAGCAGGGACGCAGCACCTTTCTGAAATAGTTCCTGAATTCCATGTTGAAGACTGTGTAGATGATGGGGTTAATGGCGCTGTTCACATAGCCAAGCCACGTCACAATGCTGATGAGGCGAGGCGGGATTTCACAGGTGATGCACAAGGCCCTTGTTATGTGGACCACAAAGAACGGGGTCCAACAGAAGAGAAACGCACCTGGAATTAAAGGAAAAGGAATTAGCTCCTTCTTTAACTATCTAACGTAATTTTAAGAATCACCCTTGCATTTGTTATAGCACCTTATCTTGTTATGGCAACATCTCAAAGCATTTCACAGAACACACTGTCAAATAAATTGACTGTATATTTTGTGGGCGAAACACAGCACCCAATTGCGCACAGCAGTGTCCCATAAACAGCGGTGGATTGAATGATCACATTTTCTGGCAGGGATTATTATCCCAGAATGCGATCTGGTAACAACCGGACTCCGACTTACTGCTAAGTAAACAGTATGAAGGCAACTGGCGTAAGGAAACTTGCCTAAGGTTTCATCCAGCCCGGGAATCGAACCCGGGTCCTCTCCCGTTTGTGAGGCGATATATGGAGGGAGGAAGAAAAACAGGTGAGGTGGCTTTGCTGATGTTTGAAAGGAACATCGAGAAGATTTGAAAGTGTATTGACCGTGGATCCGATGAGGGGAAGACGTGAAATGATGTGAAAGGTGAGTGAGAGACAGACGGCAGGGGGTCGGGACAGAATCCTCATGTTTATTCTTTCAGAAACCGAGAAGCAATATTTTTTTATACAAACATCGATCCCTACAACAGTTCCTTCATTAAAACAGCATTGCAGCAAAACACAACCTTTGTCCCCAAATCAATTGGCAATGTTTCTTCAACACTTGTCTGACGCAGCCGGTTTGCAACCTGCGACGTGGTTTTAAGGGGAAGCCTTAAAAGTCTGTCTCAGATGAGTTAATATTACTTCGAAGATATCCGTGCAATTTTCAGGGCTCGGGTTTTGCTAATAATAATAAGAATCCTGGTATTTGGTACAATGCCTTATCACATCTTTGAGGCGTGAAGCGTGTGTGGAATATACAGTAAAGTGAATTTGTACCGTGTGGGCAAAACACGGTAGTCAACTGCACACAAACAATCATGGATTGAGTGAATTTATTATTTTTTTGAGGGAATTATTACCTACGGAAAAACAAGCCGCCGGTTGACTAATAACCAAGTTCCTACTTATTGCTAAGTAACCAGAGGCGTGTGGAGTAAGGAAACTTGGTCAACGTTCTTCCCTGCCAGGAATCGAATCTAAGTCTCTTGCTTGCAAGGCGAGTGCTCTCACCACTGAGCTACAGGACTCCACGCTGACCTCTTAAAGTGCTTCACACAATATACTGTAAAGTGTGTTGACTGTTTATTTGACTGTATATTGAAGGGACTTTAGGATCTATATTTTTGCTTCTGGTGATATTGAATGGGAAGAATGCACGCGTGTGTGTGTGGCGAGCTGTAATAGCATGATCCTCTGAACAGCCAGAGTTTGGAGGTGAGGGAAGAGCACTGAATCACAGCCCAGCCAGCATCTGGTAGCTTAACAAGCCGTGAAGGGAGAGCTAGTGATATGTGACAGCGACTGTGCCAAGGCCAACAGAGGAAGGGGAGGAAGGACAGTAATGAGCGCACTAGTGGCACGAGAGCACCATTGGCAGGAATCATCAACTGGTGGAGCCAGAGGGAGTCAATCCCTCCATGTCATGAATCCTCTGTATCGGTTTGTTGCCAGCAAGAGTCCTCGTGACAACAGTCTATCATTGTGACACTAAGCGCGATGACTTTATTCCTTAATTTGCAATAACTCAAAGACAATGGATATTGTGTGTGTGTGTGTGTATATATACTATATAATAGAGTTTTTGCTCTTGTCAGTGAAAAGTCACAGGAATCAAAGTGTGTAAACAGACCAGAAAAAAACTCTTCTGGCAAATAACACAGAGTGAGTTGATGAAAGGTGCTCTTCTGGCAAAGTGTCCATGTCAAAGTCATTACTGAAACCCTGCACGAGATCTGTACTTAATTGCCTCCCACAGATATGAGGAGCATGTCTTGTTAATGGAGATGGGGGACACGAGCAACATTCACACAGGGGAGGTGGGTGGGGTGGGCGCAGTGGGTCAAAGAATGATCAGAGACTGAGCAGACAGAAGGCTGGGGAGTTCTTGCTCAGCTTGTGCCTGTGAACATTGTTTGCTGGTGTTTAGGAACTGTTCCTAATCAAGTGTGGGCCTTTCGCTTCATCGCCTGGACCAGGCCGACAAACAATGGGTTGAAACTTTTGGCGATATCATAGCACGTCCATTGAGATACTTACAAATCGTCGGAAATTTCACCCTCATTGAAGTATATTCTGTGATGCGCTTTGAGGTCTCGATAAGATGTGAAAAGCACTCTATCAAATGCAAAGATTATTATTATTATTATTATTATTTAGGTGGTGGGAGGGGGTCCAAGGTTGGAGCTCGGCACTGCTACCTTCTAACTACCCTCCCTGATGGCGTGGCCATGATTGGGAGCTCACTCGGTGTGAGACTGCCCTGGTATAAACAATTTGCATTTATATAGCGTCTCTCATGCAGTGAGAGGGCTCCCCCTTGTACAGTGCTATTGCCATCCTTCTCCCAACACTTGGATTCTACCAGCAGAACTCAACCTTGAGGAGAATGTTTGCTATTTATTCAAATGTTAAGGTTGAATTGTCAACAACTGCTCGGATGGCCTAGGCTTGATCTCCCCCACCCATCTCTATCCCCCTCCCTCAGCTCTGCCTTTATTTAAAAGGATCCTGAAAACTCATCTCTTTGATCTTGCAGATAATAATATTAACAATAATAATCCTTGCATTTGATACAGCGGCTTTTCACATTGTTGAGGCATCTCAAAGTGCTTCACCGAATATAATATAAATTTTGTATTGTAAGTGTAATTTTGTGGGCAAAACGTGCCAGACAACTTCTTGATTATTAATGTAATGCCTCATTCGCTGATCCATCAGGGAAGCGGGCCTGGGGACTGTGGAGCTACGCTTAGTCATTTAAGACTACGCTTAGTCATTTAAGATGATGTCAAGACTGTGACACACAACTGCAAAATAATAACAGTCACATTAGTCTTGAAGGATTACAATGGTAACATGCGTGAACTCAGCCTTATCATAATCCTTTTGCATTTGATACAGCGCCTTATCGGGTCATTGAGAATGTCTCAAACCTCTTGACAGAATGTAAAGTGAATTGACGGTGTATTTGGTTGGAGAAAGTCTTGGTCTTGAACGTGCGTGTGTTAATACTCAGGTGTCCTAATGCATGGAGTGTGGCTAACACACGCACACACAAATACACACTCACACACACACCAGGATTACAACATCCTTTGAAAGTTCAGGCTTTGAAGGTCCTTCGGTTAATGTTCACTGGTTGATCACAGGGTGAAATTATCACCTTGTCTAACACAAGATGGCTGGTTCTGTTGCTGTGATCCGGGTGCTGCGGCCCTAGATAAAAACAGCCGAGCCTCTGCGAATAATCCGCAAGCGAGACTGGGTGGGGAGGCTGATTTAGAGCTAACTCGGCGAGATCTCATTAAGGATGGCACGGGTGTTTGATGTCACGTGGAGCTGTAGCTTCCAGGTGCTTCTCAGTTGCTGAAGACTGATTGATAGTTGAATGAAAGCAAATGACCTCTTCAGATCTGCACAAAGCGGCTGCCGTGATTCACACTGGGTTCACTGGAGGAGAAGCACTTTGCATTTCAAGATGATTTCTTACACAGAATGGCACAGGATGACAGGGCGAAACAGGCCAATCAGCCAACTCGTCCCCACTGAGGGCGGTCAGTTAAGAGGAGCAGCTCTACATTTCAAACCTCCAATCCTCCAGCTCCCCTCCCCACGCCTCTATTCCCTTCTCCCTCGTCCACGTATCCAGTTTCCTCTTAAAAATATATTGACGCTCTTTGCTTGAGCCATAGCGAGTTCCACATTCCCTTTGCCTGAAGGCGCTCCTCATAATAATAATCATAATCCTTACATTTGATATAGCGTTTTTCACGTCTTCTAGACGCTCCTTTGGTCAGCTTTCTACCCTTGCCCCTGGCTCAGTCCCGGGATCTGCTACTGTGAAACGCTCTGAGACGCCGTCCGGCGTGGAGGGCGCTATACAAATCAAAGTTGTTGTTGTCTCAAAGCGCTTCACAGAATATACTGTAAAGTGAATTGACTATATTTGAGGGCAAAATGTGACAGCCAATTGCGTACAGCAGTGCCCCACAAACAGTTGTGGATTGAAATGACCAATTTATTATTGTTATTTTTCGAGGGATTATTATCAGGCGTGTGTAGTAAGGAAACTTGCCCATGGTTTCGCCCTATGTGGAATCAAACCTGGCTCTCTCGCTTGCAAGGCGAGTGCTCCAACCGCTGAGCTACACGACTCCTGAACACCCCATTACATCTACTGCTGGCCTTTCGCATCAGGAGAATGTCAGGACTGTAAGCTGATTTGACACTAATTTCCATTTGCTGGTGATCAAGTTCCATGTCTGCATATGGAAATTTCTCTGGTTATCAACTAACCACGTTTCACATTTAAAGCCCTCCATAGACTTGTCCCACCCTACCGCTGCGACCTAACCAGCTACCAACCTGTCCATTCCCTCCGGTCAGCGGGCTCCCACCAGCTCCATGTCCCCTGACCCACCATCGATGGGCGAGCCTTCAGCCACTCTGCCCCCAACCTTTGGAATTTCATTCTGCAATCCCTCTGCCTCGCCCCCTCCCTAGCCTCCTTCACGTCCTGCCTCAAGTCCTTCCTCTTCAACCGTGCCATCAGTTATCCCCCCTTTCCCTCCCTTCCTTCCACCCTCCCGGTCCAACTTTTGTTACAAGCTCGACGAACAGCACCTTATCCACCTGCTAGGGACCTTACAGCCCTCTGGCCTTAATATTGATTCAAATAATTTCAGGCCATAACAGCTCACCTTCCCCCTCTTCTACAACCATCTGATCTGCCTGTTCTTTGGCAATTTGTTTCAACACTATTAATACCTCTTCTCCCCAGTTTTGTTGCAATTCCCCCTTTTGTTTCACAACATTTAACGCCCCTTTAACCCATCATCTCCTATCCTCTACCCCATTTTCTCCTTTGTCTTCCTTGCCCTGCCTCTCTCCTCTCTGTTAATCCTTAAAAGTCTCTCCCTCCCAACATGCCCCAGTTCTGACAAAGGGTCGTGAACCCGAAACGCTGACTCACTTTTTTTTTGACTCACTGCCTGACCTGCTGAGTGTTCCCAGCAATTTCTGTTTTGGTTTTGTAAACTTTGTTGTTGTATATCACCAAACTCCATGACCACACCATTTCCACCCTCGCCGGGCTCCATTGGCTCCCCATCCACCAGAAGATCGAATTCAAGATCCTCGTCCTCACCTTCAAGGTCATTCATGGACTTGCTCCCCCCACACCTCTCCGATCTGCTGTCCCCCTATGAACCTCCTTACCCTCTCCGTTCAGCGGGCTCCGGCCTGCTTCATGTCCCCCTCCCAACCCGCCTTACCATCGGCAGATGGGCTTTCAGCCTCTATGCCCCACACTCTGGAACTCCATCCCACTGTCCCTTCACCTCAGTCCCTCCCTTGCCACCTTCAAGGCCGGTCTCAAGACCCTCCTCTTCAACCGTGCCTTCTGCTGCCCTCCCAACTCTCTCCCTCCCTTCCTAACTCTCTCCTGCCCCTCCTTCCTGCCCTGCCCCTATCCCTTGCTCAGATCCCGTCCTGACTGTTCAGGGCCTTGGGACGTCCTCCCGATGTGACAGGCGCTCTCTAAATGTAATTTTGTTGTTGTTATTATTGTGTAATCTAGAATGAAACGGCAAGACTTACCCACGACAATTGGCAACACTTTCATGGCCTTGCGCTCCCTCCCGTTGATCTTGGCTCGCTTCCTTCTGGGCAGTGCCCGTGACGGGGCATACGTCACCTCGGCAAAAGCCACCGCCTGTATCGTCCTGTCATCCCCGCACGCATCCGGGGGCCCTCGGTCCGGTTTGGGGTACAGGTGCAGCTCCTCCAGCTTGATTCCCGAAGGCCTGCGCTCGATGAGGGGGGGAGGGCACCTGGGCACCGAGGGCCCCCCGCTCAGCTTGAGGGAAGCATGCAAACTGTGCTGGAGCTTCTCCTTGCGCGTCTCCTCCCACTGTCTGAGTTCGCGGAACATGCCACAGTACAGGACGAGCATGACCGGGCAGGGCAGGAAGAAGGAACAGACTGAGGAGTAGATGATATAGTTAACGTCCTCCAGCTGGCACACGGATGCGTCTCTATTTGGGACATTGTTGAGGCCAAACACGACGGGGGAAGCCACAGCGAACGCAAAGATCCAAGTGGTGGATATCAGCACGATTTGCCGGTGGTCGATGTGCTTCCTGTTGTAGGTGAGCGGAATGGACACCGCGATGAACCTGGAAAGAGAGGTTTGGGGTTTCTTTTTATTTCGACAGGAAAAGATTCCATCCGGCCCCTCTCCTAACCTAATCTTCACTCTTCACAGGATCAGCTCGCGTGTGAAGAACGAAGGCTCTTCGACCCCTGTTTGATCTCATCTCCTCCAGGTTACCCAATGTCTTACCTAATCCTAAACTCAATGCCGACACCATCTTATCTCTCTCAATCTCTCACTCTCTCTCTCTCTCTGTCCACATGGGCCACTTTGCGAGGGATGGATGCAAGAATGGAGTTCAGTGATGGATTTATAACTAAATCAGCTTTTCTCAAATGTAGGCCATATTCAGTTTGAAGTGCGGGCTGCTTTGTTGCCTTGTATCACTGTCATCTCCGACCAGTTAATTAATGGGTTTGAGCGCTAGGTTGAACTCCACCATCCGGTACACCCCAGGCTGCAAGCTGAGGACGGCTTTGACTTGATTTCTGAGCCACTCAGCAGGCTACGTAAGTGATTTGAGGTGTTCTATAAATATTGTTGTTCTCTTATTGTTATTGCTTCCTCTGGCTTTTCTTTCTATGAAAAGTGCACGATAAAACATTCAAACTAATGTCCTGTAGCTCAGTGATTAGAGCACTTGGCTCACAAGCAAGAAACCTTGGTTCAATTTCTCGCAGGTCAATATCTTGGGCGAGTTTCCTTTCTCCACACACCTGACAATAATCCCTCAAAAACCCCCCAGTGATAAATTGGTCACTTCAATCCATATCTTTATGACACTGTTGTGCACAATTGGCTGCCGTGTTTCGCCCACAAATACACAGTCAATTAACTTTACAGTATATTCTTGAAAGTGCTTTGAGATGTCTAGAAGACGTGAAAAGTTCTTTAGCAAATGCAACAATTATTATTATTATTATCGTAATAAAAAGTCCATCCAGGAAGTAAGTGGAACTTTGAGAGACTCGTTTCGGCTTCAATTCTAGCAATCAGAAAGCATCATACAAGGGAATTTCACCTTGACAAAACCAAACAAAACTACCAGGTCCATTCTCCCTTCAAACGCCATTCCGCAAAACAAAATTAAATCTGGTGCACAACTAGCGTACAAACTATCTTAAAAGACAACCTCAGTAATCATGAGATAAAGTGGTGTAAGACCTACACAGACAGTTGTTTCTTTTGGGGGGCAGTAGTGGTGGGGGAGGGGGGGGTTGGGGGGTGGTCAGCGTGACACATGTGGAAACCTATCCTCATGGTTGAGTATCCAAACCAAACTGAGAATTCCATGCATCCTATCTGCACAGAGGAATTCCAGAGAGAGTCGGAATGGAATGCGCACTTGGAGGGACACGTTCTGCTTAGGCAAATCCAGAAAGTATCAGGTGTGAGCGTTGGGGTAACTGCTGAATGATTCATTCAGTGTGGGTGGATATGTGTGTGTGTGTGTGTGTGTGCACATCAATGTGTGCATGCTTACATGTTAATCAAATTCATGGAATTATAGAATATTACAGCACAGAAGGAGGCCATTCAGCCCACCGTGGCTAGGTTACAAATGACCAAGGTTAGCCACCCTGTGGCGATGTGGAAGCCATGTGTGTGTTTTTGTCAGCAACCAGATTTTGCAAAAGGCTTTGCTGGCATTATTATTGATCCTGACTTAAGCTATAATTAAGACAAGGATTGTGAGAGGACAATACTTAGTTGTCTGCTTATTATCTTATATCACATATAGATGAAGGACATCACTGTGCTGAATGCAAGGCTTACTCTTTTACCTGGCGTGCTTCACATCCCCCACCCGTTCTACCCCACTATCAGTGGCTGAGTATTTGTCCTTCTGTCCCCAATTCGATGTCGTCCCTTCTCCACATCACCCCCTTCCTCTGCTTGGGTACCAAGTTGGGGTGGGGAGGAGTGTGGAAGGGAATGATGACCGAAAGCTCGGTCAAAGAGGTACTTTTGTCGCAGGCTACAATTTTTACAGCCAATTTAATTCATTGGATAAACCCATCAATGGCAGAAACATTTGTTTCACTCTACCTGCCACATTGAAGATGCTTTCAAAAGAATATCTACATCATTTAATGGACCATTTCTCTCTCTCCTTCTTTTTCCGCTGTGTTTGTTTTCTCCCGTAACAAATCCATCTTTATAATAATAAAATAACATTTGCATTTTGATATAGCGCTTTTTCACATCTTATTGACGTCTCAAAGCGCTTCACAGAATGTACTGTAAAGTGAATTGACTGTATATTTGTGGGCGAAACGCGGAAGCCAATTGCGTACAGCAGTGTCCTACAAACATTCATGGATTGAAATGACCAATTTTATTATTGGGGTTTTATTGGAGGGATTATTATTAGACATGTGGAGTAAGGAAACTTGCCCATGGTTTCGCCTTGATCTGCCTGGATTCAAAAACAGGTCTCACGCTTGTAAGGCGAGTGCTCTACCCACTGAGCTAGAGGATCTTATATCTGTAACTGCCCAACCTTTCTCTCTCTCTCTCTCTCTCTCACTCTTTTCAAATCCAAAAGAGTATAGAGTACAAACCGGTCGACGCTGATTGCACACAGGTTGAATATCGAGGCTGTGCAGAGCATCACGTCCATTGTCATCAATGCATCACAGAGCACCGTGCCTAAGGTCCACACTCCTCCGTGAAACTGCGGGGGGGAAAACAATCTTTATTTCACAAGTCAACCAACACCTTTCAACATCTGACTGTAAAGTGGCCTCAAATGACCATCCTCGAGTCCAAAAAGTATCTGGCTCAAATGTATACAAAATGTAAACGAAACGTAAGGATTTATAGTCAAATATGCAGTCAATTCACTTTACAGTATATTCTGTGAAGCGCTTTGAGATGTCTAGAAGAAGTGATAAAGCGCTATATCAAATGAAGGGATTATTATTATTAGAGAAAATCAGTAAATATATCGATCTGCAAATTGAATATGGACATGTGTGGCAATGAAAAACAAACTAATTATAGTTCTTATTTTACCCATAAAATATATACATTTCTCTCTATATATATATGTAGATATATATCTATAATATATAATAATATATAGATGTCTTGTGGATAAAGGGATTAAGGAATATGGTGATAAGGTGGGTAGGTGGAGTTAGAGTAGAACACCAGCCATGATCTTATTGAATGGCGGGGCAGACTCGAGGGGTGAATGGCCTACTCCTGCTCCGAATTCTTATGTTATGTTCTATACAGTCAAATCACTGTAGAGTATCTTTCTTTGAGAAGATCTCAAAGACATGTTTGAGACGTCTCAAATACACGATTAAGTGCTACATCAAATGCAAAGATTATTATAATATCAAAATGCAAGGATTATTATTATTATAACCATCATTGTAACTGAAGCTGTTAATAAGACTATTTACATGTTTTAATAAAAATACCTGGTGAATAATATATCAACATCCTGCAAAAGGGTAGTTATTGTGGAAGCTCTAAAATGCATTAAGAAAAGTAATCCATTGATATGTAAAGTGGCAATGTTATTGGTCTGGCTGACCCACTACTGAAAATAATTTAGAAACCATTATTATTAGTAGTAGTAATAGAAGTATTAAGTACTTGCTGAAGCAGAAAGCACCAATATATTTAAGAGCAAACGACTGTGTGTTTGCAGGCAAATATGTGGTTGATCTTTAGGTTCCACAGATACAAAATGAATCACCAAGGAATCTGAAGGATTATTGGCCAGAACACTGGGACAAATGAATACTGAGGAGATAAACTCAGTCACTAAAGACTTCTGATTTAATGAACCCATTAAGAAAACTGAATTATGTTCTATGACTTCATCTTGCCTGCAGCTTGCTCTGCGCCTAGCCTGTGCCCTAATGGAGTCCTGGTTCATACGAGACACTGAGCAACTGTGCTTCTTAAAGTAAAAACTGGCGTGGACTTCAAGTGTATAAATCCCAATTATTTCTGCTTTTGAAAGAAAGCAGTGACAGATTTCACTGCTCTTGTTGATTTTTAATGAGACCCTAAAACTGACCTGCCGAGGCTTGGATTAATTGCACGCTCTTTTCCCTTTCTCAGTTTGCTGCCTATTCTCTGTACAAGGAAATACTTCCTGGTTTCTGCACTGAACCTGTACTCTGCTGCCCCAGGGTATCTAAGAACACTCTGGGATACTACCCTATGTGAGGAGCGCCCTATAAATGCAAGTTCTTGTTGTTGAACGGATTGTTGTTGAAAGGATTGTTCTGGGTTTACTTTTTCTAATCTGTTAAGTATCTTAAACACCTCTATACAGCCCTCATTCGTCACACTTCTCCTCTGCTTCAGCTCATTAATGCTGACATTTTTGGCATTGGAATTGATGTATTGAACCAAAAACACAAACAAAAGTTGCTGGGGAAACTCAGCAGGTCAGGCAGCATCCATGGAGAAAGGAAAAAGAGTCAACGTTTTGGGTCTACAACCCTTTGTCAGAACTGGGGCTTGTTTGGATGGAGAAGTTTCTTAAGGACGTTAAAGGGGGAGAGGCAGGACATGGAAGACGAAGGAGACAAAGAAGACAAAGGAAAAGGAAAAGGAAAAAAAGAGTGAACCAAAGCAGTCAAACAGTATTAGTAACAATCCTTACACATTATGGTGCCTTTCTTGTTGGGAAGGAAACATTTAATGTAAACCAGCACTTGACTTGGGATGTCCTCCTGATGTGAAAGGCACTGTACAAATGCAATTTGCTATTGCTGTGATCACTGATAAGTGATTTTGTTTGGGTGTGGTGTGGGTCAGATGAAAAAGAGCCAGCAACATTCACACAGACAGACACACTTACGGTCAGTGCGAATGACAACTTTGCAGAAAGCCAATAAAATAGACAAATGTACACGCGGAGTCCTGTAGCTGAGTGGTTAGAGCAACAACAAGAACACTCGCCTTGCAAACGAGAGACCTGGGTTTGATTCCAGGGGGGGGGGGGGAGGGGGGGGGGGGGGGGGGGGGGGGATTGGGGCAAAACCTTGGGCAAGTTTTCTTACTCCACACGCCTAATAATAATCCCTCGAAAAAAACACCAAGAATAAATTGGTTCATTTCAATCCACGGCGGTTTGTGGGACGCTGCTGTGTGCAATCGGCTGCAGCGTTTCGCCCATAAACATACAGTAAATTCACTTTACAGTATTGAGACGTCTAGAAGACGTAAAAAGGGCTATATCAAGCGCAAGGATTATTATTATTGTACTGAAGACCTTTGCCTATGTCAAACCTGTGATGAGGGAAACCCTAGTTTGGTGAGGAGGTTATTCCCTTGACCATCAACTCTAATCCCCTGCCAAGAGCCAAACTTATCCCTGTTGTGTCACAGACTTGCATTACATTTTCTCTCTGTCTCTCTGTCTGTCTGTCTTGTCCCTCTGTCTCTCTTTCCTCTTTCCCAAACTGCAAGGACACGAAAGGGTGAACGCCAAACCTGGCGAGCTGGAGATCAGGTGTTAAAATAAGTGTATGCCACTGCCCCACTCCACACCAGAGAGAGCAGGGGCTGTGATTGTGTGTGTGTGTGTTGCAATTTACTTCCTTCTACTCTGGTATCGATCGATCTGTCGAAAGTGTATGTCTCCCTTTGGAGATCTTTGAAACTAATTGGATAAATTATGTCATTCCAACAAGTGCTTTGACCCCCCCCCCCCCCCCCCCCCATCCTCCTCCCCCACCACCACACACACACACACACACTATAATAGCTTTGTGTGTGTATGTGTGTGACTGACTGAAATCACTTGATCACAAAAACACTGGTATCTTTTGCTCGTTTGGGGTTTTCTAGGGGTGGGTGAGGAGGATATTTGTCCATTCGACCCTGTCTCCCCTCCCCCCCCCCCCACACCACACACACACACATAAGACAAATTACTAGCAACGACAATAGGAAACAAGAATAAAATCATTCGAATTTCCCTAAACCTCTTTCAGGCAGATCAATCTTTTCAAATCGAGCCATTTCAAAACCCAACGGCTTCCCCAAATCCATTTGGATTTTTGGTGTTTGTGTGTGTGTGATTTTTTTGGGGACTGTCATCAAAACAAGCGAGAGTGAGAGAAGAGGAGGGAGAGAGAGAGAGAGAGAGAGGAGGGAGAGAGAGTGAGAGAAAATACAGTATAAAATATATTAATAAACTTTTTCCATTGCTGTCAAAATAGGACAGCACCGTATTGCAGACATTCATTTCTGCCGCAGTTTCACATTCAAAAAAACATATCTATTTAACGTGTGTGTGTGTGTGTGTACATATACACTGTATATACAATTAGATTGTCCTTCCACACTCTCACACTTGCAGTTGATTGAAACCCAATTGCCTGAAACTCTTGGACAACGAGGGAGAGAGACTTTGCGTTAGATTTTCAGGGGTTGGTGTTGGTGGGACACAGACACACACACCGATGAGAGAGAGAGAGAGAGGTGGGGGACGCAGTGAGATAATATTGTACACACGTTTTGGTTGAGGTCACTTTACAAACTCGGGGAAAGGAGGCTTACCTCTGTGTAGACATACAGCGGCAACACCAGCACGGCGAGGAGGAGGTCAGCTGCCGCCAGGCTGACTATAAAGTAGTTGGTGGTGGTTTTCAAGGCTCTCTCGGTGTAGACACTCAGGCAAACCAGCCCATTGCCGGCTACGATGAACACGATGAGCAGAGATCCCAGCACCAGGGATAGGAAATCTCCCTGCCATCCTCTGGCGCTGAGCACCAGAGTGTCATTAGAGGTGAGATTGTTCATGGCCATAAAACAGCCGCTGGATCAGAGAGAGCCAGAGTGTCCCAGTCTGGTTTGAGCCCACGACCCAAACACACATCACTTTCCTACCTCTCTCTCTCTCTCTCTATCTCTCTCTCTCTCTCTTCTCAAGCCACCCCACCCCAGCCCCAACTCTAACCTTCTCCCAGTTTCCCAGCAGAGAAAGAAACCCTTCGCATCTCCACCACATGCTTTGGCATCCCGTGTTCAACGGGCACTGGAATCGTCAGGGTTTCCTCTCTCTTTCCAAAACTGCAAGGACATGCAAGGGTGAACGCCGAACCTGGCTAGCTGGAGATCATATCTGTGTCTCTGTCTGTGTCTCCCCCCTTTCTCTTTCTCTCGGCGACCCTGCGGGTGTAGGATGGAAGGGGCTGACAAGTTGAAAGTTCCTTCAGAACTGTGGAACGGTGCGGTTCAGATCCCTTAAGTGGGTCACATCAAGGAGGCGAAAAGCTGATTACAGCAACACAGCTCGTGTGGAGGGAACTGAGGCAAGACCTGTTGAGTTCACTTGGGCGTTTTGCTCTTGTCCTTTAGTTGAGTTTCAATGCACACTATATTCACCCCAGGGTATTGGGAATCCAGCATTCTTTCACCTACATCCATTGAAGGAGACTGGATCAAATTTCAAAGACAGGCAGCTGGCTAGATTTCTGTTAAGCAAGAGTATCAAGGGCAACTTAGAGCAAAGACGGATAATTGGAGTTGAGGCACAGATCAGCCTTGATCTAATAGAGTGGCGGAACAGGCTCGAGGGGCTGAATTTATTTAAGGAAGCGCTCCTGTGTTCAGCAATCTGTGGAACACTGGAACTTTGCAGCACCCGATCCCTGCACTTAATTAAGGCTCCGACTCCTCTATTATTGAAAATTATTAATAATAATATTAATCCTTACATTTGGAGAGGTCACACCACTTTACGGTGCATCCCCGCAAAGCGTTTGGAGATGTCCTCCTGCCTTGCGTGCTCTGTAGGCGAATGTGGCAACCAATTTGTGCAGAGAAGGTCATGATAGAGGTTTTATAGAGGTTTTCGAAATCATCAGGGGTTTCGCTAGGGTCAACAGGGAAAATCTGTTTCCACTGGTGGGTGTGCCAGTGACTCGAGGTTACAGATTTAAAATAGTTTCTAAAAGAAGCAGAGGAGAGATGAGGCGAAATTTCTTCACCCAGTGAGTTGCTTCAACGCCTTGGGATGTGAAAGGCGCTGTATTAATGCAATGTTGTTGTTGTTGTTCGAATCTGGAATGCAATGCCTGAGAGAGTGGTGGAGGCTGATTCGATACCAACAACAACTTGGATTTGTATAGCACCCTCCATGCCAGATGGTGTCTCAGAGCGCTTCATAAAGCAGATCCCGGGGTCAAGCCAAGGGGGGAAGGGGAAGAAGGTGACCAAAAGAGCGATCGAAAAGAAAAGTTTACAGTCGCGACCTGAAAATAGGAAAGGAGGGGGAGAAGCGAAGGGAGTGAGGAAGGGAGTTCCAGAGCCTCGGGGTGTAGTGACTTTAGGCATGGTCGCCGACAGTGGAATGGGGTATTCGGTGGACAAGGAGGAGGCCAGACCTAATAGAGCAGTCGATAACAAATTTTAAAAGAGAGGTGGACGGTTATTTGGAGAGGACAGGTTTGTGGGGTTATGGGGATAGAGCCGGGGAATGGGATTGATTTTGAATAGCTCCTTTCAAAGATCCAGCACAGACTCAATGGGCCGAATGGCCTCCTTTTGTATTGTAAAACTCTATGATTCTTTGATTTGCAGGCAATTGAATAGGAGAGTAGATATAAACAAGACATGGTGAGATGTGTTCTATCACTGGAATACAATTTCTGTAGCAGACAGCATTTTAGATCAACATATGGTCACCTCAATGTAAATGTACATATACAACGCACATGATTTTTTAGTAGTAAAGTGGCTGCATAAAATCATTTTAAGACAACACATTGATTTTTTTTTCCAGCTGAACCAAAACAAATTATATTGTATTTACGTCTCATGGCTTGACTTTAGCCTCCACTCCCGTTAATGTTTCCATGAATTGGTTTGAGTTTCAGATTTTTTTTTCTCTTCCATAATAATTCTGCAGTATCTTAAAAGGCTAAGACCTTGAGGAATTTCAGGAGCTGTGAAAGCCTGGCTTTGTTTGAAAGAATGATTTGGCTATTGAGCCTGAATGAAACTCATTGTTAAAGTAACAACTGGAGAGAAAATAAATCAGAATTAATCTTTTCTGATCAACTGCAGTAAATTGAAATGCGTTTCGCCTGCGAAATATACAGTCAATTCACTTTACAGAGCATTCTGTGAAGTGCTTTGAATCAACTCATCGATTAAGGCTCTATATCAAATGCAACAATTATTATCATTATTATTGTGCTTAATAATAATCCTTGCATTTGATTTACCACTTTTCAAGTCTTCTGGACGTCTCAAAACGCTTCACAGAATATACTGGAAAGTGAATTGACTGTATTTTTGTGGACGAAATGTGGCAGCCATTTACACACAGCAGTGTGGAATGAAATGACCAATTGTTGTTGTTTTTTTAAGGATTATTATCAGGCATGTGGAGTAAGGAAACTCACCCAGAGTTTTGCCCTGCTTGGAATCGAATCTGGATCTCTTGCTTGCAAGGTGAGTGTTCTAACTATTGAGCTCTAAATCCCATAGCGTGAGAAAGCTAAGCGTTGAATTCCCTCGGCTGACGGCAGACCGAAGTGCATTAATATGCAATATCGCGGGGTCTGATAGCTGGAAGGTGAATAGCCCTGCAAAAGACTAATCCAATTGCTATAAATGGTGAAATTGATGTACTGTGATGGGTAATCTGACTGAGTGAGATTTCTTCCATCGTTTAGCTGAATCCCTTTTATGCCAGCTATTCGGTGAAGGAGTTATAAGAGATTAGCACTGGCTGCTCACAGACATTTGACAGCTTTGCTGGAGTATGCGCATAAGTCAATACAGCAGCGGCACAAGTCTAGCTAAACCCCCTGAACTGCAACACCCTCGCCCCCGAGTCAGACAAACATGACAACGTAAGACTTATTAGACGAAAGAAAAGAAAAGTCCATCCATTTTGCCTTCCACCGATCGTGGCCATCGCATGCATATGTTGTGTCACAAACCATATGCTATATCCCAAGATGTTATTTCTTAAGAGAAGTGAATCTGATTTATTTTTGCAAGAAGTGACATACAGTCAATTCACTGTACGGTGTAATCTGTGAAGCGCTTTGAGACGTCCAGAAGACATGATAAGGCACTGTATTAAATGCGAGGATTATGTCTAGTATTATTATTAAGCAACACTTTCTACTTCTACAAAAGGTTGTTGAGTCGCCACTGGGAGTCTGCAGTCACACTCCAGGCTGACACCCCATTGCTGGGCTGGTGGAGATGGTCTGCCTGTATGAGGGACGCTTTATCAATTCAAGTTGTTGTTGTTATTGGTGGTGGTGGTGGTGCTGTCCTTTTGATGAGCTGTCTTTCCATTTAAGTTCCTCCATGGTTTTGCCCCACTCTACCTCTGAAACACATGTTTTCTCCCCCCCCCCCCCCCCCCCCCCCCCACCCACATCTCTGCCAGCCCTGGCCTGCTTCATGCCCTCACCCCCAGCAGCAGATGATACACTGTCAGACCAGCCCATATATTGTTGGTGTAACGGTACCAGCCCAAACTGCTCAGTTGTTGCCTTGGGTACGTCTGACGGTGATAAATCATTACACATTTGCCATTCAATTGCAAAAACGGCACCTGAGGCACATTGAAGACTCTGAGCGTGACTGTTTTGCAAGGGTGTGAAGACTCGCAGAGTTTATTTTAAAAACCTGTGCGTCTGCTGATTTAAAGTGTTGTTTGCTCTCTATTTATACTGTGGAAATATTGCAAGTCTCTATTGTTGTCACTTCGAGCTTAAAGTAGCAATGGAGAGCCTCCGCTGTGTGCAATAGTCCAACATCCACATAAGGTGTGTCAGTAACCGGTGGAGCGAAGACACCGGGTGCTGGTTTGTGGTTTCCTTACTCCGTACGCCTGATAATAATTCCCTCCAAATAAAAACAATAATATAATTGGTTATTTCAATCCACGACTATTTGTGGGACACTGCTGTCCGCAATTGGCTGCTGCGTTTCGCCCACAAGTCAATTCACTTTACGGTATATTTATTTGAAGCGCTCTGAGACATTTAGAAGATGTAAAAAGCGTTGTACCAAATGTAAGGATTAGTATTATTATTCTTTAGGTGCTACACCAGATGTAAGGGTTAGAGAGAGCTCTTGTGATCAATCAAGACTGTGACGGGTGGTGGGGCAGGGGGGAGAAGGTGGGGACATAAGATGAACATTGGCGGGGTCGAAGTGGCATCTCTTAAAGTGGGATTTAAGTACATTAGACCTTAAAATGTTTTCAAATCCCTCCACTCCTCTGCCCCCCCCCCCCGGATCTCCTCTCCCCCCAAACCAGCACCCGCTGCCTTCATTCCTCTGGGGCTGGCCTCCTCCATGTCTCCACTCCCGTTAATGTTTCCATGAATTGGTTTGAGTTTCAGATTTTTTTCAGATTGTCTCCATGTCCCCCAAATCCTCCGCTCCACCCTTGGCAGCCGTGCCTTCAGCCACTAAGCCCCGAGGCTCTGGAATTCCCTTCCCTCACTCCCTTCGCCTCGCCCCCTCTCTTCCCAGTTTCAGGTCAGCTGAAGACCTTTCTCTTCGACCGCGCTTTTGGTCACCTTTCTGCCCCTGGCTAGGTCCTGGCGTGGAGGGCGCTACATAAATCAAAGTTGTTGTTGTAAAATAGAAGGTGGATTTGTGGGAGATTCTTCAATCCGAAGATAAATTCTCCATTGAGAAGCTGAAGTGGATTCCTAATTAAGACTGAATTGAAGACCTTTCCGAAACTCTGTGACATCTTAAGTTGCGGGATGTAGTCGTCTGCTGCCCTCCTAACTCTCCCCCCTTTCCTATTCTCCTGTTCAGGTCCCGGCCTAACTTGAGACGTCCTCCCGACATGACATAAATGTAATTTTGTTGTTGTTGTCTGGCAGGCTAAGACTCCACAATGAGTGGACTCATTTGCCGTGGAAAAATGAAGTGGAACGTGTGAGATGTAGAGTACAGTGACAGCTTTGTCCTGCTGTCTTCAGTTAGCCACATCGCCAGGTGACAGAGGATAGACCTTTATTCATCTCCATCAAACTTTCTGACCCCAAAAAGAGAAAGATGTTAAAATTGCAAGTTCACAGGAAGGTCAGGCTGGGACGGAGCCAGGTTGTTTGTTGTGAGCAGAAAGAAGTGTCTCTCCTCACTGCCAAGCTGTGTGACTCTGTTTGAGAACAAGGATGCACTTCAAACTGGGTCTGCAGTGGTAATTAGTTTCGGATTTTCAGAGGGAAACCAAGTCAACAGTTCACAAATACTGGAGAGCCAGGGCATACTTTTGGCACTGTGGGGGTGAGAAAAGCAAAGTAACCAATTTGGTTTGGTTATCAAATACTGTACATAGTCACGACACTTAACCCTAAATCCTTGGAAGGGAAATAATATAATAAATAATAATAATCCTTGCGATTGAGAAAGCGTTTTTCATGTCTTCTAGACATCTCAAAGCGCTTCACAGAATATACTGTAAAGTGAATTGACTGTATACTTGTGGGCGAAACACGGCATCCAATTACTCAAGGCCATGTCCTACAAACAGTCGGAGATTGAAATGACCAATTTACTATTGCTTTTTTTTAGGGATTATTATTAGGCATGTGGAGTAAGAAAATAAGGTTTCGTCCTGCCTGGAATTGAACCCAGATCTCTCGCTTGTCAGGTGAGTGCTCTTAAGCATTGGCTACATGACGCCACAAAAATAATAATCTCACCGGAAAAAAATAAAATGTGATCACTCAATTCAACCCCCAAAACTATCATCAACTGAGGGCAGTGAAGCATTCAGCTGTTATTGTGGCGGGTGTACAACACAGATGGCAGGACAGTGAGACACTTTGCTGTACGGTAGCCAGTTTCTAAAAGCAATTAGTAAATTTAATCTACAATAGTGAAGCTCTCATATTCGTATGATAACAATAGTAATCCAGGGCTTCGTCATGTCGTTGAGATGCTGCAAACGCTTCACAAAATACATTGTAACTTGGAAAGACTGTATTTTTGTGGGTGAAACGCAGCAGCCAGAGCGGTGTCATACAAACAGTCATTTGACTGAGTTAAAACAAATCATTAGTTTTTTCAAAGGGATTATTACCCCCGGGAAAAGGTTCCACCACTCGACCGACAACCGGCTTTGTTATTGCCAGCTAATTCTTGGCAAAGTCACCTTGATAAACTTAAAACGGCAATCTCTGTTTTATACTGCGCATTTTGCGTTTGTTTTATTTTGAATAGAATGAAGTTAATTGGAAAAGAAGGGGATGTCACTTAGGTGAACACAGCAGCTCAACTGTGTCTTACAAGCAACACATTGTCGAGCAGCCAAAATGATTGGAATTTTTTCACCACTGGAACAGGGAAGAGAGTTTCACCAGACAAAATTGGTCGTCAAATACACGTTGCTCTGCTGTGAGCCGTTAAGCCTCCAAACAAACAAAAATAAATCCTCACCGGATTTGACAACAATTCCCCTCGAAGCTTTGGGAGGCTTTTCTTTATTGTATCAAGCGCAGAGGGTCCTCGTTGCTGTTGTCGTCGCCTTTGTTTGACTGACAACCAAATTAAACCCGTGTGGGCCAGGTGACATTTCCATTTGTGTTGGGTTGGCTTTTGGGGAAATGTGGCTGATTACACCACAAAGTGTAATCAGCTCCCGTAGCTCAGTGGTTAGAGCACTCGCCTTACAAGTGTGAGACCTGTGTTCGAATTCAGCCAGGTCAGGGCGAAACTTTGGGCAAATTTCCTTAGTCCACACGCCTAATAATAATCCCTCCAAAAAAAACACAATAACAAAATTGGTCATTTCTATCCACGACTGTTTGTGGGACACTGCTGTGCGCAATTGGCTGCTGTGTTTCGCCCACAAATATATAGTCAATTAGCTTTACAGTATAGTCTATGAAGCGCTTTGAGACGTCCAGAAGATGTGAAAGTTGCTATAGTAAATGCAAGGATTATTATTATTAATAATCTGAGGTTGATGTTGCCAGTGTATTGTGCATATGATCTTAACAACAATAATAATCCTTGCATTTGATAGGGCTCCTTATCATGTCTTCGAGACGTTTCAAAGCGCTTCACAGAATATACTGTAATGTGAATTGACTGTAATATTTTTGTGGGCAAAACATAATCTTGGCCAAGGAGCTCAGTTACAATCTGTCTCTTACTGCCGTGCTGTCTCCTACATAGGCCCTCGGATAAGTCCTCTTGAGATGAATCTTTCTTGAATCTCTGCCAATAAAAATGAAGGAATATTCAATCAAGAGAAAAACTGAAATCAAAACATGGATTTAAAACAAAATTAACCTTGACGCGTGTGAACGTTTAGTGGGTGGGTGGGGGGTGGGGGGGGGTGCTACTTCTTTGCAGCAATGTGGGCCACTTTTGGCCCTCGGGCCATGGCTTGAGAAGGTCTTTAGTTCAGCTTGGGTTTCATCCTCGCCCCTTTTTTTTGCGAGTTGCTCTTTAATTGATGCCTGAGTCAACATTGTTCGTGGTACCTCTGTAATTTACAAGCTTTCAGTACAAACTGCGACTGGTCGCGTCACCATGGCTACGACAACACACGGCTACAGTGGGTCGTGACCAGCTCAGGAATGCACTGGCTCTCATTATCTAATGGCTGTTAAAAGCTGGCAAAAATCTAAATTCAACCAATTTTCTCTCTCTCTCTGCCTCCCTCGCTCACTTGCAGTGGGCAGCATCATCTCTCCTTGCTTACATAAGCACCTGTTACCTCTTTAATCTCCAGGCTGCATTAGGCAAAGCCAGACTCAGCTTTACTGTCAGCATCAAGGGGGATAAGACATTAAGGCCGTCGCGCAGGAGGAAATCCCACTCCTGACACTTATCACATATCCTCGTTTTAAAATAGACGGGCCTCGGCTGTGAAATGAACTCCCTTTTGGTCCCTTGTCTCCATCGCTGGAGCCACAGGGTCGCGGTGTATCTGACGCTCTCAAGCTGTGCTTGAGTTAAGCCATGACACCATGACTGAGCTTCAAGCCCTTCGTCTTATTGAAACACATTAAGCTTCCATCCTCAGGAGGGATTCCATTGCTGGGTCATAGAAGCCAGGCCTGAAGATGAGATCTCAAATGGCTTAAAGTGCTGATATTTATTTAAAAAAACAGGGGAGGGGGGAACTGATTAATGAATCCAACCAGTGTAATTGGATGAAGTGTCTTCAGACTGTGGAAGAGTTGGGGGCGCTGGGGGTTAATGAGTCTGAAGGGAAGGTGGTGCCATCTCATGACCTTCCTCTCTGATTTCGCCTTTGGTCATCTTCCCAAACTCCCCCACCCCCATTCCCCAGTGTCCTCCAGCTCTCTTGACTCCAGCCAGTAGCTCGGGTGCAAACCCTTGGCTGTTGTTGCTGCGATTTTGTCAACAAATGCATCCTGTGAAACTGTTTGAGACGTTTCAATGGGCAGATAAGGCTGCATCGAATCGATTACTGTGTTTATATTTGTTATAAACATTTTTTGCCATTTCGAGCCTTGATCCACTGCCTCTCGACATCGAGCTGGAGGGCACTTTGGTGTGTGAGGGGTGGTCCTCTGGCCTCTCTTTGTTACCACACAATCCCCAGCATCACAAAGCACACAATCCCCAGCATCACAAGCCACCTGCCATCTGGTGGCTAGTCCAAGCACTGCCCAGGTTCACCCCATGTGGGTACACGTGTGTGATGGTCATATGTGAAGATGTGAAGTCCTGTAGCTCAGTGGTTAGAGCACTCGCCTTGCAAGCAAGAGATCCGGCCGGGGCAAAACGTTGGGCAAGTTTCCACATGCCTGATAATAATCCCTCAAGAAAAACAGTCATAAATTGGTCACTTCAATCCATGACTGTTTGTAGGACACTGCTGTGCGCAACTGGCTGCCATGTTTCACCTACAAATATGCAGTCAGTTCACTTCACAGTATATTCTGTGAAGCGCTTTGAGATGTCTAGAAGACATGAAAAGAGTTGTATCAACTGCAAGGATTATTATTATAATTATTTTTATGTTAAGTCAAATCAACCCATTCCCATTTCAGAATCTTGTACTTTGCTGCATGTTTAGATGAGATGTTAAACTGAGGTTCTGTCCATATGCATTTCAGGCGGAGATTGAAATCATGTTCGCCAATAATCCTCCAAGCCAACTGGTCAACTGGCCCCTTGATGTTTGTGGAATCGCCTACAAATACAGTCACTACATTTAACAATAAATAGAGTGAAGCCCTTTGAGATGTCCTCCTGACATAAAAAGGTCTCATATGAAATGCAACGATTGTCATTGTTATTAATCTTTATGATTGATTCTAGGTATAATGTAGAGGAATGTTCACATTTTATAATAATAATAAATAATCCTTGCATTTGATATAGCGCTTTTCACATCTTCTAGACGTCTCAAAGTGCTTCACAGAATGTACTGTAAAGTGAACTGACTGTATATTTGTGGGCGAAACACAGCAGCCAATTGTGCACAGCAGTGTCCCACAAACAGTCATGGATTGAAATGACCAAATTTTATTATTGTGGTTTTTTTGGAGGGATTATTATTAGGCGTGTGGAGTAAGGCAACTTGCCCAAGGTTTCGCCCTGACCTGGCTGGATTCGAAACACGGGTCTCACGCTTTTAAGGTGAGTGCTTTAACCACTGAGCTACAGGATTAGAGATATTAAAGGATGATGTGAGACGCCAGGAATATGGGATGAGAAAGAGTGAGTGGTACGCTCTGGGATTCTACTCTGCATGAGGGGCTCCATATAAAAGCAAGTTGTTGTTGGTACATAGTGTCATGTAATGGTCTGTGAAAGAATGGGATTGAGAAGCCGTTCCTTCTCTAGATTCCTATACTCTCATCCTTGTAGAAGGTTGTAGGCAAAAATCTTCATGCAATCAGTGTCACACAACTGCATTCACACAATCTCTGCCTGTCTTCAGAGACCATGGCAAGGTACTTGAGCAATTTGGGCAAGTGTCACTTTGAGGATAACCACACAATTACAATGATTGCAAGAAATGGCAGATGATCGACGCCAATACGAAGGATCAAAAGATTTGTTGAACGCTTTGTGGTCGTAATCCAATGCAACAACAACAAAAGTCAGTGTTTCGGACTCGAGCTGGAGTCAGGATCGGGGAGGGTGCTGGGAAGGGAGGGTCAGCGATGGCATGGTCGAAGAGGTGTTGTTTTGAGGGGGTACTATCAGTATCACGCACTTATTAATCTGTGCAAGATTTCCCAATGAAAACTACACAACGAATATTTGCCCAAATCGTGAATGCGATTATCCGTGAGGTTCATTTTGCAGTACGTGTATTCCGAAATTAAGAAATCCGTGCAGAAAGCGCATCTAGCAACTGAAATGACATCGCACTAGTCAGTCCAGCTCGAGTGATCTCCTGCTCTGAAAATACATTGGCGTCAGGGGGTTCCTGATTTCTTAATTGAGATTTATTAATTAATACTACTCCATCACAGATCACTCCATGATGCTTCACATTTATTAATAATACAGTAATAAGATTTCTTAATTCAGCAATCTGTTGAGAAAATCTACCCCCCACCCACCCACCACCCAACATGAAATAAAGTTCAAATGTAATTGGCTAACTGCCAAGAATCTCCCCTGTGTATAAAATACTGTTCAGTTCAACAAACCCTTAGAGATAGTGCTACAGTATGTTCTTATTTTTTTTTGCAAATAATTCACAGACCATGTTTGCTGCACCGAATAAATCCAATGGGAAGCACAAGTCACTTATTGATGAGTCCAAAATTGGGAGGGGTAAAACTGTAAAATAGTCAGTAAGAGATCTGGGTAGTCCTCCTGATGCCTTAGGATGTCCTCCCGACATGAAAGGCACTCTATCAATGTAATTTTGTTGTTGTTGTTGTAATAGGGAGTTTGAGAGAAACTTTTCCACGTAGAGGCTGGCGAGAGGGTGGAATTCGCAGTCAGAGACTGTGATTGCAACAAAACACGTTGATGTCATTCAAGGAACCCAACGTACAAGAGAGAGAAGGGAATAGTGAGGGCTAGGAGAGGAGAAGAGGGAGGGGAGAGACATGTGGAATATTAACACTGGCATGGACTAATTGGGCTGAACAGCCTTGTTTCTGTGCAGTCTCTCTCCCCCTCCCCGTCAACATAGACCTCTTTGCTGAGTTTGGTTCATCACCAGTCATAGCCTCGGTTTTGAAAATCATGCTGTATGAACAAAATACATTGAATATTAATCATTATTACAGCTTTGCCTCAGGGTGCATAGTACAGTCTTGCAGAGAAGCTGCTTCATGGCACATTTCCAGTTTAACAGTTTTTATTACAGGCACTGAATTACTCCAAACGGTTGTCCAATTTCTATCACTCCTCTCCCCCCACCTCCTCTCGTCTCCTCTACCCTTCCCCCCGATGGCCTAATCTGGTTTATGTGGTGACCACCTCAGAAAATCAATTGACTTTAAAAATAAAAGGATGTTTTTTTTTTAAATCACTGAATCCATGACTGTTGGTGGAACACACCACTGTGCGTGGGTGGCTGCCATGTTTCGCTCCCAAATATACAGTCAATTCACTTTACAGTATATTTTCCCCAAAGCACTTTGAGGTGTCTCAAAGACATGATAAGACTATATCAAATGCAAGGATTATTATTATTATTCTCCCACCCCCACCCATGTCGGGACTTCAAACCCAGATTCTAGGTTGACATTCCAGTTCAGAGATGGTGGTAGGTTATGATTCACTGAATTGTCAGAGGCGATGCCCCTCAGATGAGATATTAAACCGAGGTCCTGTTTAAACCTTAGGCAAGTTTCCTTACTCCACACACCACGGTTTACCTCGCAGTAAGTAAGAACCCGAATGTTAGTCGATTCGCAGATCGCTTTCCGGGGGTAATAATCCCTTAATTGGCTGCTGTGTTTTGCCCTCAAAATGCACAGTTTGTAGAATGTTCTGTGAAGTGCCTGGAGACTTCTCAATGACATGATCAGGTGCTATATCAAACGCAATGATTCTGATAATTATTACCAGATGAAATTGGTCACGCACTTCACGGCTGTTTGTGGGGCATTGCTGTGCATAAATTGGCTGCTGCGTTCATCTACAAATGCACAGATATCTTACAGCAATTATCAGGGAGGCCCTTTGAGACATTTTAGATGCAATATCAGATGAAAGGATTGATGGATTACCTTGCTAGGTAACAAAGGATTGGTGAGTATTGCTCATCTAGTGACAGTAAAAATTACTGATGGAGTAAATTCACTGTAGCGGGAATAATACATCACAGATAAGGAGATTGTTATAGTGGGTGAGAGGAGATGAGGGGGAGTAATCTTCTGATCTCTGCACTTGTCACTTAAGTTACAATTTTGTACCTTATTAGGTGTTTCAGTCAGCTTCTCCTCTCTGAGTTTTTTATATTCTATAATAATAATCCTTGAATTTGATACAGCACTTTTCATGTCTTCTAGACATCTCAAAGCGCTTCACAGAATATACTGTAAAGTGAATTGACTGTATATTTGTGGACGAAATGTGGCAGCCAATTGCACACAGCAGTGTCCCAGTCGTGGATTGAAATGACCAATTTTTATTATTGTGGTTTTTTTGGAGGGATTATTATTAGGTGTGTGGAGTAAGGAAATTTGCCCAAGGTTTTGCCCTGACCCGCCTGGATTTGAACACAGGTCTCACGTTTGTAAGGCGAGTGCTCTAACCACTGAGCTGCAGCACTCCACACTATTGTTCGGTCATCCTCCCATGAAGATCTTTAGACTCGTACCCCAATTAAAAGAGCCCAAACCGTCTTGTTACAAAAATACAGGAAATTGATGTTGAGGTGAAACAGTGCTTCAAACTGGGTGTTACATTTCTCAGTCCCCTCACTATTTAAGGAAGTGAAATCACGTTAATTATCTCCGCACTGACTGTATTCAGAGAGTGTGGGACGCAAAGCATCCTCAGAAAGTGTGGCAAGCGAAAATGCAACTTGCTTTTTGTCATCGCTTTGCAGCCCAGCGCATCAATCACACAAACCAATTTTTATACTGGTGCTTAACAAAATCACACGTTGGATTTCAAAACTAAAATGATAAGGCAGTGCATGACCTGTTACGCACAGTAAACTATTCTCCTTCACAGTTTCCATCGCCAGAAAACCATTTGCATAAATCAATGTCTGAGTAGATTTCTTTGTCACATTCTCCTCTACCTTTTCTTTTTAACCAGAAAGAAAATCACGTCGGGATTTTGTTTTATTTAAGTGAATTCTGTGTCATTTTGGTTCAAAGAATCTTTCCATTATTAACTGTAGCTCAGTGGTTAGAGCACTTGCCTCGCAAATGAGAGACCTGAGTTTGATTCCCAGACAGTGTGAAATCTTAGGTAAGTTTCCTTACTCCACATGACTCTGTTTACCTAGCAGTAAGTAGGAGCGCCGCTGTTAGTCAATTGGTGGATCACTTTCAGGGTGTAATAATCTCTTCCAAATAAAAAATACTAATTTGGTCACTCAATCCACGACTGGGACACTACTGTGCGATGTTGGCTGCCGTGTATCACCCACAGAACAAATTGTAAAGTAGATTGACTGTGGACTGTACTTTCTGAAATCGTGTGATTCTCAGCATCTACAGATGATGAACTCCCACCTGTCTGGTTGATTTGGTATTTTCAGTGAGTCAGTCAGCAAGCTCTGACCAGTTTGCCCTTAGATATTTGTCAGACCTTTCCTCCCTGTTATTTTTGTTTCCGCTCACAGTAACACAAGCTTTAATCACAAGAGCAGTGGAAACTAGGGCGGCAGATTTGGGAATTGAATCATATACAGGAGGGTCTATTATAGAAGTGTTTAATCTTCTGTTTTCTCAAGAGCATCTTTAACATGTTAACAAGTCCTTTTCCTACTCAAGGAAAGCAATGTTCCTGTTAACACTTAGATTAATATAATATAAACTGTTAACACGTATATGATATTGCTGTACACAAAATTGACTGCAGCGTTGAGCCGGAGAACACATTGCAATGTATCCCGCTTTGGGACGTCCTCCCGCCATGAAATACCCTACATGCATGACCTTCTAACCCCTTACCAACCTGCCTGCCCCCTCCTCTCAGCAGGCTCTGGCCTGCTCCACGTTCCCGACCCACCTGCCCCACCATTGGCGAACAAGCCTTTAGCTACTCTGCCCCCAATCTCTGGAACTCCATCCCGCAGTCTCTCTGCCTCACCCCTTCCCTGGCCCCTTTCAAGTCCCGCCTCAAGACTCTCCTCTTCGATGGTCCCATCGGCAACTCCTAATCCCCACCTTCCCCCACCCCCCCAACCCTGTCCCCTGCTTGGGTCTGAATCAGTGACTGTCCTCCTGACATGAAAGGTGCTATACAAGTGTAATTTTGTTGTGGTTGAAATATAGGGATTGTTATTTATGTAGCGGGAGTAAAGAATTTCACTGACAAAGAATAATCCGTTCGTAGTATAATAATCTGAAAATCAGTGGTTTATGAAATCTTTCATAGAATCATAGGATCTTATGGTACAAAAGGAGGCCATTCGGCCCATCTAGTCTGTGCCGGCTCTTTGAAAAGAGCAACTCAATCCCACTGCCCAGCTCTCTCCCCATAACCTAGCAGACCTGTTCTTCCTAAATAAAGATCTAGTTCTCTTTCTATTGAGGTGCCAAACAATGACTGACCATTTGCACTGTGAGACTTTTTCTTCAGCTTCGAACATCCCACTCCGCGGACTCTCCCATGTTACCTTATATCAGTAAAAATTCGAGAGAGCTCCTTTCATCATTTCTGTTTGAAAACGAAAATGAATCCTATGGCACTGTGCCAAGTTGGAAAATAATTTGCTTCAGCTGCATCTAATTGTACATTGAGTAGTAATGGTCCTTCAGTACATTAATAATAATTCTCACCGCGTCTTATCACAGCATCAAACTATCTCACAATATTTTGCACGATATACTGTGAAGTGCAGCAACTTTAGGTGCAGGTGAGTATAGATTGTGTGCGCGTGTGTTTAGTTAATGAGAATGACAACAGTGAGATGGATAGAATCTAGCTGCTCGTGTTCCACCTGTTCTTGTCCTGTGTGAAATGAGTTGAGTAGTCTTTAGCCCATCTGCGCTCAAAGTGACTTTAATCTGTTGCTGAATTGGAAACTCGCTCAGTGGATGGCTGATTTGCTGGGGGAGTGGGGGGGCAAGTTGGTGAAGTTGGGGAATGTCTCCCATGAGCTCAGGCTCGGGGTGTCTCAGAAAGTTTTATCCTGTATCTGACCTGGGACATCTTACATACATCCAACATGGGGAAATTATTGCGATTCTCAAAATTAACATCATCATCATAATAACAATAACTATAATATTAATAACTCCTTGCATTTCTGAACTTGCTCCATTGATGTTACATTGTTGAAAAGCACTCTACGGATAACAAAATAGCAATCCTCGCATTTTCACTTTATCACATTGGCACATCGCAACACGCGCAGTGACCTGCTGTGCGCCAAATGGCTGCTGGGTTTCACCCACGAAATATGCCATCAGTTCACTTCACAGTACATCCCATGAAGCGCTTTGAGACGTCTCAGAGACGTGATCGGGTGTTCTATCAAATACAAGGATTGTGCGTCTGTGGGCTACTCCACAAATACGTGAGGCATGCGATCGACTCATCGTTTTACATTGCCTCCCGAGGTGTGCTCAATTATCTATGTATGCGCTGGGTATGGAAAAGTTCTTTTGTAGGTTTTTGAACAGTAAAACTTTGCACATCAGAGCAGCAACGGTCATATATTATTCAATGTCCTAATTACCTGACAACTGTATGGGGTGAGTGTACTAACTGTGTCTGTACAAGCCGCCAATGACATTGGAAAACATAGAAGAACTGAATCTTTGCCGTGAGGCTGTTAAATTAATCAGTCCTGCGAGGCGTGGACGGAGGTGGAGAGGAATTCGCACCAGTGATAATTATCATGTCAACAACAGCAAATTACATTTTTACAGTGCTTTTTGTGTTAGGAGGACATCCCAAGGCAATGGACAGTCAGGGATTTGGTCCCGAGCAGAGAGTTGGGATCAGGATATATGATAATAATTCTCGCATTTGATATAGTGCTTTTCTAGACGTCTCAAAGTCACAGAATATAATTATTCTGTGAATTCACTGTAAAGTGAATTGACTTTGTATTTGTGGGCGAAATGTGGCAGCCAATTGCGCACAGCAGTGTCCCACAAATAGTCATGGATTGAGTGACCAAATTATTATTGTTTTTTTTGAGAGATTATTATCAGACGTGTGGAGTAATGAAACTTGCAAGATGAGTGCTCTAACCACTGAGCTACAGGACAATATCTAATGCCTTCTCATGTCGTTATGACACCTCAAAGCACCTCAAAGATTATTACTGCTGGATAGTGATCCGCTAATTGACTAACAACAACAATATTACATCTGTATAGAGTCTAACAACCGGTTCTTACTTACTGCAAGGTTCATAGAGGCGCGTAGGGGAAGGAAACTTGCCTAAGTTATTTATGGGCTAGAGCACCCTCCTAACAAGTTTGATTTTAATACAGGACCGAGAGGTCTATATCACGTCATGGGAAAACACTTTACATTTGCTGTGAGAGAAAAACCCTATTACACCATGTCTTACATTAACTGCCTTGAGAATACTCTTTGAATGATTTAGAAGTCAATGACGTAAATAAGGTAGACATTGTATATTCAAGCTGTTCTCCTGATGCTGAAGTTCTTGCTGAAAAATGTTGTATTACTCACTCGTCTACAAATCCCTTCACTCCCTGGCAGCTCCCTACCTTTCTGACCTGCTTTCTCCTACCCCACTACCCGCCGCCTCCGTTTGGGTGTCTCTGGCCTCCTTCTTGTCCCTTGCCCCCTCCACTCCAACAACAGCGTGATTTCAGCCCCTCCATTTCCTCAGCTCGGTGTTGGTCTCCGCCACTGTTAACGCTCCGAGATGCCGCCTCATGTGAATGGCTCTGTGTAAATGCAGGTTGTATAACCATGAGAGGCGTCATGACACATACCACCTGTTAGATCAAGGCGAAAATTCAACCTACCTGCTGGAGATGGACGTTATAGCTTCATGGATGCTATTTGAAAAGAGAAGGGAAGTTCTCACCCAACAATCTCTCAGACTAGATTGTTCGCTCACTTGTTTTTAAACTATGATCGAAGAGACACTGTTCATCGAACGATTCTGAATACAGGGAGCGAGATAAAAGGGTTTTGTCGACTGAAGCAAAATTGTGACCCATCTGTTTGATGTGACATTTAAGCTACAAACAGCTTGGTGACATTTCCAGGTAAATATCAGGTTAAGTGACATCCAGATGGAAAGTAAACCCTATTTTTATTCAGCAACTTAAGCTGTTTTTTTTGGTCACTATAAATAGCAATTTTATTACTTGCAATTTAATGAAATGCCAAACAGATCTACTTTGCACCCTAGACTTTTATTTTCTGATTTACAAGTTACAAGATTTCCTCAGCTCCCTTGGCTCAATGGGCAGTGGGCAGTTTCATGTTCCCCGCCCTGCCCGCCCCCACCATCGGTGGCCGGACTTCCAGCCAGCCTGTCCGCCCACAATCTCTGGAACTCTATCTCAGAGTCTCTCCAAATTGCTCCCTCCCTCAACTCATTCGAGGTCCGACTCAAGAACCTACCTCACTGACCGTGCTTTTGGTGGATTCACCCACCAGAGGAAATGGTTTATCGAATCCCTTTATCATTTTTAAACCGAAAAAAAGAGAGAAAAGAACGAAAAGTATTCATTAAATAAACATGGGACAATGCCTAGAGGCAGTTTCAAAGGGGAACAATGAGACTGATCCCCTGTGATGGACAAAGGAGCTCTCTGTTGTTAGAGCTGACGTACTTCTGAGCACAAGGAGAGTCACCAAGGTTGTATCTGCCTGTTTCGATGGTTCAGTTGCGACGTTAAACGTGCATGTGTTATTTTAGAGAATAGCTGGGATCTCTTCTCTGGAGCCCTGGTCGATGGTTCATCTTCACCCAAATTTGCCCCACAAAGCACATGGTCCCTACACGTTACAGTATATGTTATGCGCAATTGGCTGCTGTGTTTCGCCCACAAACTATACAGTGAATCCACTTCACAGTATATTCTGTGAAGTGTTTCGACACCTGCCTCAAAGATTTCATAAGGCGCTCTATTAAATGCAAGGATGAGTATTATTATTAGTAGTAACAATATTATTAGTACTGTATTATTTTTTAATATCCTGTCAAGGGCTTTTGGATCGTGTTTTGAAAGTGAAAACAACAACACCAAACAACAAATTAGACAATTTTGGGATCACAGGATCCCAAAATTGGTTTGGATGAAGAAGGTTCCTAGAGCCTATCTGATCTCATCCTTCCAGAACAATCACCTTCCCCCTCCCTCCCTCCCTCCCTCCCTCCCTCCCTCCCTCCCTCCCTCCCTCCCTCCCTCCCTCCCTCCCTCCCTCCCTCCCTCCCTCCCTCCCTCCCTCCCTCCCTCCCTCCCTCCCTCCCTCCCTCCCTCCCTCCCAGTATCAAATTGCTTTGGCAATGCCGCACACTGCTTTGAGTGCTCAACACTGTGACGTAATTATCATCATAATAATCATTTTTGTATTTGATATTCACGTCTAGACGTCTCAAAGCACTTCACACTACATACTGTAAAGTGAATTGACTGTATATTTGCGGGCGAAACGAGGCAGCCAATTGCGCTTGCTTTGGATCAGTGCCTCACACTGCTTTGTGTGCCCAATGCTGTGAAAGATACAAATGGAAGCTGAGAGATCAAGCCCTCGGCCCATGATTGTTACAAACAAGTGCACAGTGTTTGACAGAAAAATATCTGATTTGAATGTTTGGTAGCGAATGTTATTATTATAACTACTGTGAATTAGCAAATGTGGCGATAAAGGTGGTGATTTGTAATTCCTGCATGTCTTTTCAATGTGTGTCTCTCTCTCTTTTAATTTAATCTCACAGGTTTGTGTAAATGTCAGGTTCAACGCATAGGATGTATCTCAAAAAAAAAATCTCTTATCAGTATTCCAGCTGGGTCCATATTCATTAAAACTGGGAACCAGAGACCTCGCTCTCAAAATGTTACAGATCAAAAATATGCAGCTTGGGTATGGGATAATTAACCAGTCATAAATATCATAAGCCGCAAAACATGGTCAAGAGCAGGCTGTGTCCATCACTGCCTTTTGGACTGAACTTGGGAGTTCTGTGGCATATTGGTTAGCTCGCTCGCCTCGCAAGTCAGAGGATCTGGGTTTGATTCCCAGCAGGGAGAAATGTAAGGCAACTTTCCTTACTCCACACGGTTCTGGTTACCTAGCATGGTTGGGGGTTTAATCAGGGAGCTTCCAATGACATCAACTTTGGACGTTGGATGTGGATACATAGAACAGAAATCTACTTGCGTTCAATCTTTCTGAGTGGAGGAGATCAGAATAACGTAAATCGAAAATGACATTTATAGTTCTCAACATATTCATACATTGAATATTTTTTAAAAGGGCTTTTTGTTTTAACGCAACCATTAAGAAATTATGAATCTATTGAGGTTAGCCTTCTCAGCCCTGTGCCTCGGTGCATTTAATAATAAAAATAATAATAAGAGTAATAATCCTTGCATTTGATGTAATGCCTCTCATATTAGTTAAAGTGTGATACCAAATTACTCTACCCCCTCCTCCCATCCCCACCCCATGTTTGGTGGAAACGTTAAACAAAACTGAATCTCTACTGCTACATTTATTGGTAACAATACAATATAAACTATTTGGGACATCCTCCCACCTTTCATGTTGGGAGGATGTCCCAACGCTAACACGTAAAGTTATCATCAGATACCAGGGTTAAAACAAATTGAATCATAAAAGGCTCTTTCTTCCTCTCCCAATGCTAAAGCCCTCTCTCCTCAATGCTTCTTTTTAAAATAATAGTGGTTAGAGCACTCGTCTTGCAATCGAGAGGGCCTGGGTTTGATTCCTGACCGGGTGAAATGATGGGCAAGTTTCCTTACTCCACAAGCCTCTGTTATCTAAGAGTAAGTTAGTCGATTGGTGGATCGTTTTTCCAGGGGGTTAATAATTTCTTCCAAAAAAATTTAAATAATTTGGTCACTCAATCCATGTCTTTTTATAGATTGAGTGCGCAATTGGCCGCTACTTTTCACCTCCCAAATATGCAGTCAATTCACTTTACAGTATATTCTGTGAAGCTTTGAGACCTCTTGAAGGTGTGATAAGGCTCTATATCATATCTAAGGATTAGTATTATTGTCATTAATACGCTAAAAATACAACAACAACAAAATTACATTTATACAGCGCCTTTCACGTTGGGAGGACGTCCCAAGGTGCTGAAATTAGCGTCTCCCCAGCAGATTGGTCTTGTTACAATGGAAAAGCCTCCAGCATTTGTGAGGAAGTCAATCGGATGGAGACAGTTCGCTGCCAGATAAGCATCGTACAACAGGTTTAATTGAATGAAATGAATATTGACTGATGACTGATGGCTATTGGCCGCACATTCTCCCAGATTCAATTCCAGCTGTCTGAATCAATCACTCGGGTTAAACCTTTATTCCACACTCTAATCTAATCATTTTTTCATTTCAAAATTGGCCTTTTTAATAAATACCAAGTTTTTTTTATTATTCTCATGCCAGTCGCCATTTGCTTTTCTAAAAAAAATTAATTATAAGAATCCTTCCACTTGATATAGCACCTTCAGTTCATTTTCTTCCACTACCTCCCCCCGCCCACACCCCACCACACCCCGCCGTCCCCCATCCCATCCCTCCAACTTCCCAGCTCAGGCACTACATTGTCTCAGGTGCTGCGTTTCAGATGAGACTTTAAACTGAGGTCTGGTCAGTCTGTTCAGGTGAATGTTAAGGATCCCACTGCACTGTTAGGAAAAGAGAAAGGAGTTTCTCTCTCCCGTGTCTTGACCCCACAGCTCCATCCTGGTAAAAGAAATGTCATTCACATTACAGCTGTACCTTTACAGTGCTCTGGAACGCTACCCTGCTTGAAGGCCACTTTACAAATGGACAATGTTATTTTTAAATCCCTTCACGCTCTGGCACCCTCCTGTCACTCCAACCTGTTCTCCTGACAATAATACCAACTACCTCCGCTCGACTGGCTCCGGCCTCCTCCTTGTCCCGCAACCTTCAGCGGCCTTGCTTTCAACCACTAGGTCCCAAAGTTCTCAAACTCTCTCCCTCAATCCCTTTGCCTTGCTCCCTCTCATTTTCAGGTTGTGCTTGAAGACCTTCCTTTTCTACCGTGCCTACGGTTAGCTTCCCCCCTCCCCCTGGCTCGGCATCGGGTTCCGCTACTGTTAAGCGCCAGGAGTGAAGGGCGTTATATAAATGCAAGTTGATGTTGTCGGAGGACATTGCTGTGTGAAAATTGGCTGCTGTGTTCACCTGAAAAATACTCAGTCACCGGTACTTTTACAAAAAAGTAAGTGAAGCGCTTTGAGATGCTTTGACAAAGTACAATGCACTGCATCAAACTAGATGACCGATGTTACCACTGTTTCGTAAAAGCTCCAAATCTTCCGGCTCACAGCCTCTCTGACTCCCTCGTTGCCTCCGAGATATGAGAGATCTGAGGTGATAATTGCACGAATAACAGCAATCAACTTGTGTCCCAGTTGGAGAATGAGAAAGATCTTTTGAGGCGTTTGTAATAGGAGATAGTATTGGATTCCCATCGTACAAGTAATGTGCACTGATCTGACTCCTACAACTCAGATCCCGGGTATTTTATTTCTACAAGGATAAAACAGGCAACATCTGTGTTTGACTGTTTCACTGTTGACTCATCTCTCTGATTTGCTTTAGTTAGCGTTTTGTGTTGCTTAAAATCCCTGCGGTTCAGAATAGCAGTGCGATGCTTTCCTCTCCTGCACCAGTGGTAACAACTTCTATTGAATATCACTCATTTAATGAGACGTTGCGAATAAAGTTCACGTCCCCTGTGGCGATGGATGCAGAATCCACCACAGCTGGCCAGGAGAGGTCTTAAAAGCTGCGCGGAAAGCAGGTCCCGGTGCCAAGAGTATCACAACCTATAATGATAATAATAATAATAGTTAGTAATAATCATGATTCAGTAATAATAATCCTTGAATCTGATATGGAGCCCTACCACGTCTTTGAGACATCTCAAAACCGCTTCAAAATATACTAATACTAAATATACTGCAAAGTGAATTAACTGTATATATTGTGCACAGAGATGTCCCACAAACCTCCTTGGATTGAGTGACACAAGCATTATTATTTATGGCCTCCCGAAAAATGATCCAGCAGTCGACTAACATCTGGGTTTCTACTTAGGAATTAGGAGCAGGAGTAGGCCATTCAGCCCCTCGAGCCTGCCCCACCATTCAACGAAGATCATGGCTTATTACTTACTGCTATGTAAACAGAAGCATGTGGAATAAAGAAACCTCCCGACGTGAAACGCGCTCTAGAAATGTAATTTTGTTGTTGTTGTTGTTGTTGCCCAATATTTCTCCATGCCCGGGAATCGAACCCAGGTCCTCTCGCTTGTGAGGGAAATGCTCTAACCACTGAGCTACGGAACTCTACTGATACGCCAGTGCAGTGCTGGGGCTGCCGCATTCTCGGAGGTGCCTTGAGACCTCATAATGAGGACTTGTCTGAATTGACTGCCGCATTTCCCCCACAAAATCTCCTTTACAGAATATCCTGTGAAGCTCTTTGAGAAGTCTCACTGAAGTGTTAAGGCTGTTATCAAATGCAAGGATTACTATAGTATTATTATTATTATCTGTTTGGGTGGATGTTAAAGATTCCATTGTGCTATTCAAAAACAGAAGAGTGTTACTCTCTCCTGATGTCCTGGCTGACAATCCCCAGATAAAGTTGGTTAAAATCCCACTTAATTCAATCGGTCGTTTACTTCTGTCTGTGGGATCGTGTTATGCGCAAATTGTCTCTCAAGTTCTCCCGCAAAATACAGTCATGCAAGCCCTTTGCACGTCCACTCAAAATGAAAAGAAGTCAAATAGCGCCTTCTCACATCGTCGAGACGTCTCAAAGCGCTTCACAGAATATATTGCAAAGGGAATTGACTGTAGGTTTTGTGGGCGAAGCGTGGCAGCCAATTGAGCACAGCAGCGTCCCGCAAACAGTCGTGGATTGAAGCGACCAATTTATTAGAATTATTTTATTCAGAAGGAATTATTATCCCCGGAAAAGTGATCTGCCAATCGTCTAACAAGTGGGTTCCTAGTTACTGCTAGATAAACGGAATGCTTTAGTGTTACATGACTTGGCATTTTTAATAACATGCTCTGGGTATCTGAACAGACGCTGAACTTCTCCGCTCAGTACTGTTGGGGCAGTTATTGTATTCAGGCGAAATGTCAGAAACAATGGGCAGCACTGACGTACACAGTAATAATAATAATAATAATCATTGCATTTGATATAGTGCTTTCCACATCTTATCAATGTCCCAAAGCGATTCACAGAATATACTGTAAAGTGAATTGACTGTATATATTTGTGGGCGAATCACGGCAGCCAATTGCGCACAGCAGTAGCCCCCACAAACAGTCGTGTGTTGAAATGACCAATTTTATTATAGTGGTTTTTTTTGGAGGGATTATTGTTAGGCGTGTGGAGTAAAGAAACTTGCCCAAGATTTTGTCCTGACCTGCCTGGATTCGAACACAGGTCTCCCCAGCTTGCAAGACAAGTGTTCTAACCACTGAGCCACAGTCATGTCATTGACGGCGCTGGCTGTCCTGTCTATGAGCCTGGTGGAGGATGCATTGCTCAGCCTGAGGTATCAGCGGTGAGTTCAGTGGCTACCACGCACTCGGGGAAAGTTAGAACAACCGCTTTCTCAATCACCTTAACAAACGGTTTCTCGAGAGCCGAGGGTTTTCAGCCAACGGTGCCAAGGAAGCCGCCTCCTCCCGGCCTCACCCTTAAAGGGACGGTGTAGCAAACGCACTCGGGTATCGCCCTCGCTCATCTGCTGCTGTGGATGAAGTTTTTCGCCCGCAAAGTATAGGCAATTCACTATTGACCACCAGGGTTCCTGATCAATGCTCGGCAACCAAGAGACGTGTGGAGTAAGAAGACTCGCCCTTTCTCTCTGACCAGGGGTCCTCTCGCTTGCGAGGCAAGTGCTCTAACCACTAGGCTGCAGGAATTCGCTCACCTCCATGCAACTGCGCATGTAGCTGGGCATCAGATGCACACTCGAGTCTCCCATAGTGCACACAGGTACCGGATAAATCCAGGCACAAAAAATGCCTTCGACGTCTTACTTCCTCGCTTGCCCTTGTGCAACCTCCAGGATCGAGTCGACACCTGGCATCAGCTGGTTGACGGACGAGGCCTGGAAACCAAACTGACACAAGTCAACCTTCAGCTACTCCTACCTGCCAGAACCCATTGACCCAAGGATAACATAACACTCTTCTGCTCCGTAGAATTGAGAAGTTTTTCCATTTGTTATCACTCACTCAAATGCCGTGATCTACTTACAATGTACAAGCCGAAACCAAGAGAGTTAAGGAAAGACAGCAGCCTACAGGCATACTAAATAATAGATTATAAATTTAGAGTAGAGTCACACAACACATGTGTTACTGATAGTAATAGTTACTGAAGGGTTTCATCCACATACGGGGGCATCGATTAACTACCATCGTCAAAGCTCGTTTCGAAGCACTAATGACCACTAGTTGGCTGAGTAGTTCAACATTAATACCTTGACGTGTTGTAAAATAAATAGAATAACCAGTAAATAATGAAAGGTAGTCTATTAGAGAAACTCCAATGGTGAATAATTTATCAAATGCTCCTTTAGACTTGCCAGAAACTGCAGGATATATTAACTCATTCACTGCTTTTTTTGTCGAGCGGCATCATTATGTGAAATCTGATCATTAACTCGTCTGGCCCTCTGAATTAGAAAGTTGGCGGTTCAATGTAATAATATAATAATAACAAAAATAATCCTCGCATTTGATATAGAGCTTTTCATATCTTCTAGACATCTCAAAGTGCTTCACAGAGTATATTGTAAATTTGTGGGCGAAACGCAGCAGCCAATTGTGCACAGCAGTGTCCTACAAACCGTCATGGATTGAAGTGACAAATTTTTGAGGAATTATTATTTGGCGTGTGGAGTAAGGAAACTTGCCTAAGGTTTCGCCTTGCCTGGATTTGAACCAAGGCTTGCAAGGCGAGTGCTCTAACCACTCATCTTACTGAGCTACAGGACACCTGAGCTCCCGTATTGGGATTTTGAGTTCACACTCCGCATTGATGCTCCAGTGCAGTGCTGGGGGAGCACTATGATGTCTAAGGCAGCATCTTTTGGATGACATGTTAAACCAAAGTCCCGTAAGCCTTTTCAGGTGGACGTTCAAAGATTTTGTGTCACTATCAGCGGAGTCAATTGTTCTGAGGTTATGGTTCTGATTCTGAAAATTCCTTTGGGCTTTAAAGTAACCGGTTTGTAAAGAGAGCCTGGATTTAAGAGCTTCCCAAAGTTTGCCGCAATCTTAAATTTTAAGTTAATAATAATTATGAGAATAATCCTTACATTTAGCACAGTGTCTTTTCACATTGGAACGATGTCTCAAATGGTTCACTTGATTTACTGTGAAACAACGTGACTGTATTTGCAGGCAAATGGGAAAACCGCAACTGCACACAGAAATGTTAGACCACCAGTGATGAAATGAGTGCCCAATTTTATTTGTTGGCCAGGAAACTGGGAGAGAGAAACTTTTTTTTCTTTCCAAATAGTGCCACAGATCTGTAACATCCACCTGAACAGGCAGATGGGACCTGGTTTTGACACCTTATCTGAAGGATGGCACGTCCGACAATGCAACAACACCCCCCAGCACTGCACTGGAGAGTCAGCTTAGACTATGTGAGATTTGAACTCACAACCTTTTGACTAAGAGGAGGCGAGACAGAAGCTGACAAAATCTAAATAGATTATGGGTCTTCGGGCAAAGATCACGGGAATTGCGTACATCTCGTCCCCGAAATGTACCGTTTGTTCGAAAGCAATAATGGCCTCTTTCCGGCCCCCTGCGCAAGACCGAGAGGAAAAGCTGAATGTTAGTGATGAGCTGATCTGTTAATTAACCCGACACTCACTGTGGCCAGGATTACCTTTATACTGTAATATCTGAATATCTGAATGTTCCAGATGAATGAACGGTTTGCTTGAAGTGACAAAAGATTTTTTGCGGAACCGATCTATTTCTAAAGGTGTTAGAGATGAAGGCTCTGGGTGGAGGGGGAGAGGGGGGGGGGTGGGGGCGCGGAGTGGTGGGAGCACTGGGCAGAATCCTTTGTTACTTCAGTAAAAGGGGATGAAACGACTCTCGATCTATGATGTTTCCACCCGTCAATATCGGTGGCGAATTTTCTCCCATCAATCAACACATAATAAACCCACAATCTGGCTACGCTCCCGGCATCCTGGGAGTAACGGGAGGCCACACCACGTGAAGGATGCAGTATCAATGCAAGTCATTGTTGTTGATTCTTCCTGTTGTCCCAGCCAATGTATCCCCCAAATTAAATTGGTCACACACTTTGTGGCTGTTTGTGACCCAATGACTACCATGTTCTCCTACAAAACAACAACAACAACAACAAAATTACATTTGTATAGTGCCTTTCACAGCAGGAGGACGTCCTAAGGCACTGCTTTAGACCCGAGCTGAGAATAGGCACACAATTACTACACTTTATAGCAAACACTGTGAAGCGCTCTCAACAACAACTTGCATGTATGTAGCGCGCCTCACGCAAGGTAGCTTCCCCGAGAGCTTGAAAGTGCCCTCCTAACTTGAAAGGATTATCATAGTTCGCACTCCCCCTCACCTATTTCTGATCACAAAGTAGAAAATGCACAACACACACGAGCGAACGTACTTTGATTTAGGCTGCCATTGTAACGGCGGAGAGCAAATCAGACACTCCTTACCCTTTTTATTTCCAAGTCTGACACTGTATCTGACACTGTCACATCACAAGCAACTGTATGACCGCCAAGCTCCTTGATCCTTGAGTTTTCCCACCTTACTATTTATTGGCGACATAAAAGTGATTCCCATTTTGTGGTTAAAAAGCTTTTTAATTCGGAATCTATTATGTATTTTTGTATACCTCCCCCACACGCACATACAACAACAACTTCGATTTATATAGCACCCTCCACCCCAGACATACACACACACACACAAGTTGTATTTGCTTTGAGATGTCTGATTGAGGAAAGGCAGATGCTGTTTTACTGCACAAAAACATAGCATTATCACTTCTCTGCTCAAGCGAGTTCTCAGAAGAAAAAGCTAAAGGAATAAATCGCAGAGGAGTCTCGCACCATCTTTCTTTTCCAAGATAGCAATAACATATGCAAACTATTCAGGCCGATGTGTGTTTCACACAGCTGCCTGTGTTTTATCAATCAGCCTTCATCTCAATGAAAGAGGTTTTATTTTATCATCAATTTAACAGGCAAAGACTCTGCCTAGGTGCTGTACCTTTGTTTTTCAGATCAAAGAAAAAATTAGATTTATTTTGTAAGTAACAAACCAATCTAAATGGAAATGCGGTGCCCTGTGATGCTTGCTGGTTGCGTAAGTTACAACAAAGACTCCTTAAAGATGAGAAGCTCTGTTGAAAACCCCTGCTTTGATACAAGTCTGCATTAGTGAAGCAAGTGAAGCAAGCTACATGAATTGGGATACCAATTTTTTTTTTACAGTATTTATGCCTGTTTACATATTCATTTGTGACAGTGTTGTTAAATAAATAGAATCATAGAATCTTACGGCACAAAAGGAGGTCATTCGGTCCATCGAGTCTGTGCCGGCTCTTTGAAAAGAGCAATTTAATCCCACTCCCCAGCTCTCTCCCCATAACCGCGCAAACCCGTCTTTCCCAAATAAATGTCTACCTCTCTTTTAAACGTTGTTATCGAATCGGCCTCCACCACCTTTTTGTTGGGATCTTAAGTTTTAAGGTCAGGTGTTTAAAAGCTCTTAAAAAATTAGTTCACTCAATCCATGCCTGTGTGTGGGACACTGCTGTGCGCAATTGGCTGCCACATTTTGCTCACATATATAGTCAATTCACTTTACAATATATTCTATGAAGCGCTTTGAGATGTCTAGAAGACATGGAAAGCACTATATCAAATGCAATTCTTAAGTCTCCATGGCTTCTTAATAATAATAATCCTCGCATTTCAT
Organism: Hydrolagus colliei; assembly: GCA_035084275.1. Classification (NCBI taxonomy): domain Eukaryota; kingdom Metazoa; phylum Chordata; class Chondrichthyes; order Chimaeriformes; family Chimaeridae; genus Hydrolagus; species Hydrolagus colliei. Next base: position 12,599,681 of record CM068757.1, on the reverse strand, counting down.
ATAGCACTTTATCACGTCTTCGAGTCATCTCAAAGCGCTTCACAGAATGCACTGCAAAGTGTACATTTTGTGGGCTAAACGCAGCAGCGAATTGCACAGAGCAGTTTCGCACAAACAGTTGTGGATTGAGTGAGCAATTTTTTGGGGGATGTGCTTATTACCCCTGGAAAAGCCACCCACCAATCGACTAACAACCAGGTTCCTGCTGGGTAAACAGAGGCCTGTGGAGTAATGAAACTTGCCCAATGTTTTGCCGTGCTGGGAATCCAACACAGGTCTTTCGCCTGTGAGGTGAGTGCTCTAACCATTGAACTACAGGGCTCCTCTTAGAGTCAGCAGATCCTAATAACCGTGCCATCGCGCTTTCTGCACAAGGGTGCGACATGGGGGTGGGGGGAGAATCACAGTTTAAACCCCTTGTTGCCCAGGGGCTCCTTTTAATGGGCTCAAAGTGACTACGTTACAACAGGGATCGGACTGTCATTTGCATTTGCTTCCACTGAGTCTCATTATGTACATTGAACGTCTGCTGTGTGTTTTGAGGGAGGGAACATGGTGTTGGGGAGGAGGGCGGTGGGATCAGGAATGAATATTCTTTGCATTTGATCCGGTGCCTATAATGTCCAAATCATTAGGTTTCACTGCGAACCACTGCTGTGAAATGATTGTGAATTTGTCAGTTAACAAATGGCCCGACACAGTCACAGACCCTCACAGCTTATCCTGCAAAGCACTTTGAGACTCTTGAAACCCGAGTGTTCGTCGCCTAGGGACAGCCTCTCGACGTGAAATGCGCTCTGCAAATGCAATTTTGTTGTTGTTGTTGTTGTGTCAAATGACATGATAAGACACCCTATCGATTGCAAGGATAATTATTCTGACCGTATTTGGTTTGAGCGCATCAGCATCCCTGAGCGACATATCCTGGGGAAGGAGGGGAGAGATTGTTGGTCACGTCGGATACCGAGAGAAACTGCCTTCTCTTTTGCAGCAATGCCACAGCATCATTAATATCCAGCTAATCACCAACAGGCACACATTGGTTGCTCAGTAGAACATCACATCTCACGAACAAATATACAGCCCCCCCCCCCCCCCTATCACTCAGCAGGCGAAACGTGGTAACCAATTGCAATGTCCCACAAACAGTCGTGGATTGAGTGAATAAATTATGATTATGGTTTTTTTTAGAGATTATTATCGGGCGTGTGGAGTGACAACAACAACAAAATTACATTTACAGAGCGCCTTTCACATCGGGAGGACGTCCCAAGGTGCTGGAACGTAGGGAAACTTGCCCAAGGTTTCGCCCTGCCTGGAATCGAACCCAGGTCTCTCTCTTATAAGGCGAGTGCTCTAACCACTGAGCTACAGGACTCCACTTGTACCTGGATGAGATGTTGATGACACTTAACAAGAGCGTGTTTTGACACTATGCTGGGGAGAAGAGGAAAATCTTCAGGTGTAAATAATGGGGCCACCTGGAGGATGTTGGACTGTAACTGGTATCAAAGCCAGGTCATCATGTGAGCTCAACTGCCACCTGCTGGAACGGACGAGCACTGCGGCCAAACCAACACAACCGGTCAGCACAACACGGCAATCATAATAATACATGCGTTTTATAACGTGCCTTATCACGTCGTCGAGACGTCTCAAAGCGCTTCACAGGATATATTGTAAAGTGAATTGACCGTACATTTTGTGGACACCTAGCTCAGTGGTTAGAGTCCCCTTACAAGCGAGAGACCTGGGTTAGATTCCTGGCAGGTCAGGGCGAAACCTTGCACAAGTTTCCTTACTCCACACGCCTATTAATAATCCCTCAAAAACAACCAATAATAAATTGATCATTTCAATCCACGACTGTTTATGAGACATGTTGCGTGCACTTGGCTGCTGTGTTTCGCCCACAAGTATACAGTCAATTCACTTTTCAGTGTATCCTCTGAAGTGTTTTCAGACGTCTAGAAGATGTGAAAAGTGCTGTATCAAATGCAAGGATTATTAGAATTATTATTTATATACTGTATATATCAATATATAGATTTATTATTATAGCAGTGTCTCACAAACAGTCATGGATGAAGTGATCAAGTTTAAGGGGTTAATTTTTAAGGGGTTATTACCCCCTAGAAAGCGATCCATCAACTAACAACTGGGTTCTTACTTGCTGCTAGGGGTACACGGTCTGTACACTGATTGACTATCAGTTGATTAACGGGCAGGGGGAGAGACGAAGGAAGCCGTCTGTATTAATTTTTAGTATTAACTAATTCACTTATCAAAAGTTACCAGGGGGCGCACAGTTCGCCTAGGGCACCAAACACCCTTGCGCCGGCCCTGCCTGTAATTTGAGATATATTCTCCTTCATTCTCTGCAATCTCTTCCCAGCTGCTGGGCTGCTCACCCCTGCATCATGTTTATCTTCACCTTAAATCTCTGCTGACAGATTGACTTTAGTTATTTCAGGATTCTGTGTTGATCCAATAACTGCAAAGTTTCCTCTTTTGCCCCGCACACCTTCTGACAGATTTCCATCTCGATGCTCCAACTCTATTGAACTATTGCTATGACTTTTATAGGCTCAGGACAGAATGCACAAGTCATCTTTAACGATTATTCAATTACACTGAATATGAATAAATCATTGAAGCAACATATTCACACCATCAAATTGATCAACGTGTCATTCACTCAGTGGTTGTTTCTGGGTACGCTGAGTGCAAACCGTCTGCCTTGTTCACCCATCAAATACAGACAGGGAATGTATAGGGAATATTGCAAAGTGCTTTGAGACAACCTCCCGATGTGATAAGGCGCTCTCTCTTAAAGAAGAATTATTAATTAAGGTTTTCTTTAATATACCGAATGCTATGTTTATTTGGAAAGCGGCATTCCAGGTGCAGGTATAGATATCAACCCAAACCAGTTATAATGGAGTTGGCCACTGCGTTTTGCCACAAACCTACAGTCAATTCACTTTACAGTATATTCATAGAATCATAGAATCTTATGGCACAAAAGGAGTTTGCCCCATCGAGTCTGGGTCGGCTCTTTAAAAAGAGCTATTTAATCCCACTCCCCAGCTCTCTCCGCATAACTTCGCAAACCCGTCTTCCCCAAATAAATGTCTACCTCTCTTTTAAATGTTGTAATCTGAAATATATTCAGAAGGAGCAACCCCAAGACCTTGAAAATAAATTGCGAAATGAAACAACTGCGGGTTGGGGGGGGAGGTGGGGGGGAATAAAATGGGATGAAAATAGATGATATGAACCTACAGATGTTATAATTGTTGCTGAGTGTGGTGGTGGGGAGGAAGGGGAGGATAAGGACTGCGATTTGACTGTAAAGCGGAATTTTAAACGATAACCTCACTGCGTTCACAGAGAGATTGTTGAGATCTACCTGCAATGCAGACACGTTTACAAGTATTCAAAGTCTGTGTGAAAGTTTTTGTTTGAAGCTGACGCGAACGAACCCCGTCAAGTAAATGCGGTAAATGAATGCCTCGGCGACACTTTCATTTCAAAACATATTCCAAACGGCCTCTCGTGGCCAGTAATAATTGGACCCCAGCAGGGCCCTAGGCAACCACCTGGTTCATCTTAATGGTAGCACCGGCCCTGGTTACAGGGTACAGTTTGGCACACAACAGGACAAGGATGCTGCAAGGCCATTTAAATACATCTTAATCATTTTTGCTCATCAAATTCTTACGTTCTGATGTTCTTACAATTGCCAGGAGGCCCTGTTGCGCAGAAACCACAAAACTGGAGACATTTGCAGCATAGAAAAGAGCCATTCAGCCCATCGTGTCTCGACTGCCTTTTAAGAGCTTTTAAATTGTGATCTGCCAGCTCCTTCCATTCAGCAGGCTCTGGCCTCTCCACGTCCCCCGACCCATCTGCCCAACCATTGGTCAATGAGCCTTCAGCCACTCTGCCCCCAACCTCTGGAACTCCATCCCAAAGTCTCTCCACCTCACCCCCTCCGTAGCCTCCTTCAAGTCTCGCACAAGACTCTCCTCTTCGAAGGTCCCATCAGCAACTCCTTCCCCCACCCCACCTATATATTCATGGAAATTTCCCTGTGTTTGTAATCGAATACTCTCTCTGCTTATCCTGCTTGCCAAATTCCGGAGAGTGTTTAAGTGAAGGTTGGCAAGCATGTGTGGTCTATGGCGTTTTAAGTATGTGAGTGTACACAGCAGCCAAGTGCTACACAGCAAGGTCCTTCAAATAAAGCAGAAAATGACCAGTTTATCAGGAGGATTGTTGGTCAGGACATCTGTAAGATACCTTTTCTCTTGTTCCTGTACTGGTTTGAAGAAACATCCACCAGGTAATTCTGTCCAACCCAACCTTAGCCTTGATATTGAAGACAACCTTTGAAACGTTTCCTGTGAATCTCTACTCGCCTTAAAAAACAGTTGTGAAGGCCTGTAGCTCAGTGATTAGAGCACAAGGCATCGCTAATCTCTTTGAATGTTTTTCCTTCCTCCGTTATGAAATGTGAGGGTGGCGGGGGAGGCACGAGTGGAGTGGGGGAATCATTCACTCAACATTCACTCATCCCAATCTGCGATTATTTGTCATTGTGACACAAGAGTATTTACAGCAAAACTAATAAGAAGGGAAATTAAAATTAGTCTCGGAAATTGTTAAACTGAGATAATGGTGATAATCAGCAGCGATTGATTTGCAGGCAGGACCAAGTGCGTGGCAATGTGATCAGACCAATAAGAACACTTAAACTAGGGTATTGCCAAATGCCGACAGAAAACAAATAAAATAACGGCAATAATGCGGTCACGTCAATAATTTTAATTAAATAAATTATAGCAGTTATGCTAACATGCCGCCAGCCAGGCTCCATTTGGATTGTTTCAGTCATTGGAATGATAAGGGGAGAGTATTTAAAGGGATATGTTGGACTTAAGAGTTCATCAGTTGAAGCTTTGCTTTTAAAGAGGGAGCTTGTCCAACACTCGCTGTATATCAGGTAAGCGTTTTATAATAATAATCCTTGCTTTTGATATGGAGCCTAATCATGTTGTTGAGGCATCTCGAAGCGTTTCACAGAACATGCTGTAAAGTGAATTGACTCTGTATTTTGTGAGCGAAATACAAAAATTTATTAAAATTAAATGAGAAGTTTAAAACATAAAACATCTGCTGTGAAGTACATTTATGACAGACTTTCCCCAGTGGTGGCTCTGTAGTAATCTTGATAACCTTGTGTGACTATGTGTGTTGATCTCTTTTAGGAGAAGCCATGAACTTTCTCAGTGGCCAAGCTGCCTCTCTGGTTTTACTGCTCGCCGCTGTTGTCGAGCTCGAAACTTTGCCCGCAACGGACAGGTAATATATTGGCTTTCTCAGAACTTTCTCTTCGCCAAAATTAAGCGTGACTTTGGAATTCTCGAGTCTGAATAGAATTCACGTGCTTTTACTGCAACCCAATTCAAATGATATTTGTTCCCGTTGGTGGATACCGCTGAGTGTCTGCGTGTTCCTTTGCTGTAAAAATCTGTGTGGATTAATAACAATGTACAACCACTTGCACTTATATGACACCCCTCTCCCAGGGTGGTATCCTATTACCATCCTATTACTGTCCCTACTATTCCACTGTAGGCTTGAAGGTACATTGTGGAATCCTGTAGCTCAGTGGTTAGAGCATTCGCCTAGCAAGTGTGAGACCTGTGTTCGAATCCAGGCAGGACGAAACCTTGGGCAGGTTTTTTCATTCTACAAGCCTAATAATAATCCCTCAAAATAAAACTACAAACATTTGGTCATTTCAATCCATGACTGTTTGTGGGATGTTGCTGTGCACAATTGTCTGTCGCGTTTTGTCCACAAATATGCAGCTATCCCTCCCCAACCTCGGGGATACGTTCCTGTAAACGACACTTTAAATCTCGCGGGCTTCTCGTGCACAGCTTCTCTCTGGTTGACCCAGCACCGCACACTCAGTCTTCAGCGTGCCTCAGTTAAGCAGTGCAGAACCTCCTATATGGGAGGAGCTTAAGCGGCAGGATGCTTTGTGGCTTCAATAATAGTAAGTCAAGATATGGTGGGGGGATAGAGAGATAGAGAGGAGGGGGGATAGAGAGATGGGGGAATAGAGATAGAGAGGAGGGGGATAGAGACATAACAACAACAACAACAACAACAAATTACACTTATAAAGCGCCTTTCACGTCGGGAGGACGTCCCAAGGCGCTGCACAGGAGGCGTGTGACCCGAGCTGGAAGGGGAGTGTACGGGGAGGGGTGAAACACGAAGGGGAGGTCGAAAAATTCTGGGTGGAACAAAAGGCACGATTGAAGAGGAAAGTCTTCAAACCGGCCTTGAAAGAGGAAAGGGTAGAAACGAGAAGGAGGGATTGGGGGATGGAATTCCACAGAGTGGGAGCGGAGAAACTGAAGGCCCGGCCTCCGATGGTGGGGCGGTTTGGGCGGGGGGCTTGGAGCAGGCCAAATCCTGCTGAATGGAGGGTCCGGGTGGGCTTGTAGGGGGAGAGTAAATTGGTTAAATAGGGCGGGGCAAGGCCATGTAAGGCCTTGAAGGTGAGGACGAGGATCTTGAACTCGATCCTCTGGAGGATGGGGAGCCAGTGGAGATGGGCGAGGGTGGGGGTTATATGGTCGCGGAGGCGGGTGCGGGATAGTACATGGGCTGCAGAGTATTGGATGACCTGCAGCCTGTGAATGGAGGAGCTGGGGAGGCCGACGAGGAGAGAGTTTCCGTAGTCCAGCCTTGAGGTGATGTACGCGTGCACGAGTGTTTCGGCAGCGTGGGGGGTAAGATAATTGCGGAGCCTGGCAATGTTGCGCAGGTGGAAGTAAGCGGTGCTGGTCAAGGCACGGATGTGGGGGAGGAAGGAGAGTTTTTGGTCGAACGTGATGCCGAGGTTCCTGACTGGCTTTGTGAGGTGGAGAGTACAGCCTTGGATGTTGAGGCTGGCAGTGCCCGATGTGTGGAGGCGCTGGCTTGAGCCGATCAGGAGGGCCTCGGTCTTACTCACGTTCAGTTGCAGGAAATTTTCCCTCGTCCAGGAATCGATGTCGGACAGACATGCTGTCAGAACATCGATGGTCTGGGGGTTGAGGGATGAGGCAGAAAGGTACAACTGGGTGTCGTCCGCATACATGTGGAAATTTACCCCATGTTTGCGGATGACGTCGCCCAGAGGGAGCGTATAAATGGTGAAAAGGAGGGGTCGAGGACAGAGCCCTGAGGGACGCCGTGAGAAACTGTGCGGGGGTTTGAGGAAAAACCATTGGAAGATACAAATTGTAAACAGTGGGTCAAGTAGGAATGGAACCAGTCAAGGCCTGTGCCTTGAAGGTTGAGGTGGGAGGAAAGACATTGGAGGAGGATGGTGTGATCGACTGTGTCGAACGCAGCAGACAGGTCAAGGAGGACGAGGAGATAGAAAGGAGGGGGGTGATAGAGAGGGGAGGTGGAGAGAAAGAGAGGAGGGGAGAGGGGGGGAGTAGAAAGAAAGAGGGGAGGAGTGGAGTAGAGAGAAAGAGAGGAGGGGTGGAGGGGTAGAGAGAAAGTGAGGAGGGGGAGGAAGAAAGAAGCATGTCCCGAGTCAGGAAATGCCTGGGCTCAGGTTGCGATATTTCAGTGTAGTGACTGTGCAGACCTGGCCTGGAGCAGGTAGGATTGGCGTTTTTATTCCAGCAATTTTTGTCACATTCCGAATTCCGGAACTCGGGACTTTTGGCTGCTCAACCAAAAATGTTAGTGCTAGGAACTGCTGGAAACTAAACTGAGTTTAGTGGGGAGGCTCGGGTCGGGGCGGGGTTTTGGCTGCCGCCAAATACAGTAATACAGTTAAACTCTTGCTTCATGAAATTTTCACTTAACAAAGGGTTTTAAAGACCTTAACCCCTTCATTAAGCTGGGGTCCACCTGTATATTCCGTGAAGCTCTTTGAGACGTCTGAACGACGTGAAAAAACGCTAGATAGGATGCAACGATTATTATTATTACTACTGTATTATCCATAAGATGACACCTCTGGCCACACAGCTCTCTCTCCCCAGCAGCACACTGGAACATCAGCCTGGACCAGGTGAGTTCACAATCTCCACGTGGGGGTTCAAACTGCTGACTCAAGAGGGTGACTGATTGTACACCTTTGTGTTGGAGTTTCCGTGCGAAATAAATGTATTTGTTTTCCTACCGTCAGTTGGAAGAGCCTTGGACTCAGTAAGCGCCAGCTGGTAGATTCAAGGTTCACCACCCTCTATGCCAATTACTTGAGGACACAGGCAGGACTCAAGGAACTAGCAGATTTATTGCGACAGATTCTAAAGGCCAAAAGAAGGTATTTTATTTCCCTAATACAGTACCGGGGGCTGGGGTGGGGGCAGGTGTGGAGGAGTGGGGGGTGGGCGATTGGGCTATCGGAAACCATTGTGTTGTTGTAGGTGAGACGTTCTTCGGATGAGACGTTAAACCGAGTTTCTTTTCGGGCTGTTCAGGTGGACGTTAAAGATCTTGTGGCCAAAATGGAAAAGGGAACAGAGTTTCTCTCTCCCCGAATACTGGCCAACTCCTGATAAACTTTTACATTCGCTTCCCTATCCCTGGGAGGTCATAGTTTGGCAAAATATCTGGTCACTCCTGCTGCATTAAGATTCTCTCACTGCCCAATTCATAGAATCATAGAATATCACAGCGCAGAAGGAAGTCATTCAGGTAATCATGTCTGTGCCGGCTCTTTGGAAGAGCTACCCAATCAGACCCACTCTTACCCCATATCTTTGCAAATGTTTTGGTTCCGAGCAAGTTTTCACGTAGCGAGTTGTTCGGATCTACAGTGCATTGCCTGAAAGGGTGATGGAAGCCAATTCGATAACAACTTTTGAGCGAGAAGATCTTATAAGAACATAAGAATAAGGAGCAGGAGTAGGCCATTCAGCCCCTCAAGCCTGCCCCGCCATTCAGTAAGATCATGGTCGATCTTCTAAGTACAACAACAACTTTGATTTATATAGCGCTGGACGGCATCTCAGAGCGCTTAAAATAAAATCTAACTCCACCTGCGAAGTGACCAAATTATTATTGTTTTATTGTCTTGAGGGATTTTTATCAGGCGTGTGGAGTAAGGAAACTTGCCCAAAGTTTCACCCTCCCGGGAATCAAACCCACATCTCTCGCTTGTGAGGCGATTGCTCTAATCACTGAGCTGCAGGAATCCTTGGGGAGAGCGCGGGGAAGTGGGATTGATTTGGGCAGCTGTTTTCAAAGAGCCGGTACAGACCCGATTGGCTGAACGACCTCCTTCTGTGCTGTATAATTCTATGATTCTATGTAGCATGTGTCTCATTCCCTTTTGAAAGTTGTTATTGAATCTGTTGCCAACACGCTTTCAGGCAGTTGCATTCCAGTCCACAGCAACTCTCTTAAACGATTCCTTGTGGTTTCAGCAATGACGACAACCTGGAGGAGCGTTTCAACCCAAGTAGATCCAGAATGGAGGACGAATCGGTGGACAGTAAATATCAGAAGACCTGCAAAGACTGGTTGCAAAGCTACCTCCTCAACGCTGGGTAACACGTACTACCCATGTCAAAGGGCTCCCACATCTCCTAGAAATTGCCGCGGCTTAGACACTTGTCACTACTCCCCCACTCCCACAAATATACAGTCAATTCACTTCATAGTATATTCTATGAAGCTCTTTGAGATGTCCAGGAAACGTGAAAAGCATTATATGAAATGAAACGATTCTTACTGTAAAATGAATTGACCGCACACTTTGCGGGCGAAGCCTGGCAGCCAAGTTTGCACAGCAATGTCCCACAAACAGTAGTGGATGGAGTGACCAAATTATTATTATTAAAAAGAGCAACATAGCAAGGAAATTAAGTAATATGGCCCAATTAGTCTGTGCTGGTGTTTTCACTCTATTACAACAACAACAACAACTTTGATTTATATAGCGCCCTCCACGCCGGACAACATCTCAGAGAGCTTCACAATAGCGCATCCCGGGACCGAGCCAGGGGAAGGGGGAGGAAGGTGACCAAAGGCGCAGTCGAAGAGAAAGGTCTTCAGCTTGGACCTGAAGCTGAGAAAAGAGGGGGCGAGGCGAAGGTAGTGAAGAAGGGAATTCCAGAGCCTCGGGACATAGTGGCTGAAGGCACGGCCGCCGAGGGTAGAGCGGAGGATTCGGGGGACATGGAGGTGGCCAGACCCAGTGGAGCGAAGGCAACAGGAGCTGGTTTGAGGAGAGAGGAGGTCAGAGAGGTAGGGAAGTGCAGAGGAGTGGAGGGATTTGAAGACAAGGGAGAGGATCTTGAAGTCGATCCTCTCTGGGATACGGAGCCAGTGAAGTCTGGCAAGGACTGGGGTAATGGGGGAGTGAAGTTTGGTGTGGGTGAGTATGCGGGCAGCAGAGTTTTGGATGAGTTGGATTTTATGGATTGTGGTGGAGGGGAGACCGGCAAGGAGAGCATTTGAATAGTCCAGCCGTGAGGTGACGAAGGCACGCACAAGGGTTTCAGCGGCTTTTGGTGTGAGCTATTGTGGAGACAGGAGATCCGTCGGAGGTGGAAGAAGGCGGTGCTGGTGAGGGACCGGATGTGGGAGAGAAAGGAAAGTTCGTGGTTGAACCTGACACCAAGGTTCGGAGAGTTTTAGGGGCAGGCCGGGAAGGTGGAGGAGGTGAGAGCTAAGTGAATGGAGATGTTGACGAGAGCCAAAGAGTATGGCGTCCGTTTTGTCAACAGTCAGCAGCAAGAAATTTGCGCTCATCCAGCTCCTGATGTCTGACAGGCAGGCTGACAGAACATCGGGGGACTGGGGGTCGCAAAGTGAAGTGGAGAAATAGAGTTGGATATCATCCATGTACATGTGGAAGTGTGCCCCATGTCTGCGGATGACATTCCCAAGAGGGAGCATATAGATGAGAAAGAGGAGGGGACCAAGGATGGATCCCTGGGGTACCCCACAGGTAACTGGGTAAGAGCGGGAGGAAAAACCATTTGTGGAGATGTACTGCTGGTGGTTTGTGAGGTAAGACTTGAACCAGGCGAGTGCGGTCCCACTGAGGTAGATAACGGAGGACAAGCGTGGAGGAGGATGGTGTGGTCGACTGTGTTGAACGCAGCGGACAGGTCCAGAAGGATAAGGAGGCAGAGGGAGCCCTGGTCGCAGATAGAGAGTCTTTGTGACTTTCAGAAGCGCAGTCTCTGTACTGTGGGCAGGGCTGAAACCGGACTGGAGGGATTCGAAGAAGGAGTGGGAGGAGAGGTGGGTGCGGTGTTGGTTTGCAACAACATGTTCTAGTGCTTTTGAAAGGACGGGCAGGTTAGAAATAGGGCAATAGTAGCTGGGGTTTGAGGGATTTAGGGAGAGTTTTTTAAGAAGGGAGATGATGGCAACAGTTTTGAGGGGGGCAGGGATTGATCCATTACGTGCCCCCACCCCTCGTATTTCTCTCTCCCATTCTCCTCTATTCCCTCCTCCCTCCTAGATGCATCGAGCTTTTTCTCTTGAACACATTGATGCTTGATATTTGCTATGACCACATCTTCCAGCAGTGAGTTCAGCAGTCATTCACCACCTCCTGGTGTGTAAAGACATTCCCGTCAGCAATGTCCCCTTGTGATCTCTGTGCCTGGGTTTGTGATGGTGTTAAGTGGTGGGTAACAGGTCCCTGCGCACTGTGCCTGTGTTAAAACCATTGTTGCCCATTCTCATCACCAGGTATGACGTCAAGGGATTGTATCGGCTGTTCGACCAACACCTGTGCCCAATTTTCAGTATATTGATTGCGGACTTGAAACTGGGGCCTTTGCCACTAGCCAACAAACCGATGGAGAGATAGGAGGAGGTGGCGAAGGAAGAGGAGGAGTTGGCAGAATCGCCAACCACACGCTGTGCAGTCCGCAAGTCTGGTTCCAACCCAATCACATTGCTGATGGTTGAGTCCTTGAGACCCACACAGCCAATGGTGTGTTGTTGCCAAATTGCCTTCAATCTTACTCTTCATAAGCTTATACACACATGGAATTTTCGGTATTCTCATGTTTTTTTCCCCCTTGTTTCAGAACTCAGACTTTCGATCAATAAAAATACTGTATCCTCAACAGCCTCTTATTCTTGCTCCAGCTTCCTCTAAGGAAACTTGTCCATGGTATCGCCCTGCCTGGAATTTAACTCAGGTCTCTCGCTTGCTCGGCGAGTGCTTTAACCATTGAGCTATACGACTCCACACGAGTATAATAATTGTTATGTATAATTATGAGTAATCATTATTACTCGAGGATTATTATTGTTAGGATTAAAGTGCCCTCTTAGGAACATAGGAATATTCAACTCCTCGGGCCTGTTTCGCCATGCAATTAGATCACGGTTGTTCTGTAACTCAACTCCAAATTTTGTCCCATATTCCTTGATACCCTGACCTAATAAAATTCTATTCACCTCAGTCCTGGTAATTTGAATGGATCAATACCCACAGCCTTTTGGAGGAGATGTAACATTCTATGATTCTAAGTGCTTTGAAGCAGGAAATAATAATAATAATCCTTGCATTTAGTATAGCGCTTTTCACATCTTATCAACCTCTCAAAGCACTTCACAGAATATACTGTAAAGGGAATTGACTGTATATTTGTGGGCAAAACGCGGCAGCCAATTGCCAACAGCAGTGTCCCACAAACAATCGTGGATTGAAATGACCAATTTTTATTATTATGGGTTTTTTGGAGGGATTATTATTCGGCAGTAAGGAAACTTGCCCTAGGTTTTATCCTGATCTGCTTGGATTCGAACACAGGTCTCACGCTTGTAATGCCACTGAGCCACAGGATCTCCACTGTTGGGGCTTCTGCTCAACGATATTCCAAATTCAATTTCTAATCCTAATGATCCTCAAATTTGATATAGAGCCTTACCACATCATCGTGACCCCTCAACGCGCTAGGCAGAATACACTGTAAAGAGAATTGACTGTACATTTTGTGGCCAATTTTGATTTCTGCCCACAAGGGGGAGCTTTCATTTGCAAATGAAATTTGAGTTGTTGAACATCAATAAATACCACATGCACAGTCCCTCCACCCAGGATGGTGTCTCGAAGCGTGAAAGCCATATAGTCAATACTGTAGTCCCCACCCTGCTTCTGCAACTTCCTAACCACCTACCAACCTGTCCGCTCCCTCCGCTGAGCTACTCCATGTCCACCAACGCAACCACCCCATCATCAGTGGGCGAGCCTTCAGTCACTCTGACCCCAACCTCTGGAATTCCATCCCACGATCCCTCTACCTTGCCCCCTCAGGGGCCTCCTTCAAGTCCCACCTCAAGAACACTCCTCTTCGACTGTGGTATCAGTCAACCCCCTTCACCTCCCTTCCCTCCACCCTCCACCCTCCCCGATTCCCGACCCAACTCAGGTTTGAAATACCTGACTGTCCAGCGCAGTCCTCATGATGTGAAGGGCGCTATACAAATGTAATTTAGTTGTTGTTGTTGATGGAAACAGTAATTGGGGAAAGAAGTTAAAAGTGGTGTAGAAATTAGAACACCTGCATTTTTGCCCCTAAAATAATAATAATCCTTACATTTTGATATAGCGCTTTTCACATCTTATCAATGTCTCAAAGCGCTTTGAGGAAATACAGGGGTAATAATAAGACAGGACAGGGGAATAGGAGAGAGAGTATAACCATAGGAATTACATAGTTATTAATAATAATAATAATAATAATACTTGCATTTCATATAACAACAACAACAACAAATTACATTTGTAGAGCGCCTTTCACGTCGGGAGGACGTCCCAAGGCGCTGCACAGGAGGCGTGTGACCCGAGCTGGGAGGGGAGTGTTTGGGAAGGGCTGAAACACGAAGGGGAGGTTGAAAAATTTGGGGTGGAACAAAAGGCACGGTCGAAGAGGAAAGTCTTTAAACCGGTCTTGAAAGAGGAAAGGGAAGAAACGAGAAGGAGGGATTGGGGGATGGTATTCCATAGGTTGGGAGCGGAGAAACTGAAGGCCCGGCCTCCGATGGTGGGGCGGTTTGGGCGGGGGGCTTGGAGCAGGCCAAGTCCTGTTGAACGGAGGGTCCGGGTGGGCTTGTAGGGGGAAAGTAGATTGGTTAAATAGGGCGGGGCAAGGCCGTGTAAGGCCTTGAAGGTGAGGACGAGGATCTTGAACTCGATCCTTTGGAGAATGGGGAGCCAATGGAGACGGGCGAGGGTGGGGGTTATATGGTCACGGAGGCGGGTGCGGGATAATACACGGGCTGCAGAGTTTTGGATGACCTGCAGCCTGTGAATAGAGGAACTGGGGAGGCCGACGAGGAGAGAGTTTCCGTAGTCCAGCCTCGAGGTGATGTATGCGTGCACGAGTGTTTCGGCAGCGCGGGGGGTAAGATAGTTGCGGAGCCTGGCAATGTTGCGCAGGTGGAAATAAGCGGTACCGGGCAAGGCACGGATGTGGGGGAGGAAGGAGAGTTTTTGATCGAACATGATGCCGAGGTTCCTGATTGGCTTTGTGAGGTGGAGAGTACAGCCTTGGATGTTGAGGCTGGCAGCGTCCGATGTGCGAAGGCGCTGGCTTGAGCCGATCAGGAGGGCCTCGGTCTTACTCACGTTCAATTGCAGCAAGTTGTCCCTCGTCCAGGACTCGATGTCGGACAGACATGCTGTCAGAACATCGATGGTCTGGGGGTTGAAGGATGAGACAGAAAGGTACAGCTGGGTGTCGTCCGCATACATGTGGAAATTTACCCCATGTTTGCGGATGACATCGCCCAGAGGGAGCGTGTAAAGGGTGAAAAGGAGGGGGCCTAGGACAGAGCCCTGAGGGACGCCCTGAGGGACAGAGCCCTGAGAAACTGTGCGAGGGTTTGAGGAAAAACCGTTGGAAGAAACAAAGTGTAAACGGTGGGTCAGGTAGGAATGGAACCAGTCAAGGACTGTGCCTTGAAGGTTGAGGTGGGAGGAAAGACGTTGGAGGAGGATGGTGTGATTGACTGTGTCGAACGCAGCAGACAGGTCAAGGAGGACGAGGAGGCAGAGGGAGCCCTGGTCACAGGCGGTTAGGATGTCATTTGTCACCTTAACCAGGGCAGTTTCTGTGCTGTGAATTGGGCGGAAACCTGATTGGAGGGGTTCAAGGAGTGAGTGAGTTGAAAGGAAAGAGCGGAGCTATATAGCATCTTATCAACATCTCAAAGCATTTCGCAGAATATACTGTAAAGTGAATTGACTGTATATTTGTGGGTGAACGAAATGCAGCAGCCAATTGCACACAGCAGTGTTCTGCAAACAGTTGTGAATTCAAATCACCAATTTATTATTATTGTGTTTTGTTTTGAGGGATTATTATTAGGCATGTGGAATAAGGAAACTTGCCCAATGTTTTGCCCTGATCTACCTGGATTCGAACACAGGTCTCACCCTTGTAAGGTGAGTGCTCTAACTACTGAGCTACAGGAGCTGTATGCACACACATACGTACATACAGTACATACACATACACACATAACAAAACAGATTGCAGTTAGCAAAACCCATCTGTAATCTAACATTGTGTTTGTTGAAATGCCAGGATTTCTGGTTAGTGACGGGTGAGAGCAGACATGATATGACAGTCTTGTGATTGACATGAAATTTGTCTTTGTAAGATTTCACTTGTTAAGCAAGTTTGCATTCTAGCAATAATGCTTCATTTCCACTGAGGAAGTCAAAAAACTTACACTTGTATCGCACCTTTCATGTCAGGAGGATGTCCCAAGTCACTTAGATCTTGAGCAAAACTTCCTGGCAATGCGAAAGTGGTAAAATAACAATCCTAATAATCCTTGCATTTGATTTGCGTTTTTCTTCTAGACAACAACAATAAAATGAGATTTATATAGTGGAGTGACTGTGTGTTTTGCAGGCGAATGCGGCAGTCAATTTTCATGCAGTAGCGTCCCACAAACAGCCATGAAGTGAACCACTATTTTTAGTCCCCTCTGGGGACGTGTTCTCCTGGGCATTGATTTCATGTCATCCTCCTGACGTGAAAAGTGCTCTATAAATGCAATTTAGTTATTGTTTGTTGTTGTTGTTGTTGTATGCAAGAGTGAATCCTCACAACAGCTGAACATGTTTGTGAGGTCAGGGTTGAAAGGCAGTCCTGTGCTGGTGGGATGCCGGGGAATGGTTGATTATACAGTACTCTGCTTCCCTTGAACTACTGTTTATCTCTCTTAAGGTGGAGACGTTAACCTAATAATATCATAATAATTGTTGCATTTGATAGTTTTTTTCAAATCTTCTAGACGTTTCAAAGTGCTTCACGGAATGTACTATAAAGTGAATTGACTGTATATGTGAGGGCAAAACACAGCAGCCAATTGCACACAGCAGTGTTCCACAAACAGTCGTGGATTGAAATGACCAATTTTTTTAGAGGGATTAATATTTAGCGTGTGGAGTAAGGAAACGTGTCCAAGATTTCGCCCTGACCTGCCTGGATTCGAACATAGGTCTCATGCTTGTAAGGCGAGTGCTCTAAACACTGAGCTACAGGACTCCACGTGAAGGACACCAGTGATTGTTATTCCTAATTGCCATTCTTTACCACAGGTAGCTTTTGAGGCTGGATCAACAGGGACCTGGATAGACACGTAAGTAGTGAAAACATTCAGGGAGATGGGGAGAGAGCTGGAAGTGCGACTAATTTCAAGAGTGTGGTTCAAATAATCAGCCACGATGGGCTCTTCTGTGCAGAAAATGTCTCTGTTTCTATGTTGTGTCCAAAGTTCATTGTTTGGTTAAATATTAAACGCTTACTGTATTATCTGTGAGAAAGTGTTGCAGATGCTGAACAATGGATGAGCTATTTTAACACATTGTATTAAATATTATTAATAATAATCCTTGCATTTGATAATCCAGCGCTTTGCTTATTGGGAGGATATCTCAAAGTGCTTCAGAGGATATATTGTATAGTGTAGTGACTGTGTGCTTTGTAGATGAACACAGCAAACCAATTTTGTCACAGGAAGGAGCCCATCAACCAACCGCCATGAAACGAATGAGTGAATTTATCTGGGACATTCTTGGCCAAGACACCAGGAGAAACTCTCTTCTCTGTTCAAATAATGCCACAGGATCTTTAAACATCCATTTGAACAGGCAATAACAACAACAAAATTACATTTGTAGAGCACCTTTCATATTGGGAGGACGTCCCAAAGCGCTGAAAAGTTGGGGAACAGGACCCAAGCATGGAGGGGGTGCAGGGTTCGGGTGAGGGAGGGCAGAGAGGTAGGTGTGCGGCTGATAGCACAGTCAAAAAAGAGGGTCTTGTGTCCTGCCTTGAACGAGGCAAGGGAGGGGGCAAGGCAAAGGGAGTGCAGGATGGATTTCCAAAGTGGAGTGCAGACAGGACCTCAGTTAACTGAAGCATGACAGTACTTCTATAAGTACAGCTCCCATCCCGCCACCACCCATTGCACTATGCTGGAGTGCCAGCCTAGACTGCCAGTCTCAAATTCCCGACATGAGGCTTGAACCCACAGTTGACTGTCTCAAAGGAATGAGTGACACTGACTGACCCAGGCTGACTGGTGACAAGATTGGAGAGGAGAGGAATTATTTCACAAATACCCCGGAGGAACTCTATGTTAACTAAAGTCAGGCCTGGAAAGATTATTTTGCATAATAGGGGAAGTTTCAAACTGTGAAGCATCTGATTGTTTTGGGTGTTATCCTGGTTCAGTGATAGCCCTCATGCCTCTGAGTCAAAAGGTTGTCGATTTAAGCCCCTCAACAGGACGTAGGATCACGTAGTTTAAGTTGACTCTCCAATACAGTGCTGGTGGGTGTTGCATTGTTAGAGGTGTCATCTTTTGGACAACGTTAAATTGACGTCTGCTTGTTCAATAACAACAGCAGCAACAACAACAACTTGGATTTATATAGCGCCCCCCCCCCCCCCCCATGCTAGACGGAGACTCACAGCGCTTCACAATAGTGGACCTGGGTCCAAGCAGAAGGAGGGGGAACGTGATCGTAGGCGCAGTCAAACAGAAGGCCTTCAGCCATGACCTGAAAATGGAAAAGGAGAGGGTGAGGTGAAGGGATTGAGGGAGGAAATTCCAGAGTTTCGGGGCGTAGTGGCTGAAGGCACGGCCATCGATGGTAGAGGAGAGGATTTCGGGGGACAAGGGGGAGGCCAGACCCAGTAAAGTGGAGGCAGTGGGAACTGCTGAAAGGAGGTTAGAGAGGTAGATGGGGTGCAGAGGAATGAAGGGATTTGAACACAAGAGTGAGGATCTTGAAGTCGACCCGCTTTATGACAGGGTACCAGTGAGATGTCTCAATGATGTGATGAGGCACTGTGTCAAATGCGAGGATTACATATTGTTATCAGCAGCTTAGTTCAGTTCCCAGCTTGTATTTGCGAGAGGAATGCAGAGCAGCTCATTAGTTTTTATGGCTTTGACGAAGCAGGGAAAGGTCCACTGCGGATGCAACGCACTCAGAGTCACAAGGTGTAACAATAACGAGATAAGGCTTGGAAGCAAAGGTTGAGGTTTCAAGCTGGGCTGGTTACAGTTTGTGGAACTTAAGAGGCAGTGCACGCCCGTCGAGTCTGTCCGTGCAGCTCTCCATGGGACTATTGGAAGCAAAGGGTTGATTTTTGTTGGAGAGTTTTTCTTTCGTGACCTGAGGACCTTCTTTCCCTTATCTTTGCTGGGGTTTCCTTTAAACTCCAGGAACAATGCAACCAAAGCACTTACTTCACTGCTATGTATGCCTCTGGTTATCTCTGGTATTTTGCTCGTTTCTTCAGAGTGCAGCTGCGGAGTTTTGTTCTGGCACTAGAGGTAACTTTCAAGCCCTTGAGCTTCAAATCTTCAAACCTTTAACTAATCCATCTCCTGTGTTTCTCTTTCAAGGCTCGTGTCGAGACCCTCCTCTTCGATTGCATTTTCAGTCACCCACCTACAACTATCCTGCCTGCCGTCCTCCCCTCCCGATCCCAAACTCCTGCTTGGGTCCCAAAAAATCCCGGACTGTCCAGCACCTTGGGACGTTCTCCCCACATGATATAATTTGTTGTTGTTGTTGTTTTAGCATGTTGTGTGGCCGATCAAATTCTGTTCATGAAAGAGAGTGAAAGTCAGGGATTCATCATAACTCCGATTAGTAAGACTGCTGGCGCCATTGTGACGATAAACAACCAAGACAAGGTGCCGATGCTGAGTATAACTGGTGACAATCTGACACTCACTGACACCGTTGATTATGAGGTAAGCAAAACTGAAGTGAAGCATTTTGTTACATGCAGTGACACGGCCCAGAAATAGTCATTTTGCCCCCAATGTGGAGCTCCTGAAGCACTCGCCTTACAAGCGTGAGACCTGTGTTCAAATCCAGGCAAGTCAGGGTGAAACCTTGGACATGTTTCCTTACAGTATATTCTGTGAAGCGTTTTGAGATATCGATAAAAGGTGAAAAAGCGCTATAACAATTGCAAGGATTATTATTATGATTATTATTAACTATTGTTAATAATTCCTATGGTTATACTCCCTCCTCTCCTATTCCCTTGCCCTGTACTCCTGTATTTCCCTTCTCCCTTGTTTATGCATCAAGTTTTCTCTAAAATACATTGATGCTATTTGCTTTGAACACTGCTTCTGCGACTAATGGAGTCTTGTAGCTCAGTGGTTAGAACACTCGCCTTGGAAGCGAGAGACCAGGATTCAATTCCACACAGGGTGAACCCTTGGGCAAATTTCCTTACTCTAGATGTCTAATAATGTTCTCTCGGAAATGAAACAATAATAAACCGGTCATTTTCAATCCATGATTGTACTGCTGTGCGCAATTGGCTACCATGTTTCTACCACAAGTGTACAGTCAATTCACTTTACAGTATATTGTGTGAAGCACTTTGAGATGTCTAAAAGATGTGAGAAGCACTATATCAAATGCAAGGATTATTATTTTTATTATTTTCATTTCCTTCTGCATGAAGCAGTTCTTCTTAAACTCCCTTCCTGATTTGCTGCTGGTTATCTTATCTTTATGCCCTTTGCTACAACAGAGTGGTTTAAACATGTAATAACATGGGTGAAAGTGTAATTGTATGTGGAAAGATTGAACCATAGAAACAAGCTTGGGCCATTCAGCTACCTGAGCCTGTTCCGCCATTTCATAAGATCATGGCTGATCTGTACCTCAACTCCAATTACCTGTTCTTCCCTTGCATTGCTTAATTCTGTAATGTAGCACATATCTGCTCACCTCGGTCGTCTCATGAAGATGTGAATTCATCCAGCATCCCTAGCCTTTTGAGGGAAGGAGTTCCAGGTATTCACTACCTTCTGGTTGAAAAATTGCCTCCTGATTTATACCCTTGTTCTGAATTTCCCCACTAAAGGAGATAGTTTCTCTGTATCTAGCCTATCGAATTCCTTTACTATCTAAAAAACCTCAATTAGATCACCCCTCAATCAACAACAATAACAAAATTAGAATTATAGAGCGCTTTTCACATGGGACATCCCAAGGTGCTGAACAGTCAACTGAAACATATATAAACTGCACAGATTATACAACCTATCCCCACGATTTAAGCCTTTTAGCCTTGATATCATTCTTCCCCCCCGAGACAATATATCCTTCCCGAGGTGCAGTACACAAAACTGAACGCAATCTCCAGGCTGGAACGCTTTGAATGTACTTATCCCAACCAAGCATTTTTTTAATGCAATATTTGTTAACTAATAAAGGAAACCTGGTCAAAGAATTTTCATTTGTTATCTGATTATAATTTAATATTAACTGGATTGACCTTATTCTTTTTCCCCAGAATAAATTAACTATGCTGCTGGAAGTGGAATTACTATGTATTCCTCCTCAAAATGCACGGGTAAGCAATTATTTCGATTTAACTATTGTTGAAGTGGACATTTGCATTGCGTAAACCATCAAAATGAAAGCAGCTGATCAGAATACTGGTGGAGGGTCTGGTGGCACTGTAGTATTCAGTAAAGAGGAGTGAGTTTCTTCCCAGGGTCAACAATCCCCCAGATTAAAAAATTGGTCATTCACTTCATGGCTATTTACTGGAAAATGCTGCTCATAAACTGGCTGCCATATTCATCCACTTTACTGTACTAGAGTGGAGCTTATTAAGCACTATAAAGCCTCTCTGATCTCCTCTCTCCTCAAACCAGCACTCGTTGCCTTTGCTCCACCAGGTCTGGCATCCTCTGTGTCCTGCGAATCCTCCCCTCCACCATCGGCGGCCCTGCGTTCAACCACTACACCCCGAGGCTCTGGAACTCCCTTCCTCACTCCCTTTGCCTCAATCACTTTCTTCCCAGTTTCAGGTTCCCAGCTAAAGACCCTTTCTGTGCTTTGGGATGTCCTCAGGATGTGAAAGGCGCTATATAAGTGCAATTTTGTTGTTCTTGTGTCTATTCGACTGCTCCTTTGGACACCCTGCCCTTGGCACAATCCCGGGATCCGCTGTTGTGTCGCGCTCTGAGACGCCGTCCGGCGTGGAGGGCGCTACATAAATAGAAGTTGTTGTTGTTGTTAAAGCCATGCAGAGAGCTCGAACCTTTGAGAAATTTGTTTTCTGATCTGCTAATCTGTGTATTACATTTAAACATTTGTTAGTTCAATCATCAAAGTTTTGCTGAATTTCTCCGAGATGCTACCTTGTGTGAAGGGTGCTATACAAATGCAATTTGTTATTGTTATTGTTATTGTAGTTGCTGATAATTTTGGTTATTTCTGGCTAGGAGGAAAAGTTAAATTTCATTATTCAGATTGAGAACGTCAATGACAATCTTCCAAAATTCAACAAAACATCGATGGATATGGAAATTGGAGAGGTAAGGTTAATGGCATGAAGCCATTTTCATCTGGAAAAGATTACAATGATTTTAATAATGTCATTTCATAGTTCTATAAATATATTTAACTGTGCTTATATCTGGGAAGAGATGTAGCTTCGCTTCCAGAATAGGGCGTTGTGGAATGGAAAGCCTGATTTGACCCCTGCAATTTGTCATTGCAGTACCTTGATTGGAATCACATTTTTTGTAGTGTTTCATTTTTACGATTTTAATAGTAACACATGTTACAGGGGTCGTATTTTCAGTCATGTCTTCAAGCCCTGGCAACTACCTTCCTCTCTGACCTACTTACTCCCCAACCCAGACTACCTGCTGCCTCTGCTCCAGCCTCCTGCACATCTCTCATGCACTTCACCCCAAAACTCTGAAATACTTCCTCTCTCCCACCGCCTTGCTCCCTCCTTCCCCAGATCGTGCTGGAAGACCATCCTCTTTGAGATGGCCTTTTGTCACTTCCCCCTTGATCGGGGTTGTGCTCTGCCAATGTCAAGCATCCTCGGACATCGCTCTACGTGAGGAGCTCTATATAAATGCAAGTTGTTGTTATTTCACCCATCGGAACCAACTATTAACCCATTGCATTGAAAATGTCTCATGTTGCCCTGTGAGTCTTGGTTTCTTTCAAAGACCAAAGTATAATGAGCTGACCTGGGGATATTAAATTAATTAAACTAAATTGATTTGCAGGCTTTCTGGTTTTCATGCTGAGAGCCTTTGGTTCTTGTTACACTCATACATGCTTAGGCAAGAAAGGATATTAACTGCCAAGTCCATTTCAGGAGAATTTAACTTTTTATAACATATATATATTTCTTAAAGCTATTTCAAATAGGACTCTGGACTTCTATCGTGGCCCAAGATGCTGATGGAGGCTTAATTGCTTACAGTTTGGAGAAAAATTCAGTAAGTACCAACATGCAGTTTCACTAAAATTCCCTCCATCATAATGACTTTCACAACAAATCTTACCTGTTTTTAATTATTTTTAAACAGACTGGAGCTGAATATTTCAAATTAAAACATATGAATCAGCCTGAAATCAACCTGGCAAAAGCACTAGACTACGAGAAGGTCAAGAACTTGCAGCTGATTTTGTATGCAAATGTAAGATTTTTCTCCGTATACTGTATTTCATCTCCAGTGAATTCGTTTTAAGGAGCTTTGTTTGAGCACTGGAAGGAACCCTGGCTGATTTGTTGTTTGTCAATTTATCAGGATCAAGGTATTCCTCCACTTCAGGATACTGCCACAGTGACAATCAACATTAAGGTGTTAGACGAAGATAACCAGCCTCCGAGCTTCCAGCCATGCAAGATTTCTTCAATCAATGGCATCTGCATCAATGCAGTTTACAGTGGGCATGTCACCATAAACGAGGCACAGGTACCAAACTAGGTGTATGGTCAATCATCAATCTATCTCTCTCTCTGTCTTATTTTAATTGCAATGATCTGACCTGCTTTGATCTGACTGTCTTACTTGGCTGCAGACTGGCCCACTGACTTTGACACCTGGACCTCTTTACGCTCTTGATGGCGACAAAGAAATTAATGCACCCATCAAATACGAGATCATAGATGGTGAGTACGTTGAGTATGGCTTCAATGCTTACAATGCTATGTGCAGTTGGCTGCCGCATATCGCCCACAAAATATACAGTCAATTCACTTTACAGTATTTTCTATAAAGCGCATTGAGACATCTCAACATCTCGTGATAAGGCGCTGTATCAAATGCAAGGATTCTTCTTATTATTATTATTTAGAGGTGAAGCGGACCTTTTACTCATGTTAAATCGGGTATTGCAGTTTTGCTCGAATGTTTGAAATGTTGGAGGAAAGGTAGCATGCATTGGAGTGGAGCTCCTGTGGCTCAGTGGTTAGAGCACTTGTCTTGCAAGCTGGGGAGACCAAGCTGGGGAGACCTGTGTTCGAATCCAGGCAGGTCAGGGTGAAACCTTGGGCAAGTTTCCTTACTCCACACGCCTAATAATAATCCCTCCAAAAAAATCACAATAATAAAATTGGTCATTTCAATCCACGACTGTGTGTGTCCCACTGCTGTGCGCAATTGGCTGCCGCGATTCGCCCACAAATATATACAGTCAATTCACTTTACAGTGTATTCTGTGAAGCGCTTTGGGACGTTGATAAAATGTGGAAAGCGCTATATCAAATGCAAGGATTATTATTATTATTATTATTGAGTTAAATTTTCCTTCATTTTGCTTTTACCTTCTGTTCTTTTTCCATTACCTAGGAAACGAGAACAACTATTTTAAAATTGATTCAACTAATGGGAACATAACATTGTCGAAACCCGTCGACACCTTAGGCCCAGTTATACTGACAGTCATGGTGCGTATAAGTGTCTCTATTGTTTTGAAGTATGTCACTGTGGGATAAGAGTTCAGTCTTACCCACCTCGCCAAAAGCATTTTGGGCAATACTAAATTTTCACCCACAATGTCTCAGCAGAAACACACACAAAGGCAATGCTGTATTTTAATACTGTATAATCATGCATGTCAGAATTCGCTTTACAGGGAGGTTTGCTGTAAAATGTAGTGAATTTGCTGTGATCTCAGCAGCCAAACTCCGCCCAGCGACTTCCCATATACAGCCATGAAGTGAGTGACAAATTTAACCTGGAGGATTGTTGGCCAGGACACCTGGAGAAACATCCTTCATTTCGCAAATATCGCAATGGACTTTATAACATCCACCTGAACAAGTGACGGTGTCTCAGTTTCAAGTCTCATTCAATGGGCAGCACCGCCAGCAATACGGTGCATCCCCAGCACTGCACTGGAGTGTAGCCCTCGATGTGGGGCTTGAAACAACCACGGTCTGACTCAAAGGCAGAGTGCTACTGGATTGGCACAGCGGTCCAAATGGCAGAATGGCGGTTAACCTTTGTTTTACCATTCTACAGGCTTACCAGGAGAATGATAAATATAAGTCCGCGACAACCTCTGTTACCTTCAAGGTCGCGAAGACAAATAACAGTGTTCCCGTGTTTGCAAAACAATTGTACACTGGACAAGTAATGCTGAACTCAGAAGTTGGCAGCTTTGTGCTGGAGACAAGGACAAAGCCTTTGATTGTTCAAGCTAAGGATGCAGACTATCCCAGTGTAAGTGTAAGCTTTGCTTAGAGTTTATTTTAAATGTGATTGTTAAAGGAGCTTGTTTAGTACAATTTATAGCTTATGTATGATTTTGGTGGTTGGGTGCTGTTGCCCAAGTATCCTGTTTGCCTCGTTAACTGATGCCATCAAACATTCTGTTGATGAACATAATGCATTGGCAGGACTTGGAAGAGCAGACCTGTCCCTGGGGTTAGGGGATCCTCCCACTCCTGTTAACCCTGCAAGCCAAAGCCTAATGGGTAGGGTAGTCCAAGCTGGGCAAGCAGCAGGAAAGCTTGTCAGTGAGTGCCCTCATTAACAAGCTACATGCTTTTGGCTGGCTAAACTCCATGCACACACTGGAGTCCCCAAGCCTTGGCTCTTGCCAATGTGCTTAATACTTTCTGGAATTAAGTAAACAGGATGCATCCCTCCAAGGGAGAGTGCACATTCCATTCCAACAAAATATATCTGGAATTCCCATGTGTAGGTGGAATGCAAGGAATTCTTAATTTGGTTTGGACAGTCTGAAGCATGGTGATGGATTAGACATCCGGCTGACCAAAATAATGTTGATTGATCATCCTCTCCACCCAGCTCTATGGAGGCCCGGCATAAAGAGTTTAAAAAGTGGAGAGGGGTAAGATCTCATCAGCCACTCTGCCCCTAACTTCTAGAATTCCATCCCGCAATCCATCCGCCTCACCCCCTAGCTTCCTTCAAGTCCCACCTCAAGACCCTCCTTTTCAACGGTCCCATCGGTCACCCCAAATCCCCTCCTTTCCCTCCACTCTCCCAGCTCGGGTCTGAAACATTGACTGTCCAGCACTTTGGGATGCATTCCCAATGTGAAAGGCGTTACTCAAGTTATAATTTTGTTATCGTTGTTGTTGTATGTAGTAGTGGGTATGTACAGGTCCGTATCACTAGAGAATACAAGAGTGGGGGACGTGGAGCAGGTTGAGCAGAGGAGTCGGGCAGGTTGGTAGGGGGTTAGCAGATTGCAGCTGTAGGGTGGGGCGAGGCCGTGGAGGGCTTTGAATGTGAATACAAACTACAACAAGCCTTCACAACAACAATATTTCAACAGTGCTGTG
The DNA here is from genome assembly GCA_035084275.1 of Hydrolagus colliei. Taxonomy (NCBI): domain Eukaryota; kingdom Metazoa; phylum Chordata; class Chondrichthyes; order Chimaeriformes; family Chimaeridae; genus Hydrolagus; species Hydrolagus colliei. The sequence continues at coordinate 12,573,534 of CM068757.1, read as the reverse complement.
TTTTTTCTTTTATCTTCTGTAGGATTTAAATCCTTCCATAGTGTATGAGATTTCACCCAGTGACAACTTCAGAATAACCAACGATGGGCTTATCTTGATAAAGACTGTATTTTCCACTCCAGGTGAAGTGCTTAAATTCAAGGTAAAGCTTTGATTGAATTAAACTCCACAATCAAAGTTATTTTCCATTTAATCGGCAAGGGTAGATATTGAAACAAAGTGTTGATTTTTCATAATCACAAAGCCACAGATTCAATTAAATGCAGTACTAATGGGAGTGCTGCAGTCATAGAATAATAGAATACACAGCACAGAAGAAGGCCATTTGGCCCATCGTGTCTGTGCCGGCTCTTTGAAAAGACTTGTACAAATCAATCCCACTGCATTGTTGGAGGATGAAACATTCAAACTTGGCCCTGTTTGTCTGTTCATAAGATTGCTAAAGATCCCGTGGAGCTATTCGAAACTAGAAGGGAGATTCTCATGTTGTCCTCCCGATCCAAATAAATATAATTTCTCCATTTGTGGGACATTGCCTGCTGTGTCCTAATTGGCTGATGTGTTTGCATGTGAATACATAGACACTGTACTTACGCTTTACAAAAAAAAATTTGCGAAAAAAGTTTTGACGTGATATATATCAAATGCAAAGATTGTGATTATTTTTATTGTTATTGAGAAATCAAACAGCACATTTTTGAATTGGGGGGAAAAAAGTGACATGCAGTATTTTAGCTGCTTGATTTTACTGGGAGGGAAATGATCGAACACATCAGCTAACTCTTGCAAGATGTTGATGTGCAGTAGTCGATGATCGCCTTGGACATGTTCTGTGAATGGAATGCGTCCTCTCCTCCAGGGCTCGGGGAATTTGGGGAATATATATTTGGGTGCTATATAAAAGACTCACTGCGATTAAAGCAAAGTCATTTATCCTTGTATGACATGCAAGTGAAGTGCAAGATGTCTCTGTTGTTGTTTCACAGGTAACCGCTCAAGATACGTTAAACGGAGACATGAGTGAAACCAATGTCGAGGTGACAGTTGATGATGGTAAGTATTACTTCCTGCCTTCAAATCATACATCTGTGAAGTGTTCCAGGACGCTACCTTGTGTGAAGGGTGCTATATAAATGCAAGTTATTGTTGTTGAACCAGATTTCAATAGACTCAATTGAAGCCTGTATTTTCTCAGGGTCTTAACCTTACGTCCTGTAGCTCAGTGGTTAGAGCACTCACCTTACAAGTGTGAGACCTGTGTTTCGAATCCAGGCAGGTCAGGGCGAAACCTTGGGCAAGTTTCCTTACACCACAAGCCTAACAATAATCAGTCAAAATAAAACCTATAATAAAATTTGGCATTTCAATCCACAACTGTTTGGGGGACACTGCTGTGTGCAATTGGTTGCCACATTTCATCCACAAATATAGGGTCAATTCACCTCACAGTATATTCTGTGAAGCACTTTGAGACGTCTAGAAGACGTGAAAAGTGCTATGTCAAATGCAAGGATTATTATTATTATAAGCCCATAATTATTATTATTGCAATAATAATGCAAGAATTGTCATTATTATTATTATTATTACACCACATACCTGGGGCTTTAACCGAACTTCCCTGCTCTCCAATGACTTGTGAAATGTTGAGTGACAAGGACATAATTGATGTTGAATAACATTAACATCCTGGTACTTTGTGTGTGTTTGTGAAACTTCAATGCTATAATTATGTGCCTGTCGCTCAGCTGTTAACAAGTCATTGGAGATCATGGAGGTTAGGTTAAAGCCCCAGGTATGACTACTGCTTGTGTAGAGCTAGAATGAGTTGGAGTTTGTTTGAGCCATTTTCAGAAAGGGAAAGGTGTAGTTTGTAACTTTCTAGCATGGACATGTGCGGATAACCTGTGATGTACCCGTAGAAAAGTTTCCTCTGTATTAACCTTTACTCTGGTCCGTTCAAAGCAATAAGATGGTGACTGGGGAATGTTAGGAATGCTATCCCATTCAGATGTGAATGGTTTGTGATGTACACGGAAGGTAAGGTTGGAATGGAAGTGAAGTGAAGTGCACCTTAGAAAACAAGGCTTATCATTCTATAAAATATGGGATAATCAACTTATTTTACCATCATTAAGTCAAACATAGCTTGAAATCCCACCCTTCTGCCCTATTTTGGGCACCCATCTAATCCCCTTGAAAATAATTCAAATTAGATGGAATTAGATATGTTCTGCTCACAAATATACACTCAATTCACTTTAAAGTATATCCTGTGAAGAACTTTGAGACATCTACAAGACATGAAAAGTATTATAACAAATGCAAGGGTTATTATTTAACTTCTTATTAATTTGTGCCTGAACAAGGCTGAGAATTCCCCATTCCAACCACCCTCTGTGAAAATCCAAAGCAATTATTTTATGCATCTGTTCTGACAATCATTTTGAGGGTCAATGAGTGTTGTAACGAGTTGATCTTTAATCCAGCCACAACTGTGAGACCGACCACTGGCACAGGACCAACAAAACCAACCAATCAGCCTCCAGGTACAGGACCAACCAAACCAACCAATCAACCTCCAGGTACAGGACCAACCAAACCAACCAATCAGCCTCCAGGTACTGGGCAAACCAACCCAACCAATCAGCCTCCAGGTACAGGGCCAATCAAACCAACCAATCAGCCTCCAGGTACAGGGCCAACCAAACCAACCAATCAGCCTCCAGGTACAGGACCCACTTCTACCAAAGCACCAATAGTATCTCCAGGATCCAGCTCACCACAGCCCCCAGCACCTGGATCTACTTCAGGTAGGATGATGGGGTCTAGGCAAAAAAAAACTCCTATCCACCTGGCTCTCCAGGAGCCATTCGATGGACAACCACTAAACCTGATTTCAGTGAATCAATAATTTTCCCAGAAACCAAAACTGGATTCCCAAATAAGGTGTACATACCCAAGGTCCTTTTCTTGTTCTAGTTATAGAACACAATGTGTAACACATCTTCACAGAGAGTACTTTCCCAATATCTACTGGTATCCCAACCTCACCCCAATGTCCCGTCACATTATGGCTCAACTTCTAAACTCTGCCTGGCATGGACTGTAGCCCTCATTAGCTCCAGCATCATTATACAGAGAGCAGCTCAACAGAACAAAGCAGTGTGTAGTAGAAAACGATTGAAATTAACAAGTGAAGAAGAGAGAGGGAGGTTAAGTAACATGAGACTTTAAAATCCACTTAAGAATCAATACCGTTCCATTAATCAAAATTAATAATACAAGAATCCAACTAGCACATTTTTAATTCAATGAAATTATAATGTTGAACATCAGTAAAAGCACTATTGTAATATACATCTATAACAACAACGACAAAATTACATTTATATAGTGCCTTTCATGTCGGAAGGACATCCCAATGTGTTGGACAGTCAATGTTTTGGACCCGAGAAGGGGGTCGGGATTAGGGAGGTGGAGGGAAGGGAGCGGAAGGGAGGGTGGCCAAAGGTACGCTCGAAGAGGAGGGTATTAAGGCAGGACTTGAAGGAGGCTAGGGAGGAATTGCAGGATGGAATTCCAAAGGTTGGAGGCAGAGTGGCTGAAGGCTCACCTGCCAACGGTGGGGAGTGTGGATCAATGGATACAGAGCAGGCCGAAGCCCATTGAGCGGAGGGAGTGTACAGGTTGGTAGAGGTCACAGAGGTGGGTGAGGCAAGGCCACGGAGGGCTTTAAAGATGAGGACCAGGATCTTGAATTGACTTCTCTGGGGAAACCAGTGGAGTCGGGCGAGAATGGTGGTGATAGAGTTCGGGTGCGGGAGAGGACATAGGCTGCAGAGTTCTGAATGATCTGCAGCCTACGGAGAGAGGAGTTGGGGAGGCCGACAAGCAGGGCATTGACATGGGTAAGCCTGGACATGATGAAGGCATGAATGAGAGTTTCAGCAGCCTGAAGGGTGAGCTAATGTTGGAATCGGGAAATGTTGTGGAGGTGAGGGAAGGCAGAGCAGGTCATGGCATGGAAGTGGGAGAGAAAATACAGTTAAGGATCAAACAAGATATCTAGGCACCTGACTCGCTTGGTGAGGTGGAGTGTGCAACAATGGAGGTTGATGCTACTAATGCCTGCGGTACGGAGACGTAGGCGAGAGCTAGTCAGGAGGGCCTCGGTCTTGTTGACATTTAACTGTAGGAAGTTAGCTCTCATCCAGGACTTGATGTCTGTCAGAAATTGAGGGTGGAGGCAGAACGATAGAGTTGGCTGTCATCTACTACCACACTTACCAAACACACGGAGCCACTTATAACATAATGCCAGCTCTCCTCACCTAATCATTACAATGGTATTTGTGGTTAATGAGGGGCACATTTTAAAGACCTATCTCACGGGATAGCCCATGAGATGAGGCTAACAGTCCAGGCCACTGCAGCTAATGAGGACTACAGTCCATACCAGGCAGAGTTTAGAAGTTGAGCTGTAAAATGAAGGGACAGCAGAGTGAGGTTGGGATACCAGTTGGGAATTAATTGGGATATCCTATTACAAGCCATTTTAGAACCATCTATGAATTAATCCAGCAAAGAATTGGGGCAGGTAATTTTCATTATTGAAGAGGTTTTCTTTAAGGGGAACAAAATTCACCTTAATTGTATTTGAAAGCCCTTTGTGGATGTCAGGTGTGAATGTGGTTACAGCTCAGTGACATGGGTTTAGTATATTCTTGCTCCACAACTTTCTTTTGACGTAATTTTGAAAGGAAATCCAATGCACTTCCAATAGACATGGTGATGCAAAGGCATTTGGCATTGAAATGCAAAGAAGAAAGGGCCCGTAAAAATATAACCATAGACACAGTCTATTCTTAGGGATGAGGATTGATATTCTGGGTACTTTTGGTTTCATCTGGGTTTTGATGGTTTATGTTTGCAAAGGCCTGAGAAATTCAGAGTTCAAGGAAATCTTGCTCTTCTGGTCTTGCATTTCCATTTAAACCCATCCAAACGACTGATTTGTGGGACACTGCTATGCGCAATTGGCTGCCACATTTTGTCCACAAAATATGCAATTAATTCACTTTACAGGACATTCTGTGAAACCCTTTCAGATGGCTCGAATACATGAGGATGCAAGTATTAATATTATTATTATCCAACAACAACAACAACTTCAATTTATATAGCGCCGTCCCGCCGGATGAAGTCTCAGAGCACTTCACAATAGCAGATCCCAGGACCGAGCCAGGGGCAGGGGTAGAAATGTGACCAAAGGTGCAGTCGAAGTGAAAGGTCTTCAGCTGGGACCTGAAACTGAGAAAAGACGAGGCAAGGCAAAGAAAGTGAGGAAGGGAATTCCAGAGCCTCGGGGAATAGTGGCTGAAGGTATGGCCACCGAGGGTGGAGCGGAGGATTCGGGGGGACACGGAGGAAGCCAGACCCAGTGGAGTGAAGGCAACAGGAGGTGGTTTGAGGAGAGAGGAGGTCAGAGAAGTAGGGGGGTGCAGAGGAGTGGAGGGATTCGAAAACAAGGGTGAGGATCTTGAAGTTGATTGTCCCGGGGATAGGGAGCCAGTAAAGTCTAGCAAAAACTGGGGTAACGGGGGAGCGAAGTTTGATGTGGATGAGTATACGGGCGGCAGAGTTTTGGATGAGTTGGATTTTATGGATTATGGTGGACGGGAGACGGGTGAATAGTCTAGCCGTGACGAAGGCATGGTCCAGGGTTTCAGCGGCTTTTGGGGTGAGGTATTACCTGAGATGGGCGATCTGTCGGAGTGGAAGAAGGTGGTGCTCGTGAAGGACCAATGTGGGGAGGAAGGACTGTTGGGGGTCGAGCTTAACGCCTAGGTTGCACACAGGTGCAGAGAGTTTCAGGGGGAGATCAGGAAGATGGAGGAGGTGAGAGCCATGTGACGAGAGCCAAAGAGTATGGCTTCCGTCTTGTCAACATTCAGCTGCAATAAATTTGTGCTCATGTCTGACAGGCAGGCTAACAGAATGTCAGGGGACTGGGGGTCACAAAGTGAAGTGGAGAAATGGAGTTGGGTGTCATCCATCTACAGGTGGAAGTGTGCCTCATGTCTGCGGATGACATCCCCAAGAGGGAGCATATAAATGAGAAAGAGGAGGGGGCCAAGGATGGATCTCTGGGGTATCCCACAGGTAACTGGGTAAGAGCGGAAGGAAAAGTCGTTTGTGGAGATGTACTGCTGGGGGTTTGTGCGGTAGGACTTGAACCAGGCGAGTGTGGTCCCACTGAGGTGGATGACAGAGGATAGGCGGTGGAGGAGGATGGTGTGGTCAGCTGTGTCGAACGCAGCGGCAGGTCCAGGAGGATAAGGAGGCAGAGAGAGCCCTGGTCACAGATAGAGAGGACATCTGGGTAGCTCCCTGCACTTTGAAAGTTGAACTGTCATAAAGACTTGGCGCAGCCACTGTGGAAAACAAACCCATTATAAAATCTGGATGAACCCAATATCATTGTTTACTGCTTGTGTTATAATTAACATTCCCATTGTCCAATGTTATTTCCTGTATTCAAGGGAAGTGTTGTGAATTGAGCAGCACTACGCCCAGTGGACATTGATCCAGGAGATAACAACTTTCTCTAATAACAAGCACTTTTGTATTGCTCTCAACATTATCGGAATGGAATTGCAAATATGATATGGTCTGATATGGATCAACCTGGAGCGACTGATTTTAATTTTCAATACTTTGGGGTTCCTTCCAGAAACGTTCCCGACTCATAATTTTTCATGAGATAAAGATACCAGTCCTTCCACTTATAATTTTTCATTAGTTTGCACTGCTCTCCTTTAGTAGATTTGCGCAAGTAGAATAGCTGTTATGGAGGTAGTGATGGATGACTAAGTTTCCTTTTAACAAATAAGTTTGGGCTTCATTTGGGGGAAGATGGGGAGCATTTGTTTTGCTATCAGCTTGTGAACAAAGAGGTGAATGGAATTTATGAGAAATTGGGAGGCGCAGAAAAATCATAGATTCATTCTTTTAGGTTGTGGGTATTGGTTGCCAAATGTAATACTCTATTGCCGACCTTCTGGTTACAACTGAAGGCAAGGGAGGACTTTATGTTTCTGCTTACCTTACATTCTTTAGAGATGTGTAGTGAATGTTCTCATTCTAGGCTGTTCCTCCAATCCTAGCACTATCTTAGCATTTCATAGTTGTTATGTTGTAACTGATTACTCAGAAGTAATTGAGTCAATCTGGGTTGACTCACCTACCCATCATCTCTTCTCCATCATGTATGTAATGGTAGAAAGGACAGCTCAGGTTAGTTTTGAACCACCTCAAAGAGGATCACTGAACTCTAAGTGACATAAAACTAGATGTTGCATTGATGGAATGACACTACAAGACCCATTATGGGATAGTGAACATCGCATTGAACTTTCAATTCAATATCTGAGTGGTGCGGACATAACGCAATGGAAGAACATGTATATTGTATGTGGAAGGTCCTGAACCTTGACTTTCACAACCATTGAAGTGGACAAACACATGGCTGAGGGGACATCAGAAGACACTAGGCTCATCTGGAAGTGCAAATGAGCCATAAAACAACATCACAAGTTGGGAGCTTTAATGCATCAGCATGAGACAAAAGGGACAGAGAGAGAGAGAGAGGCAGTGAGGCAGTTAAGTTCACTAAGGGTATGTAAGTTTATCATGCAAAGGATCTTTTCTTTATCAATTGGCCGCATAGGAACAAAGTCAGGCTTAGCTAGAGAAATAGCTCTTGGGGAAGAGCAAAAAGGAAAAGGCTGGAAAATTGTTACCCGAGATTATAGGAGAAAGGTATGGAGCAGAAACGGTAGTAAACCGATGGTTTTCCATGCCCTGATGTTGTGAGTTGGATTGTGGCAGAGTCAGTGTGGCGTCTAATGCCGGGGTCAGGGGAATGCGGACTCTTTCCGTGGAGGCTCAGTGATAGACTGTATAGCTGCCAATGGCTGAGCCACCACCACTAGCAGGAACAAGATGATACATTTTGTTCTTACCAATGGGAATGGCTAGTGTCTCTTAGGTGTTTCAATGTGCTTTTGGCTTGGGCTGAACTCATACTGGAAACCAGATGATGGACACGTGGAATCACGTGGTCCGGTTAAACAGCTCTAAATTTCTATCATTTACACCAATTCTTCATTATCTGCAAATTACCCAGCTATTAACTGGACCTTCAGATACATAACAGACTCCTGACCCAGCCCGGTCACCAGCCTGACCTCCAACGTGTTGCCAAGTTTAGATGCAGAACTTCAGCATCCTTGAACAACATAATTGGCGTTTTTTGCCGCAACAAATATGGGTTATCCAATGTTACAGGCTTTTTTGTGAAGGCAGGCCTCTGCATAAAGCTGAGGAGAGCGCTTTAATCAGACAAATCAAAACTTGAGCATCAAACAAGTGCTGGTCATACACAGCAATGTTGTACGCTACTGGAAGGAATACAATGAGGGTGAATAGCACAAAACATATTTCAGTATACTGGCTGTGTACTAAACAATCCCAAAACTGCAACTGAGGCATAATATAGGTTGTGAAGATGGTCGATTAATTAGCAGGAGAGTGAAAGGTGTCACCTCAGAGATATACAGAAGGTGAGAGGGTTCACTGATACCTTTGTCTTACATCTATTTAGCGCCAATGCAGGTTCCAGTGCTTCACATGTGTGTGTTGGGAAGGGAGTGGGAGAGTATGGTGCAATTTTGTAGTACATACAATGAGATCATATGGCACATGTGATGGTGCTGCATGTCATGTTTGATGACACCACACATTGCAATGGGGAGGAACGAAATAGAGACCAGACAGAGTTGACAAGGGCAACAAATAAAATGTCTCATTTTCCACCCCCTTCACTGCCCACTTTCACCAGCATGCCTCGCCTCAGTAATACTGCTAAACATAACATCAATGACATAATTCTTTTCTAGTCTGTGATCAGTGTTTAAGTGAAATCGGTATTTATGAAGCAATTTGTTTTACCTTCTGTTTACATCAGCTTTGGTTCGCAAAATGTTTTAAAATGAATTAATTTCTAATCCAGTATCAGCAACAACGACAGCAACAACTACAATCTCTGGTGGATCACAGCCAACAAAGCCACCCACTCAACCTCCCAGTGCTGAGCCCACCCACACAGGGTCAACGACCCTGCCACAGTCCTCAACACCTGGAATTAATCCCACAGGGTCTCAAAGTAGCACTACCAAGTCACCTGGATCTGCAGGTACCACCACAACAAAGTCCCCAGGTCCTGGTCCTGATCCTGGACCAGTTACAGGTAGCACTACAAGTTCTAGTGGACCGACATATCACCCACCATCTCCAGGGGTCACTCCGGACTCAACAGCTAAGCCAGGGCCACCTGATGGGACAGCAACCGGATCAACAAGTAAGCTACCTGGGACTCATGCCTTTCAGTCCTTGTCCAAACACGGGTACACAGTCTGTAGGCACCACTACAGAGAGTGGATCCTATCTTCTCCTTGACTGCATTTCAGATCCTGGCACAAGCTGTATCATTCATCCCTTGCTTAAACTTACAGGTCTGGGTGTTTTTATTTTTCCTACACAAACCGACCCAGACTGGACTAAAATGATTTAATTTCTCTCTTTTTGATATTGAGTATTGCACAATTTAGTATCTCTCTTCTCTCCTCCTTCCCTCCAAAATCTAACCACCTCAATCTCGATGGGCTAAATTTCAATTGAAGAGTACTTCTTATTTCCTAACTTGGATAATCATACTGTAAAGAGAGATGAGTAAAGCAATGATCTTGGTATATAAGGAGATAATAGGACATCTGGGTCCAATTAAGAAGTCATACAACAGAGAAGTAGACTTAATGTAGATTCCACTCGTGGGTGAATCTGTGACTCGTGGTCACAGATTTAAAATAGTTTCAAGGCGCAGTAGAGGGGAGCTGAGGAGAAATTTTTTCACTCAGCGAGTTGTTCGAATCTGGAATGCATTGCCTGAAAAGATGGTGGAGGCTGATTCGATAACAACTTTTAAAAGGGAATTAGATCTTTATTTAGGGAGAACGGGTCTATTAGGCTATGGGGAGCGGGCAGGGCAGTGGGATTGAATCGCTCTTTTCAAAGATCCGGCACAGACTAGATGGGCCGAATGGCCTCCTTTTGTGCCGTAAAATTCTATGATTCTATGATTCTATGATTCTAGATAATCCAATATGGTGTATTTTGGAACAGGCACAAAAGAATGTGAATTGGATAGTGCAGGAGTAGAATACGTGAGTGATTATTGATCACTTACTGAAGTTGGTCAGTCAATATGAAACTGCCATTAAAGAATCTAACCAAATACTGTATTATGGAACATGTGAGCATTGTATGATTATGGGTCACAAGACTGTTTGGATTATTGATGAGGCCACTAATAATGTGCGGTTTGGTGAACTCTTTGTGTATTGGGAAGGGGTCAAAGGAGTTCAGCGCTCTGGGATGCTTCCCTGCTTGAGAGTCGCTATATAAATGTATGTTGTTTGTTATTGATGAACAAAGATAATTCTGGGACTCAGTAGTTGAAGTTAAGAAGAGAAGTTTATAGATCTGAGTTGATTGCCATCAGAGAAATAACATTGAGAACCTGATCACTTTACTGATTGAATGCTCTCCCGCCCCCCCCCCCCAACCCCCACCCCGAGTTGTCACTTCTGAGCAATACTCTACATCAAACGGGCTGATCGCCACTATTGCTTCCTATTGTCTGTCTCATCTCTCAATGTTACCAATATCATTTCCTTTCCTTGTTTAGAGCTAAACCCGTTCACAATGAACTTCGCAACTTGAAGCTAAACACTTTCACAATGAACTTTGCGGCTTGAAGCTAAACACTTTCACAATGAACTTTGCGGCTTGAAGCTAAACACTTTCACAATGAACTTTGCGGAACTTTAACTCTATTTATTATTCCCATCTCTATGTGTAAGATCACTGCTAACCCTGAGATGTCTGTTGGTCACTGTTCCTAATTGAGGGTGACTTTTACCATGGGTTGAGGAAGTGAACTCACGCTTCTTTTCCTGGGTCTCTTTTGGGTTTATTTTACAGTGGACGATAATTTCCTGTCCAATGCTATGTTCACCAGTTCTGGTAAACATCAGTAAAACAACCTTGCAATATCATTCTACCTGATGCATTAATGCTACATTCATGTGACACAGAGCTATGGGACACTTTTTCTTTCCATTACTGCGGCAATTAATGGGCCACTCTGCTATCCTCACCTGTTGCGGTGAGCAGGTGTTGCTAGGCAATATTTTGGGTTCCCTTACTGATCAGTCACCCAACTTGCCTTTGGATGTGCCTCTGAGATTCTCTTCCTCATTCAATATACTTGTAAGGCTACTCAGGATAGCACAGGCAGAGTGTTGCCCATTGGGTTCCATGGTGTGACCTTCCTCCAACTAAGTGTCAGGAGTTTGATGCACATTCGGCTCCCAGAAACCCAGTGCCATCTCTACAAGACTGCCTACCAACAAGTACTTGCCCTTAATTGGCAACACAACAAGGGGGGAAAAGTGTCTGATGGCAGATGTTTGCTGGTAGCTATACAGCAAAAATCCCTAGGTTAGTGCAAACTGGAGTCACACTTTGCCGAGAGCATATGCATTGATTTAAACCTACAGGATCAACTTTCATGTGAGCCACAACAAGACTTAACATTATCGACAATGACTTCAGGGATATCATCGTATAAGAAGAATACGACTCATCTACCAAACACCTGGATGTTTCATGGCACATGGCAAGGGTGTTTCATGGTGTTTTATATATGTTAGAACACATATTTATTCAAATTTGTACAGATTGATACCTTTATTTATTTATTCTATAATGGGCCAAACTCTCTGGTATTTTCTCAGTTCTTGTTACAATTATCCCTTTTCTGGGGATTTCCCTGTTACCAGAAACATTTTATTTGGGTCGACATTGACTTTTCCATTGCCTGTAAAAGAGACGATAAAGGCCTTGTATTTTACTCATGCATGAGGAAGATGGACAAAGCATTCAATGAAGAGTAAAGAACACAGAGAATGCTATAACCCCTGAGTAAAGATCATCACTGGAAAATTGTGTCAGCGAACTTGCCTGTGAAGCAGAGTAACACAAGACAGCGGGGTTGGTGGGTGATGATTTGGGGCAAAAACCTTCAGTTCTCTTGTTAAATGGGTTCGGTGAAGAAGGACCTTTGGCCCACTTGATCTCATTCTTCCATCCTTCAGCGCCTTGGGACGCCCTCCCAACTTGAAAGGCGCTATAGAAATGCACTTGTTGTTTGTTGTTGTAATTGTTCCAGAGCTCTGTCCTCCCATCACAGCACAGCACAGTTTAAATGAGTCCTCAACCATACCTTCCTGGAAATAACATTTGTTCAAGTGCAGAACCTGGCAGTAATTATCAACGTGATTTTAAACCCAGACTCAGCATCAGTTTACTTGCTCGGACGTGTTTCTGAACAACAACAACAACAAAACTTACATTTATATAGCGCCTTTCACGTCGAGAGGACATCCCAAGGCGCTGTACAGTCAGGTAGGACAAGAGCAGGGTGGGAAAGATCAGGGCAGGATAAAGCATAGTAGGAAAAGTAACTGTATTAGTGGGCGAACAACATTAATGTGATGGTTATTTTGGCCCATGCCTTGATGTGAGGCTGAATTCCATGCTGTGGTGTCTCCGTGCTATCCACTGCCCTGTTTGATGAGAAGAATTCTCTTCATTTGTGCTTTCACCCAATCCGTTTGAGTTTGGCTTCACATGAAGGTTCGAAGATAAGTTACCAGAATTTGCATAGGATAATCCATAAATCTATTATATTTTCAAGCAATTGTGCTTTTTGATATAAATCAAAAAGGTAAGGCATTTTTCTGTGTGTCTCTTTAACTGAGATATACATATATACAATTTAGCATATATAATGATGAGAAATAGTTGGGCAGATTTAATAAATTACTAATACTATGGAATCTAAGTTGCATCAGGTGATGATATCACCAGTAATAATATCACATACTACAATGTTGACCCCATAATGTTGAAATACATATACAATAAACATGGTTATTTGACACATAAATATAACTCTATTATTAAGTTTCATAAAATGTTTTTATCAGTACAAAACAAACATATTGCAATAATCTAACTCTTGGCAATAAGGTATGTCCCTTTGGTCGGTTTGTAATTGGCAATGGCTGGAGCAGTGGTGTTGACTTGCAGTGGAGGAGGGACAGTGGATCTCTTGACTCGTTTTCTTGGATGGCAACAATTTCATTTATTGTCCACTGGACCCAGATGAGAGGTGGCACACTTCTCCTCCAGATTCAGCTAAAGGGAACAAATTCCCAACCAGTCATCTAGCTCTAGCTGACAGCCCTCATCTTGATCCAGTAGAAGTGAATATACTGTATATAGCAAAGGTGCAAGCTACTTTATGATGACATTGTACCAGATTTATAGGGTGATACTGGATTCAAACATTTTTGTTGTGGTACCGAATAGTCCTTCATGTCCTTCACCAACTGTAAATTCTAGTTCTGAATCAGTGCTATAGACTATAGACTCATAGTGTCTTTTCAAACTCTCACTCCTGTTGGATGTTTTGCCACCACCATGTTCTGGAGGTGCCAGAGGTAACTGCTGCCTTCCTCAGCAATTGCTATCGCATGTCCATGCTGTTTAAATGGGAATAAGGGCATATGGTCCCAGCAAAGAGTGTGCTGTCCTGGTGAACAATCCTCTAGATAAAATTACTCACTCACTTCATGGCTGTCTATAGGGATGTCATTTACACTAATTAGCTGCCGTGTTTGCCTTCAAAATAAAGGCACTGAACTTCACAGTAACATCCCACAAAGATGCCTCGACGATGTGATAAGATGCTTCAACAAACATAAGGATTATTTATGTTGTCCCACCCGAAATTTGAAATGGGACAAAAGTTATGAAGTTATGAGACTTTCAGAAACAAGATCAATTATTGGCTGGGAATGGTCAGCAAGCATTAAAAATATTCAACATTAAACAAAAAACAAAAGCCTGGAAGGTAGAATGTATTGCAAGAGTGTTTTCTGGCTGGTGAGACATGGTTGGTCACAGTGTATATTGCATGAATCCTGTCCTTGTGCATAATGAGTAACTAACCCTCATTGTTTTTCACTTTTGCAATGTTAAGCACTTTAAATGAGTGAAAGCAATACTCACAACACCCCCGTAGAGATTGCATATCTCACTCGTTTTTGTCTCGTAATTATCGATAACACTGATAAATATTAAAGTGTTTATGCTTTGTACATAACATTACTGGAGGTAAGTAATAAGAAGTTTGAATGGGACTGGATTATAAATGGAATGGCATATTGAGAATTTTTGTTTGTTTCTGCATTTTTGTATCTTGTTCTCTCTTGCCATTCACTGTCCCTAGTAATTTGCTCAGGTCTAAATCCCTGAATGTCCAGCGTCTTGGGACATTCTCCTGACATGAAAGGCGCTATTTAAATATAATGTGGTATTGTATTCAAGCATGGTGAATATATTGGTTCTTTACACTCTTCCCTCCTTGGAAAAAACTGTGAATGATAACTCCCTGCGTTCCGAACCATGGACACATGGTTTTGATAAAGTCAATGCGGAGACATTGCCTCCACTGGTTAGTGACTCAGTGACTAGAGCCCATTCATTTGTGACAGATCGAGCGGAAGCAAAGGTGGGAGATTCGGAGAATTTTATTTCGTAAATGAAAAATGTGGAATTCTGTGTGCAGTGGTCGGTCATGGCAGAATGCATATTAGCTTTCAATCAGGAACTGGATAGATAGCTAAAAGGGGTTATTTGCTGCGAATGGCTGTGGTTCTAAACTCACCTCCATTCATCCATCCACATTTCTGTAGTATTTGACCAAGAACAAATGCAATTACGTGATAGAGGTTGGATAAAATATAAGGTAAGTGTGTTGAAATGAGAAATGCTCTTTTGCAGGCACTTATCCAACTGCTAACCCGTCGCTTATATATGGAGTGAAGCATATGGTGGCTCTCGGTGTTCCCTTGGCAATACTGCTGCTTATTGCCCTTATTATCATTGCAATCCTTCTACGCAAAATCTCAAAAGGAAAAATGGAGTGGAAGCGGATAAGGAAACTTTCTGTTGCCAAGAAAAACGCTGTGAGTACCTACATTTGGCATCTTAGATTCATTTAAATTTGACATCCCATTACAGTGACTGTACACTATGAAAAGTCCATTTAAGCCAAAAGTCCATTCACCCTTGCCTATAAACTTTTCATTTTGCCTTAATGTACTTAATGCCTTAATTTCAGTCTTAAACTTGTAATCGTTTTATTTAAGGAAACTGGAAAACCAGCTTTTGAATTAAGATCGAATTTAATAATCTTCCACCCATTTCAGGCCCATTTTGCCCACAAAATATACAATCAATTCACTTTACAGTATATTTTGTGTTGCGTTTCGAGACGTCTAGAAGACATGAAAAGCTCTGTATCAAATGCCAGGATTTATTATTGTTTCCTCAACTTTAAGTAACATGTAACATGCACCAAATACTTTTTTTTTCGAGTGTAATTATATAATTTGTGGAATATTAACTCTCCTCCCCCACACCTCCCCCCTCCCCCCCCCCTCACCCCCAACCCCAAACAAGAAACAAATATTTTTTTGCACTCTTGCGAAAACAGTGACAACTGAGATAGTCTGTGGTGATTCACTATTAAACATTATTCATTAACTCAAAGAGATCTCTTCTTGTTTTCTCTTACAGTTTGGTGGAAGTTCAGTCTCCACTAAATCGGATGGACTACAATTTGTGAATGAAGGATACTTAGAAGATGAAAAGCCAAGTGGATTGGAAAAGGGAATTCTGAAGTCGAGTTGGAAACCGACTAATAATGCTGCATCCACTGCAGCTCTGGCTGCTGTTCTGGAGCCCAAGTTAAAGACCAGCGCTTCGACCAAAGCCTCAGAGAAAAGCAAACCCCCAAACAACAACAGTGAAGACATTGACGGTGACGGTGACAAAGAGGTCAAATCCATCCTCACCAAAGAAAGGAAATCAGATGAGGGCTACAAGGCTGTGTGGTTCAAGGAAGACATTGATCCAGAGGCAAAGGAAGAGCGTGTTATAGAGACGGGTGATGATGATGATGCAGAGGAAATGGAGGAAGACAAGCCTGGTAGAAATAGGGGGGTGTCATTTGCACCAGAGGGTGATAACAATGAACAATCCTATCAACTATAAGAAGATCTCAAAGACTGCACTCAACAAATAGAAATCAGAAATCACTCTTTATATTTTATGAAAGAAATGGATGCATGCTTTGAGCTATCCTTTCCTCTGGGATCAGGCATACCAACCTGTGTGCCAAGTGTGTGTCTATGTGTGTTTGCCCACAGCCATGATTTACCATTTTACACCATATTGATCAGCATTCACTTTAAAGCTATGCGCATTTTAATTGAAAAATAAGTTTCAATTGTAATAATAATCCTTGCATTTGATATAGCGGATTATCAGGCCTTTGAGTCATCTCAAAGCGCTTCACAGAATATACAGTACTATACAGTGCATGTGTATTTTGCAGGATGAAATGTGGCAGCCAATTGAGTACAAATGTAATAGTAATAATAATCCTTGCACTTGAAATAGCACTTTTCTTGTCTTCTACGCCTCTCAAAGCGTTTCACGGAATATACTGTAAAGTGAATTGATTATATGTGTGGGCGAAATGTGGCAGCCAATTGCACACAGCAGTGTCCCAATGTGCATTGAGGCAGCCATAACTACCGCTAGCTAAGTCCATAAACAGCCATACAAACTGAATCCAAGGAATCTCTCGAATCCAGGTCTCTCGAATAAAGGTTGGAGTAAGGATTAGTGGCTGTAAGGATTTACAGCAAGAGTGGTTTGTGTGGATGTTTCTACACCTATATGCGACGGTGAAGAAAGTCTAGCCCTGATACACAATGTTTCTCTCAATTGATTTTAAGGTAACTGTTCTGTTACCTACTTCTGACCTGTAATGCACTTCACCAAAATGTGAATGACTCAAAGCTGATCATATGCATGTTAATGCAGTCTAATTTGCAGTATCTCTTATGAAGAAATTTGAGTCGGGCATAAGTGGTCTCCTGACCTTGTCTATGGCTGATCTGTAACTCAATCCAATTTGCCTGCCTTTTCTGCTAACTCTTTGATACCCTAATGAGCCAAGTATGTGACTACTTATCTACAAGTGATTGCTTCACGCTTGAACATTCCGAATGGCTCTGCACTAGCAGTCTCAATTTCAATAGCCTACAACTCTCTCAGTAAAGAAATGTCCTTTGATTTTTACTGCTAACGGGACGAGCACTCATTTTTCAGATTAGATTAGCTTCTTTTAATGTATCTTAAGTGGACAACCGGGCAAAATCCCAATGTGTTCCTTGCCGTTGACCCGCGAGGACATTCAAACTAAAGTGCTAACAACTGTAACTTCATTTGATTCCTAAGATATTCCTTGAGTTTGCTCCCAATTCACAATCACCTTGTTAATGGGAGGTATCATTCAAAGGGAAATGGTGCTTGGTATCCAGTGAATAACAGTGTTCAACAAACCAAACAGACTTTATAATAGGAGCAGTTCCTTTAACACAGAAAGGGGTTACCAATTGGAGGTTTTCTGGAAATAAAACCTTGTGCTTCCAGCTAAGCTGCATGGATCTGTCACTGGGAGAATGGAACTGGTCCTTTCAAAATGCCTCGGCTCATCACAGAACATATGTTTTTCTACAGTATATGAATTCCCTCAGGCACAATTAAAACCTGTAGCCACTAGGTTTTGCTCCTCATTCTCTTTAAAATTGAAACTGGTTTTCAACCATCCTCCAGAGGATCGAGTTTAAGATCCTCGTCCTCACCTACAAGGCCTTACACGGCCTTGCCCCATCCTACTTAACGGATCTACTCTCCCCCTACACGCCCACCCGGACCCTCCGTTCAACAGGACTTGGCCTGCTCCAAGCCCCCCGCCCGAACCGCCCCACCATCGGAGGCCGGGCCTTCAGTTTCTCCGCTCCCACCTTATGGAATGCCATCCCTCAATCCCTCCGTCTCGTCTCTTCCCTTTCCTCTTTCAAGGCCGGTTTGAAGACTTTCCTCTTCGATCGTGCCTTTTGTTCCACCCCGAACTCTTTTACCTCCCCTTCGTGTTTCACCCCTTCCCAAACACTCCCCTCCCAGCTCGGGTCACACGCCTCCTGTTCAGCGCCTTGGGACGTCCTCCCGACGTGAAAGGCGCTCTATAAATGTAAATTGTTGTTGTTGTTGTTACTAACCATTCAGCTGCCTGTTATTAAATGATTTTTTTAAAAACCATGTGCAATAGAATGATCTTGCTTGCCTGCTTGTCAGGTAATAAATTTATGTGTGACTCCACTACCCTACATCTGTCCTGTTTTCTGTAACCAACATGCAGGTATTGAGTGTCCTGTTTTCTGTAACCAACATGCAGGTATTGAGTGTAAGATGTGCGTGTGCCAAAATAATTGCTGATATACAAGCCTTTAAGTAAATAGAATATCATTATTTAGGGATCCAAAGAGCCATAGAAATTTGCTGGGAGCATAATTAATGGGAGCATATTATCATGGATTGAAGAGTGGCTAACGGTAGAAAACAGAGACTAGGGATTCTCTAATTGGTAATTCTC
Source organism: Hydrolagus colliei (assembly GCA_035084275.1). Lineage (NCBI taxonomy): Eukaryota > Metazoa > Chordata > Chondrichthyes > Chimaeriformes > Chimaeridae > Hydrolagus > Hydrolagus colliei. Next base: position 12,554,771 of record CM068757.1, on the reverse strand, counting down.
TAATTGGCAGGATGTGACCAGTGGAGCCACAATGATCAGTGCTTGGACCTCAGCTATTTACAATTTACATCAATGATCTAGACGAGGACATTGAATTTAACATATCTAAATTTGCGGATGACACTAAACTAGGTGGGAGAGCAAGCTCCAAGGATGATGCAAAAAGATTGCAATGGTATATAGATAGGCTAGGGGAGTGGGCAAGTAGGTGGCAGATGGAATTTAATGTGGGGAAGTGTGAAGTTATCTAGGTAGCAAAAATAGAAAAACTGATTATTTTCTAGAAGGGGAGAGATTAGTTAGTGTTAGTGTTCAGAGGGATTTGGTTGTCCTTGTATACCAGTCGCAAAAAGTTAGTTTGCAGGTGCAGCAAGCAACTAAGAAGGCGAACGGCATGATAAAGTTCATTGCAAAAAGTTTAGAGTACAAGAGTAGGGAAGTCTTGCTGCAACTGTATAGGGCCTTGGTGAGACCACACCTAGAGTATTGTGTGCAGTTTTGGTCTTCTTATTTAAAAAAGGACATACTTGCCTTAGAGCTGGTGCAGCGTAGATTCACTAGGTTAGTTCCTGGGATGAGGGGACTAACCTATGAGGATAGGTTGAATAAACTAGGGCTGTATTCTCTCGAGTACAGAAGAATTAGGGGGGATCTTATTGAAATATATAAGATTCTTAAAGGGTTGGATAAAGTAGATACTGAGGAACTCTTTCCCCTAGTAGGAGAATATATAAACAGGGGTCACAGTCTTAAAATTAAGGATCAGCCTTTTAGAACAGAGTTGAGGAAACATTTCTTCACACAATTTATGGAATTCATTACCCCAGAAGGCTGTAGATGCTCAGTCCTTGAACATTTTCAAGGCTGAGACTGATAGATTTTTTTTAAATGGAGGGATTGGAGGATATTGGGGATAGGGCAGATAATTAGAGTTAGGTCAGAAGATCAGCCATGATCTTATCAAATGGCGGGGCAGGCTCAAAGGGCCGAATGGCCTATTCCTGTTCCTAATTCTTATGTTCTTAACTCTCTTTTAGATGTTTAACTAGCTCTCCAGCTCCACTTAGATTAGTAATACCTTCACAACAGATATCAGATCCATAGGGGAGGCAGGAGTGGGTATAGAGCTGGCTGCACAGTGTAATGTCTCCATAATATGGCTCCTTCCTCTCTGTAAATGATGGGTGATTGATCCCAAAGCCCATCCTTTGTGGGAATGGAGCACAAATACAGTATCAGTATGCAATTTGGAGCTCTAAGACATACACTGCTCTCCCCTCATCCCTTTCCTGACACATACACACACACACAAAGTAGGGTTTGGAACATAGCAACCATCTGACGCACGCATATTGTGGACCTTGATCAGGCAACAAAGGCAATTTAGGTTAAACATAAATGAGTTGCTGTGTATACACTCTGTCACTCTCACCTGCTGTTCTCTTCAAATATAAAACTGCTGGAAAATCTATACTATTAAAACTACAATGTCTGTCCATGTGCGGTTCAAAAGGATCTCAATAACCGAATGGCGACCTGATTTATACCTCATTAGAAAGGTCTTGGAACTGGGAGTGACAAGGGCATATTTTGTGTTTCATTCATGAGTTATAACCTAAAATATATTTCAGGTTAACATTTTTCACTGTGGTAACACTTGGAAGCTGGCAAGTAAAAGTGGCACTATAATAATAATTCTTGCATTTGATATAGCTCTTTTCACATTTTATCGATGTCTCAAAGTGCTTCACAGAAGGTACTGTAAAGTGAATTGACTGTATATTTGTGGGCAAAACGTGGCAGGCAATTGCGCACAGCAGTGTCCCACAAACAGTCATGGATTGAAATGACCACATTTTATTATTGTGTTTTTTTTGGACAGATTATTATTAGGCGAGTGGAGTAAGGAAATTTGCCCAAGGTTTCGCCTTCATCTGCCTGGATTCGAACACAGGTCTTACATTTGTAAGGCGAGTGCTCTAACCACTGAGCTATAGGAACAGATAAGGGGGAGAAAGGATAGTTGAGGGTTGAACAAGATGCCCAGGCTCTTGACTGGCTTGATTAGGTGGAGTGTGCTGCCAGTGTCTGAGGTGCGGAGGCTCTGGAGTGAGCCAATCAGGAGGGTCTCGGTCTTGAGCTGTAGAAAGTTCGCTCTCGTCCAGGACTTGATCTATGACAGGCAGTCGGTCAGGATGTCGGTTGTGCAGGAATCGAGGGAGGAGGCAGAGAGGTACAGTTGGGTGTCATCCACATACATGTGGAAATTTACCCCATGTCTGCAGATGATGGATGGTACCATCCAGCCATCCGGCATGGAGGGTGCTATATAAATCAAAGTTGTTGTTGTTGTTATTGGCACCAAGAGGAAGCATGTAGAGGTTGACGAGAAGAGGAGCGATGACAGAGCCCTGAGGAGCACTGCACGCGATGGTGCGGGGTCTGTAAGAGAAAACATTGAGAGATAAGACCTGAACCATTCAAGGACAGAACCCTGCAGGTTGAAGTGGGAGGAGAGGCCATGGAGGAGGATGGAGTACTGCACCATATCAATTTTAACAGCCCAAACTGCGTGGAATTACTGTCTTCTCTTCTGGCAATGGAGGAATGGGCGCACAACGGAGCAATCAAAGGATCTATTCCATAACAGATCTGATGTGACAGGCATTTATAGCTTGGACAGTGCCCAGTGAAGTGGCTTAGACTTAGAATGGGTGGGTCTGGAATAAATGACAGCTACTGCTTCCCAGAGGATACTCAGGGTGCAAGGTTTTCAATATGTATCTCTGGCAACAAACACAAACAACTAACAATTGGGCCATATCTCTGACATGGCAGCTCAGTGGGTCAAGGAGTCAAATTTTATGGAAATGTAGAAAGCGTTATATGGGCGTAGGATTCTAGCACCACCTTTGTTCAATTAAACTAAACCTAATTGCAAATTATTATTGCTTTCTTGTTGCACTACTCAATGTACTGTATAAAATGCTCCACCTTGTCACCACCACAAGTTGGGAGTGAAGGAGGAGGAAGCATAATTCTTCATTTAATCTCTGCAATCCCTCTACACCCAGTCAACTCCTTCACTATAAGGGGTTAATGGGAGGAGGAGGAGGGAGGTGACTGAAAGCATGATCAAAAAGGAAGCTGTTTAGATAGGAATTCAAAATGGTGAGGGAGGGAGCAAGGAAGAGGGATCGAGCGAGAGAGTTCCAGATTTTTGGGGTGAAATGGCTGAAGATACAGCTACCAATGGTGGAGCAGAGGGGACGAGGGATGAACAGGAGGCCAGAGCCAGTCGAGCGGAGTCAGCGGGTGGTGGAGAGGGTGGGGTAAGCAGGTTGGAGAGGTAGGGAGGTACGAGGGCCTGAAGGGATTTGAAAAGGAGGATCTTGAAATCGAGCCTCACACACACATAAAGCTCACACTGATGAGTTGCGGTTGATGGTGGATAGTGCTGTGTAAAATATTTTGAGACATTTCCTTAATATGAAAGACTTTATATAAGTGTAAATGGGCAATGTGGTTTCTGTGTGAGCTACGAAGCTAATGCAGGCGGTTTGCTTCCTGCTTCTGTGAGTGAATCATGGGAGTGACTGGTTTAGTCCTGTTACACAGTCACAACCTCACCCAATCTAAACAGGATACATTACTAATCATTGACAAGTACATGTCATCTAACCCAGACATTCTACAGCTCTGACATCATCAGAGGCCTGAAATTCCTCACTTTATTTTGCTTCAAGACCAATTGTGTTAAAAATTAAGATGTGTGCATTATTTTTGTCGGGGGAAGGATCCCTACTTCGGAAGCTTAAAAATGATGAGGGGTTTTGATGGAGTCCATAGGGAGAAATGATTTTAACTGGTTGGTGAGTCGGTAACTTGAGTATCAATTTAACATAGTTATCAAGGGAGCGAAAGGGGAGATTTGTTTTTCACACAGCATTGTCAGGAATGTGGAATGACCTCTCAGGTGCAGTGATTGAGGCAAGATCCATATTAGCATTCAGGTAAAATATCTAACCAGATATTCCTGAAGGATACAAAGGGAAGTCAGGTGAATGGGACTGAAAGAATGCTCTTTCAAAAAGCCAGCATAGAACAATGGGCTGAATGGCCTATGCAACAACAACAACAACTTGCATTTACAAAGCACCTTCAAGTCTCAGAGCGATTATGCTGATGCTAAACTGGGGCAACATTGTCCATTGTTCCACAGCTAATGACATTGAGTCTGGTTTGACTATTTAACCGATTTGCTCTCCCCCTACAAGCCCACCCGGACCCACCGTTCAGCAGGATTTGGCCTGCTCCAAGCCCCCCACCCGAACCGCCCCACCATCGGAGGCCGGGCCTTCAGTTTCTCCGCTCCCACCCTGTGGAATTCCATCCCCCAATCCCCCCGCCTTGTTTCCTCCCTTTCCTCTTTCAAGGCCGGTTTGAAGACTTTCCTTTTCGACCGTGCCTTTTGTTCCACCCCGAATTTTTCGACCTCCCCTACGTGTTTCACCCCTTCCCGAACACTCCCCTCCCAGCTCGGGTCACACGCCTCCTGTGCAGCGCCTTGGGACGTCCTCCCGACGTGAAAGGCGCTTTATAATTTTAAGTTGTTGTTGTTGTTTTTGTTGTTGATTAGATAGGTGGAGTCCTATCTCGAGCATGCAAATGCCCTGCTGGTCGGCCTTCCCAATTCCTCCCTCTACAGGCTGCAGATAATAAAAAACAATAATAAAATTTGTCATTTCAATCTATTACTGTTTGTTAAACACTACAGTGTGCAATTGGCTGCCGTGTTTTGTTCACAGAGCTTTGAAATGTCTAGAAGACGTGAAAAGCGCTATACCAAATGCAAGCAGTATTATTATTATAAGAGACACAAATTAAGAAGATATCAATGAATTTGTGTAAATAACAGAGAAATTGAATTAGAGTAAATGGCTCCAGTAAAGGACCTAGCATGGTAAGGCTATGGTGGGCTTCCTTCTATGACCTTAAACAACAACAACATTACATTTGTATAGCGCCTTTCATGTCAAGAGGATGTCCCAAGGTGCTGGACAGTCATTGTTTCAGACCCTAGCTGGGAACAGGGAGGGTGGAGGAAAGTGGGGGATTTAGAGTAACCCATGGGTCCGTCAAAGAGGAGGGTCTTGAGACAGGATTTGAAGGAGGCCAGGGAAGGGGCAAGGCAAAGGGACTGCAAGATGGAGTTTCACGGGTTGGAGGCAGAGTGGCTAAAGGCTTGCCCGCTGATGGTGGGACAGAATACGTGTGATGTTAGAAATTCCATCTGAAAACAGAAACCATTGTCCTGAGTGAAAAGTTATACGGTATTTCTTTCTCTCTTCCACCTTTAGAACTAATTCTGCACCTAATCTCTCCCACTCGTCCTCCTCCCATGTGATGGGATAAAGATGTTTGCAGATATTTCAAAGAAGGATAAGACAGGATGAACGTTGGTTCTGCTACAAAACAGGAAGTTACTTTTTCTGGCAGCACCCATACAGCAGTTACACCGAATTAATAGGATTTAGGGGAAGCAGCTGCCTAAAGCACAAGACATGAAGCAGACTGGGTTACACAAGGTCAAGGCCTGCGACAGAAAATTAGTTGGGACCTTAACTGTGTTGAACCACTCTTCCCATTGAAGTTGCATTGCTGTGGCTCAGTGTATTCGATTGAGGCAGTGTAGCTTTCAGGGCAAACAGTAAAAAAAAGGTCAAAATCAACCCACCTTGGTGAGGAGCAGAAAACTGGCTGTTTTAATAAGATAATAATAAGAAGAATTATTGCATCTGATATAGCGCCTTATCACACTTCGAAATGTCTCAAAACACTTCACTGAATATACTCGAAAGTAAATTGACTGTATATTTTGGGGGGAAATTGTGGCAGCCCAATTGCGCACAGCAGTGTCCCACAAATAGTCATGGGTTGATGAGTTTTGATTTAATTTCAAACTGGCTCTCCTTTAGAAATGACAGCTATGTGCATGTAGTTGGAGCTACTCATGTCATCTGTAATGATTTAAACTCACCACAAGGTAGCAGGGTAGTTTGTGCATTGCAATATGCAATGGTGAATCAATGGCTTCAAGTCCAGCAGATACCACAGTAATTCCTTTGAGTTCAGAAGAACATCCCCACCCACCACCTCTCCCCCTTTTATTAAACACAGATTCAAACCTGCAATCTTCTCGCCTGGATGGTTTTCTACTGCTTCAAGAAGAAAAGTGTTCTTATCTAGAAAATTAGGGTCATAATTCCTTCAAAATAAATATGGTTACCCAATCCAACACTGTTTGTGAGACACTGCTGTAGCCTGTGAGCAATTGGCTGCCGGGTTTTGTCCACGAAATATACAGTGAATCCATGTTACAGTATATTTCAGTATATTCAATGATGTGAATAATGCTCTATATCAAATGAAATTATTATTGTTATTATTGGTACTATTATTATTAAAGCTGTTCTGTTGTGAATATCGTCAGATCAATTGCAGAGAAAGAAAGCAGGAAAAGAGGAACAAAGAGAGAGATAGAGAGACAGGGGACTGAGTGGGATGGGGAGGAGGGAGAAGCAATGGCAATAATAAGAATAATTCTTGCATTTCATATACGGGTAATCCCTGCTTAATGTCGTAGTTTGGTTCTTGAAAAGTGCAACCTTAAGTGAAACGTCGTTAAGTGAATACATTTTTACCATAAGAATGAATGTAAAAACTGGAGTTAGGTTCTTTTGGTAATTTTTCGGCAAAATTTTCTTTAAAAAATTATACTTGCAGGCGGTCTCACTCACTCGCTTCAACTCTCTCTCATTGCCAGCCTGGCTCACTCCCAGGTCCTAGCGCTATTGTGCCCCCTTTCCAACCACTGGCGAATGACATAATAGCGAACGTCGCAACGTTAAATGAATCCATGTTCCCAATGTATCAGCAACTTAATAATGAAAGAATTTTCACCCGGGCAACATTAAGTGGGGTTTACCTGTAACTTTATGACCTCTTCGAGACGTCTCAAAGCGCTTCACAGTATATACTGTACTGTAAAATGATTTGACAAGCTTATGTGTAAAGGTCAAGTTTATGGCAGACAACGGGAGGTATTTCTTTTCTCAGATGGTGTTCTACACCTGGAGCGGATGATACACAAGGCTATTTGAAGCGAGCAAGGCTAGCTAATTGAACAGAACAAAGAACCCAGCAGCGTGAGGAGGGAACTGAGTGAGGTGGAATAGGGTGAGAATTCTGTTAGGGAATTAGGTGAGAATGGGAATTCTTCAACTTCTTCAGAGATACCAAGACAGCAAGAGTGGGAAAACTTTGTTGGGGTAGAGGAAACCTTAAATGTAAGCAGGCAAACATGTAAATTAGCTGTTGATCATAGGCCAGTTGTTGGGGATTCATTAATTTGCTGACCAGTCAAAACTGGGTCCATTTGTTTGAGGCCTATACAAAGGTGAAGACTTGCGAGAGCTTCACTCGAGCACAGCAACATGAGGATGGAATCAGCCAAAAAAGTGTGAGAAGAACATTGTCAGGATGTAAAGGCATTTTGAGGACAGTTACCCCAAATAAAAGTTAGGTATACAAATGTGTGCAGCATAAAAAATTAAACAAATCAATCAATCAAAACTTACATTTATATAGCGCCTTTTCATATTGAGAGGTCGTCCCAAGGCGCTGTACAGTTAGGTAGGGACAAGAGCAGGGGGCGAGGGGTTGGGGCAGGATGAAGAAGAGTAGGAAAATTGACTGTATATTTGTGGGTGAAACGTGGCAGCCAAATTGCGCACAGCAGTGTGCCACAAACAGTCATGGAAGTGGGATTAAGGGAAATGGTGGGGAAAAGATGTCAAGGAGAGGGGTCAGGGCAGGGGAAAGGAGAGCAGGAAAGCCGACTATATACCTGTGGGCGAAACGCGGCAGCCAAATTGCGCACAGCAGTGTCCCACAAACAGTTGCAGAAATGGGGCCAGGGGAGAATGGGCAAAAAGAGGGCAAGGGGGGAAAGGGAGTTAGAAGCACAAATTCAGCTGAAAGGGTACAATGTAGTAGCCAATACAAAGACTTGGTTACAAGCTGGACAAGACTGGGAGCTAAGTATTCCAGGCTATAAGATCTTTAGAAAGGATAGGGACTTTGGGAAAGGAGGAGGTGCAGCAATATTGCTTAAAGACACTAATACAGCAGTGGGAAAGAAACAGTAAGGGCGATCAGATAGTGGAAACACTGTGGGTAGAATTCAGGAATAGCAAAAGAAGTAAGATTCTGTTGGGAGTTGTCTACAGATCTCTGGAGAGTTGTGAGGTGGTAGGGAAATGTATAAATATGGAGATCAGAGAATGGTTATAATGGGTGAAGCAGGAGTCCTCAGGTAGTAAAGGCGACAATGTACTATCTAGAATGTATTCAGGACAGTTTTTTAACAATATGTTTTAGAACCAACAAGGGAACAAGCCATACAGGATTTGGTGATGAGTAGTGAGCCAGAACTTTTTAACAATCTGAGTGTGAGGGAATATCTTGCAAATAGTGACCATAATATGATTGAATTTGACATTAGATTTGAGAGGGAGAAAGGAGAGTCCCAAAACAAGGTTTTAAATTTAAGTAAAGCAAACTGTGATGCAAAACCATGAGAAATATGTTGACTGCAGTAAACTCGACCAAATTGGTAGTGGGTAAACCTACAGATGAACAATGGGAAGTATTCCAAGAAAAAAGTATTTAATACACTAGCGAATAAGTACACACCACTAAAATGCAAATGCTCAAATTATGTAGTTATGCAATGCAACCATGGTGGACAAAAGAGGAGATTATATCAAGAAGGGGGTAGAGGAAACCTTATATGTAAGCAGGCAAACATGTAAATTAGCTGTTGATCATAGGCCAGTTGTTGGGGATTAATTAATTTGCTGACCAGTCAAAACTGGGTCCATTTGTTTGAGGCCTATACAAAGGGGAAGACTTGCGAGAGCTTCACTTGAGCACAGCGACATGAGGATGGAATCAGCCAAAAAAGTGTGAGAAGAACATTGTCAGGATGTAAAGGCATTTTGAGGACAGTTACCGCAAATAAAAGTTAGGTATACAAATGTGTGCAGCATAAAAAATTAAACAAATCAATCAATCAAAACTTACATTTATATAGCGCCTTTAAAAAGAGAATGCAAAAAAAATTGTAAGGGATATTAAAACCATCAGTACAAGTTTTGATAAGTATATTAAGAGAATGGTCAATGGGAATATGGGTCTGTTAAAGACAGATATCAGTGAGACTATAATGGAAAATAAGGAAATGGCTGACTTGTTAAATAAATATTTTGTTACCGTCTTTACAGTATGAGGACAAAATACCAGCCATACAGGGAAACCCCTAAAATACATGAAAGAGAATTACTTAATAAAATTAATATCAATTAATATCAACAAAAAAAGGTAATGGAGAAAACAATGACACTCAAAATAGACAAATCTCCACCCCAGGGTGTTAAAAGAAATAGGGGAATAAAGTGTAGCTGCATTCCTCATAGTTTTCAAAAGATCACTGGATTTGGGAATTGTGTGCCTTTAGATTGGAAAATTGTGATTGTTACCCCTTTATTCAGAGAGGGAGAACCCTGGAAACTATAGACCTGACAGTTCAATGTCACTTGTAGGGAAAATACTGGAATCTATCATCAGGGAAAGAATGACTGAACGTTTGAACACTTATGAGCTTGTCAAAGAGAGTCAGCATGGGTTTGTGATGGGTCGGTTGAGTCTGACTTATCTAGTTGAATTTTTTGAGGGTTCACTAAAATGGTGGATAAGAATGCCTCTATGGATATTGTTTATATGGATTTTCAGAAAGGTTCCAATCAAAAGATTATTACCGAAAATGGAAGCGAATGAAGTCGGAGGTAATCTTGTGATGTGGTTGGCAATTAATGGGAGGCAAGAAACAGAGAGTAGGGGTAAAGGGAATGTTCTCTGTGCAATGTGACAAATGGTGTCTGTACTGGGACCTTAGCTATTCACCATACATAAATGACTTGGATAAAGGAATAAAATGTTTTATATCCAAATTTGCAGACACCATTAAGATAGGAGGCTCGATAAGTTTTGTAGATGGGAGTAGGAAGTTACAAAGGGACACAGACAGATGAATTGAGTGAACAAAACTGTGGCAAATTGAGTTCAATGTAAGGAAGTACGAGGCCATCCACTATGGACTGAAAAGTTAAAGCAGAATATTTTCTTAATGGGGAAAAATTGAGAACTGTGGAGGAGCAAAGAGATTTGAGTATGACCAAAAATTAGTTCGCAAGTACAGTAAGTAATCAAAAAGATAAAGGGATTTGATAGTATAGATACAGAGAAGCTATTTCCTCTGGTGGAGTAATCCAAAACAATGGTGAATAGACTTAAAATTAGAGTGAAATCAGGAAGTATTTTTTCACTCAAAGGGTGGTAGAAATTTGAAATTCTCTCCTCCAAAAGGCTGTGGATGCTGGATCCATCTACATCTTCAAGAGTGAGGTTAATAGATTTTTGGAAGGTCAGGGTATTAAGGGATATGGGGAGAAAGAGATAAATTGAAATTGAAAGGATTAGTTGATTTACCGATCAGCCATGATCTAATTAAATGACAGAGCAAGTTTGAAGGGCTGAATGACCTACTCCTGTTCCTATGTTCCTTTGGAGCTTATCAATGTAGTGTGAGGAATGTCAAAAGGAAGGTTGAGGCCACACAAGTCGAAAGACCTTCTACATCTGAGCCCTTCCTGTGACTTTTCTTCCCAGAATTGATCGAAACATTTAGCTCAGTTGTGCTATGCATTACTACAGTGTGATGGACAAGTGGGGGTTCTTTTGCCCATGACTCCTTGAATCACAGAGCTTCTCTCCTAATTGGACATTTGAAATGAGTTACTTTCTGACTGTTCAGAGGAAAACAGGACAAGTCACTGTACCTGTTCCTACATGCTGACTTGCTTGGCTCACATACTTTCGATGTCCAATATCTCATTGTTTTTATAGTAAATTAATAAGTGTAGTGACTATGCAAACATTTTGATCTTTTGCAGTCAGGTTGACTCACCAAAAAATGCAGCTGACTCCCAGCACTGCATTGGTGAGTTAGCCCAGACGAACAGCTCAATTGTTGAACAAGCTTGAACAAGTAGTCCTCCAACCCAAGAGGCAAAATGTCTTACTAAATGAGCCAAACTGTTCAATAAGCCCTCGTTCATCCCTATTTCAGAAGAACGGCGAGTCACAATTCCTGAAAGGGGACTTGAGCAGAGCACACACTGCAAATTGTCTATGTTCCGTTCCTCCTGCCTTCTCTCAACCCCTGCCCCCACCCGCAACCACACACAGAGATGTGTCTGCCTCCCCTCCCATCTGCACTAAAAGGGAAGTGAGCTCTTTCAGAATCTGATTTGAACTTTTATGAATTTTACAAAGAGAGGGGAATTCATAAACAAGAAAGAGGATACCGTGACCGCAGATGAAGTAGGGGCAATTATGTGATACTTGTGAATTATATTTTGGTGAATGAGTGGGTGCTTTGACTTGCCTTTATTGAGTACGATGAGTGGCATCGATATTCATGTTTCGAAAATCCAACAATCATTTTACCCTTTGCTTTTCGTCAACATTTTACCCGTTTTATAATGAAAATAATAATCCTTGCATTTGATATAATAATAATCTTTGCATTCGATATAGCATTTATCACATCTTCTAGAGTCTCAAAACGCGTCACAGAATATACTGTAATGTAAAGTGAATTGACTGTATTTTGTGGGCAAAATGTGGCAGCCAATTACGCACAGCAGTGTCCCACAAACAGTGTCCCACAATCATTGAGATGACCAATTTATTATTGATTTTTTTGAGGGGCGGATTATTATCAGCTGTGTGGAGTAAGGAAACTTGCCCAAGGTTACGCCTTCCCTGGAATCAAACCCAGGTCTCTTGCTTGCAAGGCGAGTGCTCCAACCAATGAGCTACAGGACTTCACCAGGAAAATGTAACTACAAGATCCACAGAAAAGCAGAATTACCTGTACTTTCCTCTATTGATTATTCTCAAATTCAGCTGTTAAACCAAGGCTAGAAAAACTTTGTAGGGATACATTGTTAAGGAATCCACATCCTATTACCCTTCAATAACGTTTACCAATTATAAACTGCCATTGGGACACTGGGCTGTTTCTACACTAAAATAAACCAGTGTAACTTCTTTGTAGGGAACGGCAATATGGGAATTTTCTGGATATGGATATATCGGTTGGCTCATATCGAGATATACCAAAATACCGATACTTTCCGTTTTTTCGTACTGCGCATGCGCGCGCGCATCGGAGTGTGCGCATGCATTCCGGGTGCGCGCGCATTCGGGGCCTATCTTCTCAGGAGGTAAATATCTTTCTCTCTCTGTGTCTCTCACTCTCTCCATCTCTGTGTTTTTCTGTCTGTGTCTCTCTATGTCTCTCTCCCTCTCTCCTCTCTCACATCCCCCCCCATCTCTATTTACCTGTATATTATCACATCCACCCCGTCTCTCCCCTCCCCCCCCCACCGCCGTCCCTCTCTCGCACCCCCACCCCCGTCGTCTCTCTCCCCCACCACCCCCCCAGCCGTCTCTTTCTCCCTCCCCCCCCCCGCCGTCTCTCTCTCCCTCCCCCCCCAGCCGTCTCTCTCCCCATCTCCTCCCCCCCTCGCCGTCTCTCTCCCCCTCTCCCCCCCAGCCATCTCTCTCCCCCTCTCCCCCCCAGCCATTTCTCTCCCCCTCTCCCCCCCAGCCGTCTCTCTCCCCCTCTCCCCCCCCCCCCAGCCATCTCTCTCCCCTCTCCCCCCCCCCAGCCGTCTATCTCCCCCACCCCCCAGCCGTCTCTCTCCCCCTCTCCTCCTCCCCCCAGCCGTCTCTCTCCCCCTCTCCTCCCCCCCCAGCCGTCTCTCCCCCTCTCCTCCCCCCCCCCAGCCGTCTCTCTCCCCCTCTCCCCCCCCCAGCTGTCTCTCTCCCCCTCTCCCCCCGCAGCCGTCTATCTCCCCCTCCCCCCAGCCATCTCTCTCCCCCTCACCACTCCCCCCAGCCGTCTCTCTCCCCCTCTCCTCCCCCCCCAGCCGTCTCTCCCCCTCTCCTCCCCCCCCCAGCCGTCTCTCTCCCCCTCTCCCCCCCCCAGCCATCTCTCTCCCCCTCTCCCCTCGCAGCTGTCTATCTCCCCCCCCCCCAGCAGTCTCTCTCCCCCTCACCCTCCCCACCCACAGCCGTCTCTCTCCCCCCACCCCTTGCATACCTGTATATTGTATTCGAGGACTATGAATACAAGATGGCGGCTTTGCACCTCGGTCTGTGCATTGTGTATAGAGATGAGCATTCTGGGTCTTGTAGTTGATTGTGCTCGCATCCCGATTTTTTACCTCGATATACCGTTTTTCGATATATCGGTATTTTTAAAATGTCTATATCGGCATACCGATATGAAAATCATATCGGGTTTTACCGATATACCGATATATCGCCGTTCCCTACTTCTTTGTTTATTCTTCAATTTGAAAGAAATAATGCTTTTCACCATCTGCTCCCTCGACCCCAACAAAAAAACACATTATTCTCATCCACAGGTATCAGTGAGTTTTTGATGCCTTTAAGTTTTTATTTGCATTGCTTTTGAGGTCAAAACAATTTTTTGTCTAGATGAGGGTTGGGGTTTGCTGGGGGGGTGAAAGACAAAATAAGAGCAATGTTTATTCTCTGAAACAAACATCACCCCAGGCACCTCCAGAGAACCAAAGGGTAAATTAACAGTCCACAGAGATTTCAGAATTAGATTTCAGATAAACAAAAGTAGAAAAAAAATGGGTCAGTATAAAAATGAAACCAAAAATGTTGCGGTGTGTCGAGAGTCAAACTTTCTCATAGATGACGTTTCACAGAATGCTGCGTTTAAATTAATTATATTTGGGTGTATTCTTCGCATAATGTGTCCCACTCTTTGGTCACACTGGGAATTCCAAGCCTTGACTCTTTTCAACTTGCATCCAATACTTTCCAAGATTAGGTAAGCAAGGTGCGTATCTCCTGGGAGAAGGTTAGGGCTCCTCTTACAGACACAGGGAATTTGCCATGCAGAGGTAACATGCATATAGTGATAAACATTATGAATAATCCTTGCATTCAATAAAGCACTTGATCATATCGTCAAAATAGCTTAACAACATCACACCGTTCAAGGTTTCAGTGTATGCCAGATGCCTCTATAACATATTAGAAAGCGTTCCCATCTCACAACTGCCAGGAACCACATGAACCGGGAAACACAAAGCTATGGAAATTAAGACAACGGATAGGCTTGCTATTCAGAACTCAACTGTACTTTGCCATTGACCTTTTAAAGACCTGTCCTGTTCTCCAACTCATCAGACAACAGTACAGTACTGACAGACTGTGCCCTCTTGTCATCATGTCCAGTTAAGTGAAGACGAGGAGTTTCAGCATTAAATATTAAATATCAACTTGTTTGGTCCTCAACCGTCTTTTTTCCCCCACATCTATGCCATGGCCTTCCCTCACCTCCATAACAGTCCCTGACTCTGCCAAAACCTCACCCCTCAGGAAAACTCTTCATTCATTAATTCATTACGTCCAGGCTCATCTATGCCAATGCCCTGCTTATCGGCCTCCCTGATTCCTCCCTCCATAGATTGCAGATCATCCAGGACTATGCAACCTGCGTCATCTTCCACACCAGGCTCAACAAACCTATCACCGCTATTCTCACCCAACTCCACTGGCTTCCCATCACACAGAGGATTCAAATCACCTTCAAAACCTGCATGGCCTTGCCTCGACCTCTGTGACCTCTGTAACATGTCCAAGTTCACCCTGAGGTGAAGTAAAGACTAGCACAAATCTTGTACAATTTATCACATTTAATCATTTCAAATTTAGTAATACTTTTAAAAGTAGTTAAAAGTATAAAAGTATACAACAAAGTAATACATGCATATTCATGTACAGTTCACAATGATTAAGGTCAACCAAACCAAATGGTGCAGAAGGGATCAAAGACTAATGTCCAATTTAATGTCCAATTTAATGTCCACCAAAAGGTATTTGTATACTGCTGCACAGCTGCCCATTTGATCAACGAAAAAGTATCCAAATCGCAGTACTATTACTTAGTTTGAGAGCGTTGATAAAGTTGTTGACAGTCATTTAAGTCTTAATCTTGATTTTCCTTCTTTTGAAGCTGGAATATGGTTCACCACTCCCAAGTTCCAACTCCCTGGCTCTTCTGATTCTCTTCCTGAATTGATCTCTCTTTAACCTATTGGTAGATGAAACTTTAACCTACATCTTTTACAAGTTGGTTTCTTTGTCTTTGGTTTTCCTCTGGAAGAAAATGCAATAAACCTCCACCCTCCTCAAACTGGTAATGAGTTTGAGCAAGGCTCTTTTCACATAAATAACTGTTAAGGAGAAAGCAAAATGGAAATCTTTTTGGGAGGATTCCTGTTTCTTAGTCTTGAGCTAATCAGATGCCCAGGAGTTTGCTTCTCTCTCTATGTATCCTTGTTTCCACATCTGTGCTCAAGGATATGATTACTGAATTCTTAGATGGGAGGATGTCAATGGGACGCAGTCAAGGGAAAGTTATTAGAACCTGACCTCAGGCAGGGTCAAGCCAATATATCTTTACTTTTGTTAAGCTAATTGGCATATGCTCCTTCTCAAGGGCCCCAAGTTAGTAATTTAAAACAAACAAACTTATGAGGCAGGATGCATTCTCAAAGTACTGTATATACAGATTAACTGGCCCATCCCACCTGCCCCACCATTGGCAGGCGAGCCTTCAACCACTCTGCCCCACCCTATGGAATTCCATCCTGCAATCCCTCTGCCTCTCCCCCTCCCTAGCCTCCTTCAAGTCCTATTTCAACACTTTCCTTTTCGACCATGCCATTGGTCAGCCCCCTTCCCTCCATCCTCCCCAACCCCGACCCCAGCTCAGGTCCGAAGCACTAACTGTCCAGTGCCTTGAAATGTCCTCCCAACATCAAAGGCGCCATATAAATGTAATTGTGTTGTTGTATTAAGAAAGCACTCAGTGTTAACATTTTAACAAAGGCTATATGTTGACTTATGTTGCTCATAAATCTTAGCAATATATCAAATTGCCCAGAATATCATACCTTGCTAAAAATAACACCAGCTGGGAACCAGTTATACAGTTCTTAATGTTTATTCCTCATTCCTATTCAATTAACAATTTTCTGTGTGAAATGCTTTGAGTTGAAGGAAAACAATAACTTAATATATACTTCATTTGCATTTATCTTTGGACGTCATGCAAGGTTATTAGTGATGCACCCTTACCTTTTGTGCAGTGGGAATTTAATGGTGAAGTATAGTGAGTGTGTACCTCTAGGCAAAAGCAGCAGTAAATCTGTGCATTGCAATGTCCTACAAACAGTCCCCAAATTTACTGAGATGTTCTCAAACTCTGTGAGACAACCACAGGAGGAAACCTCAATACCACCCTACTGATGAGTTGCGTACTGCAGAAACTTGTGAATACATTTCCTGCGCTATGTCCTTGCTATCACTTTCATTTCTCCAGAAGTAATAATGGCCATAATCGAGAATCCAACATTAGATTTTTGTTCCGCATACTGACATTTTCCCCTCAACGTTTTCCATTCAAGGTGAGAGAGCGTGTTTTATGAATGAGATTATAAGCATGGGTTTGTGGTTCCATATTCCCGGGGCAGGGCAAAACCTTAGGCAAGTTTCCTTACTCCACAAGCCTCTGCTTACGTAGCAGTAAGGAGGAACCTAGCTGTTAGTCAATTGGTGGTACGCTTTCTGGGTGTGTGGTCACTCAATCCACGACTGTTTGTAGGGCCGTGATGTGTGCTATTGGCTGCCTTATTTTCGCCCACAAAATAGAAAATTACATTCTATGAAGAGCTTTGTGACATTCTTTGAGACACCCCAAAGCGGCATTATGAGGTGCTATAGCAAATGCAAGGATTATTATTATTTAATCAAACTATTCTGTTTGGCCTAAATGCAAGCGTGGCATTTTATGTTGCATTCATGTCTTGGTTTCAAGAGTAACCATCCCATCCCCTAACGTGTCTGCATTTGTAGTGTCTAATACATCCCCAAAACAATGTATCTTACTATTTTACTTCTTCGGGATTTTATCTCATGGGTTGTTTTACACCAAGGGTGAATTTCAGTTGCTTTGTTGAATCCAAATTTGGTGTCAGGCTGGCTCAGTTGGTAGTTCTCTGAGTAAGGCGGTTGTGGGTTTAAACCCCATAGGGGGACATTGAACTCCTAGTTTTGTATTTATCCCCACCCCAGCTCAGCTCCCAGTCAGTCCTGTGAATCAGTTTGAGATGTCCTTGTGATGTGAAGAGGAAGAAATGCAATGTTGCATAACATTATCAAAATCACATTGAATCAGTTGCAATAAAATGCAGTATAAAAGTAAATTGATATAGCATCTTTCATGTCCCATGAGACAGTATCCCAAAGTGCTTGACAATACTGACTTGGCACCCGACCTGGAGATGAAGAGGTGTGAAACACTGCATTTTATGGAGGCCTGTAGCTAAGTGAGTAGAGAACTCGTCTGTCAACTGAGATACCTGGGTTCGATTCCCAGCAGGGTGAATGTTTGGGTAAGTTTCCTTACTCCACATGCCTCTGTTTATCTAGCAATCAGTTAGAACCTGGTTGTTGGTTGATTGGCAGATCGCTTGTCCAGAGATAATAATCATTAAAAAAAAATGTGGTCATTCAATCCATGACTGCTTGTGAGATACTGCTGTGCATGTTTGGCATTTTGCCCACAAATATCACTACAGTATATTCTGTGAAGCACATTGAGACGTCTGAAATATTGACTGCCCAGCACCTTGGGCATCCTCCTGACGTGAAAGGCGCTATACACAAGTAATTTTGTTGTTGTTGTCTAGAAGATGAGCAAGAAAACGCTATATCAAATGCAAGGATTGTTAGGATTAATATTTTACTTCCGCATTACCAGGAAGTTTTGCTCAAGAACTGTAAATACACACCTAAGTGACTTGGGACATCCTCCTAACGTAAAAGGTGCTATACAAGCATAACTTTGTTGTTCTTGACTTCCTCAGTGACAATGAAGCATATTGCTAGACTGCAAACTTGCTTAACAAGTGAAATCTTACAAAGACAAATTTCATGTCAATCATAAGACTGTCATATCATGTCTGCTCTCACCCGTCACTAACCAGAAATCCTGGCATTTCTACAAACGCGGTGTTAGATTACAGATGGGTTTTGCTATCTGTAACCTGTTTTGTTGTGTGTGTGTGTGTGTGTGTGCATGTATGGATGTTGATTTACTAAATTTTTTATTTTGATCATGCTGCACCTACAGTTTACAGTTTACAGTGTGAAAGGATGGCATTTCACTTCATGGCCGGTTCATGATAGATCATATCAGAGGAATAAGGAAAAAGGAAAAACTGCACTTTTATTGCAACTTATCACATCGCAACAACCCTGACTGCTTTGCAGGTTGTTTCAATGTGAAGTTATTTACCCTGACTAGCCCTGCAGAAATGGGTTTCAAAACCGGGTTTTCAAAAACTTATTGACGTTGGATATTCACTATTCTGCTCTTTACCAAACAAACATAGACATTTACAGTTCAGAAGGAGGCCATTCAGCCAATCAAGTCCGCACCCACATTCGGAGCTACAACAACAGCAAAATTTCACTTATATAGCGCCTTTCACGTCGGGAGGACGTCCCAAAGCGCTGAACAGTCAGGTTGGGACCTGGGTGGGTGGGGGGGTGGGTGGGGGAAGTCGGACTAGGAAGAAGGGGAAGGAGAGTGGGAGAGGGGGAAGAGTTAGTGGGGGAGCTGAAAGCGCGGTTGAAGAGGAAGTTCTTGAGACCGGCCTTGAAGGAGAAAAGGGAGGAAGCGAGGCGGAGGGGCTGCGGGATGGAGTTCCATAGCATGGGGGCAGAGAGGCTGAAAGCCCGGCCACCAATGGTTGGGCGGTTAGCTATCTATAATAACAACAGTAACATTTGAAATACGATATGTTATAATAATATAATATAATAATATCCCTACATTTGATATAACGCCTTATTACACCTTCAAGACATCTCAAAGCGCTTCACAGAATGTACTGTAAAGTGTATTGACTGTGTATTTTGTAATATAATTTCATATTAGCTTTGATGGGATGGGATGATTGACCTGTAACCTAAAACTGCAATGGTTAATCATATGGAAATAGCAGCAAAGTCAGGAAACGCACCAAATGTAGAAATGGCACATCAGCAAATAGAATAGAATAACTCCCCGATTTATAAGTCAGCAAAATGTGAGCCAGATAGAAGGAGGAAGTTGTTTTACATGATGGCATAGAAAGGCATAGTAAAGTGTCTGGATTTGCTTACACCACTAACAATATGAAACATGAGACCTAGACGATGGTTCAATTAAACATAGCCTTTGTTTTCATTCAAATCCATCTTTGCCGAGGAGAGAGATGAGCCAGGAGAACAGGCTATTTGTTTGGCCTTGTGGCTAGTGCATGTTATTGTGATTTACATCAACAGTTTTATCAAAGATTAGTATTTGAGTACATTTCCATGAATAGACTGGCCCTTTAGAAATGTGTTTCAAATGTACAGATGACAATTTTTAGTTGGAGCAAGTTTACATATTGAATATGTTTCCTTTTCTTATAATGATAATCCTTGCATTTGATATAGTGCTTTTTATGTGTTCTAGATGTCTCAAAGCACTTCACAGAATATAATGCAAAGTGAATTCACTGTTTATTTGTGGGCGAAACGCAGCAGCCAATTGCAGTGTCCCATAAACAGTCGTGGATTAAAATGACCAATTTATTATAGATTTTGGGGGGGATGGATTATTATTAGGCACGTGAGTAAGGAAACCTGCCCAAGGTTTTGCTCTGACCTGCCTGGATTTCACGCTTGTAAGGTCTCACGCTTGTACAGCACTGAGCTACAGGACTCCACGCCTAGTGAAAATATGTTTCTTATTCTTATAGTGAGAATTCACACTGTCCTACATTAAGTTAGCATTTCTTGGAATTGGATTTGGATTTGGATTTAGATCTTGCCGATGATCAAATTTAAATCCTGGCTGCTGTAACCGTCTAGTTTAGGGCACTTCAACACTGTTCGAAAGGAGATGTCCCCAGAAACAAACCCGCTTCCAGTTTGGTACAAATTAATTGTCTAAGGGTGACTTATGGTCTGTATTAGCATAATGTGATGGAAAAGATGGTATGAAAATGTCAAATATACAGTATATTTAGGATGGAATTAGCAGCATACCTTAGAAGTACCACTTCCCTTTTTTAAACTGCAGTCGTATGATTTCATTTTCAAACGGCTTAAACAAATTGTTTCCTGACTTCCTAACCCTTTCTGGTAATGTGTTCTAGCTATTTAGTCTAAACGAACTTGTAGCTAATCTCTTAGAGGTGAAGAAAAGTGTGTTTAAACTCAAATTTTTAGTGCAAAATGTAAAAGCACATCTCAAAATGAAATGAAAATTTACCAAGTTTTTTCAGTGTGCCACGACTGTTTGTGGGACAGTGCTGTGCGCAATTGGCTGCGGCATTTCACCCACAAATATACAGTCAATTCACTTTACAGTATATTCTGTGAAGCGCTTTGAGACTTCTAGAAGATGTGAAAAGTGCTATAACAAATGCAAGGAGTATTATTATTATTCTTCCAATGCAATAAAATAAAATTAATTCCACGCTCTCTCATCCATCCTAACAGATTTCCACGTCCCTGAAGGTATCAACTTATCAACAACAACAGCAACAACAAATTACATTTATATAGCGCCTTTCACGTCGGGAGGACGTCCCAAGGCGGTGCACAGGAGTCGTGTGACCCGAGCTGGGAGGGGAGTGTTTGGGAAGGGGTGAAACATGAAGGGGAGGTAAAAGAATTCGGGGTGGAACAGAAGGCACGATCAAAGAGGAAAGTCTTCAAACCGGCCTTGAAAGAGGAAAGGGAAGAGACGAAACGGAGGGATTGAGGGATTGCATTCCAAAGGGTGGGAGCGGAGAAACTGAAGGCCCGGCCTCCGATGGTGGGGCGGTTCGGGCGGGGGGCTTGGAGCAGGCCAAGTCCTGTTGAACGGAGGGTCCGGGTGGGCGTGTAGGGGGAGAGTAGATCGGTTAAGTAGGGCGGGGCAAGGCCGTGTAAGGCCTTGTAGGTGAGGACGAGGATCTTGAACTCGATCCTCTGGAGGATGGGGAGCCAGTGGAGACGGGCGAGGGTGGGGGTTATGTGGTCACGGAGGCGGGTGCGGGATAGTACACGGGCTGCAGAGTTTTGGATGGCCTGCAGCCTGTGAATGGAGGAACTGGGGAGGCCGACGAGGAGAGAATTTCCGTAGTCCAGCCGCGAGGTGATGTACGCGTGCACGAGTGTTTCGGCAGCGCGGGGGGTAAGATAGTTGCGGAGCCTGGCAATGTTGCGCAGGTGGAAATAAGCGGTGCCGGTCAAGGCGCGGATGTGGGGGAGGAAGGAAAGTTTTTGATCGAACATGATGCCGAGGTTCCTGATTGGCTTTGTGAGGTGGAGAGTACAGCCTTGGATGTTGAGGCTGGCAGCGCCCGACGTGCGGAGGCGCTGGCTTGAGCCAATCAGGAGGGCCTCGGTCTTACTCACGTTCAATTGCAAAAAGTTGTCCCTCGTCCACGACTTGATGTCGGACAGACATGCTGTCAGAACATCGATCGTCTGGGGGTTGAGGGATGAGGCAGAAAGGTACAACTAGGTGTCGTCCGCATACATGTGGAAATTTACCCCATGTTTGCGGATGACGTCACCCAGAGGGAGCGTGTAAAGGGTGAAAAGGAGGGGACCGAGGACAGAGCCCTGAGGGACGCCGTGAGAAACTGTGCGGGGGTTTGAAGAAAAACCATTTGAAGAAACAAAATGTAAACGGTGGGTCAAATAAGAGTGGAACCAGTCAAGGACTGTGCCTTGAAGGTTGTGGTGGGAGGAAAGACGTTGAAGGAGGATGGTGTGATCGACTGTGTCGAACGCAGCAGACAGGTCAAGGAGGACGAGGAGGCAGAGGGAGCTCTGGTCACAGGCGGTTAGGATGTCATTTGTGACCTTGACCAGGGCAGTTTCTGTGCTGTGGATAGGGCGGAAACCTGATTGGAGGGGTTCAAGAAGTGAGTGAGTTGAAAGGAAAGAGCGGTGCTGGGAGGCAACCACTCTTTCAAGGACCTTGGATAGAAACGGGAGGTTGGAGATGGGTCGATAACTTGATGGTTGCGACGCATCAAGGGAGGGTTTCTTCAGGATAGGGGTGATGGTGGCTGTTTTAAGGGAGGTGGGGACGGTACCTGAGGAGAGGGAAAGGTTAATGGTGT
Source organism: Hydrolagus colliei (assembly GCA_035084275.1). Lineage (NCBI taxonomy): Eukaryota > Metazoa > Chordata > Chondrichthyes > Chimaeriformes > Chimaeridae > Hydrolagus > Hydrolagus colliei. Next base: position 12,532,314 of record CM068757.1, on the reverse strand, counting down.
CAGAAATGAGCAGGGCTAACAAATGGAGCTGGGTGCGGAGATATCAACTTTGAGATAGGTACAATTCTCCGAAGTGACTATTCGTAACATAAAAGAGGACGCATCAGCTGATCAATGCAGACCTCACCTCATCAGATATCCACACTCACTAACTTCTCACTGGTGTTCTCACTGGTATCAATAAACGCAAGCCTGGCAGATTTTTACCCCTTCCTAACCCAGGGAGCACTGAGGCCAATTATCTTACCCAAAAATTGCCATGGCTTAGATTGACTAACTCAGCAAAGACAGATACAATTTGTAGCTGCACAGGTTTGTGATGTGGTTGGATTTCACTTACCACTGAAAACTACAGCTCTCACACTTCCTACTCTGCAAATTGCTTCAACTTGGCAACAATTAACACTAGTTAGAAAAGTACAGGACTTTCTACAAGCATCACATACGTCAATATTGGTGAAACAAGTGAGAATTGAGAATTCGGCAAGTTCCCTTTCTCTCTTGAACAAGTGTTCTATCATTCAACTGTCTGTGAAAAGCCCCCTCAATGTCCTACTTCCAGTAATGTGATGTTGCCTGAAGAACTCTTTAAACGTTCCCACAGCTCCAGCCCAAATCACTAAGGTTATTCCATTCAGCGGAGGCTTCTGCCGCTTATAAAACAGGCCCAATGCTACAATGCTAGGGTTGAACTGCACACCAACGTGGTATTCTATGAATTGCATTGGAGGTGATTTAGAGGAAGACTGGAACATGATGAGGCACGGAGTGAAAATAGGCCATTTGCCCATTAAGTCCTTTCATAGGTTGTGTACAATCTATTCCATCAATGGTCTCTACCCAACCCATTTTCCATTGTGCTAAAATTCAGGCACCATTTCCTAATCTAACTTCTCCTGTCCACAGACCACAAATCTATGGAATTCTTTATCTCTCCTTGCCCTCTATGATCTACAAAACTTTGAAACTCAAGCAGGCATTTGGACCTAACTCATCTGATGGCTGAAATAACAGATGGAGGTAAGCACAGCAACTTTGATGATGTTGGACATCAACGCAATTTTGCCCAGAAAAATTATCAAAGGACGACATTAACACTGAACAGTAATTCAATCTATTGCTTGTCTATCTTCAGGGAATATGAATTGAACAAATTTTGGTAGTACAGTATTGTAAGGGTTAGATTAGTAATAGTTATAAGTACTTAACAGAATACATCCAATTTTGCTCCTGTAGTTTACAACAATTTAAATTGACCAAACCAAATACTGTGGGAGAGATAAAGAAGCAAAGAACTATTTAATCTAAATATATTATGTCCATCAAAAGATATCCAAGTATTGTTGTACAGTTTCCATTTGAATATCACCCTAAAGTATCCAGGCATTATTGTACCTTTAGAGTTGATTAACCTTCTTTAGAAGCCGGAATATGGTTCCAAGTTCCAATTGTCTCACTTCTTTCTTAAATCAATCTTCTATTCATATTTTTGATTAGGTGACATTTCACCTATTGTCTTTTGCAAGATGGTTCCTTTATATAAAAAAAAGCAAATGCAACATAGCTCTCGCCAACTACAGACTATTTTTCCATGAGAAAATGCCTGAGAAAGAATGAAAAATTGTTTTCTTTTGTTTCGCCTCCTTGAGCAAGGATCTACTTTGAAGCTAGTCACAACAAGCTAGTCCCCTCATATGAGATCGATCATGTGTTTCAAACATATAAACATCCCAAATATAAAATTTGAGATATTATTTAACACATTCATTGCAGAATTCTACAGTCCATTCTGAAGTGGGTCAGGTTAGAATTGTAAACCTACTTTTATCACTATAATTATTGTAAAATCAATACCATTCTGCACCATTTCTCTCACTTTATTTGATCTCCAACCTAATTTAACATTCTTATGATTCTTAAGTGTGCATAAAAAAAGTTGACATCAGATTTTTTCATCCGACACATAATCCAACAATTACAGTAAAGCATTATTAATAACTATTTAAATAAAAATAAACTAACCAGGTTATACTTAAATTGTATTAGCCCAAAATATTTTATGGGCACACTTCTTTTTCTTTCAAAATATCATCTTATAAAATTTCCAATAAATATATCCATATTTAATTTGTATAAACATCACTTTCATTAAATGTTGGAACACACAATATAAAGAATACATAAAATAAATCAGAATAAATCAAGTAATATTAAGATAATTGACACTATAACACTTAAAACAATTAACACTGCTAAAATGTGAATTTGACATTATTGATTTAGCGTACTTCCCTCGCTTACATGTTTACTCTAACCTGTTGGTTCATTCTCACATCACATGTCCTAACTATTTGGCCTTATCTGTAATTCTATGCAGACTCCTATATTTTTTAACTATTGCTCACTTTGTTTATCTTTTACCTTGCTATTAATCAGTATACGTAAAGTCACTTCTTCCACAGGCCTTTATTTAAACACATAAATTACACAAACATTACACAACCTTCACTTTTGTTACCCACTTGGCTTGTGCAAATTATAATTGACACTATCTCATCCCAAATCAAACACGTTTTTCATAGTTTAGAAAGAATGATGCCTTGTGCTAAGGTGTTCTTGTGGACCGTTCAGTCACAACATCCTGTGGGGAAATACTTTTAATTAATTATTGTGACTGTTCAGATTGCTCTTTCAAAGAATAATTAGGGAGACTCCTGAGTCATCCAATAATATGCAGAGTGGCCTCAAACTCATGCACTGACTGTTGGCCTTCCCATAATATTAATTCGAAGGGTTGCAAGAGATCTTGGAAACACATCATGCCTATCTCACTCCCACCCTCGTCCGTCTCCACTGGCTCTCCATCACCCAGATCGAATTCAAGATCTTTGTCTTCACTTTCAAGGCCATTCATGGCCTTGCCCCCGCCTATCTCTCTGACCTTTTGTCTCCCTACCAGCCTGTCCGCACCCTCAGGCCTGCTCTGCGTTCACCGCCCTAACCGCCCTACCATCGACGGCCGGGCTTTCAGCCGCTCTGCTCCCACACTACGGAGCTCCATCCTGCAGCCCCTCCGCCTCGCTTCCTCCCTTTCCTCCTTCAAGGCCGGTCTCAAGACCTTCCACTTCGACCGCGCCTTCGGCTGCCCCACTAACGCTTCCCCCTCTCCCACTCACCTTCCCCTTCCCCCTACTTCGAGCACCCCCACCCACCCCAAAACCCTCACCCACCCCCCCGCTCAGGTCCAAACCAGACTGTTCAGCGCTTTGGGATGTCCTCCCGACGTGAAAGGTGCTATATAAGTGCAATTTTGTTGTTGGTGTTGTTATCAATTTAGAGATCAATTTGTTTTCACTCCATTTAATTTTGTTTAAATTTCTATTTTCTTTGGCTGGAAAATTGTCATTACATTTCTCTATTTTTTTTATCGGAATGTTTGTCAAAATATTTTTTTGTGAACCAAATATCTCATTAGAGATGTTATTTAACACATTAATTACAGAAATCCTAAAGTATTGTCCAGGGACTGTGTACATTGTTTAATGCTGACTGTTTTGACATGGTAAGCGATGAGTCAACTAACCTTAAGCAAATTTAAGACTAAGACCAGCAATGCTGGTTTGTAATGTTGAACTATTCATAACGTGAATGCCTTCGGAAATATTTAGATTGAAAGACTAACAATTGTGGGACTGACCACATTCTCATTAAGCAGGTAGCTTTATCCGCACGTTTGAACAAACTGATGAATTCAACCAGCAGACATTATGACGCGTGAGAGTGTTTTTCCAAGCGATGATGTGTTCTCCAATATTAAGTGAGTCATATGATATTGAATAACACTAGTTTCTTGGAAATTAGTCAGGTTGGATCCTGCAGAACTCTTCACTTCGGTCATTGTTGGTCATTGTTAACAGCCACTGAGTGTTTCGCTGTGTAATTACAATGAATTAATTACTATGTGTGTAGTATGAACAGGCCTCCCTTTCATAGTAGCTTTGCTTTAACCCAATAGGTGTTGCATTAGATGGGAATGACAGTTCTCTGTTCACCATGTGTATACATATATACCTGCCCATTGGATGAGATGATGAAGAGATGTTAATAATGTTAACCAAAGAGGGAGATGGTCACAGAAGAGGGGGGGTGGGGGGAAGTGAGCTGTTATGGCCTGCAATTATTGAAATTAATATTTAGGCTAGAGGGCTGTAAGGTCCGTATTTTGAAATATGTTTAATGATCTTTCTGCCAAAGAGTAAAGTCCCTGGTGACGACATTGGTGAAGTACAGCTTGTTTTTCTCTTCAAACGTATTATGTGTTGACACCTATAGAGAATGAAGTGGCACGGAGCCAGAAACAAAGACTTGTGGATTGCTCGGTGTTCTATTTCAGATTATTTTGCTTGAAGTTAGCCTCTTTCTCTGCTATCTATGCTTGGTTGATTTGTGGCTTGCATTGCAATGTTGGATATATCTTCCAATGGCCCCCTTACCGCCAACTACCCAACAAAGAATAAAAGATCCATTGACACTGAAACTGCACAAATTCCATCCTTATCTGTTTCAGACAAGTGTGGTACAATACTTCACCTTTGATGCATAGCTGTCGCTTTATGAGTTTGAAGGTTAACACACACATTTGCTACACGTTTCGCTCAATGCTTCTGCAGAATAATAATCGTTGCATTTAATGCAGAGCCAAATCACGCCATTGATCACGTCAATGGTCTTCTCAGAATATACCGTAAAATCAATTGACTGTGTATTGCATCTCCCTCCCAAAAAATGAGCAGACACTACACTTGACCATAATCATCGCAAAGCACCTTGGGATGTTTTAGGTGCCATTAAAATCCATAATCTAAAGCAATCCAGATTAGAAAGGCTGATACAAGGGGTTCACATCTTCCTGAACTGTAAGGCGGTAGAACAAATTAACTAATGTAATTTGTTCTTGGTATCTATTGAATCTGGTAGATAGCGGGTATCAATTAAACAGGGAGATACAATGAGCGAATGGCTATAATTGAGTTTCTGTAGAAGGGACTGTTTGCGCCCGCCTTTGGGGAACTCTGCTGCCAACTGAAACTTCTCACCGACCAGGTTTCCCTTTTGCATGACGGTTTGGAGCAGCCACCTAAAGGGGGTGGGCCGCAATGCTTCATGAAAGCACGGCACCAGCACACCAGCGGGGAGGAAATGAAAGCCACTTCCACCACCTGGGCTAACTGTGGAGAGAGGCTTTGCCACCACAGCAAGGCTCTGAGGCCATTTGAGAGCCCTGCACGTTTGAATAATTCCTGCATTTGATATAGCGCCTTTTCGTCTCACCCACAAAATAATAATAATAATAATCCATGCATTTGATATGGCGCTTTTCACGTCTTCTAGTCGTCTCAAAGCGCTTCATAGAATATACTGTAAAAGCGAGTGCTCTAACCACTGGGCAGCGCCTTGGGACGTCCTCCCGACGTGAAAGGCGCTCTATAAATGTAAATTGTTGTTGTTGTTGGGCTACAAGACTCCACACATTGAGAAGCACAAATGCACAGCCACTCCTCGTTATATTTGCTCACTCAATCCACAAACTGCTTGTGGGACACTGCTGTGTGCAATTCGTTGCCGCGTTTCCCCACAAAATACACACTTTACAATGTATTCTGTGAAGAGCATTGAGACATCTCTACAATGTGATAAGGCGGTATATTAAATTATTAAATTATTATTATTACTATTGTATTATTATAATATTATTATTGTTATAAACCTGCGTCCTTTTGAAAGCTGTGTGGGAAAAAATTGCATCAGCTTTCAGGAATTCCCACGTTCTGGCCCGCTGGTCACTTTCAGAGTTTGGGAATATTTTAGCATTTCTAATGACGCAGGCCTTGGGAATGTTGCCAACAGTTTACAGCAACGTCGACTTGCATTTGACATCCCAGTCCACTGACAAGCAACAACAACAAACAACAACAAAACCACATGGGCCTTGGCACATTTCACGTCGGGAGGACGTCCCAAGCAACACGAGCAGAGGCCGAGTAAAGGCACACTGTCTTGCGTTGAGTGAATAGACCGCTTTTTGAGACGACAGATGGAGGATAAGAACAAAGGGAGCCAAAAGCAAAAGTGAAACCTAATGTTCACTTTAACGTTGAGTTTGGTGGAAACTCAAGTGATTTCTCAGAAAGGAAGTTCTATTACTATACATGGAAGAGCAGCCCAGTTCCACCCCCTTCCCCCCCCCGCCACTCCAACACTTCTCTCCCCACTCTCCTCTCCCACCCGCACACAGCTTCTCTCTATGCCCTCCCCTCTCCCAGCCAAACACACCCACCCACACACACTCTGCACACGCTGGCAGAGGCAATGATGTAACTTGCTGTGAAATGGTTTGATGGATTGGCTTGGGGGAATCCACAGCTCTGTCAAGTCCAGCACTTGGCTCGCGTGTAGATTGCACAACATAGAGTAGGAGGAGTGTATCGAGCTGTTCTGCTTATAAAAGGTTCAGGGTGAGGGACTCTTTCCTTGTGCACAACAAGAACCCGGTTGCAGTGTGACAGCTGAGCATGGGAAGATCAAGGTGACATTAAAACTCACCCCCAACGGAATTTTAAGTTAGACTTGTTTTCGTGTGTGTGTGTGTGTCTGTCTTTCTCTTGTAACTGGTAATCTGCACTTTGCAGCAGTATTTAAAAAAAAACTTGTGGTACAGTACATACGTTTTTCACCAAGTTTATCATAAGTGTGTGTGTGTGTGTGTGTGTGCTTTCTGCAGAATGAACCACACAAAGCCACAGCTCCGAGGTTGGCTAATTGAACAGATAGACAGCGACAGTTACCAAGGTCTGCGATGGTTAGACCATCCCGAATGCACCAAGTTCAGAATCTCCTGGAAACATGCTTCCAGACACGATCTGCGTGAAGACGACTATAGCATCTTTAAGGTATGATTTATCTTCCCTCTCCCCCCCCCCCCTCCCCCACCCCCTCATCCCCACACTCCGATCCCTGAAAACTAAAAGTAATAATAATATTAATCCTTGCATTTGATAATAATAATCCTTGCATTTGATATAGCGCTTTTTCACACCTTATCATCGATGTCTCAAAGTGCTACACAGAATATACTGTAAAGTGAATTGACTGTATATTTGTGGGCGAAACGCGGCAGCCAATTGCGCACAGCAGTGTTCCACAAACAGTCGTGGATTGAAAAATGACCAATTTTTTTGAGGGATTATTATTTTTGATCTTTGATATAGCGCCTTTTCGTGTCTTCAACACGTCTCCTGTACAAGTGTAATTTTGTTGTTGTTGTCCCAGAACACATCACAGAATATGCTGTGAAATGAATTTTGTAAAGTTGTGTGTCTTTATAAACAAGAAAATAAAATCTGGACCATAAGCTTATTTGCAGAGAATAGTTTTTTTTAATAAAATAACCTCTGCATTTGATATAGCGCCTTATCACTTCTTCGAGACAATAATGCATTACATATGTAATTTATAACGCCTTTCACATCAGGAGGCTGTCCCAAGGTGCCGAGGTTCTGCAGACCTACTCTTCAGAGAGTATAACAGTTCTGCAAAACAAGATGAAATGAGGCAGTAAAATAAGATCCTGCCTCACCTGTTCAGCCCTGTAAACAGTGTGTAGCTCAAGCTTACACAATCCTGCATCGGGTGGAAGTTGTGTGTTTCGCAGGTTGCCAGTCTGCCCCTGAGCTGTCTTGTGGGCAAAAAAAACCCTCCCATTACTAACTTGCAGCAAAAGACTCGGCAATGGTTCTAACCCAATCACTCTGCTGCAGCCTGGAACAAACATGTAACCAGAAACCGCCCCAGTTTGTTCTGGTAGTTTGTAATTTTATACCAGATACCTATGAGCAGTTGGTACCGAAGTCATTTTTTTTTAATACTTGATAGATCAGTTATTTAATAAGTTAGAAAAGTTGCATTCGTTCAATAACAAAAGTTACAATAGGCAGGGTTACGACAAACAATACTGCTCTTGTGTTTGTTTGTAGCTATGTTACTGTAATGACAATGTCAGAGTTCATAATCAGTAGGCAAGCTTCTCTTGATTGGGCTGGTTCAAAGTTAAAGCCATTTAGTACAGGTAGCAAAGGAAACAACAAGTCTATTGTGCTAGGGAGGTAGGGCCAGTTAATTCTCTGTTGAGCTGATGATAGTGGACTTTGAATTAAAGGACGAAAGTTTCTTGTCTCTGGAGATTGATAATAGTGGTTATTGCATCAGGAGGACTATCGTAGCTGTATTCCTGTATTGTTTCAGTTCTTGTTTTCTTTTGCTGTGTTCTGAAAAAATCTTGTTTTTCTGTAAATTACGCGCTCTGAGACGCTACCCCACATGAAAGGTGCTTTATAAATGCAAGTACAACTGTGCTTTTACATGTACTTGTAGTAGCTTGACCCTTTGTTTGCAGGGCTGGGCCATAATAAGTGGGAAATACACTAAAGGAGACACCACTGACCCACCAAAATGGAAGACCAATTTCCGTTGCGCTTTGAATGGCATCAGTTCGTTTCAGTTGCTCGAAGACAAGTCGAAGGAGTCCTCAGACCCGCATAAAGTCTTTCTCATCAAAGACCATAATCCCAATCTGCTGAAAAGTGAGTGCGAGACGTCTCTATAATGCTTTTGAGTTGGCAAATTATTGCCGTGAACTGCAGCGACCCTGCATTTGGAAGATAAAATTATCTCTTTGGTAAAGCTTGTTATGCCGAGACTCTACCCCCATGTGAAAGGGTAGAGTCTCGGTGTGTGTGTGTGTGTGCTTCCTGCAAATGTATGCTGCTTATGTTGTAAAGTTTGAGAAATGAGGGCGTTTCCTGCCGAGTGGGGAGTGTTCTCACTGAGACCGAAGAACAACAACAAATTGCATTGGTGTAACGCCTTTCACATCAGGAGGATGTGAAAAGTTCTCATTTGCAAGTTATGCTGTCAAGAGAAATTGTTGTGGTTACTGAAATAATTTTAATGATCCACCTTCCTCTTGAGAGTTTCACATAATGGAAGAGTTCCGGGGAAAAAGGGAGGGTAGGGGGAGATGGTGTCTAGACAGCAAATACAATAAATCTGCACCTGCGAGCCTGAGTATTATCAGCCTTGTTCATTGATAGCAGAGAATCAAAGGTTTACATCTAATACTCTTGGAATAAGAAGCAACAGAACATCAGGACACATATGTGCGTATGTGGGAGTGTGTTCTCTGGGCAAGTTTTACAGAAGCCATCATTTGCTTTGTACTGTACTGTGATAATCTTTTAAATATACTTTTCTGATTTCAGAACCTCGACTGAACGGAAGCATGGAGGAAGAGGATGATCTTGAGCTGCGCGTCAGCCCACAAGCTGACCCAACCCAGCTCAACTTCCCTTACCTGACCCAGCCAGCCTTCCCACATCCACAGGTAGGCATGTGGAACATTAACCTTTCATTTATCCATCACTCATCTGACTGATTCTCAAACCGAGCCAATGGTTCTGTGCCCCGAGCCTGTAACAATCATCTTTGTGTTTGATACAGCGCCTTTCTCACCAGGAGGACATCTCAAAAAAGCGCTTCACAGAAATTGCTTTAAACATAGGAACAGGAGCAGGCCATGACTAAGCCTGTTCCACCATTCCATAATATCGTGGCTGATCTGCACCTCAAATTACTTGCCCCATGTCCCTTGATATCCCTGCAATGTAGCGACCCTGAATTTGTAGCAGAATGTGGCAGCTGGTTTGCGCACAGCAATGTCCCACAAACAGCAATGAAGTGAGTGACCAGGTTTACCAAGGGATTGTCAGGGAGAGAGAAACTCCTTCCTCTTGTTGAATAGCCCGATGGGATCCTTGAGTTCCACCTGAGCAGACAGGCGGGGGACCTCAGTTTAACATTTTTGCACTCATTTTGCAAAGCTGCTCACAGACATTGTTTTTAACGTGTAAACGTATATGTGGTGTGAACTTTTGAAAGTAACGGCGGAGTGAACTTTGAAGGAGAGGGAGTCAACTAATATATATTTTAATGTGTTTTCCTTAGGAACATCTGGGAAAAATGTTGAATACAATGACTCTATCAGACAGTCCAGGAGGTTAGTTTCTTATCCAGTGTGTTTGGGTCACTTGAAATGTATCTTTAATTTGCACAATCAAAAATGTACAGGAGAAACGCTGTAATAATGCAGTCAGCACGGTCTGATAACTCGCCCACAAGCAAGGTGCGGAAAATAATCAAGTTCAAGATCATCAGCTCATTGCTGATTCTAATATTATAATTATAATAATAATTCTTGCGCTTGACAGTGTGTTATTACCTCATCGAGAAGTCTCAAAACGCTTGACGGACTTTTATGTAAAGTGTACTTTTTGTGGCTGAAACGCAGCCAAAAAGTGCGTCCACAAAGAGCCGTGGAATGAGTGACTAAATTTTTTTAAAAATTTGAGGAGAGATTACGACTCCCAGAAAAGGATCTGCCAGGCCACTAACCACAGGGTCCCTGTTTACGCTAGGTAAACAGAGGCGTGCGGAGTAAGGAAACTTGCCTAAGGTTTTACCCACCTGGAAATCGAACCTGGGTCCCCTTGTTTGCGAGGTGAGCGTGAAGGGAGTCTGGGAACTAATGAAACCATAATGTTTTGTATTGTAAAAGCAAGTTCTTCTGTTTCTGTTTGTTGCAAATGAAGACAATCAGTGGGAGATGTCACAACCAGAGTATTCTCCAAATCTGAGTCATTACAACCTACTGATGACGGACGGGTTCGGCAATCCAATCAATATTCCTTCCTATGAACCACTCCACATCTGCCCAGCCCAGGTTGTCCCAAACGGTAGGTAACAGTACAAAAGGACAGATATTATTTATTCCAAGGGTCATTTGTAATAATTAATCATTTTGTTTAACATAACACTAACTACATCTTGATAACTCAGTAGTAAAAGTTCCTTTGCATTTGATATAGCTCCATATCATGTCTTTGAGATGTCATAAGGTTAGAGTGTCAAGTGGATTGACTACATTGTGTGGATGGAACTTTGCAAGTGATTATTGCTCAAGTACTGAATGACCCTATTTTGTTGGTTGAAGGACATCTCTGGGAATCCATGCAGCCACCAGTTCTTACCGTCCTGTCTCAATACGCCCAAGAAGTGCCAGTTGCTTACGAGACACCACGGCTCCTTCCGACTATGCCTGCCCTGGTGGCAGCCAATGCAGCTGCAGCCGAAGTTCAACCTCTCCATTCCAGTACGTGAGAGCCAGCGTGCGGTATAGCTGCGCACGAGGTGATCGTAAATGTCCAGGCCATGTTGTGCATCGATTGTGTTAATCTGTTATAGTGCAGCAGCTCAGGTGCCGCAACTCCAGATTATCAAACCTGCTGGCGTCACTTGCTTAGCGCAATGACACCTGCGACACGTCCCGGTCATTTTGCATCAGCAGCAATTTGATCATCAAGAAAGCCACCATTTTTTGAACCAGAGTCACAAGCTTCCAGTGATAAGCAAACTCCGTGACCACGCAAGGCTGGTCACATCCAGGTTGCCCTGTATAAAGCAGGCACAAGAGGAAATTATAGCAAATAGATTTTGCTGTTCGCTCCCTTCTGAATTAGAGTTTTGAACACAGAGTCTCGGTGGCATGCCTATGCGCAGACTTTGCAAAATAACAACGTAGCAGATTAAAGCCCATTCATAATTGCTAAACTCAATGTTCTGTTTTTTTGGGGAGCAGGGTTCAATTAAAATCATCAACAGGGAGATTAGAAGATTTTATACATGCACAAAGCTTATTAGAATGGGCTTATGAGATTCAGGTCAAAATCGCATTTGAAATTCAATAACTATTTCTATCAGAGATTGCAGAGAGGGTATTTAGAGTACACTTAGCCCTGGCTTAACGTCACAGTTGTGTTCGCGAAAAGTGCGACTTTAAGCGAAATGGCGTTAAGCGCACCCGCGCAAGAATACCAGGCATTCAGCAGCTATGCACTACGCCTCTGCTACCCAAAGTAGTTCATTTCCACCCACGCGAACGACGTAATAGCAAATGTCGCAACATTAATTGAATATATGTTCCCCTGTATATCCGCCATGTAATAATGAAACAACGTTGACCAAAGTAATGTTAAGCGAGGTCTACTTGTCGCTATCACTCGCGTACACAGTGGGCTTAATGTCCTTCTTTCTGCATTCTAAACTCTTAATTTGATTTTTAACAAATCTTTTTGAAACCAACGCACTGCTAACTTTTCAAAAATCATCCTTTCTGTGCAGTTTCAGAATATTTAGACATCACCGTATATTACAGAGGAAAAGCTGTGTTGGAGAAAACGGTCAGGTCCGGATTCTGGTTACACAACAACGTCCAGGACGCCAGCGAAGGTCATCTGGAGCGCATTGCTTTTCCGAGCACAGAGAGCATATCCGATCAGAAGCAGAAAGAGTTCACTGATTACCTCTTGTCGAACACGGAGAGAGGGCTCACCCTGGAACTTCGAGCAGGACACGTCTATGTCAAGAGAATGGGCAAGTGTCAAGTCTTCTGGTCTCTCACCGAGGTGAACGAGAGCCAGAATTTGCAAAAGCTTGTGAGGGAGGAAGAGACTAAGCTGTTCAGCTTATTTGACTTTGTGAAAGGTAAGTGGTCAACTGATCATTGAGTGGTCTTAAGTCAGGGTTGATTTATCAACATATTAGTAATAATTCCTGCATTTGATTCAGCACCGAACCACATCTTCAACAACAAAATTATACTTGTACACCGCCTTTCACGTCAGGAATATGTCCCAATGAAGACTTCTGAAGCAGACAGGACAGTGGGGGAGGGAAGTGGGGGTGGATTAGGAGTTACCGATGGGTCCATCAAAGAGGAGAGTCTTGAGGCGAGACTTGAAGGAGGCCAGGGAGGGGGCAAGGCGGAGGGACTGTGGGACGGAGTTCCAGAGGTTGGCGGCAGAGTGGCTGAAGGCTCGCCCACCAATGGTGAGGCGGGTGAGTCGGGGGATGTGGAGCAGGCCAGAGACTGCTGAGCAGAGTTGGCAGGCAAGTTGATCTTCAAGGCATTCTAAAGTGCTTCACAGACAGTTCTGTTATATTATATGATATTCTTGATATTTTGTGGGTGAGATATTTCAAAGTTTAGAGAGAGAGAGAGCCCTCTAGGATTGGCATACAGATTTTTTGGGGTCAACCAGGTGTCTGGCACATGCAGAAACCCATCACCATGCTTAAGTGACTCCAATCCTCACTGAGAATTCCATGCATCCCACCATAATCCAGCAAGAAATGGCAAAGAGACTCTTTTTTTACCTTCTGTCACTTCTCGTAACCAGACGAGACACTTAATGACTGGAATGGGCTTCTCTTCATGTAGTGTATGTGTGACTCGTGGGTCACCAAACACAAATACTGCTTGTATATTTCCAATGAACTCCACATAAAGCAAGTGGTTCCCCCATCATTTGAATACTAGCAGTTACATGTTTCCCTTTTAAAAATTTGGATGCTCCTTTAAGTGAATTAACCAAGTTACAGCCGTACAATACAATACAATACACTAAGCAGCACATCTCTTGTTTTCAGAGATTAAAGGGTTCTTGGAACGCAGATGTGAGACTCCACGGTGCTCCATCTACCTTTGTTTGGGCCAGTACTTCCCATTTAAAAATCCAACAAAGAAGCTCATCTTGATCAAGGTAAATCGATCATCTTATTGTAATAATAACTCTTGCATTTGGTATAGAGCCTTATCATGTGTTAAGACGTGTCAAAGCACTTAACAGAATGAACTGTAAATTGACTGTAAATTGAAAATACACAATTGACCGTGTATTTGTGGACAAAATACGGCAGCCAATTGCGCATAACAGTGTCCCACAGACAGTCGTGGATTGAAATGACCAATTCTTTATTGTTTTTTTTCGAGGTTATTATTATTACATGTAAGGAAACTTGCCCAAGATTTCTCTATGCCTGGAATCGAACCTAGATCAGTCGCTTGCAAGGCGAGCACTCTAACCATTGAGCTACAGAACTCCACAAGTCCATGAATTACTGTAAACTGAATTGACTGTATGTATTCTGGGCGATTGTATCTGCGAAAAACGATTTTCTATTGACAAAAGGCAAGTGGAAGATAACACAATAACCAGGCACTTATTTGTTCAGATCCCCAGACCGTGCTGAGGTTGCAATGTGGCCAACTCTCACTACAAAGGCTCCCGTGTGAATTACCGTCAGTTGGTGCAAGCACAGTGGGCAAATTGCCACACTTCCTCTATCTGTAAATTATAATAATAATAATACTTCTTGCGTTTGATTTAGCCCCTTATCTCATTGTTGACACGTGTCAAAGTGCTTCGGGGAATATATTTAATTCCTATGATTGCCTTTATTTTTAAAAAAAAAGAAAGGCAAGAGGGGTAAAATATTTACTTGGAGGGTAATCGACAACCTGAACAGGATTGGCAGGAAAGGTGGTTTGGGATGCTGTGACTCATTTAGAAAACAGCTTGGTGCAATGATTTGGATGCACGCGGTAGGGTGGGTGATCTTGAGGGTTTAGATTGGATGGGTCGAGGGACTTTTTTCATCCAACCCAATCTTGTGACTGTGTTTGATGCATCACTTTATCTAATAATATTCCTTACATTTGACATAGTGCCTTATCATGTTGATAAAATAAATGTCCCAAAGCGCTTCACAGAGTATATTGCATAAAATGTTTGTGTTTATGTGCGGAATATCTGTAGCAAATGTACTTTTTTATTATTAGGCTCTGATCACTTATGTTTTATTCCCAATCGCCCTACTCCTCTCCTCTCCCCTCCCTCTCTGCCACGTACACCTCTCCTGTGGGCAGGTTGTCCCTAAAGTCTGCAGCAAGTTGATTGAGTATGCACAGCAAGAAGGGGCTTCGTCTTTGAACAGCGATAATGTCAACTTGCAGATCTCCAATAACTCGATGAACGATAACCTTTGGGCTATGGTCAGGGAGCTGGAAAGCTTGGAAATGGACATGTGAACCCAAGGACCTGTGAGAACTCTCTTAACTAAATCCTGTCTCTCATCTAGTTGGACCGTTCTGAATTCTGATCACTTTCCTTATCCTTCACTTGGCTGCTCTTTAAAACTTTGTATTTCAACCTACCTAACAAGTGGATGTTACATTAACGGAAAATGGTGGGGTGGGGAGAGGATGCATAATGCTTTTGCTTCTACATATGTTGTTTATCTTGCTGTTTATAAAGTAATTTACATTTGGTGTGTTTTTTAAAAAAGATTGATTAACCCCCAAATTAGTTTGCACTACTGTTTTTCCTAGACAATCTTGGGGACAATTAACGATTAATAGCTGAGGGAAAAATATATCTTTTTAAAAATGTGTGACCCCCCCCCCACCCCTGACAATGGTGTGGAGGAAAAGGCAGCTAAATGCTCGTAAGAAAGCCAGCATAGACACAATGGACAAGTGAACTGTTTCCCTGTTCTTAATCTCCTGTATGTAGAAAGGAACCTAAGTGGTGCAATGTAATGTAATAATAATAATAATCCTTGATATAGCGCCTTATCACGTCTTTGAGATGTCCTAAAGCATTTCACGGGCTGCATACTGTACAGAGTAGTGGCTGTGTATTTTGTTGGGCAGATAAATTGACCCGTTCGTTAGAGGAGAGGTTGGGTTTTCCTTTATAAATGTGACACTGTTCCGAGCTTCCATCGCATAAAGAGTTCTCTGTGACCCAACAAGGGGGAGAACAGCGTCTTGGGATGTCCTCCCGACGTGAAAGGTGTCATACAAATATAGTTGGCAAACACAATATAAATGCCCTTTAATGTTGCACTTCAGTTTTTAAATGAACACAAATGAATGTACCTGCACTTAACACTTGAATGTACTATGTGGAAGGGAATATTTCTCATAGAAAAGGGGAGGGTGGGGGGCTGGGGCAGGGTGGCCAAAATAGATTTTTGTAAAATAGAGAGATTAGGGGATATGGGGATAGGGCAGGTAATCAGAGTTAGGTGAGAAGATCAGCCATGATCTTATTGAATGGCAGAGCAGGCTCGAAGGGTCGAATGGCCAATTGTGCTCCTAATTCTTATGTTCGTATATGTTCTTAAGTGCACACTCCTAAAGCATTATCTTTGAATGCGAGCCGATGGCCAATTGTAACCTTTTGATTTTGTTATGTACTATATTTCATGCCTTTATTGTTAATGATGTCAGTGAGCAGCATTGTCGGGTGAGTTGTTGAGATCTGGCTAAATGTGATTTTAGCTGGATAGTCCAGTTACACAAACGCACATTCTAGGGTCCGTAAGCCTTGGCTCTTGCTAACCTGCGTCTAATACTTTCTAGAATTTAGCAAGCAGCAGGTGTCTCTCCAGGGAGAGAGTGTGCATTTGATTCCAATAATCTGTCTCTGGAAATTCCCTGTGTTGGTAAGATACATCTGGCTTGGATACTCTTAAGCATGACACCCAAGCTTAGATTGCAGAGGGCGTGCAAGAAATGCTGTATATCGAAATTCTTTGCAAGAATGCTTCACATTCCTTGAACAGAACAAAGGAGAGACCTTTGCCAAACGATTTCTGAACCCTTTAGGACCTTCTTTGACAGCTGCGAATTCACCAGCGAGAATCAAACTCTCTGTGTGTATCAGCTAGGACTCTGGATTCAAAACAGAGTTGGGACTCAATGGAGATGGGTCTAGATTAACACTGCAGTCTAGTTGTGTTAAAATGTCTTCCACTGAAATTACTGTCAACTTTTTAGAAAGGTGCCAGAGAATCCTGTATGACACCTGAAATGCCTTCTCTCCACCCCCCCCCCCCCCCCCCCCGGAATTACATGGACTATAATTTTTTTTAGCATAGAATGATGTGTCTGGCTGTGGATTGATGATTGTTCCAGGCATGACCGGTCGGTCGGTTAGAGCTGAATGGATATATATTTTTTGAAAAAGTTTATTTTTCAAGGGAAGAGTGTATTTTTTGTTATCTGCTCGGAGAGTGAGATATTTTTGTCACAAGGTGTTCAATTGAAATTACAGTCGATTTGATTCCTTGCGTTCCACAAGGAGCCTTTTAACTCCGGAACATTTCGCAAGAAAACACTGTGCAGTGTAGTGACTGTGTTTTGTACACAAAATTGCTATATTCACCCAAGAGTGCTTGGAAGTCTTGCCTAAGGGCTCAGGTTAGAGCAACTTGTAAATCTGATAAGTCTTTGGGAGTCAATCAGTTCTCAATCTTTTGGGGGTGGGTGAGGGTGGGGGGGGATTTTGTTACACTGTTTACAGACCACTGGAATTGCAATTCTCCCAAATCAGCTATGCATTCAGTATATATGTAAGTACAAAATATATATATATATATTGAGGGCTGCGGGCTGATGGCAGGTGTACCTGATACATGCTTGCCCGCTATTTCCCGATGAAATAATTGGGTGCAAACCTCTCGAGCCAACAGGGTGCTAATAACATGCTCATCCATGGCTTTCGAAAAATTTGCTGCACTGAAATGTGACTTCATTTCTACCCGAGCTTCCCTCCAGAGGTAGCAGTCACTCCAGGACCAGGTGGACTTTGGTTTCAATGAGAACAGGGCATCGGAATCTGAGCTACTTGCCCTCAGTCCGCCTTGCAAATCCAGCCGCGGGCGTCTCGTGACCTGATCTGATGTTCCTTCAGGGTAATACTGACCGCTATTCCTCAACCACACTCACCGTGCCCTGATGTGGATGGGTACGGAAGTGGGTTAAGTGAAACTGCTAATTGAGGTTAAACTTGATATCTTTTGTAAGTCTGTGTTTGATAATTTTGATAATAATAATAATTAATAATAATAAGTGTAATTTTCTATCCTCACTGTTCAGTTTTCAGTTCTCACTGGTTTGTTTCAGTTAATATTGTGCTCTGTTCCTTGGCAATCATTAAACTGAAATCTTTGTGCACTTTGTCTGTTACTGACGTTGCATATTTAACCGCGCCCAGCAGCCTGCACACAATGGAAATTCACTAGCGCAGGTGGAAGAGGCTTTTAGGGCCTTCGTGTTCTATTTGGAGCTATTTTAAAATGTGTTTCAATGGGAAACAAATTAGAATGACTTCTCATTTTCAAAAATAACCTTCCCATTGGCCCTTAACTCATAGTGTGCCCGTCTCTTTCCACTTCAACTAACCAGCTGTGGCTTGCTTCCTTGGCACTCGTAGTCCAGTGTTAATCAACGCACGGAAAAAAAGCCCATTAAAACAGCCACACTGACAAAATCGGTAGTTAGTTACCAACAAGCAGAAAATTTCTTTCAAGAATATTTTATTGTTCAAGTCTTTCCTAATCAGTGCTGAAATGTAACCAGCAACATAAATGGAAGAAGTTGTGAATGATAATAATCCTTGCATTTGATGTACACAATCTATAAACACCTCAAATTGCTCCATGGTGAATTACTGTAATGTCAAGCATAGGGGAATATGGCAGCCAATCTGTCCCTAAAGTAACCGCTAAGTGAATGCCCAATTTATTTAGTGGTTTGTTGGCCAGGATACCTTGATAAATAAGTCTTGGGGCTTCTGTTGTTAGAAATTCCATGGATTCAGCTCAGAGACTATTGGGATCATTGCCTATCCACATGAACCTGTGCTGTTTGGTGCCCCACAGGTATCAGTTCCAAGTCATCTGCTGTTGAGACTCTACAGGGAATTATCCCGGGATCCTTGCCAATCAGAGTCCAAATAGTGGGCAGCTCTAGGTTTCCCTCCCTCCGACCCTGTCAGAGTGATAAATAATGGACAAACATAATAATAATAATCCTTGCATTTGATATAACGCTTTTAACACCTTCTAGACGTCTCAATGCACTTCACAGATTATACTATAAAGTGAATTGACTATATTTGTGGGCGAAACGCGGCAGCCAAGTGTGCATGGCAGCGTCCCAGAAACAGTTGTGGATTGAGTGACCAAATTATTATTGTTTTTCTTTGGAGGGCTTATTATTAGATGTAAGGAAACTTGCCCAAAGTTTCGCCCTGACCTGCCTGGAATCAAACCCAGTTCTCTTACTTGCATGGTGAGTGCTCTAACCACTGAGCTCCCATCAAGTATTGAGAGGAGGAAATATGAGGGAGCGGAGAGAGAAATTGCCAGCAAGATTCCTGCCAATCAGTCTCTGCACCAGCCCAACAGTCAGTCAATGTACCCCCGGGACAGTGTGCAGGAGTGGGAAGAAAGTGCCGAGATTTCATACCCCGCAGAAAAAGAGTGACAGTATTGAAGTTTGGGATGAATCTGGGCTTGGCACTGAGCATCTACAATGGGAAAATCCCAGCCTGGGCTACACATTTATAAAGTGGCTTCACTCAGTGACGAGACACACTTCAACTGTTCCACCATCAGCTCCTCGCGCACCCTCCCCCCGCCCCCACCATGTGGAATATTGTCGTTCACTTCCTTTCTTCCTTCCTTGGCTGTCAGCAAGAAGACATGTTCACTTGTCACGGATTTCCTGCGGAGAGGAGAGAGGAGAGAACTGACTTTGTTACAGTGTGTCGTGTCAATTCAACAACCCCACCACCATCACATTGGCATAGCTGAACTCACTAGATACTAATTCGCTCAACGCACAGTTAGGGGCCAGGAGATCATGGGTGTGCGCTGAGGGTGACTGTTAGCATCAGGAGTCAAGAGTTCATGACATGAGTTCCCACAACACACCCACAGGAGATTATGGCAGTGATATGGAAACCAGAGGAGATTGCTTGGGGCTGTGTCCCACAAATAGTCATGGATTGAAATGACCAATTTATTATCGTTTTTTTCGAAGTATGGTTTTAGGCGTGTGGAGTAAGGAAACGTGCCCAAGATTTCTCCCCCTGCCTGGAATCGAACCCAGACCTCTCACTTGCCAGGCGAGTGCTCTAACCACTGAGCTACTGGTAGGATTATAAGCTTTGCAGAATTTTCACCAACAAACCTGGTTCTTTATGTTGACCTCTGCATTCCCCATGACAAAAACCCCACACGACTCGATGCTCTGGGGAGCGGCTGCAAATTGAAACATATCAGTGCTAATTATAATCACAAGACTTAGGTTTGGTTAAAGAAACCCCTTTGGGCAATTTCAAGATTTTCAGGTGGGACTTGAAAAAGGGGAGAGAGGGGTTAAGGCACAAGGACTGAGGGAGAATGTTCCAGAGTTTCGGGCCACAGTGACTGTATTCAGTAAATATCCATACAACAATAACTATATAATTTATATAGCAGCGTTCATAAGGGTTCGCATTCCGGAACACTTGTCAGTGGCAGAGTCTGATCCTGAGTTAGTGGGAGAGGAGGGGGGAGGTGAGCATATATATGATCAAAAAGGAAGGTTTTGAAGTGGGATTTGAAGCTCGGGAGGGAGGTTGGGGGCGAGGTGGAGGGATTGAGGGAGAGAATTGCAGAGTTTCAGGGCATAGTGGCTGAAGGCCCAGCCACTGATGGTGGAATGGAGGGCCTGAGGGGCAAACAGGAGCCCAGAGCCAGCCGAACGGAGGCCACTGGTGGTGGATTGATTGTCACATCTAGACTTCCATTCTCTTTAATCTCATGTCTACATGACTGGTAAATATACATAGATGTAAACATACTTTTAAAATGGTTATTGGAGATGCTCTTGGCCTTGCTGGTGCAGAACAGGAGCTCAGTCTTGAAGTTCGTGCCACATTTATCACAGGTCCTTATATGGTCCTCTGCACCCAGCTCACTGGAAGAAGCAAACCCACCAGACCATATCAAATTATATCACCAACAACTCAGCAATCATTAGCAATAACAACAACTTGTCTTCACGTCACTGAGTGATTCACACTGAGGGAATGGGGAGTGAGGGGTGGGGGCAGGGGGGGTGGATCATGATCAAGGGCAAGGGGGAACTGAGCAAGAGGAAAGGGGATGTTACCAAAGGTCGCGGTCAAAGAGTAAGTTTTAAGATGAGATTGAAGGACAGATAGAGAAGGTGAGGACGAAGGGTAGTGAGGTCCAAATTCCAAATGTTAAGGTGCTCAGTGATTAGAGGCATGCATACCGATAGGAGATTAGTAGGAGTTTCCTGAGCGAAGTGGGCGAGGAGAGGAGTGGGTTACAAGCAGATCAGAGAGATAGGGAGGTGACCAGGGCGTGAAGGGATTTATAGATGAATCAAATCAGAAAAGTTGGTCAGTCGCTTCACAGCTGTTTACTGCTCACAAAGTAACTCCTGCGTTGGCCTACAAATACACAGTCACTACACTTGCACTGATTGCTTGAACACTTGTACTTACACTTCAAGATCATGAGGGGATTCGATAGGGTAAACAGGGAAAACCTGAAATGTTTTCACTCAGCGAGTTGTTCGAATTTGGAATGCATTGCCTGAAAATGTGGTGGAGGCCGATTCGATAACAACTTTTAAAAGAGAGGCAGACATTTATTTGGGGAGGACGGGTTTGCGAGGTTATGGGGAGAGAGCTGGGGAGCGGGACTGAGTTGCTCTTTTCAAAGAGCCGGCACAGACTCGATGGGCCGAATGGCCTCCTTTTGTGCCGTAAGATTCTATGATTCTATGATTGCCTGTGAAATACTTTTGATGTCACTCACGTTGTATCAAACTCAACGATTATTACTATTGTAGTATCATATTTTTTTACACACAAACTCAACACGTAGTACTGTACTGTAAATTGTTCATTCCCTCTCTCTGTAGCAAACCTTCACGGCTTTGTCTACTTTCGATAGCGCAAAGGTCTTTGCTTGTTGTTCCTCACAAGCTCCAAACACCGAAACCTTACATGTTCTTCCTCCTCCCCTGCACATTGTGGATTGAAATGAAACCTCAGCACACCAGTACTAACAGCTCAACACTTATTCAGCACCTTTCACGTAAGATAACTTCTCGAAGCGTAAACTTAATAAGTCTCCCCAAACCTCTGGTGACATGGAGTTAATTTCCATCAGCCTTCCTTTCTGCCCTGAATCTAGAAGTGTTTGAAGGCCGGGCTTGTTGGCACCTGATCTTCAGCTACGTGGTTGGTTAAGGTTAATAATAATAATAATCCTTGCATTTGATAAGCGCTTTTCAGCGCTTTATCACATCTTATCGATGTCTCAAAGCACTTCACGGAATATACTGTAAAGTGAGTAACAAAGTTAAGCAATATGTGAAGCACAGTTGGTGATGAAGGCGCGACGTACATATCCTCATCCTTCTCGTCCATGTCGGGCCAGTCAAAATGATTGTCACATCCGGACTTCCTGCAAGGAGTCTTCAGGGAGTAATGAAGGCCAGGCCACTGATCAACCACTTTCTTTATGAAACGAATGGCCATTGTGATACGACACCATGTGCCAATGAAGTCTGACGCAGCAGGGGGAGAAACAGGCGAGAAATGTCAAGAGAGTTACCAAGGCAAGTTGTGAATGGTATTACACTCAAACTGTCACAGTCTTTCTCTGAACTGCATTCAATGAGGGTTTTTTTTTCTGGGAACGTAAGCAAAGACTCTAGTCTAGACTATTAATCCATCATAATTCTCTCCCTCCGCACCACATTGATTTGCCCCATCCCTTCCTCCTTTCATCTCCTGACTCTCTCTCCTCCATCAAACAAAAACTCTGGACTATTAATCCATTGTCACCCCACCACCACCCACCCACACACAATGATCCTCCCTCCCTCCTTCCCTCCCTCCCTCCCTACCTCCCTCCCTCCTTCCCTCCCTCCCTCCCTCCCTCCCTCCCACCCTCCATTTGCCAGTGGTTCGGATTTTCTTACTGTTTTGCTGGTTTGGGTTTGCCTTGCATCGGATCTCGATGTAGCTGTTCACCTCCTCGTTGTGTTCCTTCAGAAGCAGTTTCCATCCACCGGAAGCCACCAGACATCGTTCCTTCCCAACCCAGTGCGAATTAATGAAATCACACAGCTTAATGGTAACCCTATGAAATGTAAAGTTCGTCACTGAGTGGTTCAGTCGCTCCAAACAATCCCCGCCCACAGCCTCCCCGTTAGTCGATTGGCGGATCGCTTTTCTGGGGGTAATAATCCCTCCCAAATAATAAAATAATTTTAAAAAACAATAAATAAAAATGTGGTCACTCAATCCACGACTGTTTGTCGTGGAACGCTACGGTGTGTTTGTGGGACATTCACTGTGTATTCTGTGGGAGAAACCTAGCAGTCAATTGTGTACAGCAGTGTCCCACAGTTTATTACCCCTGGAATCGACGAATAACTGGGTCGCCTAATAACCTACTTACTGCTAGATAAACAGAGGTGAGTGGTGTCATAAATTTTGACTATGGTTTCTCCCCACCTGGGAATCGAACCTGGGTCCTCCAACTCGTGAAGCAATTCTCCCAATCAAAGAGAGGGAAAGAGAGTGAGAGAGAGAGAGATACTGAGCAGCAAGAGAGATACTCAGTATGTAGGGTTACCTGTGAAAGAATCCTTGTGGAATCTCAGGCAAGAAAAAGATCCTAACACTCAGGTCCTCCTCACTGTCTTCTTCCCATTGTGCGTCCACCTCTTTTGTATCACTCAAATAGCTGGGGAATAAATAAGTACAAGATCGGGTATTGTTCAACTGAGTCCACTGTGATCCCGGTGTGAACTCTTTAGCCTCCGGATTCAGCAATAGGGATTTGGTAGGGAGGCATATATCGAAATGTTCCAAGATATCAAACAGCTTCCCCGTTTCTGTCTCGTCCCCGATCATTTCGTTCGCGATCTCCTGCAGGCTTTCGTTGCCCAGCTCCTCGAGCTTGACGAGTATGACGATAGCTTTGTGATGGAGTGTCGCCTTGGCCTGGAAGTGAAAGACCCACTTGTTCTTGTCGGTGACGGTGGCCCAGTGTTTCTTCAGCACCTTGTTTGGGATATGTTCCAGCTGATCCAACAAGTCGTGGCGAATAATCATCTGCAATACATAGGCTCTCAATTCAAAGCACAAATGACAACAACAACAGCAACAACTATTTACTCCAATAGCAACAATCCTTGCATTTGACATGGTACTTTTTCACATCTTCTAGACGTCTCAAAGCGTTTCATAGAATGTACTGTAAAGTGAAATTAATGTATATTTGTGGGTGAAACGCGCCAGCCAATTGCGCACAGCAGTGTCCCACAAACAGCGTGGATTGAAATGACCCATTTTATTATTGTGTATTTTTTTGGAGGGATTATTATTATTAGGCGTGTGGAGTAAGGAAACTTGCCCAAGGTTTCGACCTGACCTGCCTGGATTCGAACATGGGTCTCACGCTTGTAAGGCGAGTGCTCTAACCACTGAGCTATGGGTGCTCCAATACATCAATAACCCAACACTCACCCTCTAGCACCACACTGGACCATCAGTCTTGAGGCTCCAATCTTTCAGAACATTCCAAGCCTCCACGGAGACCTGAAGCTGATGCTGACAGGACTTCATCTATGGGAACCAGTCAAAAAAAACACTCACCTTGAAAAGGGTGATGAGGAAAGCTGGCTTGATGAATAAAGTCGACTTCAACGCCTCTATGTCTTGGTACCACAGGATTAACCCAATCCGATGCAGGTAATTGAGAATGTATTCGAGATACTCTGCCTCAAATTGTAAAGTGCTAAGCTTGTCCTTCAGCTCCTCGAAAGACAGGATACCTGTTCAAACAACAAAAAAAAATCCTGGTTATTTTGCATCCAAGGAATCAAGTGATGGAGATGCATTGCCTTCCACACTGGCTGCCAGCTTTGACCTGCTTTCTGTGCAACCATTCATCTTATTTCGCCCACAAAATACACCGTCAATTCACCTCGCAGTATATTCTGTACCAAATGCAAAGATTATTATTAATAAAATCACACGACCGAAACTTACGGTCAGACCTGAGGGAGAAGGGAACAGAGCAGGGCAGTGGGGGCTGGTGTGGAGTATATAATATAAACACCATCACAGGATTGTGGCTGTTTTGCTGTCGAGGCACTTTATTTAACCGGTCGAGAAATATCAACCAGCTGTGGATGAGATCCTGTGTGAAAGATACTAGAGGAATGTAAGCTGTCATTGTCTCTTCCCATACATTTCCCCCTCCAACCCCCTCACCCAACAATAACAATAATAATCCTTGAATTTGATATAGTGCTTTTCACACCTTCAAGACATCTTAAAGCGCCTCACAGAATATACTGTAAAGTGAATTGACTGCACAATTTGTGAGCGAAACGCGGAAGCCAATTGCGCACAGCAGCGTCCCACAAACAGTTGTTGATTGAAATGACCAATTTTGTTATTGTGGGGGGATTATTATTAGGCATGTGTGTGAAGTAAGGAAACTTAGATTCATAGATTCATAGAATTTTACGGCACAAAAGGAGGCCATTCGGCCCATCTAGTCTGTGCCGGCTCTTTGAAAAGAGCGATTCAATCCCACTGCCCTGCCCGCTCCCCATAGCCTAATAGACCTGTTCTCCCTAAATAAAGATCTAATTCCCTTTTAAAAGTTGTTATCGAATCAGCCTCCACCACCTTTTCAGGCAAAGCATTCCAGATTCGAACAACTCGCTGAGTGAAAAAAATTCTCCTCAGCTCCCCTCTACTTTGCCTTGAAACTATTTTAAATCTGTGACCACGAGTCACAGATTCGCCCACGAGTGGAAATAGTTTTTCTCTATTTGCCCTGTCGAAACCCCTCATGATCTTATAAACCTCTATTAGGTCTCCCCTCAATCTTCTCTGCTCCAGAGAGAATAACCCTAGCCTATCTAGCCTCTCCTCATAGCTGAAGTCCCTCAATCCTGGCACCATCCTAGTAAATCTTCTTTGTACCCTTTCCAATGTATTCACATCCTTTCTGTAGTGTGGTGACCAGAATTGAACACAGTATTCCAGCTGAGGCCTCACCAAAGTCTTATAGAGGTTAGTCAGCACTTCCTGACTTTTGTACTCTATACCCCTATTTATAAAGCCTAGTATCCCATATGCCTTCTTAACAGCCTTGTCTACCTGTCCTGCCACCTTCACCGAGTCACTAACACAAATCCCCAGGTCTCTCTGTTCCTTCACACCATTTAAAATTGTACTATCTAGCCTATATGGAGCTCCTGTGGCTCAGTGGTTAGAGCACTTGTCTTGCAAGCTGGGGAGACCAAGCTGGGGAGATCTGTGTTCGAATCCAGGCAGGTCAGGGCGAAACCTTGGGCAAGTTTCCTTACTCCACACGCCTAATAATAATCCCTCCAAAAAAAAAACACAATAATAAAATTGGTCATTTCAATCCACGACTGTGTGTGGGGCACTGCTGTGCGCATATGGCTGCCGCGATTCGCCCACAAATATATACAGTCAATTCACGTTACAGTATATTCTGTGAAGCGCTTTGGGACGTTGATAAGATGTGGAAAGCGCTATATCAAATGCAAGGATTATTATTATTATTATTATTATATTGCCTCCCTTCATTTCTTCTCCCAAAATGCATCACCTCACTCTTCTCTGCATTAAACTTCATCTGCCATGTGTCTGCCCACTTTACCATTTTGTCTATATCCTCTTGCAGATGGCTACTATCCTCCTCACTATTTACTATTCTCCCCAACTTAGTGTCATCTGCAAACTTGGAAACTGTACTCCGTACACCCAAGTCCAGATCATTGATGTAGATTACAAACAGCAATGGTCCCAAAACTGATCCCTGTGGCACACCACTGCTCACTTCCCTCCAGTCTGAAAAACAGCCGCTCACTACAACTCTCTGCTTTCTGTCTCGCAGCCAGTTGTGGATCCACACTGCCACTGTCCCTTTTACGCCATGGGCCTTTAATTTCCTAATAAGTCTCTCATGTGGCACTTTGTCAAATGCCTTTTCAAAGTCCATGTAAACTACATCAACTGCGCTACCATTATCCACCCATTCCGTTACCTCATCAAAAAATTCTATCAGATTTGTAAGGCAAGATTTGCCTTTAACAAATCCATGTTGACTGTCCTTTATTGCCCAAGGTTTCGCCCTGACCTGCCTGGATTCGAACACAGGTCGCATGTTTGTTTGTAAGGCGAGTGCTCTAACCACTGAGCTACACTGACACTGTCATACCATGTGAATTTACCAGCGCTGGCCCTGAACTGACACAGTCGCACAAGTTCAGAGTTTTTCCAACCCCCCCCCCCCATCTCACCGTGCTCCGGTATTTCTTGCTGTTGAACAAGCCGCACGATCGCCTTCTCCACGGTTGTATACAGAGTGGGGAGCTTGCGGACGGCATTGGGGAAAATATCTTCATTCTTCACCGACTTGAGAATCTGCTCACGCACGCAGCTTATGTCTTGGTATTGAGTGCAGTCAATCGGGATCAGATCTAACACCTACAAAATCGACATATACCTTTAGCCACACTCCTCAGTGAACCTCTCGTGGGTGGTATCAGTTGGGAACCGTATATAATAACAGTAATACTTGCATTTGATGTAGCTCTTTTCACATCTTCTAGACGTCTCAAAGCTCTTAACAGAATATATTGTAAAGTGAATTGACTGTACATTTGTAGGTGAAACGCGGCAGCCAATTGTGCACAGCAGCGTCTCACAAACAGTCGTGGATTGAAATGACCAATTTTTATAATTGTGGTTTTTTTTGGAGGGATTATTATTAGGAGTGTGGAGTAAGGAAACTTGCCCAAGGTTTCGCCCTGATCTGCCTGGATTCAAACACAAGTCTCATGCTTGTAAGGCGAGTGCTCTAACCAGTGAGCCATATATTTGCTGTGGCTAAATCGTCGTATGAGTTATGTCAAACTTTCATAGAAAATAACTCATGTACATGACTTGGGCAGCTGTAATGGCTTTGGTGATTATACCATTTATACAGATCAGACTTTAGCTGTACAATGTACAATGACAACCCTTGCATTTTATGTAGCACCTCCTCACATCATTGAAATGTCTCAAGGAGCCTCGCAGGATTTTATGCTAAAGTACAGTCAGTCACACTATTTTTGTAGGCAAAAGTGGCAGGCAATTTGCATATAGTAAGGTCTCCACAAACAATGATCAATTTAATTTGGGCAATCGTTGGCCGGGTTGATAATAATAATCATTTGAAAAAGTTCTAATACAAGCCATTTGATAGACTCAAACTCCATTGATGTGCGCAATCGTTTCGCCAACAAAATACACAGTCACTGCACTTTACAGTGTATCCGGTGAAGCGCTTTGAGTCATCTCGATGACATGCAAAGGTGCTATATCAAATGCAAGGATTATAATTATTATTATTAACCCTTTAAACATTGCAAGTGTGAACAGAAGCTAAATGTGAACAGATTTCATTGAGTGCAAATACCTGTAAATTGTACTTGGCTAGTTCTTGAAGTTTATTGGCTTGATCGCTGTAAAATTCACAGTGTGATTTCTTGTTTATCTTCTCCAGATGCTGTTCCAGGTTCTCCTGTCTCTCAGTCAACATCTGCCTGATCTTCACCTCAATGTCGTTTTTCTTCATGTTCACCTCCTCTTTATCGCACAGGTCCACGTGAGTTCCTACGGGGAGCACCACTGAATCGGGAACTCGCATGAAAATGTTGTTCACCCAGAAGCCAACCAGTTCTTTGAAGATACTCTTGTTCCCCACCTCATATCTGAAAGACAGTCAGCCATCAGTCCCAACCAGTCCTGGTGGGAGCCCTGTAAGGTTAGAGCACTCACTTTACAAGCGTGAGACCTAGGTTCAATTCCAGGCAGGGCGAAACCTTGGGCAAGTTTCCTTACTCCCAACACACGATAAATCGGTCAATTCAATCCACAACTGCTTGAGGGACACAGCTGTGCACAATTGGCTGCCATGTTTCGCCCACAAATATACAGTCAATTCACTTTACAATACATTCTGTGAAGCGCTTTGAGACGTCTAGAAGATGTTATATCAAAAAGTGTTAAATCAAATGTAAGGTTTATTATTACTGTATCATGGGGATATTGCGGCAGCCAATTGTGCGTACCAGGGTTCCACAAACAGTCTGGATTGAGTGACCAATTTTTTTGAAGGAATTATTATCCCCAGAACAACGATCCACCAATCGGTCAACAACCAGGTTCCTACTTACTGTTGGGTGAAACAGAGGCGTGTGGAACAAGGAAACTTACCTAAAATTTTCGCCCTACCCAGGAATCAAACCCATGTCCTCGCGCTTGCAAGGCAAGTGCTGTAACCGTTGAGCTACAGGACTCCACCTATTCCAATATATTCTGTCAAGTGCTTTGAGAAATCTCGAGTGTTTTGATCAAGAAAAGGAAGCTACTCACTTGTGCAAGTCGATGACCAGTATGACCAAGGCCTGCCTGGTAATGAAGACATGGTGAGTGAGGTAGTACTCGTGCTGACCAGCAAAGTCCCAGCAGAGGAAGGAGAAGCCATCGATCTCAAACTCGTTGATCTCGATGCCGACCGTCCTATCTCCCTCGCTGACCTCCACCACAGTGCTCGCACACAGACTCTTGTTCAGGCTGGACTTGCCGGCCATGGAGGCCCCCAGGAACATGGTCTTGATCCTCTTGTCCTCCCTCTGGGTTCCCGTCCGGAGCTGCTTGAAGTAGCTGCGGATGTGCCTCAGGCCACCAGCACACACCTCATCCGGGGGCGCTCGCAGGCGGTTTCTGGAGGCGTTGAACTTCCGCAGGCCCTCGTTCTCGAAGAGGGTGGCTGGGAGCTCCCGTAGCTTGTTGTTTTCCACGTAGAACTCCTCCAGCTGCTTCAGCTTCAGCACAGCCTCGGGAACCTTCTGGAGTAGGTTGTGGGACAGGTTGACGTACCAAAGCTCCCGGCAGGCACAAAGGTCCGAAGGCAGGTCCAGTAGGCGGTTGTTGCTGAGCTTGAGCTGCTTGAGCATCGGGAGGCAGGGGAAAATGCCTTCGTCCACCTGCGCAATGCTGTTCTGGTTCAGGTAGAGCTTCTCCAGGGCAGGGAGCAAGGCAATTTCCTGCGGGAAGGTGGTCAGTTCGTTCTTGGACAGGATAAGGGACTTAAGGTTCTGCAGGCTGGAGACGCCATCGATGCTTTTAAGTTTGTTGCGATCCAAATTGAGGAGCTCGATTTCTACCCTCTGTAGAACAGCCTGAGGAATCGTCTTCAGACGACGCTTTGATTCATCAGCATCTTTCTCTGAGCTCAGTCCCCCTGGTTGATCTGAAAGGGGAAACACATAGGGTGGGGGGGAGGGGTGGGGGGGGTGCGGCATGGAGTGGTGGGGAGGGAGTTATAATAATAAGAATACTAATGGCACCATTTGGAAAAAGATGGGAGTTTTTCTCTCTCTGTGGCCTTGGCCTACAATTCCCCAGATACAATTGGTCACTCATTCCATGGCAACCACCGTCACCACAACCACAACAACAACACGCATTTACGTAGCGCCCTTCGCACAGGGAAGCGTCTCACCACGCCTCAAAAGTGACGCTTTATCACATTGTTGAGGCGTCTCAAAGCTCTGGCAGCCATAATTTATGTCTTATAATCATTCACTTAACAGTATATTCTGTGAAGCGCTTTGAAATGCCGATAAGACGTGAAAAGCGCGATGTCAACAGCAAGGATTCTTCTTCTTATTATTATTGTAATAATCATTGAGGGGATTGTTGGCCAGGACACTGGGACAGATTGCCATGGGATAGTTGCCACGTCCACCTGAACAGGCCAACGGGTTTATCGTATTGTCCGAAGGATAGCACCTCTGACAAAAGCAGCACAACCCCAGCACCGTGTTGGAAGATCAGTTTAGACTACGTGATAGCAAAGGAAGTAACAATGTAAATTAACTTCTGGGATGAATGACAAAACTGGCTGCCAGGGATCCAAGCATCAACAAAGGTGCCTCACCCTCAGCTTCTCACTGGAGGAGGTACGTCAGCGGGTGAGTAATTAAATCATCAACTCGTAATCTGACACTAATGAGTAATAGACTCGTCAGTCAGCCTCGGGTGGCAGCCTTCCCCATTGGAAGGTTGTTAGAATTAAAGCTTCTTTTCCATCAATGCAGCTCGTTTCTTGCAATTCACACGCTGAAGAGTAACCAAAAGCAAAACTTGGGTCCATACTGCACCCTACACATGGGTAGCTGTCCTTCAAGGCCCATCTCAAGACCCTCCTATTCAACCATAGGAACAGGAGGAGGCCATTCAGCCCTTCGAGCCTGTTCCACCATTGAACTAGATCATGGCTGATCTGCATCTCAACTAATCCTTTGAATTCCAATTTCCCCCTTTCTCCTCATATCCCTTAATACCCTAACCCACCAAACATCTATCAACCTCATTCTTGAAGGTGTGGATGGATCCAGCATCTACTGCCTTTTTAGGGGAGAGAGTTACAGATTTCTACCAACCCTGCGAGTGAAAAAATGCTTCCGGATTTCACTCTTGAATGGCCTGGTTCTAATTTTAAGACCATGCCCCTTGTTTTGGATTTCTCACTCTCAGAAATCCTCCTACCCCTACCCTCCCTGCCCTGTTTCCAACCCCCAGCTCTGGGCCAAACCTTGACTGTCCAGCGCCATGGAATGTCCTCCCAAATTGAGAGGTGCTGTGTTAATGTAACTTTGTTGTTGTAGCTTCTTGGAGCGATTAACGTTGACGTGGTTTAATAGCACTGTGATCTAGCGCATGTGATCTAGTACTTTTCACGTCTTTCTAGAGGTCTCAAAGTGCTTCACAGAACATACTGTAAAGTGAATTGACTGCGTAGTTGTGGGCAAAACCGCGGCAGCCAATTGCACACAGCAGCGTCCCACGAACGGTCGTCCATTGAAATGACCGAATTATTATTTTTTTTATTAGAAAAGGGGTTATTAATAGGTGTGTGGGAGTCAGGAAACTTGCCCGAGACTGAACCCAGGTCTCTGGTGGATGGAAGCCAAGTTGGAAAGAGAGGACCCGTAAAGAGGCCTTTCCCTGCACAAACATTGTGGCTGGCGTTTTCTCCTCGGAATGCTCTTCCAGTGAATCACTCTCACAGCTCACTCACTGTCCAGACACTGATCAGGTCAGTCCCAAGCCTGAATGGTAGTATAGATGCATGTCACAAGCGTCTTATTTTTTTTTGGGGGGGGGGGGGGAGGGAGGAAAATAAAGCCACTAGTTTTTAAATCAATTGTAGCAGTCACAGTATATTTAAGTATCTGTATGTGTTGCTATACCTTCCTCAACACTTACAGAAACTGAAATATTTACCGATGAGTTGCATGAATCAAACCTTTGGCTGATCACTGAGTCTGAGATAAAGGGACACACACACACACTCACACATAAGGGGAGAGACTTATAATGAGAAAGAGAGGGGGTTGAGGGGTGGAGATAGCCACAGAGAGACACATAAGGAGAGAGTGAAACACACACACACACACAGGGAGTGAGAGAAACACACACAGGGAGACATACACACAAAGGAGGGGAGGGGAGAGAGACAAACACAAGACAGGGAGACACACACACACACATAGGGGGGAGAGAGAGACACACACACACACACACACGGGTGAAACATGAGAAATAAGCCCACACAGAAGGGGGGAAAAGGAGGACATAGCTACACAAGTCAAACGAATGGTTGATGTGTGTGTGTGTGGGGGGGGGGGGGGGGGGGGGGGCGACAGTGATTAGAGGCAAAGTGTGTGTGTGTGAGAGAGAGCTCTGTGAAGAGATGACAGTGTCTGTACAGTACTGCGTTTAGCTGTCTCACGCAAGACAGAGGGAGGGAGATACAGAGAGAGAGGTTCTGTCTGTCCATTTAACGACGCGATGAATCTGTGAGTTACTGGGCGATGACACAAAAGTGAATCACTCTTCGGGGCAGACAGAGAGATCGTCAGTCAGACAGACAGACAGCGACTGACTGTGAGAGACAGAGAGAGACAGACAGTGAAAGACCATGAGAGATAGACAGTGAGCGATAAAGAGAGACGGTGAAAACACACAGGGAGAGGCAGACAGAGAGAGACACAGTGAGAGACAGACAGTGGGTGACAGACAGTGAGAAATAGATACAGACAGCGACAGACAGACAGACAGAGTTTGAAGATCTAATCGTCCCTGTTAACACAGAATGAAGCCAACGAGATCAGTCGTTCATACACACACACACACACAACAGGAAAGTGTCCATCTACATACAGACAAGACTCTTAAACCCCCCATTAAACCCCCACTCACTGTTCCTCTGAGCCATTTCTTTCCGCTTTTGGCCACCAAGCGAAACTGAAAGTCAAATGACGTGCTAATGGGAAGGTGTGTGGCAGAACACTGGGATCAGCTGGGGTCACAGGTGAATCCATATTAATAATAATTAACCTTGCATTTTTAGAGCCCCCCCCCCCCCCCCCCACTTCACCCGTCTTCGAGACTTTGTCCCAAAGCGCTTCACAGAATATACTGTAAAGCGAATTGACTGTATATTTGTGGGCGAAACGCGGCAGCCAATTGCGCACGGCAGTGTCCCCACAAACAGTCGTGGGTTGATTGATTAAATTTATGATTGTGTGTTTTTTTGGAGGGATTATTATTAGTCGTGTGGAGTGAGGAAACTTGCCCAGGGTTTCGCCCGGACCTGCCTTGTTGCTTGGCGGAGCGTCCCACGTATCAGCTACTCTTGAATGGAAAAATCAATTCATTTAAGCTCTTGTTGCTTAAGTTATCTTATAACTAAGATAGTTATATGCATGCACTTGGCTGAGGTTTCTACTCCACATCACCTAGTCCCCCCTCCTATACCCCCTCTATTCCCTTCTCCCTCCTTCACACTGTCATTCTAATAATCCTGGATAGTAGCAGTGATTTAACTTGTAGATAGTTGACTGCTTCAGGGACTGAAAATTTAATGAGTCTCTTTTAAGTTTGAGAATGCACCGCCTTGCCTCCCTCCCCTTTGCCCGTCTTCTCATCTCTAAACCTTCCTCAGCAGTGCCTTCTCCCGCCAACTGCGATCAGGTTCCTCCCATGTTAAGCGCTCTGAGAAACTACCCCGTGTGAAGGTCACTGTAACTTGTTGTTGTGGGAGATGCTCTTTTGAGTATGAGGACATTTTTTGACTGTTAAAAAAGGAATCCCTACATAATTCAGATTAGAATATGTTTTGTTACGCCAGCATAAGCTCTAAACTTCCTGTCAACGTAACCATTTGCTTGGAAACAGCGAAGATCAATACGTGACGTGGCATTTTGCTAACTGAGGAAAAACGAAGGAATTCACTAGACTTTAGAAATCATCACACATGGTGGATGGTGAGAGATAGTAACAAAAATGCAGTTTTTATTGTACCAGAACAAGGCCATTTAACAATTTGTTTAAATGATGGAACGAAAGGATTAAAAATGACAAAGCAGAACTGTGTGGTTAGTACTCACCTTTGATTACCTGCAACTAAATTATGGTGATAATCTGAGAATTAGGTGGTATGTGTATATGTGTGTGTTCCCTTTTTGAAGTACACGTTGACATTTTATTCACACCTCTGCCCTCAAAACCATCCTCAAGTCTCATTTTTTTAAAACCGCGGTTTCAGTCAACAACCCACCATCTCCCCCACACCCTCCCTAGCCATCTTCCCGTATCCTCCGCAACACCCCCCCCCCCCCCCCCCCCCCCACCACCACAGAAAGATTCAGGCTACCAGACATCAGTGCGAAGGACTCGAGAGGTCGTCCTGATGTAAAAGGCTCTATGTAATTGTAAATTATTGCTGTCTAATGGCCAGTGAAAAACTTGTTGTGAACAGGGAATCAACAGTCCTTTGAAAACCATTCGCTGAAGCAAACTGCGACCTTGCAGCCAGTCAGCTGTCCGTCGATCAGTCACTATCAGTGAATTCCATTGCAAACCACCACTGTTTAGGCCTAGTTGATTCCGCTGCAAACTCCCTCACTGCTGGGTAAAGGCAATATCTATCTTCAATTTGGCCTAAAGTTCAAAGCTGATGCCTACGGAGACCATTTGGTCTTTGATCCTTAAATACTCTGCAATCCACAACTGTGTGTGGGACGCTGCTGTGCGCAATTGGCTGCCACGTTTTCCCACAAATATACACTCAATACACTTTACAGTATATTCTGTAAAGCGCTTTGAGACGTCTAGAAGAGGTGAAAAGCACTATATCAAATGCAAGGATTACGATTAGAATGATTCAAATTTATTTTAAAAATTCAAACTGTTTCTTCCCTTGAAAGATAATATGCTGCCATTTTAATCTCCCTATCTACAATCTGTACCTCACTGTTGGATGCAGTTCCACAACTAACCCTTGATATGATGTTTGGCCAAGATCATTCTTCAGATGACAAATTGAGCTTCGTTGTGCAATCCAACTCTATCCACTGGAAACGAGCAGGAATCCTAGCTGGCAAACTTCACCCTTGCTCCACAAAATACACGGATGTAAAACTACGCTTTACATAAATCCTATGAAGTGCTTTGAGGCAGCCTCTCTCTCAATGCGAAAGGCGGCAGTATGTATCAAACACAAGGATTTTTATTACTGAATTATCGGGGGTGAATCGTTTTATGTTAAATGAAATTAGAAAATCTATCGCTAAATCGCTCGATAGCAATTGGTGAAACAATTGTGATTGTCGAGAGACTGAATGAGTGAATGTACAGCTGTTTTTTGGAACTGAATTTGCCGCGGCCCTTCTACCCTTCAGCTGCAGCTTGTTTTTAAAAAAATCCACAAGGATTTAATTTAAAAAGAATTTAAGCCAATGCACAGTGAGAATACAATACTGTATTATATTATTTCACCCACAAAATATACAGTCAATTCACTTTTTTATAGTATATTCTGTGAAGCGCTTTGAGACGTCTAGAAGATATAATTAGGCGCTATATCAAATGCGAGGATTATTATCATTACTAAGTATGATGCCACTGGGTTGAGGTTTCGATCTGCCTTGCTCCCAATATTCACCCTCAAATTATTCTTTCAATAGGAGAAAACTTTGCGAGTTGCCGTGCATTTTCATAGCTCTTTACCTTACGACATACACGGTCTCCTATTGTTGTTGTCCCTGATCGAGAGCCTAAGATATCTGTGACTGTTTCCTTGCGGGCAAGCAGGATAAATTCGGAAACAACAAAATGCAAACAGTAAAACCATGCGATTTCAATACTTTACAGGAAAGAAAGCATTAGAAGGCATTGTAGATGCTCTGCAGTTTAGTTCATACAAGATACAAGTTATGCTGCAAAAATAAACTTTGGATTTATCGGCAAGCAACCATATATTAATTTTTTTAGCCGTATTATCTCCTTGATCAGAGGATGTACTGCGAAGACCAACTAACTCCTTGTTACAGAGAGTCCTGCACATTTGCTTTGAGTGCTTCAGAAACGGGAAGAAAATATTCAGTGTGCGCTTCTGGTAAATACATGGGTGATTGTGATTTTAGCCGGGGTTTTATTGCAGGCGTAGACAAAAAAAACAAAACTAATAATAGCTAGCATGAATTAACACCTGTAAGACTGCATTTTATCATCACAATGCCATAATTATTTCAATTCATAGAAGGGACAAGTGGGGGTTTGAGTGGGGAGGGGGGGTTAAGAAGAAAAATTTAAGTGCTACACTTTATCTAACAAATTAATCTCTTGAATATTATTTACAGAAATAAAGATGCAATCATGGCTTTTAAATTATAATTTATGACAAGAGGTTTGTAGAATATTGGTGATCCTTTACCAAACTATGTTACATTTTTGCCCGGAACAAGTCATCTAAAAAATAAGGAAACCATTTTGAAAAGAAGTGACCAATATTTTATAAACTCGTGTTACTTAGGCAATACTTTTTTATATCCTTTTCGAGCTGCTATCAGACAAACTAAACAGAGCTTCAAGTATTCAGTCCAATCTTACATAAAAGGAACATTATGCTAAACGCCGTCTAAAAATCTCATTTGTGACGGGGGAAGATGGTAATATTGTGGCATCAAGTTGTTCTTTGTACAAAAGAGGAAAAATAAAGTCCCAGTTGCAAAGCTTCTTGCTGTTTGTTTTGTTACAGGTGCACTCTGACTTTGACTGGCGATGCTATCAAATAAAAAATATGTTGCTATTCCAGCTGCCGATGCCCTGCTTGTAAGAGGTCGGTCTCCCAGAGTCCACCGTCACTGTTCACACAAGTTAAGAGTCCCCAGTGCACTGACACTCGGATTGTCTGTGCAGGTTTCACATGTTTCAGCTCTCTTCTGCTTTGGGTTCTGTTTCTTGGCTGGTTTCCCCCGCTTCGCCTTTCTTATGTTTCCTTATGTGTTTGTATTTCTCCACGTATCCTTTTACGAGGTTAGCGACCTTAACCGGGTTGATTTCACCACTCTTGCTGTGGCAGATCTGGTATTGTCACACATACATAAAAAAAGTCAAGTCATGTAATTTTTTCAGAACAGCACCAATGATAACATTCGTATTGTTAACTTTTATTACAAATTTGATCCCAAATGTCCCGCTGCCTCCATCTTCAGTACAATTATATTCACCCTCAGTAGCCATGCTATAAATTAAGAGCACCACGAGGATGTTCAACAACAAATTGCATTTATGTAACTCCTTTCGTGTTGGTTATTCATTCATTCAGTCGTGCAAAATATTAATCCACTACAGCGATGTGCCACTTTTATGAAATCTGTCCATACTTCTAAAATACTTCTAAGTGCTCCGAGATGCTGTCCAGCATGAAGGGCACTAAATAAATGCAAGTTGTTGTTGAAATCTGAATTTAAAATAATGTTCCCCCCTCTCTTAATGATCCGTGTGATTTGTTGGAGAAGAACTGGCTGCAACATTACACAAGTTATGATCCAACCAAATAAAAACACTATTTTAAACCCTAAAACATGTTCTGATCTAAAATGTGTCAATTCAGTATTCAAAGATGCTCAGAATATTGGTCTCTCCCTTGGATTTGATTTTGTGGTTTATCGCATCATCATGATGGTTCATACAATTTTACTGTTGCTTAGAATGTCTAAGAGGATTGTGGCAGCCAAATTGTTGATAGTATTATCACACAAATGGCCGTTGAATAAATGAGTCATTTTGCTAAAAGCTTGTCTGAACCCAAATTGTGAGCCGCATTATCACGTTGGCAAATATTTAAAGTAATGCAACATTACGAAGAGCAGAAAATAAATCTGGTGACAAGACTTTGTTCTGCTTGCGACATTACCTTTTGCACTGCTTTCCGTAGAATCTCCTTGTACTCCTCTTTGGTGATCTCTTTTGTCTGGTAAAAGGGCTTTAAAGCTAACTTTGCTTCTTCAACGGCCCTCTCTTGTATATGTAGTTTTTTAATGTACTGAAATCAAAAAGAAACATTTTAGTGAACATTTTATTTCGGCAATGTGTTCACAATGTGCGCCTAACAGAGAAAGGTTGCTGCCCTCTCCCATCTACCTTAGTTGAGATTTGAAGGGTCTCAAAAAAAGCATATTATTAAACCTTAATAATAATTTGTTAAACCTTATTCATTATAATAAACAGAAAATGATGAGGGAAGGACATAAATCCACATCTCATTCAGATGGAGATTAGCATGTGGTAGCCTGTCTCTCTTTTAGATAAGAGATTAATAAGATACGTTAAAGTCTTTTCGCTCTCCCTCTCATTTAAATGGAGATGAATCTGGATTGACGGCAGTTTTTATGTCAGAATGCGCGCATTTAGCTTGTTGTTGTAATGTTGGTGTAAAAATATCACGTGTTTTCAGATGCCACTGGCAGTGCAATGATGAGCATCAGTGTATGGACAGATGCCCGTGAAGAGACATCAAGGCATGCTCGGTAATGGACGGAAACGGAGAAGAATGCCTGCGATTGCATCCGCCGATTGCTTACGTTGTCGTTCTGACTTTTGTCATCGGAAGATTTGGGCTCTGGCATTTTGCTGTCCAGATTTCCCGCAATATTGACGTGTGTTCCGGCAGCGGCCAAAGCAGCTTGGTTTGGGGGCTGCAGTGGCAGTAATGGCTGCACTGGTGTGCACCCGATCAGAGGAATACTTCCTTGCATGTACTGGACAGTCTGCTGACCGGCTGGCGTGTAGGGGATCGGGAACGGAGGCATGAGCGGCATCGGCGGTGGTGGCATAAAAGGTCTGGCAAGACCCACTTGGTTAAATGCCTGCAATCGGTAAGAAAAAAAAGCACATGCATCAATCGATCTTGTACCAGCAGCACGGAAATAATAATAATCCTTACATTTGATATAGGGCCTTAACATGTCTTCAAGGCGTACTCAAGAGCGTTTCACAAAAATATAATGCAAAGCGTATATATTTGTGGGAGAAACGCAGCAGCCAATTACACACAGCTGTCTCCCACAAACAGTCGTGGAGTGAGTGACCACATTTTTTTTGTGAATCAGCACTGGGTAATGAAAGAGAGAATAAGGAGCCGTTGACATAGGCATTAAACTTCAAACCTTGAATATTTGTTTGTAAAGTTTCTCGCTGTACAGAGAGAGAGGTCCAATAAACAAGTCAGCAATATTACTCATATTGCTTCTGGTAGTTTTAGCAACAAGTCTACAGAGATCTAAATGTATAATGCTGTTTTCATATTGTGTTAAACTGCGTATAAAAGTACACAACAAACAGTTTCCTTTAATAAGATGAAAGTCTGACACCTAGTGTCATCAAAAGTTAAAGCTTATGCAGTGCAAGATATATTTTTTTCAAACCACAGGGCTAAATAGAAACTGGAAGTGGAACTTAAATCAGAAGTACCCCCAGCCATATTATGGCCATTTTGCAGGCAAACATAGCTATTGTGTATATTATATTAATTATATCCCATATAATAAGCTGATGTTGCATAAAGAACTGGTCAATTTATCCAAAATGGAATTTTAAAGCACCAACTATATTGGCTGCATATGAATAGAATAACAGCAGTAACTTCTGTAAACCTTGTGTCTCTATCAGTAGTAAGTGTGTGAGGAAAGTAATGATTGGAAGAGTAGGAAAGTATCCAGGAGGAACAATTCTATTGATAAGTGTAATAGCTATCCCAAATTAAGCACTGCGGGACGCCACCCCACGCAAAGGGCGCTATATAAATGCAAATTGTTGTTGAAGATCGCAGGGCAGGATATGGCAATGTGCTACGCACAGTGATGCTACACTTCGCTTGGGTTTGTCAGCTTAGCCAATTCCGAGCTCCTCCCAAAGGCAACAAAGCTCTTCATGATGCACTTGGATCCTCTCTGTAATGTAAAACCTAGAGTGGCCTAGAGAGGGATGAAGCAGGCACTAAGATGGATTGAAACTTTGTCCTCCACTCTATCGCTTCTCCGTTTTTGGACTTGATTTAGGACCCAGAGTTGACCACGGTAATTAATTGAGAATTACTTTGTGAATTTTGAGCTATCAGGGAGTTAGTGACATGGATGCACCATAGGCTTTCGGTGTTGGCCTCTCAAATACACAATAGAGGCAAACAGGGAGCTCAGTCCAATTTGCTCCAGCCATGTTGACCTGAACTCCAGAAAAGCCCCACTAGGAATGTTTCCACTCACCATCGCTATGCATTATCTAATGCAGTATGCCAATTTCATCTTAATGTGTAATGGGCTCTCGAACTGAGTTAGGATCATATCAAACTCACATTGTTTAAGGCTATTGCAGCTGGCAGTAAGGAACAAAAAAATCCAATCAGTCTAGGCTGGCAGCCATCCCAGCTCCAAGTGGTGAAAGAACCGTGTGACAACATGCTCTGCCACCCAGTTTTGCTCTCCTCCCTCACACGCAAAACTAATAAGTAAGCCTTCAGTAAGTGAACAATGAAAATCTAACCAAGTCTAACTTACTGAGGTTACCAATCACTGCCTTTAGTTAAGTGCAGCTTTCAGATCGGCCAACATCGAAGGAAACAGAAGCAAGTGGTACAGACACACAGTGCCAATGCAATGACGGTTCAAAGAATGTGTAGTTATGAACATCCCTCCACCTAAAACAAAGTTAAGCTAAATTTCTTAAGTTTAATGAAAACCCACAAACATCATTGTCAAGTTATTGAGGATTACATTGCTTCCTGCATGCCAATAACTGAGGAACCTGGACAGTTCTGATCACAATCCTGATGGCAAATGCTTGTAAAGTAACCCAGGATTTCAGAGGTTATGTCAGCCTGAGCAGTTCTTATGCAGTCCTTAATCAACAACAACAAAATTACACTTGTATGGCATCTTTCACGTCAGGAGGATTTCCCAAGGCGCTGGACAGTCACTATGTTAGACCCGAGCACCGGTCGGGGAGGGAAGGGGGATCAGAAGTTGCCGATGGGACCATCGAAGAGGAGAGTTTTGAGGCGAGACTTGAAGGAGGCCAGAGAGGGGGCCAGCTCAAGAACACCACCTGATAAGCATTCTCTATTACAAAGCACAGAAGTGGGGGGTGGATGTCAGCATGAAAGATCAAACTACGCAGAGAAGATTATTGCAAGAAGTCAAGTGTTCAAACAAATAAGAATTCTTTGAAAGCTTCTGAATATTTAATCTAGTCTTCCTTCTATACCCCCGTCAATTCATTCTCAATTACATAACCGTAAACCAAATGGTGTTGTTGACTGGGTAGGATTTTATACAACTTGTACATCTGACAGATGACACTCTCTGTTGCTTACAAACTGTTCAGTCTGTTCAATTTGTATACAAAATAGTATGCAGTAGGAATCCATGCATATCCTCTATTTCAACAATAACCTAATCCAACCATTTGAATGTATATAGAATCTCAAACATTGAAATGTACGCAAGATTCAAAGGAGGTTGTCAAAAGACAATAATGACACATGTAAAGGAAGCAAAATTAATAATAATAAACTTGCATTTGATATAGTGCTTTTCACGTCTTCTATACATCCCAAAGCAAGAATATACTGTAAAGTGAATTGACTATTTTTTATGGGCTAAACACATTAGCCAATTGCACACAGCAGTATCCCACAAATAGTCATGGATTGAGATGACAAATTTATTATTGTTTTTCGGACGGATTCTTAACAGGCATGTGGAGCAAGGAAACTTGCCCAAGGTTTCGCCCTGACCTGCCTGGAATCAAACCCAGGTCTCTCGCTTGTAAGGCGAGTGCTCTAACCACTGAGCTATAGGACTCCATAGCTGCATATTTTCTACTCATATACAAGTTTTGTTTGCTGTTTGACATCAAAGAGCATTTCGCTATCAGAGGCCAAACTACAGGCAAATCATTAACCACAATGACTAACAGAGAAGTTGAGTTCTACTCAGACGCCTTCTACAAGTGAGCACTAACCTGTGTTGTAAATAGACCAGGAAACATAGGTGGAGGGATTGCGTAATTAGTTACTGGAGGCAGAGAGTGAGCCAGAGGGTGAGGCAGAGAGTGAGGAAGAGAGTGAGGCAGATGTTGGGGCTGGGGCAGAGGCAACGTCACAGGGTTTAATGAGTGGCTTGAATCCGGAGTTTTCCAGGCACCTTCTTTATTCAATCGGTGCGTTCTGTAGGAAAATGGGGTCCCTTTAAACAAAAAACAAAACCTGTTTAAACAAAGGCTATAAAACCCAACTGACCATCTTCCAAAATAAAAATCATTTCAAAATGACTGCCTGCTATAACTGTGAATGGCGTAAAGGCAGCCAGATATATAAAGAGACAAACAGAGCAGTGAAATAATCTTGTTCACACCATCCACCACCCAGACCTACGGTAGGGGAAAGGAGACAGAATGCTTCCCAAATGTGCATTCCTTCATAATTCAACACGGAATAGCATTTATTGTTATTTAAAGAGAAAACAGATCCGTTGATGAGCCTCTAGTAGACAGAAGTGCTGAATCTGCTCTCATCAGTTCCAACATCTGAACTAGCAGATTAGGTTGCAGTGACCTCATAAAGGGTCTGGCAAGATAAACTACATAAATCGCTTTTAACCCAAGATGCAGACAGTGGAACTGTGTACTTAAGACATCTTAAAATGGTATCTGCTTGTTTTACACAAGTGTCACAGGCCATAAACAAATAATCCTTGCATTTGTTGTAGCTCCATCACATTACAATAAACATTTATGAAATTTCAAAGTATGCTGACCATATTTGTAGGTGGACACACAGCACAACAACCAAGTTTCATACAGCAATGTCCCACAATCTGGGAGGTGGAGACGGGGGGTGGGGGGGGGTTGGCCCGTAAAACTCACACTTACGGCTAAGTCTTCCCGAAGTAGCCTCATCCTTGTCCTCGGTCTGTAGGTTCCACGTCACCCTCTTGACTAGAGGCTTGGATTTTGTCCCGGTGTTCTGGGTTCCTGCCTCATTCTCACTCTTGCCTTTCACAGGTTGTGTCAAGCTCTGTGCGAGTGTTTGCTCAGACTCCCCGCTACTCTCGGGCTTTGTCACTTCCACTTTTTCCTCCGATGGTTCAGCACTGGTAACAGCGGCCAGCGGCTTTTCCACTTCAACAGTGATGTTTGAACTCAGCACATCTCCCATGGTCTCTTTGCTGTCTGCTTGAATGCCTTGGGAACAGGATGTACTTGCTGCACAGATTTCTGGATCCTCATCCTTAAATAAGGTCACCACTGTGCTATTTGCAATGGGACTTGAGT
This sequence comes from Hydrolagus colliei, assembly GCA_035084275.1. Lineage (NCBI taxonomy): Eukaryota > Metazoa > Chordata > Chondrichthyes > Chimaeriformes > Chimaeridae > Hydrolagus > Hydrolagus colliei. Next base: position 12,488,689 of record CM068757.1, on the reverse strand, counting down.
TTGCCAATTCCTTAGCTGGACTTATATCTACAGATTCACTCTCATCCCCTAGATTTAAAGGAGCCAATTGTTCTGGTTCACTGGACTTTTCATGTGCAGTTGATGGTTCTGGCTTTGCTGGATAACTTTCATGAACCTCTTCAAATTCTGGCTTCACTATCTTACTTTCCTCATTTTCTGTTGGGGCTGAAATCTCTTCTTCTCCAAGGCAGATAAGAGGGATGGAAATATTATCTGTTATAGTGTCATCTTTGTTACGACAAGGACTATCGACTTGAAAATTCTCAGGCACTGTATCAACTTGGAGTTTCTCAGACACAGTATCAAGTTGGAGATTCTCAGACCCAGTATTGACTTGGAAATTCTCAGACCCTGTATCGACTTGGAGATTCTCAGACACTGTAACGGCTTGCAAATTCTCAGACACAGTACCGGCTTGGAGATTCTCAGACCCTGTATCGACTTGGAGATTCTCAGACCCAGTATTGGCTTGGAAATTCTCAGACACAGTACCGGTTTGGAGATTCTCAGATCCAGTATTGACTTGGAAATTCTCAGACACAGTAACGGCCTGGAAATTCTCCGACACAGTAACCGCTTGGAAATTCTCAGATACAGTAATGGCCTGGAAATTCTCAGACACAGTAACCGCTTGGAAATTCTCAGACACAGTACCGGTTTGGAGATTCTCAGATCCAGTATTGACTTGGAAATTCTCAGACACAGTAACGGCCTGGAAATTCTCATACACAGTAACCGCTTGGAAACTCTCAGACACAGTAACCGCTGGCAGATTCTCAGACCGAATATCAACTTGGAGATTCTCAGACCGAGTATCGGCTTGCAGATTCTCAGACCGAGTATCGACTTGGATATTCTCAGACCAAGTATCGACTTGGAGATTCTCAGACCGAGTATCGACTTGGAGATTCTCAGACCGAGTATCGACTTGGAGATTCTCAGACCGAGTATCGACTTGGATATTCTCAGACCGAGTATCGACTTGGATATTCTCAGACCCAGTATCGACTTGGAGATTCTCAGACCGAGTATCGACTTGGAGATTCTCAGACCGAGTATCGACTTGGAGATTCTCAGACCGAGTATCGACTTGGAGATTCTCAGACCGAGTATCGACTTGGAGATTCCCAGACACAAGAGCAGCTTGGAAATTCTCAGATACAGTATTGGCTTGGAAATTGTCAGACCCTGTATCGACCTGGAGATTCTCAGACCCTCTATCGACTTGGAGCTTCTCAGGCACAGTATCGACTTGGAAATTCTCAGACTCAATATTGACTTGGAAATTTTCAGATTTAATATTGGCTTGGAAATTCTCAGTACATTTTATCTCTATATTGTTTGTGTGCAAACCTACTGTATATGTGCTTACAAGGTCAACTTCAGTGAAAAGATCAGTGGTGCTTTCTTTAAAGTCTTCACTCTTGCAAATGGAAATTTGGTTTTGTTCAACTAATTCTATAGGTCTGACTTCATCCTGCACTGTTTCAATTTCTGCTTCCGGTTCCTGTTTAATGACTATGGGATGGGCGGAACTCTCAACATCTGGAGGAATTGGCAGACTGGAAAGAATAGACCTCTTCAACAGGGCATTGCTCGCAGAGGTCGAGTTAGTTCCAGACGGTGAAGACATCCTTTGCTTTCTTTCCTTCTCAATGAAAAAGTATTTCTCTTGAGGAACAATATGTTTCCTTTGCAGTTCTGGGAACTGCAATCTTGATTGCAACCACCTTTCTCTAGATCTTGATCTACTTTGATCCTTGGATTCTGAATGAGTTCTTGATCTAGATCTTGGTTTCCTTCGTTCCCTGGATATAGATCGGGACCGTGATCTTCTCTTTTCTCTGGATCTAGAAGAGGGTTGCAATCGGCTCTTCTCTCTAAATCTAGCCCAATGTCTCCCCTTTTCCCTGGAGCTGGATCTTGATGGCGATCTTCTCTTTTCTCTGGAACTCGATCTAGAACGAGACCGTCTCTTTTCTCTAGAACTAGACCTAGACTGTCTCCTATCTCTCGATCTAGACCATGGCTTTTTCTTTTCTCTAGATTTAGACCAGGATCGGAAGCGTTTCCTTTCCCTTGACCACAAACTTGAATGTCTACCTCGCCTTTCGTGCTCCTCATGATTTGGCTCCCTTTCGTACTTCCTTCGGTTTCCTTTGTCAACACTGCTGGAACGAGAGCGTCTGTAGGAGCTTCTGCGATCCCTTGAGCTTGAGGTTTTCCTTCTCCTCTTACGGCTGCCTGTGGACACGTCAGAGGAACTACTCAACCTTCTCTCCCTGGACCCCGATCTGGAATGTCGTGACCTCTTGTCCCTGCTCCTTTGCTTTTTAGACTTTTTTGTCCTGTGTTTCTCTAAGCTGCTTGATCTAGACTGTGACCTAGATTTTGACCTCCGTCGTTCTCTGGAGTACGATCTCAATTTTCTTTCTTCTTTCGACCGTGACCATGATCTGTGTGTTTTACGAACTTCAGGTATGGGGTCATTCCTTTCCTTCCTTTGTTTCTTGCGACTGTGGGAACTTGACCTTGACCTTGATCTAGACCGCGATTTTGAGGCTATATGGTGTTTTTTAGTCATCACCTTTCCTTTCGGGTCATTCTCTAATGCGATGTCTGTATCCACGCTCACAGTGGCAAGAACGTTCTTGTTAATTTGCAAAGCACCCTCGTCAGAACATGGACAATCACCATCACCCTCTGCCTTTACAGCCTGCTGTTGAGACTGAGATGTTGAAGGGCTGCAATGCGACTTGTTAGTGTGTGTCCTTTCCTGCCTTTCATCATCAGAGTCTCCACCCAATTTTACGTCTTTCTCTGCATCATCATCATTAAACACTTGCACAATACCGCTGTCCGATTCAGTTTTAAGCTCTTCAACAGCAAACAAATGAGGCCGAGCTAAAGACTCACACTTATCACCATTCAGAATAGGTTTAACTGCCGTCCAAGATTCTGTGTCGGTTTTACAGGGTTCAATTTCCTGGCTACAAGTAGCACTAGCATTAAAGTGAATATTGAATGCAGTATTCGCTGTATCTTGATCCTCGGAAGAGACAGACAATGGGGACGGACACTCTGTTCTGAACTCATTCCTGTCAGGACTAGAATTTGAAGAACTTGAATCAGACCCAGTGGGATCAAAAGGATCATATTTATCATCAACATTTTCCTCTTTAACATTGGCCTGTGACAATGAAGCTGTTTCCTTGTCGTTTTTGTTATACCTCTGAACTTCATCATCTGTGGGTTCAAATGGATCGTACACATCAGACTGAGCCAACCTACTTGAATGGTCAGTGTCAGTGGTCACAGTTTTAAAACTATGACAAGAGATGGAGCCCAGGCCTCGGCTTTTGAGATGTTCTTTAGATATACTTGGGAAATTACTAGAACAACCAGCTACATCTGTAATGGAAGAAACTCCATGCCTCTTTTGCAGAGGAGATTTAATATTGTTTCTCCTGTTGTTTCCTACATTACCAGGTGCAGAAGATTGTCCACTGTTATCATTACCAGCAAGTTTACTTGTTGAGGCATGAGGTATTCCATTACTTGTGTTGCTCAGTTGGAAACTGGAAGAACTGGTTTGGTTTTTGATCTTTGGTATCCGAGGAAATTTTGATATATCAACACTAGGAAACGGTTTCGGTGGAATTCGGTTCAGCGTTCCCATGCTGGTTCTTAGATGCAAACTGGAAGCGTTATTTAACCACTTGAAGGGTGTAAACCCACTAAACGTTTTGCCACATTCCCCAGCTCGTTCTGCGCTTGGCAAATTCCCAGACTCGTTTATCCTTGGATTGACTGATACTTCAGGCATGGGAGTAAATTTTCCAGATAACACAGATCTTGAGTTTGTTGACTTTGTCTGTAGTGCTGGTTTGGATGACAAACCGGACGTTGATGGCAAGGTAAGTGAATTACGTTCCGCGTGTTTTGAAGTAGTCGTAAGGCCAGTAGTTTTTCTTTCCTCTTTTGCAGTACAAGTAGAGTTCCCTGAGATACAAGTACTTTTAGCCGAGCTTGCAGAAGAGCACTCACTACTTCTGTCACTTGACGTCTTCTTCAGACAATGGCCTAAATCAACAGATGAAAGGATGGCAAAATTGATACATGTTAGACCACAGTTTATAAGCACAGAGCGCCTTCAATATTGACAATTATTTTAGGAAATAGAACATACACCAAACAAGGTTTAATAGGAGAATATTGCATTTCACACAAAGCCATTTTTCCTGACATGTTAAAAAGAGGACTGGGAAGGGAACCAGTGAAATAAACTTATTCATGTTGGATAAAAGAGCCATTGTTCATTTATTAGCATTTCCAAAGCTAATGGGAAACTGTTTATAGAGCAAATTGTGGGATGATGAAATGAAGATGACAAATACGGGCCTGCTTAGGAATTCTTTTTCCAGGCGCATTATGAAGATTACCTCTTTCTTTCGGTTTTAAAGATCCATCCCGATTGATCACAACATTAGCACTGTCCAACATCAGGATGTTCTGTTCCGCCAGGATACACCCCAACACATCTGGGCTAGAAGTGGCTTCTGTTTCAGTATCCCGAGCAGTTGGAAGTATTCCATTCCTGCCACAGAAAAAAAATCTGTTTAAAACGAGGCTGTGCCAGGATCAGGGCAGCAGTGAATCTATTTGCCAATGCACCTATAAGAAAAGGCACTGAAGCATCCTCTCCATTAGAGGTATACAAGCCCTTTGCAAATTTGACTTGCAAGTCTTAATTGTGTTAGATTTACAGATGATGTAACACCAGGATGCATCTATCTATTTTTATGTCATACGACTGTAGGTAATATTGTAGATAATCCCAGTTTCTCCCAGAAAATACAGACAATCCACTTTATAGTATACTCTGTGAAGTGCTTTGAGACATCTCAACAACACGATAAGGCGCTATAGCAAATGTAAAGAATATTATTATTAAGAATGATACCACAAATTTTCAAAATTGCCTTTATAGATTTATACCAAATCAGTTCAAATAAAATTGTCATCTACAAAACGGGTTCATTGAGGAGCCATGTTGCTATGCTAATAATAAATACAATTTTTCAAACCTTGAAATTCCAACTGCGATGGGTCTGGCCACTGGCCGATGAGAGCGCAGAGCTGATCGGGAAAGGACTCTTCTTTTGCCACCAAAGGGTGAGCCCAGATTTGCAGCTTCCCCATGGGGTCCCTCTGTAGAACTAAACACAATTTGTCAACATTTAGTACCCTCATCAATCCAACCACAAAGAACTTCACGTTTAAATATCCCAACGTTCCAGGAAATGCCAAAGAAACACTAATACCATAGAAACTTCTTCAGAAATGAAAGGTATATTATCTGGAGTGACGTTCTTCCAATTATCAAGGTGAAGAATGCTATGATAGGACCTGGAACAGTTCCCCTTTTACACCCAGTGTTACCATCAGAATGTAAAGCACAGGTGTATAGCAGGCTTACATTCTGTTTGCATTACACCAGTACTCCCTAAAGCATTAATGCAACATGTCCATTTCCAACACCAGCTATCCGTGTGTCAGTTCTGATGAGTACTACACTGTGTACAGTATTGGCCTACTCAAATCGCTCAAGCAAACGCAATGGAGATCATTCATCCTCCCTTTATTTAGTGCTTCTGCATCTATCAAAATGAGGAGTATTATCTTAACAGGATGAAGTAGATCTGATCCCAGCTTCAACAGGTGAAACGAATGTGCAAACTCAACTCGCCACCCAGTTTTCCATCAATACTGTGGCCGCTTACCTGTCAAATGGATCCAGGCCGTTTGGATCTCCGTATACTGACAATGAGGCTGCTCCGATATCTGTCCTCATCAAATTCAAGGACGGCTCCATTGGTTTGTACATGGAAGGAACTGAAATTCCATTAACTGGTTTACCGAGTCCGAGGTTCTTTGCGATACGTGAACGAGCTGTGACGCTCAACTTAATCTATTTAACAAACACAACAACAAGAAAGTCCGTAAGGTATTCAATTAGAAAATTCAGAACCAAAGGAAATGAAATCAGAAACTCTTTGTTTACCGCTTTCTTCTTTCCTTTCTTTCGCTTGAATCTTCTCCTACGTTTTCTTGTGGTCTTTCCACCAAGCTTCATCCCACTTGCTAGACTGGATTTGCCACGGAGTTTCTTTGTTCCAACTTTTCTCCTTCTTCTGCCTGGAAAGACGCAATAACAGCGCCATGGTAGTCAACATTCAACCGCCAAGTTCTTACATCAAAACGTAGAGCAAGACAGGCTAGCCAACCTGGTCTTAAATTGTTAGAGCCCCTTCTGGATTTGTCAGGAACTCATTTCATCAGTTTCAAAAGGGATGAGTGAGAATTCTCAAAAGTTTTACACAGTATAATACTTGTGTTTTAATTTACTGAATGTAGTCGAATGCAATAAAATGGAACTACTGGCGGCAAAGGTTTTAACAACATGCCTGTCTCGCTATACACTTTAAATCCCCCCCGTACAACGAGAAACAATTACCTGTTTTTGTTTTACGCCTTTTCGTGCTCCGAGCTCGTGGGTTAAGTGGCCGATGATACACTGCTGTGTTTAGGCCGGCAACAACTGCCTCGATAGTTTCATCCAGCAGGCTGGCATTCATCAGGTATTGTGGTACGTGCTGTAAAAGGAAATCGGATTAGGTTTTAGTTCTCTCGGGTTGCTTATAGCTATCCCTGTTTAATTCCACAGCACACTTCGATGTACACTGCATCAATATACACTGTATTCACAAATTTAAATAATTGATCAAATGAAGACTAGGGTTGACAGAATTACAGTATGAATCTTTGCATTCAATTAACTATAGGCTTGAAACTATATTCCACTTAATCCAAAGTCCTAGCTATTGTGAAAGTACTCTGTAATGGCCTACTAGCAAGAAAATCCTTCCAATACAAGGGTTGCCCATATCCCATAAACTGCACCAGAAGTCCCCAGTCTTTGTGGACAACACATTTTCAGCTGACACACTGCAAACTGATTACACCAGGGGATGAAACCTTCTGGCTGCTGGGGGCTAAATGCCATATTTGAGAAACATCCATTGTGTTTCTCTTCCGGTGACTTAATGTTTCCAGGTTATGGAGGGAGTGGGTGGGCCAGATGAAGTAGGGATGGGGTTGGGAGGGAGCTTGTTAGACCACCCTGCCTTACCCATTTTCTACATTAATACATGCAATTTCTGTGCAGCATTTAACGTACCCGGATTTGACGTGCCCGGGTAATCCGATTTCGATTTACATTTGCTCGGACACGCTCGCTTTGACGAGTCCTTGCGATAGCGCGGGTTCTTCTTACAGATGGCCGTAACCTGGACGTAGTGGGCTCTTGCGGTGCGTCAGCAAAAAGGAAGGCGACCTCATCGTCATCAATCTCATCAACCACTGAAAAACAGGAGTATGAAATCAGGCATTAGTTACAAGGTTTCTAAAGTCCTCCATGGTCTTGCTCCCACCTCCTCTTCGACCTCCTAACCCCATACCTGAACTCCCCTCCTCTCGGCAGACACCGGCCTGCTTCAGATCCCCCGCACTTCCCACACCACCATTGGAGGTCAGGCATTCAACATCTCTGCCCCTACATTCTGGAACTCTATCCCACAAACACCTGTGGCAAGAGAGAATGTGTCTCTCTTGCCACATTCAAGTCCCATCTAAAGACCTGCTTCTTCAACCATGCCTTTGACCACTTCCCACCCCCACACCCCTGCCTTCCACCCCTCTTGACCCCAACTAAGATCCAAAAAACCCTGACTGTCCAGTGCCCCTGGGACTTTTTTCCGACATGAAGAACTTTATACAAGTGTAATTTGTTTTTGTTCATTAAAAAGAGGCTTCCCTCTCCTATGCCATCCTTTCCAGTGAGGAAGTTTAGCTGGCAGGTAAACGACTTTGCTTCCAATCTACTGGAAACGTCACTTGATCAGGGTGGGGATGGACTCTTTAATTCTTTATTTATTACCCAAGCCTCACCCTCCAGGATAGGCCCAAGACAAAAGCTTAGCTGAAATGGACACTCGTATTGAGAATCCAGTTATTCTATAGCTAGCAAGCATCCTCACACGCTCTAAGGGAGTTTGGATAAAGGCAAACCAATAACAACAACAAAATTACATTTATAGACTGCCTTTCACGTTGGGAGGACATCCCAAGGCACTGAAACCAAAACGATACTTCACTCTATGGGACAATTTGCCTTAGGGACTCTATACATATGTTAAGAAACAAATGAGACACATAGAGGAGGCATTTTTCAAATACAATTGTAAAGCTATTTTTACTCACCATCTGTAGGGTTATTAATAGCGCATTCAGGACAAAACCATTCTTCCACTGGAACAGTATGAAGCGGTGGGTCAAGGCATTCCATGTGGTAGCTTAAAATAATGATAGCTTGATTTAGCAAAACATTCTCTGTTGAATAAACAGTTCAAGATCTTCACACTTGTCTTCACATCCCTTTGTGCCCTTTCGCCTCTGCAACCAGCCTACTCCCCAACCCACTACCCGTTGCCTCCTCTCGATGGTTCTGGCCTCCTGCTTGTTGTTTCTCATGCCCTCCCTTTCACCATCGGTGGCCATACTTTCGGCCACTAAACCCCCAAATTCTGAAACACTCTTCCTCTATCTTGCCTCCTCCTCCTCATCTTCAGGTCACACTTGGAAGACCTTTCTCTTCCGACCTTCTTCACATCAGTTTCAGGCCTAACATTATTTCGAGCTTGTTACTTACCCAGCATCACAACCATCACAGAGGAGCAGGCGATCCTCCCGGTCACTTCTGCCACACACCTCACAGTTTGTCACATCCTCCTCCCCCTCCTCATTTCCTTTGTCGGGGTTCTGGACTGGAATCTTCAAAAGAAACCTTTTTTGTTTAGAAAACCTCATTACAAAAAAAGAGCTTTAAAAGTTAAACACCTGCTAATCTGCTAAAACCTCTCCTGGGGACCTCTCCTCTCCTAAACGTTATCCTTGATGTGATGCAACATTGAGCCACAGATCATATTAAGGGTAACATTCTAACTTCGGTCTATGCTGATGGGACAAATGGCCTGGCTTTCCCTGCTTGAGTCATGAGTGAACACCATGTGCAGAATGCATTGTGCTCAGTCGTCGTGGCTTTAACAATGAAACAGTCCACCCAACCGTCATTATCCAGCTTCACACATAAAGAATGGCACATGGAGCAATGCATTAGAAGCACTGAATCCTACTGCTTTCTTTTTGGAGGGAGTAGGGTGAAGACTGGTGGGGTGGGGAGGGGAAGAGAGATATTTTTTTATTACATCCACTTAACGAATCGATTTCATTCCTCCTTACCTTTTTTAAGATGTTTCCTCCAAAGTGCGTACGAACACAGATATGATTGAAGATTATTCGATCCACGGGACAGGAATTTGCATTCTGTTTAAAAGGAATTATATTTAATTTATATTTAACTTTATTCCTTACCAAGTTGTGTATTATACAAATTGCCTTATATTTGACGAGCCCCTACCCCTGCCCCTCACCACCACCAGACCATCTTGTTGTTCTGGAAGCTACCCTGTGAGGGGCACTATAAATGTGAGTCGCTGTTCTACAGCACAAGATGATATAAAGGAAAGGAACTTGGGTAAGTTGCATTGTGATATTAGTTCAGTTTTAGACAGGCAAACATTAGGAGAATTGCGATGGGTAAGGAACAATCTCTGGTTGAGAACAAACAGGGCAATTCTCTTTAATGAGTGTTACCTGAGATTGCGCAGCCGCACTCCTAATTTTGCAGAAGTGACATACAGCAAATCAGAATTCAAAATTTAAAGTTACTTTTGTCTTTGCCAACACAACATAGAATTATATTCTATTTAATAAAACTCAGGACTTTTCTGCACTCGATATTCACAATAATCCTTGCATTTGATATAGTACTTTATCCTGACTTTGGAACGTTTCAAAGCGCTTCACAGAATATAATAATAACATAATAATCTTTGCATTTGATATTGCGTTTTTCACGTCTTCTAGAGGTCTCAAAGCGCTTCACAGAATATACTCTATAGTGAATTGTATATATATTTTGGGGGCAAAATACGACAGCCAATTGTGCACAGCAGTGTCCCACAAACAGCCGTGGACTGAGTGAGGTAATTTTTTTTATAAAAGGAATTATCACTTTGGGAAAGCAATCCCCAATCGACAAACAACCGGGTTTCTACTTACTGCTGGGTAACAAAACTTACCCAACGTTTCACCCTGCTGGGAATCAAACCCAGGTATCCCTCTTGCGAGGCAAGTGTTACAACCACTGAGCTACAGAACTCCACTTAGCAGTTTAACCAGACTGCAAGCTTCACAGAGTACTGGGGAGAGACTCACCTTTGTCCATTCAAGGATACAGTCAAGACAGAAGTAATGTGCACAGCTTTCTGGAGTCCCAATTGCCTGGTCCTGGAAAGTATTCAGACAGATCGGGCAGTTCTCAGCGTCTTCGTCAGAGCTAGCTCTTCCTTTCATTGCTGAACTGTCCTTTGATATGTCTACACCTCCAACCGCTCCTTCTTCATCATCTTCCACCTCGTTATCTGAGAGACAGAATGTATTTTTTTCCCTCCGAATCACTGACATTCTGGGTTTTTCAGTCTTATATTTGTGTCACGATTTACCCCTCTATCTCTAATCACCATAAGATCATAAGAATTAGGAGCAGGAGTAGGCCATTCGGCCCTTCGAGCCTGCCCCGCCATTGAATAAGATCATGGCTGATCTTCTGATCTAACTCTAATTACCTGTCCCATCCCCATATCCCTTAATCCCTCTATTTTTTTTAAAGAATTGATCAGTTTCAGCCTTGAAAATATTCAAGGACTGAGCATCCACAGCCTTCTGGGGTAGTGAATTCCATAAATTCACTACCCTCTGAGTGAAAAAATGTTTCCTCAACTCCGTTCTAAAAGGCTGACCCTTAATTTTAAGACTGTGACGCCCCGGTTATAGATTCTCCTATCAGGGGAAACAGTCCCTCAGTGTCTACTTTATCCATCCCTTTAAGAATCTTATATGTTTCAATAAGATCCCCCCTAATTCTTCTGTACTCTGGAGAGTACAGCTCTAGTTTATTCAACCTATCCTCATAGGTCAGTTCCCTCATCCCAGGAACTAACCTAGTGAATCTATGCTGCACACCCTCTAAGGCAAGTATGTCCTTTTTTGAAATAAGGAGACCAAAACTGCACACAATACTCTAGGTGCGGTCTCAACCAAAGCCCTATACAGTTGCAGCAAGACTTCCCACTCTTGTACTCTAAACCTTTTGAAATGAACGCTAGCATGCCGTTCGCCTTCTTGGTTGCTTGCTGCACCTGCAAACTAACGTTTTGAGACTGGTGTACAAGGACACCCAAATCCCTTTGAACACTAACACGATCTAACCTCTCCCCCTCTAGAAAATAATCAATTTTTTTATTTTGTTACCTAGATGAATAATTTCACACTTCCCCACATTAAATTCCATCTGCCACTCCTGCCTACTCCCCTAGCCTATCTATATCTTGTTGCAATCTTTTTGCATCATCCTCAGAGCTCGCTCTGCTACCTAGTTTAGTGTCATTCGCGAATTTAGACACGTTACATTCAATGTCCTATTTCTTTCACAAAGTCTTCAATCGCAACTTGTGGTAAGCGAACTCTGTACAATTCGCATCTGATGAATTACATTTCAATCAATTGTACAGTAACACAAACAAGGATTAAATACTGTACCATCCTCTGCAGCTTCATCCTCATCCTCATCATCATCTTCTAAATCTTCCCCTTCTTCATCACCATCATCTTCCTCATCACAGTCATCTTCTTCATCGCCATCCTCTTCCTCTCCGCTGTCATCGGTGTCTCCCTCCTCCACATCATCGCCATCTTCACTACTGGATTCCTCTAACAAAGACAGAAACAATGACAATCTAGAGCAGCGGTTCTCAATCAGGGGGTACATAATTACTTCCGGGGGGTACAGGTGGTGGTACATTGATTTATTTAGCGTTTTATAGCCTTCCAAATTGTATATTGAATTGTTATTCCCCTTGTTTTTATGTGCTAGTTATTTTGTTATATAAGAAAAGCTTGGTCATAAAATGCAAGTGGAATGAGGTGGGTGGTGTGTGTGTGTGTGTATGTGGTTGGGTGGGGGTACACGATAATGTTGAAAATTAACAAGGGGTACATTACTGAAAAAGGTTGAGAACCACTGATCTAGAGCACTCTCTTTCCCCCACATACCATACATTGCTTTTAAAGTGACTCAGTTGCAGATCCCCAATCTATATTGTAAAAACCAAGCAGTTTTAACCCCATGCAAATAGAACATTCTTTCTCCACTGAAATGTCCCAACGCTAGTCTAACTAATTCACCATGATAACTCATTACGTTTACTCAAATATTACCTTCATCACTGAAAATAGATGAAATCTGACGTTTGCCTCTTCCTTTTACCAGGGCTGTATTTTTGTTAATTAGTTCATCTTGACTGTCATCATCAGCCATAATGTAGAAATATATGCAGTCTATGAGAAACCAAATGTTTATTAATACTCAGTGACAGCACGAGAAATAATAATCACAGTTGCATTTCATATACCACACTGTTGAGCCGTCTTAAAGCACTTCACAGAATGTGATTGATTGCATATTTTATAGGCAAAATTCAGCAGCCAATTGTGACCAGGAGCATCTCACAAACAGTCTTGGATTGAGCAACAGTCTTGGCCAAGTAGAAGAACTCCTGCCTCTGAGTAAGATGATTTTTGAGAATTGAGCTCATAGGCCAGTCTGACAATCAGGACCATCAACAATTTGCATTTAAACAGCTCCCTCCACCCTGGGCGGCGTCTCAGCGCGCTTGACAATGACGAAGCCCAAGTTCAAGCCAGGGGGAGGGGTTGAAGGTTGCTGAGGTCGAAGAGGAAGGTCTTCAGGTGTGACCTGAAGATAGGGAAGGAGGGGGCAAGGCAAAGTGATCGAACAAGAGAGGTCCAAAGTGTCAGGGCTCAAGACATGGCCGCTGATGGTAGAGCGGTGGATTCGGAAGGCAAGGAGGAGGCCAGACTGTACTGGGGAGTTATGCATTGTCAGAGGTGTTGTCCTTCAGGGTTTGACATTATAATAATAATACTGGGACTCCTCAATTAACGTTGGGGATGTGTTCTTGAAAAGAGCGATTTTAAGTGAAACAACGGATAGCAATACCTAAATGACCATAGGCTCTAATGATGTCAACGGGGGTTATGTTCCTTCAGTACATTTCTGGTCTAAATTTTCTTACACTAATATTAAATAAAGACCAAAAACAACACTACTAGTATTGAAAATTAAAATAAAAGTTTAATAAGCATATAAATAAGGTAAAAATACAATTAAGAGAACACTTATTGAAGATGGTGTATGCGGACAGTGGGCGGGGGCAGAGTCATTCAAATGAATGTGCGGCATTACCTGCTTCTTGTACGGATCCGCAGAGCCTCTCTCACGCCGCGGCGCCAAACAGCTGATCGCTGGCACATGTTTGTGGCATGAGGGAAGCCCCTCTGGGGATCCGTACGAGAGGCAGGTAATCCCGCTCTTTCATCTGAACGAATCAACCATCTCCAGTAAGTGTTCTCAATTGTATTTATTATCTTATTCATATATTTGCTAAATAACTAATATAAAATGTAGTCAGCTAATATCACTTCAATTAATCAAATTTTCTAATTGTTTTTTCTAACTATTTATTTATTCACCAAAAACATATAATTGAAACAACGTATATTGCGACGACGAATAAAGAGGAGTACCAGTACTGTACTTTGATATAGCACCTTATCATGTCTTCTAGACGTCTCAAAGTGGTTCACAGAAAATACTGAAATGTGAATTTTATGGCCAAAATGCGGCAGTCAATTGTACATAGAAGTGTCCCACAAACAGTCGTGGATTGAGCTACCAACATATTATTTTTATCAAGAAGTTATCAAGAAATTGGAAAAGCAATTGTCTGAACAACCAGGTTCCTACATATTATTAGGTAAACCGAGGCACATGGAGTAAGGAAACTTGCCCAACATTTTGCCCTGAGAAACCCAGGTCTCTCGCTTATGAAACAAATGCACTAACCACTAAGCTACAGGACTACACAATAACTAACCCACCTGTCAGCACTCAGTGTCAAGGTACACAAATTTCCAAACTCAACTTGGCCACAGATGAGACAACAAGTGAGAAACTAGAGGGAAAGAGACTGAAACACTCTGAATGACCTTCCTGGTTCAGGAATGACGTGCGATTCAAAAGGATTTTTAAATGAAAGATAAGCAAATATCAGACTTACAAATCAATGCAGTCAAAATTCAGAATGTTTGTATTTTCTCTTTGAAGTAAATTAAATTCTTCTTCCTCCTCCCTAACCCCACCCCACCGCCCCCGCAAAGTAAATTTGCCCTACAAAATACACACTCACAACAATTACAGTAAATGCCATAGAAGTGCTTTGTGACATGAAAGGCTCTATGTTAAAAGTAACGATTATTATTATATTATTATAGTACGATAATGATTAAAAAACAAACAAAACCACTATTTACATACTAGAATTCCCACCAGATTTCTCACCCAATATGACAAGAATGCAATGTTATTGTTGCTCTATGCTGATTACAAGCAGAATGTCTCAGAGTCTCTAAAAATGCAATATTTCACCAAAATACATTTATTTACACAAGATTGAGTTAATAGGGTATTCTTTTAATATTACAAACATTAATACATATTTTATTTACTCACTTCTAATGTATATGTATGTAAGATATATGTGAAAGTGTCAGAGATAAAAGGAAGGGGGAATGGAATTTTTAGCAAACTGGCAAAAACAAGACATTAGATTGAATCTTCAGGTTCTGTCCCACAAAGCATAGCTTTATAGGATAAAAGGTCTTTCATAATCAGGATTAACAATTACATTGAAAACAATGATTTTAATAGCTTCAGTGAATATTTTTCTGATAAATCATTTTCAATCTGAAAAGCACCTGGGGGATTCACAGCAGAATTTCCTTATTCCCAGTATTATTATCATCTATATTTTTAAAGTACAACCAAACTGATTAGTCTCAAATAGTAAATAGTGATTGCAGGATGGACTTCTGGATGGTGGGGGCAGAATGGCAGAAGTCCCTCCCGCCAATGTGAGGCGGATGAGGCAGGGGACATGATGCTGGCTAGAGATGGCTGAGCAGATGGTGCGGGCAAGTTGGTAGGTCACAGAAGTAGGGGAAGTCACAGAAGTAGGGGAAGTCACAGAAGTAGGAGAAGCGAGGCCATGGAGGGCTCTGAAGGTGAGGACCAGGGTCTTGAACTGTATCCTGTGTGATGAGAAGCCGGTGGAGCCAGGCAAGGATGGAGTTGATAGGATCATAGACCTGGTGTGTGAGAGGGCAAAGGCTACAGAGTTCTGGATGATCTGCACATTACAGAGAGACCGACAAGTAGGGAGTTTGCATAATCAAGCCTAGATGTTATGAATGCATGTATGAGAGTCTTGTGGTGTGAGACAGAGGAGGAGCCAGGTAATGTTGTGGAGGTGGGGAGAGGCAGCGCGAGTCATGGCGCGTATGTGGGGGAGAAAAAACACTTGAGGGTCAAACAAGACGCCAAGGTTCCAGAATGGCTCAGTGAGGTGGATTGTTTCTCCTTAGGTGTTAGCACCACAACTACTAGACTACAACTGCACTGAAAAAGTGAGTTTCTCTATATTCTGGCCAACAAATAAGTCATTAACCTCATGTAATTCGGGAACTCCCTCCCTCAATCCCTTTGCCTCACCCCCTCATTTTCCATTTTCAGGTAGCACCTGAAGATCTTTCTGTTCGATCGCACCTACTGTCACCTTTCCCCTCCCCCTAGCTCGTCTCCAGGCTCCGCTATTTTGAATGACTTCCATTTTTGCCTACAATAACAGTCACTAGTTAGAGAATCTAATTTGCAAGTGAGAGGATGTGAGTTCGTTGAGTCCTGGGTGGAAGAAGGCAAAAACGTAGGCACGTTTCCTTATTGCACACACTCTCTTCTGATTACCTAGCAATACGCAAAAACCTGTTTGTTGGTAGATTGGCAAATAGGTTTATCGGAGGTAATAATCCCTTCAAAAAAATTATAAATAATAATGTGATCACTCAATTCCCGACTGTTTAAGGGACACACTGTGTGCACCTAGCTGGCACATTTCACCCACAAAATATGCAGTCACTACACAATGCAGTGTGTCTTGTAAAGCTTTGGGAAGTCTAGACAATGTGATAAAGGTGCTATATCAAATGCAAAGATTATTATTCTTAAAACATCAAACATTATGAAGACAATATTCAATGAAAAAAACATTTTGTCTGCTATTTCCCATCATAAATTGGTGAGTGCATTCTTTTGTACAGATCACTCCAATTGAGTGATCACATTATTGTTATTTATAATTTTGTTTGAAGGGATTATTACCCCCAATAAAGCGATATGTAGTGTATCTACTTGGTTCCAACAACACTGTTCCGCATTAAAGAAGGCCAACTTATCCGTGCAAACGGACCCAACAATATAATTCCTCAATTGTCCTGCACAAGGTTAACCTGAAGGCTAGTATTGAACTGGTGATACAAAGACAAACACCCTGACCACACATATGCACAGGCATGTGCTCACACACACCAGCAAAGATTATCGCTAACTGTTCTATCCTAACATCTCATATCAAATTCTTTCTCACAATTTTAATGGACATGGCAAAATTTCAGAACAAATAGCAATACCAGTATGAGGCTAGTAGCAAGTACTCCATGGATAAGTTTGAAAGTCATGTAAGATAGAAAGCAACAGGATGATAAAAATGACCCTTATATTTGTCCTATAGCTCAGTGGTTCGAGCCCTCGCCTTGCAAATGAAAGACTTGGGTTTGAAACCTTGGGATCCACACGACCGATAATAATCCCCCATTAAAAAAAAATTGGCCATTTCAATCCACGACTGCTTATAGGACACTGCTGTACGCAATTGGCTGCCGCGTTTCGCCCACAAATATACAGTCAATTCACTTTATAGTATATTCTATGCAATGCTTTGAGACTTCTAGAAGGTGTAAAAAGATGCTTTATACAAATGTATACATTATTATTATAATATAGCACCTTATCACATCAACAATTTACAGAACCATGTTGAGGGCTAAAATTTGCATTCATTCAGTTCATCCTGACTCCAAGGTTAACTATGTACATGTGTATGCGTGAGAGACAGACACACAAGAATCAGAACATGGTCCTGTGCTCTTGACAAACAGTCCAGGTGCTGCCCTTTAACTTGCAGCCTCCACAGAGTGAAGCAGCTGAGAGAGAGAGAGAGAGAGACCATGCTAGGCCGCAACCTTAGCTTTAGGTTCAAATGATAGCAGCTCCCCACACATAATAGTCACCAAATATCACACGCCAGCTGCTGCTTAAATCTTAAATTCGTGGAAGAAGCCAGGTTTAAAGCCTGCATGCCCACACGTTTTTTTAAGAAAAAATTAAAAGAAACGTCCTTCCCTTCCTTCTCCCACTCCCAAAGCAGCCATAAAACACAATTTCTTCTTCTTTTATGGTTCTTTAGGTTTGCGTTTCAGGTTATAATAAGTTATTGAAACTATGAATTCTGGTAAGGGGGGGGGGGGAGGGAGTGTTTGAGGGGCTATTAATGAACAAAACAAAGCCTCCCTCACCCCCTCCCACCCCCTTCTCCCTCCCACGTCGCACACGAAACCCAACGGAGTGAAGGAGGGTGAGAAAATAATAATTTTCAGGGCTAAATTCCATTCCACACACAAACACACACACAGGCCTCGCTCACTCTTAGGCCTCGGCCCCATGGAAACAAACAGGCCGAGGTCGGGCCTCACCCGCTAATGCTGCTTTCTCCTCCTCTTCTTCTTCCTCCTCTTCACAAACTACCTACCATAAAGTGAGCGTTGACAACTTTATTCCTGGCCCCTCGGGTACATCTGCCTGTCGCCAACGCGCTTTTTTTTGTACACACACACACACCAGTCTCCCCCCCCCCCCCACCCCTCCCCCAACACACACAGTAAATACACAGCGGCCCGACTACTGCACCCAGGGTCACGGAAATAGCCGAGCGCTTCCGAAAATACCCGAGCGCACCGCATCATGGTTGTCTTCTGGGAGTAGAGGGTCCACGGATATAACCGAGATGTTCCGAAGATACCCGAGCCTACTGCAGTGAGGATGTGTCACGACGGAACTAGCCGAGATTCTCCGAAGATACCCGAGCGTCCAGCCGTGAGAGCGATCACGGAAATAGCCGAGACTCTCCGAAGATATTCGATCGTCCTGCCGTGATCGATCACGGAAATAGTCGAGACTTTCCGAAGATACCCGAGCGCACCACCCAAGTCCTAAGCTAAGGATTCTTGGCAATTGATTTACAAACATTTGCACACAGCAAGAAAAAAGGCCACTCAACCCAACCAGTCTGTGCCGGTGTTTACATTCCAAATGAACCTCCACCTTTTCCTTTCCAGTGCCTTGGAACGTCCTCCCGAAGTGAAAGGCGCTCTATAGATGTCATTTTTGGACCTTGTGGGGAAGGTCCCATATTCATAACTATCTCAGTGCCTTGGACGGTTGGGTGGGAAACCTGAACTAAACCAGGGAATGAGGGGAGAGGAACAGCACATTCAAGCATCTTGACAAAAAGGGAAGATTAGAGATAGGCCAATGGATTATCATAGGATTTTACAGCACAAACTGAGACCACTCGGCCCATCGTGTCTGTGCCAGTTCTTTGAAAAGAGGTACAGTATTCAATCCCAGTCCCCTACTCCCTCCCCATAATCCCGCAAATTTGTCGTTAATAGATTAACAGAGGAAGAAGTCTTAAGGATTGCTCACATTGAAAGCTACAATCCTGCATCTTTCCCTTATTTCATTTATCTGAGCAACATAGTTTCTTTTGTGTACAGGAAACAACTATTTCAGGCTGTGTCTGTAACAGATTGCACAACAAAAAATAATTGGAGTTGCAACATTTCTGCCAATATAATTTAAACATCGAGTTTCCAAAACACTGACTGGTCCAGGGATGTGCCCCCAATGTGAAAGGCGCCTTACAAATGTAATTTTGTTTTTGTTGTTGAGTCCAGAGAGAACTTTCCTAGTGGCAAAATTCACTATTTCAAACAGAAAAATATCATTTTTCTCCCTGGCCGTTTGGTACTGCTGGAGAAATCAGGGCAAAATAAAGTGAAATTGGTTTACACGTTGACCGTTAAATTATCTGCCATACATTGCTCAACCCTCACACATACACTCAGATAAAATTGGCCATTCGGTTTGTGGCTGTTCAAGCAACATGGTGGCAAATTGTCTGCCACGTTTGCCTACAAAATTCAGTTATGACAGGTCACAGTTAAAAAAAATCCTGTGAACTGCTTCACAATGTCTCAAATGACATGATAAGGTGCTGCACCAGAGGCAATTATGATTTACCAGGGAATTCATTCCTAGTAATGGCAACTAACCATTCTTGAAAGTTGCTGTTTAACAGAAATCTATCATAATAACAACAACTTGCATTTATATAGCAAATAATATGTAAGTGAGAGAGCCCGGGTTAAATTCCCTGTCAGGAGGACGTCCCAAGGTACGAGAAGGCGCTATATCAAATGCAAGGATAATTATTATTAGTTAGTGAGCAGTACCTTTAACTGAGCTAATGTGTGAAGTCCTCTGGGATTCTACCCTGTGTGTGTGGGGGGGGGAACTCCATAAATGCAAGTTGTTGTTGTGATGCTCTTCCAAAGGAAGCATCCTGTGGTTCAGTGGTTAGAGCCCTCGCCTTACAAGCGTGAGACCTGTGTTCAAATCCAGGCAGGTCCGGGCGATACCTTAAGCAAGTTTCCTCACTCCACGCGGCTAATAATCATCCCTCAAAAAAAAAACGATAATAAAATTGGTCATTTCAGTCCACGACTGTTTGTGGGGATGCTGCTGTGCGCCATTGGCTGCCGCGTTTTGCCCACAAATACGCAGTCAATTCACCTTGCAGTATATTCTGGGAGGCGCTTTGAGACGTCTAGAAGACGTGAAAAGCTCTACATCAAGATGCAAGGTTTATTATTACGAAATTGGGTGCCGCGCAGACGCAGTCAACAGACCGTAACAGACCGTAAGAGAATGCAAGATCTCATCTTGTCGGCATCACTCACAACAACAACCACAACAACAACAGATGGAACAAATGCAATCTGGACTGCAGTGGTCACCGCCGGCTTCTCTCCGCGCCGCGCCTTGTGAAACCCATCCCTTCGGTGGCTTGTGTGACCTTGTAGTATCTGTCTCACCACAACACGTATAGCACGGCGCCAGGCAGTCAGATGACCATCAGGAATGGGGTTTATCGGTCACGCCTTTTTTTTTTCTTTCAACAAATAAATGAACTGGCCACAGATTCCGGAACTAACTCGTTTTATAAAAAAACATTTTTTTTCGCTCATTCTCTCTGTGTGTGTGTGTGTGTGTCTGTCTGTCTTTACAGGAGGGAGAGCGATTTGTTGGCTGAGAGAACACAGTCAGTGAGTGAGTGAGTGAATCATCATCATTGCTATAATCCTGTTTGGGAAGGAACAGAAAGGATTAGAGTCCCTGCTGCTTTGCTGCTATTTCTGCTGCTGTGAGTTTTGCTCTTTTTTTTTGTAAATAAAACAAAAAAATATTTTATAGTCACTTTACTCGTATAAAAAATATTGTTTCTCTCTTTCTCTCTCTTCCTTCTCTCTCTCCCCCCCCCCCCCTCTCCCCCCCCCCCCCCCCCCCCCCCCCATCACCACTCCTCACCAATTTCCAACTATTGTGTGTGAAAAATGATCATTAAGTAAGTACAGTACTGTAATATGTATATAATAACAGATGGGCGTTTTGTTGAGGTGATAATGGTGATTAGAGTGAGAGAGAGAGAGAGAGAGAGAGAGAAGCAAGTCGATTATTAGCGATGTTCAACGGTATGAAGGACTGTGCGTTGGCCGGGCTTGGCATTCAACCGACTTACTCTTGTTACAGCCACAAATCGGTGCTGACAGTTGCAAGTTAACAAGGGTTTCATGGGTTGAAAGAGTTAAAGGGTTAACCGAGCCTGGGACAAAAGCCGAAGAGGCTGCGATTCCCTCCACCCCGAGCAGCTCACAGTGGCTCACAGGTACAGTACAGTGTACAGTATACAGGACAGACACTACAAGTTTAGACAGGAGTGTGTGCAGTTTGCTAATGTCTCTACTCAGCCTTGTTTGTTAACTGCTGTGTTACTGGAGTCTGGGTTTGAGTGCGATTACACTCTTGACTTCTTCCCTTCCCTCGACTACACTCACACTCTTGTCCTGCCTGTCCGCTCAGACAGGTGTGTACGTCTGTGTATATATATATATATATATATACTGTACACACAAACACAAATTTTTCACACATTCTGGGTACACGCATTCTCTGATCCCTGGGCACACACACACATCTCTACATTCTGGCTATATACACACACACACACATTAATCGCTGCCATTTCTTGTAACACATGTACTCCCCCCCCCCCCCCCCACTCTCCAGCTTTTCGCTGCTGATGGGTTACGTGCAGAGCCACACAGCTGTGATGGCATTAGCAGCTCCCGCCCCGCCTCACACTGAGCTCTCGGGGAAGCCGCTCAAACCAGCTGGGGGGGTGCACCCAAATAATTACATTGCCATTAGACAGACGGGGCGTGAAACCCCCCCCCCCCCCCTCACCAAGATAAGGCTTTTTAAAATGATATATTTCTAGGAAGGATTAAATGCACATCAGCGTGTGTGTGTGTACTGTATATATATATATATATACATGTGTGTGAAAGTTTGATTCCCCCCCCCCCCCCCGGGTTGGGTTGGGTGTAAAACATGATCTGAAACGGATATGGTCGCTTCCAAAAGTAAGACGTGCAGAAATGAACGCACCATAGCCCTGGTTCAGCCCCCCCCCCCCCCACCGTCCAACCAGCTCAACCCCCCAGCCCCACTCCCCCCCCCGCCAGCCAAACAACCCCCAGCACCCCCAGCCAAACAACCCCCAGCACCCGGCTAAACCACACCAGCCCTGAGCTAAACTAGACTGATTGGCGGAATTGCCTCCAGCGAGCTGGGAGGGGTGAATTTGGGCTGAATTTGCAGAGAGATGTACAGTACATGCCACAGCAAGGAAACTTCACTGACAGCGTACAGGAAGGGTTATTTTATTCTTTTTTTTTACCCAAGTAAAAGTCTTTCTTTCCCCCCCTCCACCACCACCTAACCCTCTCCATCTAGTAACAACAAGGATAGAGGTTTGTATTCCAATTAAAGGTTTTGCAATGAACAAAAGGTAAAAATACTGCAGGTGCTGGAAATCTGAAACAAAAACAGAAGGAACTGGGAACACCGGCGTCTGTGGACAGAGGAAAATGAGTTAATGTTTCAGGTCCATAACCATTTGTCTGAATGTTATTGCAATGGTCGTCTGCCTCAGTTTTCTCATCCAAAAGCAAGTGAGCCACTGACTAACGCACATTGCGCTATGTTAGAATACCACTGTGCGTGTGACAGCGGCTAACTTGCTCTTAGGACAACACGATCCACGGAATCCACCCATTACTCGGCTGGTTGTTCATACCGAGGCGGAAGGATTGTCTCCAGTGAGTTTAAAACAACGTGGGAGGAAGAACGAGTGAATGGTTTGGAATGGGTGAAGAGGCTGATTTGGATATCGACTGATTTCTCTCCGTAATCCGCTTGCAATTCTGTTAAAAAGTGCTGGGAGCAGTCTCTCTCTATGTCTTTCTCTCCCATCTCTGGAATTCTCGTGTGCACACCGGATGCAGGGAATTCTCGGTTTGGTTAGAGGTCACTTTTAATCACTGTGATGGGTTTTCGCATGGGTCAAACATGGATGACATAGAAAGAATATTTTTCTCTCTCACATACACACACACAGGCTGAATGCGAAGCTTGGGATATAAGTACTGTATAAGTTAAAAGCTACAGCATGTGGGATCATGTTACTGTCCCTGTATGGAGCATTCCGGATATCCAGAACAGTTCAGCCAAAGGCTATCTTATTAGTCTTTCCGAGAAATAAATGTTTTCTTCCCTTTTCTTGTGCATCAAGCGGAAATTTGTCAACAGTTTTAACTTTAAATTAAAAAAAAGATGTACACTAGTAAGCAAGTGCGCAATAAAGGTTATATTTGGCTCCAGCTACTTCCTGTATTTGTTCTCTCCATTTCTAGGTTCACATTCAATTCAACTTGCAGAGAGAGAGATACTGAGAAAGGGTGGGTGGAAACTATGATCCTTGACTGTTACTACAACTCTTGGAATTCCCAACCTGGATTCACATCACCTTGCCTCCTTCAAGGCCCATCTCTGTACCTTTCCTCTTTGACCAAGCCTTTAAGTCTTAAAATCCAACCTCCAGCTCTGTTGCAATATCCAGCTGCGTGGGACATCCTCATGTCACGAAAAGCGCTGTATGTATAAATTAAATTTGTTGTCTTGCCTCGCCCCCTCCATCGACTCCTTCCAAATCCTGCCTGAAGACCCTTCTCTTCAACCATGCCTTGGGTCACCCCACATCCCTCTACCCTTTCCGATCCCGACCCTAGCTCGTGTCCGAATCACTGACTGTCCAGCACTTTGGGATGTCCTCCCGATGTGAAAGATGGTACACGGATGTAACTTTGTGGTTGTGGTCACTGAACTACTAAAATGACAGATATAATAGTCTTTACTCAACAGTCTCAATGGCAGTTTGGGCTTTCTAGCTATGAAATAACATTAAACAGGGAGTTGTTAAGTTGATTTCACTGGAGAAATTGAATGATATATCCCTCGTCCCTATTCTCACCTCTCCCTTGCTCATCTCCCCAGGGAGGGAGAGAATGGAATACATACATTTTTCCAATTAAATCCACTCTTAATGTAAAAGATTTCAAATATTCTCACAATTGCCAGAAAGTGTTTTTATACTGATGTTGACTACTTTCCTCCAATCACTCCTGTGTTTCGGAGAATCCAAAAGGGGAACTTCTGTTGATTATGATGTGCCTTTGTGCTCTGGCCTCGTTTTCTCAGTTCTCTCTCTCTGTTTCTGTTCTCTTCAGTGAAGTGAAATATGGCTCCTCTTTCTC
The DNA here is from genome assembly GCA_035084275.1 of Hydrolagus colliei. Taxonomy (NCBI): domain Eukaryota; kingdom Metazoa; phylum Chordata; class Chondrichthyes; order Chimaeriformes; family Chimaeridae; genus Hydrolagus; species Hydrolagus colliei. Next base: position 12,464,398 of record CM068757.1, on the reverse strand, counting down.
CCCCACTCTCCTCTCACCCTTCTCCCTTTCCCTCCTCTCCTTCTCCTGCACAACTCTTAAAGTCCAACCTCCAGCTCTGCTGCAATGTGCAGCTGCCCACCATCAGAGGCCAGGCCTTTAGTCCTTCGGCCCGCGCCTTCTGGAACTCCATGCTGGACACCTCTTAATCTCACCCCTCCCTTGCCCCCTTCATGCACCAACTTCAGACCTTCCTTGTTGATCTTGCATTTAGTCATATTCTTATCATCAGCCTCCCCCTTGCCCATCACTCCTCTTGACTCCAATCCACAACAACACCAAAATACAGTTGTATAGCGCCTTTCACATCAGAGGGATGTCCCAAGCTGCTGGGGAGGGTGGAGGAAAAGGAGGGGATTTGAGGTGACCGATTTCGTCTATCGAAGAGGAGGGTCTTGAGGTGGGTCTTGAAGGAGGCTAGGGCGGGGACAAGGCGGAGGGATTGTGGAATGGAATTCCAAAGGTTGGGGGCAGAGTGGCTGAAGGCTCGCCCGCCGATGGTGGGACGGGTGAGTCAGAGGACATGGAGCAGGCCAGAGCCTACTATGCGGAGGGGGTGGGTGGGCAAGTTGATAGGGGTTTAGGGGGTTGCAGAGATGGGGCAAGGTCATGGAGGGCCTTGAATGTGGAGACCAGGATTGTAATTGAGTCCTCTGGCCGACAAGCAGGGTGTTGGCACAATCGAGCCTGGATTTGATGAAGGCATGAACGAGGGTTTCAGCGGCCTGAGGGTTGAGGTAGTGGCTGAGTTGGGCAATAATGTGGAGGTGAGGGAAGACAGAGCGAGTCATGGCTTGAATGTGGGGGGGGAAAGACAGTTGAGGAGCGAACAAGACACCCAAGTTCCTGACTGGCTTAGTGAGGTTGACTGTGCAACCATGGAGGTCGATGCTGCCAGTACATGATGAGTGAAGGGCCTCAGTCTTGTTGACATTCAACTGTAGACCGTTAGTTCTCATCCATGACTTGATGTCTGACAAGTAGTCGGTTAGGACAGAATATACTGTAAAGTGAATTAACTATACTGCATATAGGTGGGCAAAACGCAGCAGCCAATTGTGCACAGCAGTGTCCCACAAACAGTTGTGGATTGAAATGACCAATTTTTTTTGGGTGGGGTGGGGGAATTATTATTAGACATGTGGAGTAAGAAAACCTTAAGATTTCCCCCTACCTGGAATTGAACCCAGGTCTCTCAATTGATAGGCGAGTGCTCTACTCAGAGAAAGGCTAGCCGACAAACTTCTTTCAGCTGCAGGATAAATCTGGCCTGTTACAAGTGGAGCCGATACTGGGGTTCATACGGAACCATTTAACTTGTTTGGGGATGTTTGTAACATATATATATATATATTTTAAACTTTTAATCTGAGCTGGTTTGCAGCCATCGATCAGGGAAAAGGCGGAGGGAATTACATTACATCCACTGGTCAGTTGTTTTGATCTCGTGGCACAATTCAGAGAGAGAAGGCAATTTCCCCTGGTATCCTCGCCAACAATTCTGCAGAAAAAATTGATCATTCACTTTGTGGTTATATGTGGGTCATTGCTGCGCCCAAAAAGGCTTGCGACTTGCCCTTGCAAAACAAGTTTCACCCACAAAATACACAGAGACCCCTGTGATGTGCATTTGATATTTGAAATGTCCTCCTGATGTGAAAGACACCAAACCGAATGCCAGGATTATTATTGACTTGCAGTTATATACACTAAAACCCCCGACTAGCCGGACAACGCGAGGGTAGATCGGTAGATCGGGTCTGGCGAGCCAGAATTTCTGGCTAAGTGTAACTGCATTTTCGGTTCCGGAATTCGAACTGAGTCAAAATTGATATTCCTGGCCAATAATTGGCCAACAGGCACAGTGAGTGGGTGGTGTGGGTGCGAGGTGATAGGAGACACCAGGCAAGTGTCAGCGCATTGGAAACGGAGAGGAATAACCTGGGGAAGGAGCCTACAGCAATAAACAGAGCATGAAACACGATTTGGAAATCTTGAACAAAGCTTATCTGTGTATAATGGGAGGGAATGCTTTGTGCTCTCAGGGCACCTTGACCCGCTGAATGGTAAGATTGACACAAGACAGTGACAGCACTCTGCGTTCATGCTGTCACTCGAGGCATGTCACAGGGTGGGGTGAAACAAACTCAAGGGAAACATGACTGATTGGAAGAGCTCACATTTTTACACAGTGGCTCGCCATTCCGGCGTGAAGCAGTTTGGTAGCAATAGTGACCCAAACACTTAACAGTTAAATGTTTTTAGCTTGGAGGAGAATAACTTTCACCTCCTAGGTAGACCAATCTCAGGAAAGCAAGATTATAATCTTTAAAAATATTTTTTTTTGAAAAAAAGCAACCTAGGTCAACTATCTGAAAGCTGCCTCTAGTGCCGCTCCCCTGCCCTTAATTCAAATGTTTGTCCCTTGTTAGGGGGATGAATTTATCGTTTTGATTAAAGTGTTAAACAGGGGATGATGCAATGGATCTATTTATGAAGTGTTGTAGAAACCATTTGCCTTCACTCCCAGCGACAGCATTTTAAAGGAAATCCCCCTCTATCCCCAGCAAATGGATTCTCTTAGACTATGATCGAAAGTCAAACAACAACAGACACAGGGGCGTGGGGGTAAACAGAGCATTACACAATCAGTCCAACTTTGTACAACAGCCAGTAACTTATTGTGAAAACCTTTCTCAAAGTTTATTGAAACACATGTATAACCTTGCTTTCCTGAGGTTCATTTGCGATTTCTGTTTGAGCCAGCAGTTTGTCCTCTCACTTGTGTGGTGACCTCATCGTATCAGTTTACCCCCATCAAGTCAGTCTCCCTGTCGCCGAACAGATCGATTTCAAGATCCTCACATTTGTATTCAACTCCCGCCATGCCGTGGTACCTCCCTACCTCTCCGACCCACTTACAACCCACAAGCTGTTGCCTCTGCTCGACTATCTCTGGCCTGCTGCATGCCATTCGTGCCCCCCATTCCACCATTGGAGGCCGTGCTTTCAGCCACTGCGCCCCCAAACTGTGGAACACTCTTCCTCTATCCCTTTACCTTTCCCCTTCCTAACCATCTTCAGGTCGTTCCTGTTCGACCATGTCTACGTTAACTCACTCCCCTTCCCCCCCAGCTCGACTTTGTGCTCCAACACGGTCAAGTGCTCTGAGACACGACTCTGTTTGAAGGTTGTTATATCCAATGCAAGTTACTGTGGTTCATGTCCACATTTTAAACAATGCTGACCTCACCACAAGTGTGTCAAAAGTGCTTTACAGGGTTAGGTTAAAGGCAGCGACTGTGCATTTGCTCACGAATACAGCCATCAATTTACACTCAAAGCATTGTCCCACAAACAAGCACTGATGACCAGTTTACCTGGGGGGATTATTGGACCAGACACCAGTGGAGACTGGCTTCTTGTTCCTTCCATTAGATCTTTTAACAGCTTTTCACCTGCACAAAGAACATTAGTATCCAGGGCACTGCTCACACCCCTGATGATAAGCCAGGCTTCCTGTGTGGTTTCAGCCCGAGACACTCATCAATAAACCTATATGCTTGAATGCTGTGACATTTTACAAGCGACTCACTGCAAAGTAGATGAGGAGTAACTGTTTCCACTGCCAGCAGACATAGATTTAAGATAATTGCCAAAAGAACCAGAGGGAGACAAGGAGAAAGTTTGTTTTAAACACATACACATACACAGTAGTTGGTGTCTGCAATACAGTCCCATTTTGCTGCTTTACCCCTAACCCCCCCCCCTGGAAAGACTTAAGTCAATGTCACAATACAAATTTACAAGTGCCTTTCACGTCAATAGACTTCTAAAAGTAAACAGAAACCACGAAACACATAAGTCAATTTGTAATTGTAGTTTATTTTTGCAGATAATTAAAATACTTTTATAACGTTAGACATCTTTATACAACCAGGCGAATGTAACGAGTAAACCTGCTAATGTAAAAAGGTAAATTGGAAATGTACATGTCATTGTCGGTTGAGGTTTTTTCCCTGTTTAAAAAAACAGTATCAAACTGAATTCAGATAACAGCTTCAAATAGTGTATCTTCCCGTTTTAGCCAGCTATCTACTCTCTCCAATGATGAAATTCTGAAACAAAAAGATTGTGTATTGTAAGTCTCCGAACATTCATCTTTTAAAAAACGTTTTTTCATTTGTTCTTTTATGATTAAAAAAAGTTTACAAAATAAAACGGTCGCTGTACAATAAATGTTGTTTTGCAAAAAACAATAATAATTTGTAACGCAGGCGAAATCGGCTATAAGCCAATGTCATCGCAATATGCAATACTCTCCAGAATGACTTAAATGTAACGCAAGCTGCGAGCATCCGCAATGTACAGATAGAACAGAAAACATAAACCACAGTAGAATAAGAAAGTAAAATTCCACCCGGTCTAGATTCAACTCTGCTGACATAGCGTTTCAGAGCAAAATTTGGTAAAATCTTAAAATGAAATTTTTAAAACCTTTTTTTCCCCCACTGCACGTTTCTTTTGAGGTTAAAGATTCCGCGGCGCCATTGGCAAAGAGAACAGTTTTTCTCTCTCACTCCCCGGTAACCCGATCGACAATCAAACCCTACCCCCACCACAAGATGGGTCATGTCATGGTCACATCATGGCTCTTTGTGGGACACCGCTGCATGCAAATTGACTGCCATGTTTTGCCCGCAAAATTTACAGGAGATTCACTTGAAGCGCTTTGAGACATCTGAGCGTCAATGATAAGGCCGCTATATCAAATGCAAGGTTTAGCGTTATTATAATATCCCGTTTAAGATCTTTGGGATGCCCTCATCATGCGAAAGGCGTAATAGCAAATGTAAAGCTTTATCACTATAATTGTTCAAATTATTAATAAGAATCCCCCCAAATAATGACTTGGAAGTCAAGACGGAAAAATTCAACAATTCGCTTAATGCTCGGTGCTCTAAAACGCTATGGAAACTGGAGTAAATCAGGTGGAACTTTAACCTCAGAACGGTCACGTCACCGGGGAGATCAACCTGGGGACCTCTTGTTTCCTGGGACAGACTGCTACCCTGGCACAAAGTACACTGTCCCATCAAAACGCAAATCCCACCCTGGTTTTTCACAGCTTTGGTTAAGCCAAGACTTTCCTAACAGGTTTCAGCGAAGTTTCCAGGTCAGCGGGAGGTTGAGTAAAAGGAACCCAAGAAAAAGAGTGTGAAATCCGGCCTTCATATAAACTCAGAGATTTCACAGAGAGGAAGACATTCAGTCCATCAAGTCTGCACACAACGGCGTTTTACACATGTGTGATTTGATTTTAACATATTTATAAAGAAACATTTTGGATTTCAGACATTAAATCGTTAGAGGCAAATCTGGGAAACTTACTCTGGCATTTGAGGGAGGGGAAGAAAATATTGTTTTAAATTTTAAAAAAATTGGGGGAAATGTTCAGTGACACTTGTCTTGGAGGGCGTGGGCATAGGGAGCAAATCAGATTTATTCTGTATTATTTGTAGCGATAGTGAGCCCACATGAGCAAATCGTGGCCCAAGGAAAACTAACCTGGAAAAATGTTGATTGAATAACATTTTGCATCGGCTGAACCCCCCTTTGTGACATCTTTCCAAAGTGTGCACATGGCATTACTGAAGTACTTCATTACTGAAGTACATTAGTGAAGACGTGGCATTACTATTGTGTGTATATATAATATATATACAAACATATTTATACTGTATATAGAGAGAGAGAGTCATAGGGAGAGAGGCAGAGAGAAAGAAAGAACGAGAGAGCCAGAGAGGGAGATCAGAAATAAAGTTCATGTGTTCAAAACGCTGGCGAGTTCACAGTTTAAAAGAGAGCTTCACGTCAGGAGTCAGATTTCCGAGTGCTAGGTAGGACAGGCCAGCGGATTCACGGCATGGCTGGCGTCGGCGCACATGCGTGAGATCAAACAAACACACCTTCCGGGTTCAGGCTGGACACCAGCGGGTTCTGTAGGTTGCGCGGGTTACCCAGGAACTGTTTGGCTGTCGGTCGTGGAGGCGAGTCAGGGCCAGAGATGTGAATGTCTGCAAAGGAACAGGGCACACACATGCACACACACACACAAGCAAGCAAACACACAAACACACACAGTTAAACAGACACAGGTAACCACAGATAGGCAAACACGCGGGCAAATACAGGTAGGCAAACGCACAGACACACACAAACGCACACACAGACACAAAAATAAAACAAAAATTTTGAGGTTCATACATCATTTCCATTTATACAGCGCCTTCCATGTCGGGAGGACATGGTCATGGTCTCAAAGCGCTTTACACAGTTGGCGAGTTGGGAAGGCGTAAGGGGTGGGCAGGGAGGGCACAGCCATTGAGTTTGCGGGCAGCGCCAGGCGCTCTCTCACCTCCGTTCCTGTGACTAGGTGGCAGCTGGTGTGCGGAGTTGCCTAATTGCTCTTCGTCTTCGGGTTTCCATTGGAACACTGCCGCTGAGGTCCCAGTCTGCTGGATAAACTGTTGTAAGTTACACTGCCTCAGCTCTTTGTTTAACTCTTCCAGCTCTTGCGTTCTGCCCTGAAAACACGAGCCTCATTCAGAAGTCGAGAACAGAACTGACACGCTAGCATCTTTGCACAGTATATATGTATCTAAATATTTTAAAAACTAATGAATAATAATAATCCTTGCATTCAATTTAGCGCCTTAATATCAAGTCTTATACTGTAAATTTCCCACAGCAATGTGACTCACAATCAGTCGTGGATTGAGTGACCAACTTATTTGTTCGTCGTAAAAACAACCCCATTGGAAACAAACACGAGTTAAGTATTATGGAGGCTTAAAGGGGCCTGAAATCCTGCCTAGTTTTAGGAGAATAGGATTAGACTGGGGGAAGGTGAAGACAGTGGTGACTTAATGGACTGACTGTGCCGGTAACGGAGAGGCGTTCAAAGTCCTGCCACCCATTTTCTTGCAAAGAATTTTTATTTTTCTGTTGCAAATGAGTCGAGTCCCAGTAACTTCCTCCTCACTGACTCCCATGCCATGGAAGATGTCGCTCCAAACATGGTGATTGATCATTATCTGCCATGAAAATGATGACACACACACACACCACACACACATGCAACATACCACACACACACATCCACATACCACACAGCACACACACACAGCGCACACACACACACAATACCAAACGCACACACACAACCTACATACAAAACACACCACCACCACACACACACACACACACACAGATCCTCTGGATGAATAAATTCAGTTTAACATTTGTACGGAACACAATGAAATATTTCTCAGTACAATAGTCCTCATTCTTCCACACATTTCAGTTGTTGGGTCAGAACACTGAGCGTGTAAAACAGGACCTGGATAAGTAATGAGCTCCTGTCAACAATAACAGGGAGGAAACAGAGGAGTGGGGATTGCAATTGATGTGAAAGAGCAGGTCATGCTACTGTTGCCAGGTTAGTGCCAGTCACATTGAGTGATGAGTCTGACTCAAGTGGTTTTATTCTGGAGCCAGCGTTAATGCTTCCCCTCCACCCACCCTGCCCCCTCCCAACCACCTGCAGATACACACTCTCTGTACTTCACATAACAGTTTGTTTTAAATCAAGCAAAGCGCTTTGACGTTTCAACAATGTGAAAGATGCTAAACTAGATGCAATATAAATATTATTATTATTAATACATATTTCCCGATTTGCATTGTCTTTGCTTGTCGATTTTTTAAAATTAATAACAAGATAATAATTCATCATAATAATCATACATTTTATGACAATACAAGGAAAGACAATGTAAATTGGCAAAGTAGTATCAAGTATTAATGATAATATTTTTATAGTAGTACAGTACTGTATTACTACTGTACAGTATATTTATAAAGTTTCATTTCATTGTGCAATGAGCAGCTCTAGCCACTGGGTGGTGCCAGAATCCACTTGCCGTACTGATTTTACTTTTTTAAAATAATAAACAGGGTTTAAACAAAAGGGTAATTTATCAGCTGGGCACAAAGCGATCTAACGTTTTGTAACTGTTTGATGATAAGTCTCACTTCGGACTAGTGAAACCGTGCAAAAGCGTTCCCCGGAGACCCCAAACTCCACCTACTCTTAGGCTGCAAGCCATTTGGGGCCTTTTAAAATTAAAGTCTTTCAAATCCAGCCTGAAGAGAATGAGTTTCCGCACCTCTGCAATATCGTCACATTTTTAGTAGAATATCAGGTCTTTAAATTTATATCCCATTAAGCACTCCTTAATGATATGTATCGAATGCAACATTATTGGAATAACTACAACATTACAATTATGTACGCTATTTGTGTATTTGTTATGCATTAAAATTTGACCTACACACACATATATATATTCACAAGTCATACATGATGACTTATGCAAGTTTTTTGCATCACATGTTGTATAAGCCATTAATTGTGATGGCCCCAACTAATATAATTTATGTAAATTTTGTAGCAGCAATAATAATAATCCCTGCATTTCATATGGGATCTTATACCATCTTCAAAGCGCTTCACAGAACATACTGAACAATCACAAGATGATATTTGTGGATTGTCGGGAGAACCTCCCAAGGCGCTGAACAGTCAGGTGTCGGGAGAGTGAATTGACTGTATATTTCGTGGGCGAAACGTGGCAGCCAATGGCTCGCGGCAGTGTCGGTACACCTCAGGACTCTGCTGTCGTGTCCTTCACATTGAAAGGTCGTCCCAAGATGCTGGATTTAACAATAAATTTCAGAAAACAGCGTACACACCAAAGGAACCACTTTTTTTTTTCATAGTTTGCTAAACAAAAAGTATGAGGTTGGATAGGACTCACCTGAGAACACATGTTTGTTTGCTCCAGTGCCCTTTCTACCTCAATGATTGAAGCCTGTATTTGTAAGGTTTCCTGCTCCTTGGCCTCAATCTCTGCCCTTACTCTGGCCAAGGCCTCTTTCGTACCGGACAGACTGAGTCTGTGAGCGGCTTTGAGCCGTCTCACCGTGTCCCTCTCCTGTGTTAGCTCCCTGTCCAGGTCCTGGCTCTGGCTGCTCACGTCCTGCAGCCTCTGTGCGCTTTCCTGGAGGCTCTTCCTCAGTTCCCTCAAGGTTTCCTGCAGCTTGTGCTCCCGGCTCCTCTCCATCTCCAGCTCGTTCTCCCAAAACTCCCCTTCGCGGATCTCCCCCTCGTTCCCCCTCACCAGCCGCTCCAGTCTGACCAGTTCGCTCTCGAAGTCCGAGCTGCCGGCCTGCTCCTGGGACGTTATCTCACGGTCCACGGACTCGTGTTGTGCGGCGACCGAGTGCAGCGTCTCCCTCTGCTGAAGAATCATCTTGAATAGCTCCTCCTTGCTTGGCGCTCCCCTTGTCTTCTCCTGCGTCCCGTTCTGTTTGCGTTCCCGCCACTTGTCCCTGCCGGTGAGTTGCGCGATACCCAATGCTGTCCCACCAGTGAACGTCAAGGATTTTTTGGGCTCCCTACGCTTCGGGGCCTGTTGCCCCCCCGGGAGGGTGGGGGCGAGAGCCTCAGGGAGGTTGGGTCTCCCAAACGTCCGCTCCAAACTCTTGGCCGAGCCATTGTCTGAGCTGGGCCGCTCTGCGCGGCTGGCGCCCGTGCGGCGCAGGATGAACTGCACATCGTTGGCGTACTGTCCGCACTTGGCTAACAGGTGGAGAGGGCACTCGGTAGCCAACAGCTGCCGCTCGGTGTCTCGCAACCTCTGGATCAGCACATAGCGGCCGGTCTGACCTGGAGACAGAGAGAGAGTCAAATACAGAGACTGAGAGAGAGATCCATCATATGCCCTCCACTGCCTTCTCCTCCCTTCCTCTGCGACCTGCTGACTACATAAAGACCTGTGTGTTCCCTCCGCCATCGTAGTCAGGCCCACATCCTTTGGAACTCCTTCCCAGTCCTTTCACCTCACTTGCCTTCTTCAAGTCCCGTCTCCATCTCCTTTGTCTTTGACTGCACCTTTGGGCACCCGCCTACCCCTTATCTTCCCTACCCTCCACCCCTCCCGATCCCAACCCCCAGCTTGGATGTGAATTCCGGACTGTCCAGGGCCTCGGGACGTTCTCCCGAGGCAGAAGTCGCTGTGGTGTAAATATGCACAAATGAATTTGGATGCAATCCCCTAAGAACAAGAGTTTCCACAGAACAGTTGCTTGTTTCAGGGGGGTCGAATAACCAAAGCACGGAGCACCAGACTGTGTCCTGGTTAAATAATAATTCAGCAGCTTTTTCTGCTCAGAGTAAAAAACAGAAATTGCTGCCTCCCCCAAATAATAACAATAATAATACTTGCATTTGACATAGCACACATCACGTCATCCAGACATCTCAAAGCACTTCATAGAATATACTCTAAAGTGCATAGTTTTTGAGGGCAAAGCACACAGCAGTGTCCCACAAACAGTCGTGGATTGAGAGACCAATTTATTTTTTTATAGGGATTATTATCAGTCGAGTGAAGTATGGAAACTTGCTCAAGGTTTCACCCTGACCTGGAATCAATCCCTGGTCTCTTGCTTGCGAGGCGACTGCTCTAACCACTGAGCTCTTTCTTCCTACACCCCCACCCCACCCCAGTCGTGACCGATGACAGATAACGCCACTCACCTATGGCCTGCGCCAATGCGATCACGACCTCCTGACAGGTGATCTCCTCGGTGACTCCGCACACCACGCGCTGGACCCCGTCCACCCACACCTTCAGCTCCATTGTAGTAGCCCCCGACCCTTAGTGGCATCGAGTGACCATCTCAGCTCAGCTGGGAAGACAATGGCCCTGGAACACAGCAACGGCACAAACCAGACACATGAGACTCGGCCAATATAACAGCCCACATCAGGGGTCCGAGGAGGAACAGTTTTGACCCGCGGAGGAGGTCTCCGGAAGGATCCGCGGACACAAACCCGGAAGCAAGACCAAAGCCGGAAATCCACGTCATCGTGTGTGAGAGCCCGAGCGAAGCCTAGCTACCAGGCTCCCCATCTCTAAACTCTAACCTGACAATTCAGTCAAATACAATTTAAATTGATTTATTTTTTAGAAAATAACACTTTGGGATACAGTGTCTGGGTAATTCGAGACATGACGTACAGTGAAGTGTAGTGAGGCTTGGAAGAACTAGACAACTTTGGGCCTAAGGTTCCCAAAGTTTTCCATTCTGTTGTAGACTAATCCGTGCAGAAATAATTGCTACCCACATCTCCATTTTTGTAGCATGTGACCACCAGGGTGGTAGAAGGTGAATTGGATGTACTGTACCTTGGCCTTTTTGCAACTAGCAATTCCTATATTCTCATGTCCCTCGCTCTGGGGTAGGTGGCAACATAGAGTTTAAAGCTCCTACAGCACCCGGCGTGAAGAGTGCTTTATGAATCCAAGTTGTTGTTGTTATTTTACCTCCAGCCCTACAGAACCCTATGGACCAGGGCGTGCCTTAAGTGCGCTAATCAGCCAAAGAAGGCTTTTCAATAAGCGAAATACTGGCGTGGGCACTGGATGGGTGGGTGAGTGGGGGGCTGTTGGGGTAAGACATGCGGAGAGTGACGAACCCAAAGTTTTAAAAGACAAAGTTAAATCCTCCCGACGTGAAAGGCGCTGTACAAATGTAATTTTGTTGCTGTTGTTGTAAATCCAAAAAACACATTTTGAATCTCCAATTTCTGCTGCTGGTCACAATGGGAAACAAACCATAAGAAAAGAGAGTAAACATGGCTCCAGACACTTGCCGAATAAGCCCTCCGAGACACCATCTGGCGTGAAGCACGCTGCTTAAAAGAAAGTTGTTGTCGAATGCTTAGAAATAATGTGAAGCTTTACCGTATCAGAGAAAAATCTAGCACACAAAATAGGAGCCATTTCCAGGTGGTAATCTTATCTGAGAGCTGGATGATGCTTATATTACTCGTGGCTTTGATTAGATTACACCAGAGTGATCACAACCAGGGAACCCAGAGACACAGACAGGCAGACGCTTTAACCTCGACAAGTAGACAGACTGTGTCAACCAGCGACATAGGCAGGCTGATAAGACGCTGTGTAACCCAGAGACAGGTAGAGAAACTGTGTGAATGAGAGACGCGCACATTCACAGACAGGGAGATGGTGCGACCCAGAGACACGCAGGAGGTAAACCAGAGACGCTGGAGTAGTCGTGATTTAACCAAAAGTGAAACCTGCCTCAGTGTTTTGGGAAAAGGCCCCAGTCTGCCCATGAGATATTAGTCTGACCTCAGTGTTTGTTGGCTGTGAGTTAAACTGAGAGGTCTGCTTAATAAGAGCCTCCCCCACCCACCACCACCACAGCCACCAGATAAAAGTGGTCACTGCCTGCACTGTTGGTGCAACAGAGAAACACACAATCACTGCACTTTACGGGTTATGTGAAGCGCTTTGAGACTCCTTGATGAGGTGTTATATCAAACGCAAGGATTATATTATTTTTGGTACGTTTGCATACGATCGAATGGTCGTCACACTGTGAAGTGCTTCGAAGACATTTGAGGCACAAGATGAAATGCAGGGATTATTATCATTACTGATTATTATTATTATTACAGCATTAACATTGTAGATCTCCTGCCAGACTGGCTGTGTGTTCACTGAACTCTCTTCTCTCTGCGTAGCCCGAGCAACCCTGGAACGCTGGCATTATTATCGAGATCTTGTGAAGTGAGTGCCCTTTACCAAATCACTCAGGACATTTGAGCATGAGGAAATTCTCTCTGCACTCTGCAATTAAGCTGACACTTCGCCAACCGGTAATGTGTGTCGGCCTGGCTCAGTGGTAGCGCTTCCGCCTCCGAGTCAGAAAGTTGTGGGTTCAAGCCCCAAGTTGGGACTTGGAATCAATCACATTGTCTTAGTTCATGTTCCAATGTAGCGTTGGGGGAGGGGGGGCTTGCATTGGTGCCGTTGTTCAGATGAGATTTTCAACCGAGGTCCTGTCTTCCCGCTCGGGTGGATGTTAAAGATCCCACGGCAAAAACGAGGGGAGTTTCTCCCTCCCAGTGTCCAGGCCAACAATCTCCCAAGTAAAGGCCACTCCCTTCACGGTTGTTTCCAGGACACAGCTGTGCGCAAATTGGCTGCCGCGTTTCGCCCACGAAGGGCACGGACTGGCACTCTACAGCAAGTTCAGAAGCGCTTTGAAATGTTTCGATTCGATTATGTGCCATTTAAAAGTACCAGGCTTGTTAATTATCATTATCAGAATTAATAACAAGTTCCGACAAATACAATACACAATTACATTTGTAAAGCCTTTCTGGAAGCATTCAACTAACACCAGATGAAGGTGAAAACTGCTCGAGTGTGCGGGTGCTGAGTTTGCTGTTATCGCAATCCCATACATTAAAGGGGACTGTGAGTATCAGATCAATAGCAGCTACTGGCTCCAGCGCTGCACCTAATGATTTTTCACCAGCAATTCCCTGACTAATGCAATACTTCTTTTCAAACCAAACTACTTTAGAGAGAGAGTTACGAGACAGTTGTGGAATGCTGCAGTGCAATTTCAAATGACAGGAGCTTCCTTCCCAATGGAGATACAACTTACCCCTTTGCTATTTACTTGCAATACCAAAGCTAACAAATGTGTAACAATAATAATCCTTTCATTTGGTATAGAGCTTTTCGCAACTTCTAGATGTAGCGAAGAGCTTCACAGAATATACTGTAAAGTGAATTGACTGTATATTTGTGGGTGAAATACGACAGCCAATTGCGAACAGAGGTGTCCCACAAACAGCAGTGGATTGAGGTGGCCAATTTATATATTTTTTTAGGGATTATTATTAGGCGTGTGGAGTAAGGAAACTTGCCCAAGGCTTCGCCCTGACCTGCCTGGAATTGAACCCAGATCTCTCACTTGTAACAACAACAACAAAATTATAGCCTTTCATGACAGGAGGACGTCCCAAGGCGCTGGACAGTCATGGTTTCAGACCCAAGCTCGGGTCGGGGACGGGGAGAGTGGAGGGAAAGTAAGGCGAGTGTTGTACCCACTGAGCTACGGGACTCCACAATGAGAACCTGGCTGCAAACTTTTAAGGAGACAGAATGTGGGTGCTGAGAGTTGCAGCCCTGCATCAAGACGACAGGTCACACACAGGCCAGTCACTCACCTCGTGGCACTTTGCTAGCCAAAGAAAGCTTCCCCATTCACTTACAACAACAGCAATTTATATAGTGTGGCAGTGACTTGGGACTACTTAACAGGCGGAACCTGATGCCAAGCTGAGGGGGAGGGAGGGAGGCGGTGACTGTAAGCACGATCGAACAGCGAGTGGAGGCGCGACAATAAAATTACTACCTTCCTATTCTACGAGAATCTGCATTCCACTTCCTCACACACTTTCCTCCTGCGAGAAGCAACGTTTCCCTGAATTCACTCGAAACCAACTCAGCTTGGCTCAGTTCCAGCCGGCAGCATTGCCCGTTCCGCAAACAAGGCACAGCCGAGAAATACCAGTAACTTTACACACTAAACCCCTCCCCCCCCACTCCTCTCTCACACACACACACATACACTCCCTCCCACCTTTACACACACAACTTGGAAGACGGCTCATTTTGTTTTCAGCGCCTTGGGATGTCCTCCTGACCTGAAAGGTGCTGTACAGGTGTAATTGTGTTGTTGTTGTTTGTTGCAGGACATTGTTTATTGGCTGACTGGACAAAACAGAGCACAACTCAAGGCTACGATTAACATTGATACTCCAAGGAACAGGAGCAAACTGTTCTAAAGAGCAGCGACTACTGTTAATGATCTATCAGACACTGTACTATACTGTACTCATACACTGCATTGCACACACTTTGCTACAACCCTATAAAACAAGGCAATGAAATATAGACATGGGGCTGCACTGGGAACAGATGTTTTGCACTAAATGGATCTCATGAGAGATGCCTACTGTATTATAATCATAATAATCCTGGAATTTGGTGTAGCGGCCTTATCACGTCGGGAAGACGACTCACAAGATTTACTGTGAAATGGAGTGACCGTGAATTTGTAGGCGAAGGCGCCAGCACAACTGCACACAGCAACCTCCCCGCAAACAGCCAGACAGCACATAAAACAAGACGGTGGCTCCATGGCCCGTTTGTGGCGACGTTGCTGTGCGCAAACAGGCTGCCGCGTTTCGGCCACACACTGTACAGTGACTGCCCTTTACGGTGCATCCTGTGAAGCAGTTTAGGATGTTCTCGCGACATGAAAGGCACTGTATCAAATGAAATTTGTTATTTAAATACTATTATAATCCTGTGTGTGATTCACTAGTGCTTGAATGCAACTCACTGTGTGACAAAATTGCATTCTCTCTCACCAACACATGTACACACTGAAGCCTGCTCGATTTCCCTTGCTAAAGGCAATAGCCGTTTTTGCCTTGTTACTCATTGTTTAAAAGAATATAGATGAAACGCTAGGTCGAAGCTTCACACTTTCCGCTGAGCGTTCCTGTTCTGCCAGTTCATAAATTCCTCTGTAAAAGCCAGCTGAGGGGGCGCAACACTGGAATGCTGGCTCGCAAACTCTCTGCACTCTCTTCATGTCTGTCAGGATGATCTGTGCTGTGTCAAGAGAGCACAAGGCTGGGCCACAATTGATCCGAACTTCTACTGGGCTCTCTCTTCCTCCCCTCAGCCTTCACTCTTGCTCCCTCCCCCATAAAACACCACCTACCGACACCATTTCCTTAAGTGTACAGGAGTAAATATCTTCGCAGCTCAGAGAGCATGCGCGCTCGTCCATTACTGGTTAACCTCGGCTCCCGCTGTGGATAACTGAGGAGAATCATTAATTACCACCAGGTTTCTACTCCTTACCCTTTGCCAGACAAGTGGATGAATTGTTATAACGAGAATAATAATAATCCTTGCATTTGATATTTGGCTTTATCACGTCTCGATAAGTGATTGTGAGTTTTGTGGCCGAAATATATATTGCGCACAGCACACGCCCACTCCACACCTAAGTGGGGCTCAGTGCTTTGGGAGGAAAAGAAAAGGAGACAATAGAACAGGAAGACATTTGAGAGGAGGTGGAGGGTGAAGTGGGGGCGGGGGGGGGGGGGGGGGGCAGGAGATTAAATAAAAGGGAAATATGCAAACATTGTCATTTTAAAAAACAACAACAAAATTCCATTTGTACAACACCTTTCATATCGGGAGGACGTCCCAAAGTGCTGAACAGTCAGGGATCAGGATATGAGATTGGTGGTGGGGGGGTGGGATGGGGTATGGTTGGAATGAGGGAGGGCAGAGAGGTAGGGGGATTACTGAAGGCACGGTTGAAAAGGAGGGTCTTGAGAGTTGCCTTCAAGGAGGAAAGGGAGGGAGCAAGGCGAAGGGATTGTGGGATGGAGCGCGCGGAACGGAGGGAGCAAACAAGTTGATAAGGTGGAAGCAGGTCAGACTTGTAGGAGGGGGGAAAAGCCTTGAAAGTGAGCACGAGGATCCTGAATTCTATCCTCTGAGGGATGGGGAACCAGTGGAGCCAGGCGAGGGTGGGGGGTGATGGGCTATTATGGAGCCTGGCGCGGCAGAGGACATGAGCTGCAGAGTTTGGGATGATCTGCAGCTTATGGGGTGAAGAGATGGGGAGGACGAGAAGAAGGGAATTTCTTTAGTAGAATCTTAAGGTGACAACTGCATGTGTGGGGATTTGGGGGGCCTGAGGCAATGGCAGAGTCGGGCAGTGTTGTGGAGGTGCTAGAAGGCAGTGCTGGTCATGGGCCCAGATATGGGGGAGAAAGGGCAGTTTAGGGTCAAACAAGACACTCAGGTTTCTGACGAACGTGGTGAGATGGAGTGTGCATCTGTGGATGTTGATTTTGCCAGTGCAGCGACGTGGATTTTTGTAGGTGAACGCAGCAGGCAATTTCAGGTACAGCAACATCCCATTTAACAACCGTGAAATCAATCCACAATTATTTTAGGGGTGGGTGGGGAAGATTATTGGCCGAGAGAAACAGGAGAAAGCTACTGTTAAATTTCTGTAAAAACTCTTTATATTCTCTACAGTGTATAAAATTTATATTGCTATATACGGAAAGTTCTTGGGTTCTTATAACCCTGGCTTAAATTGTCACTCACATTTAAGTCATTAGGCTCTAAATATCCTGGCCACATAAGATACAGAGTATATATATTTTTAAAATTATATATAATATATATTTATGCACAAGCCTAACTGGTCACTCTGGATAACTCTTCACTGAGCCCTTTTCTCCTCGGTATGATGAGTTATCAGGAGTTTAACAACAACAACAACATCAATTTGTATTTATATACCGTCCATCACACAAGGTAGGATTCTGAGGCGCTTCATTTCCGCTTTAAATAAATCATTTTATATACATAAAATAAAAAACTAAAGCTTCACACTTTCCGCCTAACATTCCTGATCCGCCAGTTCATAAATTCCTCCGTAAAGTCCAGCTCAGGTGGCGCAACACTGGAATGCTGCCTAGCTCAATTCAGTATTAAAGAATGCTATTTCAGAACTGGTTATAAATTGCAGGATTGGATTGAGCCACTCACCTGTAAA
Source organism: Hydrolagus colliei (assembly GCA_035084275.1). NCBI lineage: Eukaryota > Metazoa > Chordata > Chondrichthyes > Chimaeriformes > Chimaeridae > Hydrolagus > Hydrolagus colliei. Next base: position 12,446,764 of record CM068757.1, on the reverse strand, counting down.
GCCTCTGAGATTGCCATCATTGTCACACAGCGGGGAACCTAGCGTTGGCTTTGAGAGGCTGGTTAGTGGCTCACCACAGCCCGGCACAGCAATGAAAGCTAATCCTGTCAATGTGCGGGCGGCAGAGAGAGAGAAATAAATCCACCTTGTTACAGCCCAGACTATAAAGTGAGAGACAGAGGCCGACTGCGACGTCCCCATCACTCACACATCCCACGTGGCTTGTTACTACAAGCTTTCCCAGAGCTGGTGAGACACTCCTGCTGTGAATTCCATTCCATTCACTGCACTATCTGATTCATACCCAAACCAGTGGAATACCAGGCACTTAATGGAATGTTTCTTAAAGGGGCTTCTTTAATAAGGAATGATCAATATCAATAATAATAATAGTGGCATTTGCTACATCATCTATCATGTCAAAACACAGCGTTACGAGGTCATTTGATCCAACCAGCTCACATCAGTAGTTATACTCTGCACCAGAACCCAGAACCCCTTATCTCCTCTATTCCCTTCTTCCGTGTCCCCATCAAGGTTTCTCTCAATACACCAATAAGATCTCAAAACTGCTTTGCAAGTGCAGTGACTTCATTTTGTAGGCGAACGTGGCAGACAATTTTCATATAGCACTGCCAATTTTCAGTGAGGGGGAGGGGGCGCGGGGGGGAGAGAGAGAGTGGGGGGGGTAATTATCAGCCAGGAAACTAGGGAGAAACTCCCTTCTCTTTTGAAGCATCTACATGGGGACATTTAGCATCCACTTGAGAAAAAGTTTACACATTGTTAAACGAAGAGTTTAACCAGCATGATTTGCCTTTGAAGCGATGATGAAGTTTAAGAACATAAGAAGTAGGAGCAGGTAGTAGGCCATTCGAGCCTGTCCCGCCATTTAATAAGATCATGGCTGATCTTCTATCCTAATTCCGTTTACCCACCCTATCCCCATATCCCTTATGGGGGAGAAAGAGTGAGATAGCAGGTGAGGTTTTGTGTAAACACTGCCTCTGAGATCCTCCACTGCCTGGTTTGTTCAACCAGATGTTTTGGATTCCAGAGCAGAGGCAGGTCAAAGGGTCTCACACATTCAATGAGAGCATCACCCTGCTCCACGGGGTCCCATTACAGCTCTCAGTCCACAGCAGCAGATCAGCCCCACATCTCACGTCCACTCACAGCCATTACAGTAAAACTCACACAAATCTAATCTGTACAAACCGTACTATTGTCGAAGTTGTACATCTGCCCAGGTCTCATTCAAGAGTTTATATTCTATGCCAGTTTGACTTGATTCATTACTTTGTACTGTTATATTAAATGTCTGGTGCCAACTGATATGGCTTATGGGAGGTTTAGTGTAGTAAACACAACGACACACCTCCCTAGATTAACTTTTCTTCTCTCAAACCCTGAGTGCCATTCGATGACCCCTCCTCCACCAAACACATTCAAACACAATCCATTAAAGTTAACAATTCGACCCTGAAGGGGATTGTTTGAATGTCCAGTTGAACAGGCAGATGGGACCTCGCTTTAATGCCGAAATGTGGCATTTCTGGCAATCAGCCTCCCCTCTCCCCCAGCAGTGAACCTCCTAAACAATATGGCGTCTCCCACCACCTCCTCCCCCACCTCCAGCCCCCTCTGGCAATGCAATACTAGTGCTGCACTACAATACACCTGACAGTGCAAAGCTTCTCCCTCCACATTAATCTCACCGAGATGCCGGCCGGCGTGAGGGGCGCTATATAAATGCAAATGTTGTTGTAGTAAGTGTGCACATTCTCAGGACGTTCCAGTGGAATTGAATGCCGATGGTGTATCATTCTACAAGGCTACAAAAGGCTTGTTGTTTGAAGTTGCGGCTTTGGGTGTTTTGATCGGGTTTGAGGGTTTGGCCGAGCAAGCGAGGAGTTTAATCTTTAACTAGTGACTAATCCCCGACGACACTCAGTTTTGGCACAGGACGCACCTCACTGCTATCTCGGAGCAACAAACCGTTGATTGCGTTGGCTGGTAACGCACTTGCATTTAAAAGCGCGAATTGGCACCGCACAGGTTCATTCAAAACGAAACACACTGGAGACAGGCACCTGCCTCTCACAGTATATACAAGGCCTTGCTCGACCAGTCGATGTTACAAAAGGGAGGTTGTGTTTCAGACACGTGATATAGACTCAGGATAAGAACCTTTAATGTCAGGAGGACACTTCAAAGGATCCACTGTAAAGTACAGCCACTGTTTCCTTCGTAGAAGAAGGCAGAAGCGACAGCAACGTCTCAAAACATTTTGTTGCTGTGATGTGCAGTGACTCTCTATTTTGCAAGCAAATGCAGCGCCTAATTTGCGCACAGCAAACATTGTCCCACAAACAGCCCCGGCTTCAGCAATGCAAGGTTATCCTGCAAATAGCGGACAGTCCCGTAGCGCAGTGGTTAGCGCGCTTGCCTCACAAGCAAGGGACCCGGGTTCAATTCCTCGGCAGAGCGAAACCGTAGGCAAATTTCTTTACTCCACCTGCCTGCCCCCATGTGCCTAGTAGTAAGTAGGAATGCGGTTGTTAATTGAATCGATTGGCGGATTATAGGGAATGGCGATATGGGAATTTTCCGGATATGGATATATCGGTTGGTTCATATCGAGATATACCGAAATATCGATATTTTTAGTTTTTTCGTAGTGTGCATGCGCGCGCGCATCGGAGTGCGTGCGCATTCCGGGTGCGCGCGCATTCGGGGCCTATCTTCTCAGGAGGTAAATATCTTTCTCTCTCTGTGTCTCTCACTCTCTCCATCTCTGTGTTTTTCTGTCTGTGTCTCTCTATGTCTCTCTCCCTCTCTCCTCTCTCACACCCCACCCCATCTCTATCTATCTGTATATTATCACATCCCCCGCCGTCCCTCTCTCGCACCCCCCACCCCCGTCGTCTCTCTCCCCCACCACCCCCCCCCCGCCGTCTCTCTCTCCCTCCCCCCCCCAGCCGTCCCTCCCCCCCCCCGCCGTCTCTCTCTCCCTCCCTCCCCAGCCGTCTCTCTCCCCCTCCCTCCCCAGCCGTCTCTCTCCCCCTCCCCCCAGCCGTCTCTCTCCCCCTCTCCTCCCCCCCCCAGCCGTCCCCCCCCCCCCCCCCCCCCACCCACCCACCGCCGTCTCTCTCTCTCCCTCCCCCCCCCCAGCCGTCTCTCTCCCCCTCCCCCCAGCCGTCTCTCTCCCCCTCTCCTCCTCCCCCCAGTCGTCTCTCTCCCCCTCTCCTCCCCCCTCCCCCCTCCCCCAGCCGTCTCTCCCCCTCTCCTCCCCCCCCAGCCATCTCTCTCCCTCTCTCCCCCCCCCCAGCCGCCTCTCTCCCCCTCTCCCCCCCCCAGCCATCTATCTCCCCCTCCCCCCAGCCGTCTCTCTCCCCCCAGCCGTCTCTCTCCCCCTCCCCCCCTCCCCCCCCAGCAGTCTCTCTCCCCCTCACCCCCCCCACCCACAGCCGTCTCTCTCCCCCCACCCCTTGCATACCTGTATATTGTATTCGAGGACTATGAATACAATATGGCGGCTTTGCACCTCGGTCTGTGCATTGTGTATAGAGATGAGCATTCTGGGTCTTGTAGTTGATTGTGCTCACATCCCGATTTTTTACCTCGATATATCGTTTTTCGATATATGGATATTTAAAAAATGTCTATATCGGCATATCGATATAAAAATCATATCGGGTTTTAGCGATATACCGATATATCGCCGTTCCCTAGCGGATTACTTTCCTTCCCAAAAAAATTGATCACTCAATGCACGACTGTTTGCTGGACACAGCTGTGTGTAATTGGCTGGGGTATTTCACCCATATAACACACAGTCCAATCCACTTCACAGTATATTCTATGAAGTGCTTTGAGGCGTCTCAACAACGTGATCAGGCGCTATATCAAGTGTAAGGATTATGATAAATGACGGAGCCAGGGATCAGGCCTGTAATCCAAGTCTGAAAGCTGTACGTATCCTTTTCAAACAAAACAACATAACCCCCCCCCACCCCACCCCCACCTCACCCCCATGAACGCACAAGAATTAACAGCAACAAAGAGAGAGGAGATGAGATTTGAATGAAGCTACAGATGTTTTAATGCCTGAATGCCACTCTTAGGCTTTACAGGGCTCAAGATGAAAACCTGATAAGGTTTTAGCTCAGGGAGTTATGTTGCTTTGAAGTAGGTTGCAACGAGGGGCCTCAGGGCTTCTCAGCACAGGCCAGAAGTTCCCATATCCCAAGCAGAAGCTTCACTGCCACCTGACGCCAACCTTTTTTCTCGGTGGGATCGGGGGTCGGGAACAGGCTACCTAATTGTGACTATAGGCTGCTGATATTGAGAGGCCACAGAGCATAGTGCTTCCTGGCACAAGCATTGTGCAGAGTGCAAAATAAACAAAATAAATACTGTATAGAAAAATACAGGTTTCGACCACAAACGCACAGTCAATTCACTTTACAGTATATTCTGTCAAGCGCTTTGAGACGTCTAGAAGATGTGAAAAGCGCTATATCAAATTCAAGGATTATTGTTATTATTTGATACGGTGCCCCCTCAAAGCGCTTCACAGGATTCAAACGCATAGTGTTGTGATTGTATTTTTTGTAGGCGAAAGTTACAAACACAGCGGACGGGGGGAGGGTGGGTGGGGGGTTAAGAAAGAAAGTGAAAGAGCAATATGCTGTACTGCGTTCAACTGAAGCTCGTTGAAAATCCTGAGACGATAAAAAGGAAAAGACAAAAAAGGGACAAAGAAGCAGCACGTTTGTGGGAAATGGCTTTCGATGCACGTGCCTCCACACAGGCACCAAACTTTACAGTAAAAACCCACAATCGCTTTTAAGTGATATGTGATATAACACTGACCTGCATTTAGATTGCACCCCCCTCCCCCCCCACACACACCCACAAAATATACAGGCAATAGACGTTACAGTACATTCTTTGAAGCGCTTTTGAGATGTCTCAATGATGTGATAATGCGCCATATCAAGGGCAAGGATTATTTATAATTAGAGAGCGCCCTTCACGTTCGATAATGCCTCAGAGCTCTTTACAAAGATAAGACAAGATAGGAAAAGCAACCATTATGACTTATTATTATAGTAAATTATGATTTAGCCACAGAGGATGGCAGGGGTAACCAGAGGTCATCAGGATAGCTTTCACAAACACAGCACTGCATCCAGACATGCTTTCCCCATCTACCCTCCAGGCAAGAGATTCACTGAATCAATCGTGGAGCAAGAGGAGAATTTTTACAACACAATTATAGGTTATTCAACTGCATGAGAGGTTTGCGCGCACACACACATACACAGCGCAGCCGAGAATTATAATCTATCACAAACATCCTGCAGGGAGTTGGGGGATATTGATTAGCAGAGCATGGCAGCGACAGAGACTGAGCAACTGATCTCAGCCCAGTGCCCACCTAGGTCTCGTCCAACGGGACATTTTCCAAGCAGGTTTCCATTGCGCCAGTGATCATTCCATTTGTAAAGAGATTTCCCATTACAAACAGGTGTGTGTCAACTTGGCACAGTGGTAGCGTTCACGCCTCAAAGTCAGAAGATTGTGAGCTCAAATCCCACGGCGGGAATTGGAATCAAATAATCCAGGCTGGTGTGCTGCGCTATCGGAGTTGCTGGATGTGACGTGAACGAGGTGCACGTGCAGGTTGAAGCCCCTATCCAGAAAGAGAAGGGAGTTTCTCCCTCCCAGTATCCTGCCCAACGATCTCCACAAATACAATCGGTCACCACTGTCGGTGAGGCGCTGCTGTGAGCAATTGGGCTGCCATGTTGGCCTATAAGTTCACAGTCGTTCCATTTCACAGTAAATCCTGTGAAACACTTAGGGACTTCCTTCTGCAAAGATCGTTATTACTAGATCTGATTCCCATGGCGTTTTAGAGCATCCAGAACTTGGCAAATTCCCAGTCTTCCCTTTTGAAGCCTGTTTCGACGATCAAATGCTTTTTTTTTAAATTAAAAAAACGATCTACGGTCTCAAGTTTAAGAAGTTTGTCAAAACTTTGCATGCTCTGAAAGGCTAAGAAAACAGAGGAGTAAATCTGGAGCCTGGATACATTAGATTGGGGGCTTTTTGGGGGTCAGTCTGGTCTCTTGACACATGCGGAAACCCATTGCCATGCTTAAGAGCATCCAAACCAAGCTGAGAATTCCATGCATCCCACCTAAACATGGAAATCCCAGGGACAGGTTGTTGGTATCACTCTCCTTACCTAATTCCAGAAGGAATTAGGCATAGGTTGGCAAAAGCCAAGGCTTGGGGAACCCAGAGCAAGCTAAATTGGTACGCACCGGTTTGGTCAGTGAGACAATAGTTAATCTGGGGGTGTTGGGCAAGGTGAGAGTTTATGTAGTTCCGTATACTGTGATTGAAACAAACCCATAGAAAACAGGACAGAGAGACAAAAAAAGCAGGGTGGGACAACTCCAACAAAGGAAATGATAATCACTATTCCCTTTAATAACGTGTTGGGTAAAGAGAAGGGCAGTGCTCGAAGGTATGGATGCGCACTGCTCAGTGAGGTACTGTGTACACAGACCAGGAGAGACAGAGACCCAAGGTTCAACCCTCGAGGCTGCATTGGAGTTAGTGGGTTTCTCTACAGAGGCTTTGAGCAGATGCCACAAATGGTTTTGGTGTCCCTAGATTAGTGCAGGGTGGAGGAGTGGGATAGAGAGGGGTAGGTGGGGGAAAATCTGGCATCTTTTCTGCTTTTCACCATGATCAGTTCACAGACGATTTCAATATAATAGACTCGGTGGAAGTGACTGGGAGGGGACGCCTATCTCTCTCTCTCCTGCACCTGAAAGTGCATGTGAGTGATCGTGGAGTGGCAATACTGGCCTCAACTGTGACATATGCATTCCCTATGCTGCCATGACCTGCAGGCAGTCACTATCAGGACATGCGTGAATTCCCCAGCAAGAGCCATCAGGAGAGAGAGAGAGAGGGGGGGGGGGGGGGGGGGGGGGCGGGGGGGGGGGAAGGGAAATAACAAATTACAACAAAATTACATTTGTAGTGCGCCTTTCATGTCTGGAGGACGTCCCAAGGTGTTGGGAAAGAGAGAAGGAGAGAAAGAGATGGAGCGAGAGAGAAAGAAGAGAGAGAAAAAAGAAGTAGGGAGGAATACACGAGAGTAGAAAATTGTCAGGTGCTTTGGTGTTAATGTAAAATGAAATAAATAAATGTCAACTCCCCAGACCGGCTCTACCCAACTCAGAAGAATCCTTAAAACAAATAAAAGCAGCGTCACCTCCCAGTCACTTCCACAGAGTCCATTATATTGAAATTGTCTGTGAACTGGGACATATTTCAGAGCAGAGTACACTGGAAAAAGTGTGGCAGAGACCCAAACCGGACAGAGCGCCGGGAGCCTATGGATACCAGTAACACACCCTGACTTCTTTATATGTAAAACAGCGTAATTCTCTGTAGAAACAAATCTTTTGTTCGTTCCTATTTTTGCTTAATTTTGCGACTAGTTTAAAGTGACGAGCGGTGTGGTGAATGGGAAGCTCAATGTTCTCTGATGTTTGGCAGGTTTTGTATCCGGCCAACAACAAGGAATGGATTGAGTAACCAATCTTTTTCCCAATGGGATTATTAACCCTGGAAAGCGATCCGCCAATTGACTAACAACTGGGTTCTTGCTTAGTGCTGGGTAAACAGGGGCGTATAGAGGAAGGAAACTTGCCTATGGTTTTGCCCTGACTGAGTGTCGAACCCACAACCTCTCGCTTGCACAATCAATAAATGATGATGACTTGCATTGATACACCACCTTTCACATCAGGAGGTCAACACACACACACACACCAACAACAACAACTTGGATAAATACAGTGGCCTTCACCCAGGGTAATGTCTCCTCCCGTACTGTGACGAGGTTGGGAACAGAGAGATACAGGTTCGGTCAAAGAGCTAGGTTTTCAGGTGGGCGAGTGTGGTGTCATTGCGTTCATGTGATTCCCCACCCCTTCAACATCATATACAGGACCCACATCTTGTATCACACCATCATATTGTGTGCGTTATGTGATGGCATAATTTATACAATAACACCCCTCCCCTACCCCCACCTTCACCCCATCTGAAACAACTCCATCCATCTCTCCCTATGAGCTCAACCACATTGTTCAACCAAACAATTCAACACCGAGTACAATACTGTAGTCAGGACAACTTTAAACAAAGGCTCGTTAATCAGTGATTCCTCTCAGGGAATATAAATAAAGGGAAAAAATAGGACATAGGGTAAAGGACAATGTCCTCAGCTACAGAGCCATAACAGGCCCCCCCCCCACTCCATCTACCCACACATGCACTCACCCCAGTCATCCTCCTCCACACCCCCACAACAAAGTGCGTACGTCTTTCCATCTATCTTGATACTTCATAGAGGTGTATAATATTTAGCATTTGATTAGAAAAGTAAAGCCAGAGCAATACTTTAGGGTACAACAGGATAGAAGAACGAGCGGACATGGGCTTTGAGTTGCAAAGGGATAATTTCTGAAGTGTTTTCTTTACCGAGAGGGAGATGATTGATTGGAACAGGTTTACAGGAAAAGTGAATGAGGATAGGATAATGGGATTCGTTTCAGGTTGGGCTGAACACCATATCTTCATCCCGATCCAATCTTGTGATCTACATCAGGAAAGGGCAGGGTTAAGTCTCAGATGGGACTCTTTCTGCCAACACTGGGAAATGGAGAATAGGCAATTGGTCAGCAGCCAGTCCCAGCCCCACCCAACAAGCTCAAGAAAGTTACGGATGCGAAAACAAAAAATAAAGGTTTAGCCCACAAGAAGGAGACATGAATGCAGGGTCCTTTCAACTACACCGATACCAAACACCAACTGATACTAAACAGATCACAAATGCTATCTTAAACTAGAGAAAGATCAGAATCACATGCAGCGAATCATCACTAAACAAGGCACTTGTATGTCCTCGCTCATGCATACCTGGCGCATTGGTTTCCAAATGTTCTTTGAAGGATTGGAACTGTTTTTGAAGTAAGAGATAAAGAGAATAATGGAAGCCTTCAGGGCATGTGGTCGCTTTCCTCTAGCTGGGTAAACAGCTTCACCAGGAACGAATTGAGAATTCAGGTTAAACTAGCTATGTTTGGACACTGTGCCTGAACAGTGCCAGAGTGGAACTCCTATAACTCATTTAATTGTCAAATGGGCAATTGATTGGATGGCCAGCGAGATAGACTAAAGTCACTTAGAAAATATAACAATCCATACATCTGTTATCACATCGGTTACACATCTCAAAAGTGCTTCGCGGAAATTTACTGTGTGTTTTGTGGGTAAACACGACAGCCAATTTTCACGCAGCAACGTATGATAATACCATGATGTGAGTGACCGATTTTATCTGAGGGATTGTCGGCCAGGACACTGGGAGAAATGAAAACTCCCTTCTTATTTCCGGATAGTAAAACGGACACAGTCACTATGCTATCCTGTAAAATACTTGAGACGCCCGCCTGACGTGAAAGGAGCTGTGTTAAAATGCAAGGGATCATTTCGCGAATTGCTGGAAGCCAGAGATGGAATGGAGTTACAAGGAACCACAAGCATAAAATTCCCTCCTACAAAACACACACAAAATGCTCCACGACACACAGATTAAACATGAGCAATCCTGCGGATGGCTGAGGCAAACTGAACCGCATGGAAATGAACTATGCAAGGCAGTCCAGGCTCCATTCTCTGTCAGTGCTGGATTAGCTGATCTCGAGCAAGAGAGCCGAGTTCGATTCCAGACAGGGCAAAACCTTGGGTAACTTTCCTTACTCCACACGCCTGATAATAATCCCTCGAAAAACAATTTAAAAAATCATCATCTCAATCCACGACTGCTTGTGGGACACTGCTGTGTGCAATTGGTGGCCACGTTTTGCCCACAAAATATACAGTCAATTCACTACACAGTAGATTCCGTGAAACGGTTTGAGACGTCTCGAAGACGTAAAAAGAGCTATATCACCGCAAGGATGATTATTATTATTTCAAATGTGAGTCAGATAACCTACATGAACACCTCCCAGATTGTGTGTGTGTATATATGTGTGTGCGTGGGGGAGGGGAAGGGGGGGAAAGAGAGAAAATGAGGATGAAATAAGATTCTTTTCCAATCCCTTGCATTTTAACACAGCTCCTTTCACGAGAACATGGAGAAGGTGCTCAAGAATTCCATCTAACCTCCTGGACGGGACAGCAAAAAAGAACATTTTACAGCCTATAATTCTCTACTCCCCTCCCCCGCGCACAGTGTACAGCTTCTCCGGTGGGTGAGTCTTCAAAGCATTGCAGCCACAGAGCCCTTCACTGAAGCTGCCTTCCGATCCGAGGAGCTCGGATTACCCCAGATTGTCTGCCTTCCCCCACCCCTCCCCAACCTTCAATTAATAAAAGAGCCGCCCCACCCCCCTCCACACACACACACAGCATAAACTTTAAGGTCTTTGGCAAAGTGGTATACAACTCGGCCACTGAAAGGCTAGCAATGCAACTCACTGCTTCCCTTTGAAGAGACTTTTTATAAAGGACACTTGACACTGATCGGCCATTAGTGTCTTGTCTGGTGTCCATCGCAAATCACCCTCCCGGACAAAAGGGGGCCAGAGAAAGAGTTGGCTGCGGAGCAGGTTGGGATGTGGGGGTGGTGGCGGTTGGGAGAGGTGGGTGAAGGGATGGGTGGGTCGGGTGGTGGTGAGGGGGGGAGGCAGAGATTTATCCCTTACAATGTTCTCACTCGAGTACAGAACATCCCGTACCCAACCCAGCGCTAACCTCGCTCAAGTGTCGCTATGTTGTATGAAAATAAAATAAAATAGCCAGGGAGTTCAAGTGAACCGAGACAACAAATCACATTGGTTAAGGCGCCTTCCTTTCACGTCGGGAAGACATCTCAAGGCACTGAATTTGGACTAGATCAACCCAGTTATATACACACATATATATATATGATTATAATAGGCATTATAACAATGAGAAGGTTAAGGAAGACAGAGAGAGAAGAGAGTAAGGTTGTCACAGATAAATATTCTGCCACCAGGACTAACAGCTGTTAATGTGATCTGCTGGACAGACATACTATTAACTACTTTTTAAAACTTGCTTGCTTCTCTAATATATTACATGTTATACATATACAGGTGTATTCACACACATAAAGATACACACGCTCCCTTTTCAACGAGACGTTTACGACAGTAAAGGCTCCTGATCAAATAGTCAGGCTGACGATACTCACCAATACAAACACACCTTTGAACGTCAACTCTCTCTGTGTGTGTGTGTGAGTGCGTGTCTCTCTCTCTCTCTCTCTTTCTGTTGTACTTTCCTGGCTGTCCCCAGGTTAACGATCCACTGAAAGGGCGAAAGAAAAGGTTGTCTGTGTTCAACCCCTCCACACACACACATACACACCAGGCAAAGTAGGAAGTTCTGAATTGTGATCCACTGTGTGTGTGAGAGAGAGAGAGAGAGAAAAGCAAGTCCCTTTTGCTGCCACACTGCAAGTTCCTATTACATAGAGATATCTGCAATATATAATCAATTAGAAGGGGTGTGTGTGTGTGTGTGGGGGGGGGGGGGGGGGGGGACACATACAAGAAGAGACAAGCGAGGGAGCAAATCTGATCCCGACACTCTCTCAGCCAGACCTCTGCTGGAATGCCCTGTGAACCAGGTTTCACTATGTTTTTCGACGCTATTGCTCAAACACAACTCACAGCCAACCAGCTTCCTGGCGTCTGCTCTGCAGGTGAAGGCGGAGGCTTGGCTTTGGGGCAGGGATGTGTATGTGTGTGTGTGTGTGTGTACTGTATGTGTAAGGGTGGGGGTGGGGGGGGGGAGGAGAAGTGCAATTGATTTGCAAGGCAAACTCCCAAAGGAAAAAAAACCTCACCTACAGGATTGCATTGCACTAGATACAGCTCAGCTCCCCCTCCACCCCCCCCCCCCCCCCCCCAACTCTAATGTCTTAACTTCAATCAGAAGAGACTGAAACCCGAGGTTGTGTGTGATTTGATTTGATTTGCATCTTTACATTAGAGAAGCTGCTAAGTGAGACATCAATGAGTTTGCGTGGCTTCCACCATTCACTTCCTGATGAAGTCATTGAGTTAGTTGATGGACGAATGTAATTTTGTTGGTGTTGTCGTGTGCACAGCAGTATAGAGTGTGTGAAATAGACCAGAGACACATTGAACTACTCGTGTACACACACATATACCTCCTGCCTCCCCCTCCCACACTGAGAGCGATTAATGCAATCTTTGGCAACTTTGGAGACCCTCAACTAATCCTTGCGCCCTTTGATTGAAAGGGATATTTCCCCGGGGAAGCCGCCCGCTTTAACACCAGGTTCCGACTCACTGAGAGACAAATAAGAGTTGGGTGGAGTAAGGAAAGTGGCCCAAAGTTCCGCACCGCCCAGGAATCGAACCCGGCTCCTCTCGCTTGCGAGACGGACGCTCTTAACCAATCCCGTTGACGGCGAATCCTGCTTTTCGGTCTCCTGTCCAGCAATGATCTTCTCCTCCCAGGCAACTATATACTTGACCGGCTCGCGAGCAAATGTTGTAAACTTCAACCCCCCCCCCAAGGAGTTTGCGACGGGTCATGCAGGCGCCCAATGCAAGGCGTGCAATGGTTTCCAACCTGATTACATCAATGCAGTAAACGTGTCTCAGAACGGGGAGGTTCTTCACACCAGCTCCCCCCATGGACTGATTCCATTTATGGCAGCGATTACGGGGCTGGGCCGGCAGCGAATACGTCATGTTACAAGCAGGAAATACAGGTTATTTGCAGGCCAGGCCGATTGCACAACAACAACAACAAATTGCATCAATTTTCACGTCAGGAGGATGTCCCAAGGCGCTGACGCATATATATACAACATTTGTATTTATTGGGTTGTAAAGTAAATCCAATTCTATCAGTAAGGAAATGGTTAACTATTACTTTAATGCATTAGAGCAATCGGCTTTCAATTTTAATTTGCCCGCGATTTAGGACGAGTTGTGTGGAGAATACCATCCTAACTCATCTGCCCCCACCCCCCAAGTGATCTCAAACAGTTTGAGAACTGGTTGCATTTGGGGAGGACAAATATGCAGGGCTATGGGGAGAGAATGAGGGTAGTGGGATTCATTTGGACAGCACTTTTGAAAGAGCCAGCGCGGATATGATGGGCTGAATGACCTCTTTCTATGCCATATAATTCTATGATTCTATGATTTGACAACCACCTGTAGCTGAGAAATTAAACGCAAGGTAACTCAAGACTCTTCCCCTACAGTGAAACCCAGCACTGTAACACGAGCCAAGTTTCGAACAATGAATCTAGAATAAATATTTAAACTTCTTCCATCCAGTCTCTGGTCTCTCTTATGCCTCTCGGGAGTTACTAGATTTTGAACATTTACTGCATGGATTGGGGTTGGATTAACCCAGCCGAGCAACTCAGTTGGTTAAAAAGTCACTTCCACACAGTCGGCAATCTTGTGCAGTGGATCCCTGGTCTAGGCTGAGGTTGCGGACCTCAACAGGTTAGCCATAAAGTAATTACATTTGGCCTCATTGCCTCAAGGCTAGAGAGGGGGAAGATATCAATCAGAGTCCTGATCTCTCCCCGGTTGCCCCCACCCTCTCCCGGTCAAATAGCCGAACAATAGTCAATGGCTGCAAGATCAAGAGATATGAATAAATAATCTTCCCCCCAAGCCCCCCAAGGCCGATTCGATCTTCCTAACAATAAACATTAAAAGCAGGTAGCAGAGGTACAATGGCTCTCTCTGTTCTGAAAATTTCCACGAAACAAATTTCCCTTAAGTGAGTTTTTGTCGCATTCTTTTTTCCCCAGGCATTTCTAGGATTCTTTGTCGCAACAAAATAAATGACATTTGTATCGCGCCTTTCACGCCGGGAGGACGTCTCAAGGCGCTGACACAGTCGATAAGATGTTTTGAAGGTCAGGGTACGGAGGGGTACGGGAAAAAGAGAGAAATTGGAATTGACGGGATTGGTTGAGGTACAGATCAGCCATGATCTGATTGAGTGGCGGAACAGGCGCAAAGGGCTGAATGGCCTCCTCTTGTTCCTACGTAACAGGGCCGCATTGAGGCAATAATCTGCATACAGGGCAATGTCTAATTCCGAGTTGTTGCAGTACCAATGAAGTCCTCTCTCAAAAGCTGTTCGCAGAGTGCCCTGCGTTTTTGCCCTGCGTTCTTTTGACTTTGAAAGTTACCGGCACAAGCCGCTTTACACTGCAGTGGCTACAAACACCATTGTAGTGGCCTATGATGACCTAATAGCAAGTATTATTTATATTAAAGGCAAGCAGGCTGCTTACAGTAGATTAGCTGAGCTGGCAGATTGTGGCGACAGCTATTTCACGCTGAGCGACCCAATAAAAACAAAACAGTGCTAAAGTGAATGAAGTCATCGGGCTGTGGCTAAGATTAACTCTGTGAGGGCCAAAATGACCTTCCTTACCTCGTCAGTGTTAGACATGGTCACGGTAGCTTTACTGCTGGTGGTGGAGGGGGTGGGGTGGAGTGGGTGGGGGCCAGGTGTGGACTATGCTGCTCAAACAGGTTTCTTGTGCTAATTGGGATAAAAAATAATTTTTTGCCCCTTCATATGTATTATTGTCAATAAAAACAGGGTGAGAGTGGGGGGGATTTAGTCAAGGGAATAAGATGACACAAATACACCTATTAAAAATCAAAATCAAAGCATTTTTGTCCAAACAATGCACAGTCCATCGACTTTACAGTTTATTCTTTAAAGTGCTTTGAAATAATCCCTCAAAAAAACAATAATTAATTGGTCATTTCAATCCATATCTGTTTGTGGGACACTGCTGAGCGCAATTGGCTGGCACGTTTTGCCCACAAACATACATTCAATTAATTTAACAGTACTGTGCATTCTGCGAAGCGCTTTGAGACGTCTAGAAGACGCGATCAGGTGCGACATCCAATGCAAGGATTATTATTATTATAACTATATTCTCATGGACACGTGATACCTTTGCAATCCTCGGGAGAGTTAATACCCGGTTGGGATTTTGACTCGACAAATGAGAGGTGAAGTTTCTCCCGCTGCTGAGTGTCTGCTGTTGGCATGGCAACTTGTTGCTATGATTGTCTGATAGGATCCTTCATCTTTCTTTTTTTTGGTGGGGAGGGCGTGGAAATAATAACGCTTTTGTGATTACGGAAAAACCAATTTAGTGGCTACCGAGGGGGTGAGTGTGAGGGAGCAAGGTTTAATCTGTTTGAATTCTTTATCAGTGCGGTCAAAAATCTTGCATCTTAGCGAAAAAAAAGGTCACCGATCTCTCCAAGAAAAGAAATACTGTTTAAAGGCACAGGCCCCGCAGGTTGTGGAGACAGTTATGGGTGCCTTTGCTTTCTCGGTCTGGAGGGTGTAGGTTTCCTTTAATGCAGATTACAGGGAATTACAGAGTATTTGTATGTAGCCCATTCAGCAGTTCATCAGGCATCTGGGGTCAGGTTTATAGCATCAGGCGCAAGAGCTGGACTCACTTACTACTGTACCAAACAATTGCTATGGAAATCCAATCTGACAGCAGGAGATCAAGGACTCGCAGACAGTCAGTAATATTAACAATGGTAATAATCCTTGTACGTGAAATAGCGCCTTAGCACATCGTTGTGTTAACCCAAAAGCACTTCACAGAATATATAGTAAAGTGGAGTAACTGTGTATTTTATAGGCAAATTGCACATGGCCAAAGTCCCACCTCAAGACCCTCCTCTTCAACTTTGCCGTTCCTCACCCGCCTTCCCCCCACCCACCCCGATCCCGACTCCACCTCGGGTCCGAAACACTGTCTGTCAAACGCCATGGGATGTCCTCCCGACGTGAAAGGCTCTGGTACAAATGTAATTTTGTGGTTGTTGTTGTCCCACAAACAGCTGATTTTCTTTTATTGAGGGATTATCGGCCAGGACATCGGGGGAAACTCTCTTCTCTTTTTTGAGTAGTGTTTTGAGATCTCTAACATCCACCTGGACCCACACACAGGGCTGCTTGGTTTAACATCTCAACCCGAAAGACAGACGGATTCCCAATATCATCCAGCAATAACAAACCGAAGACAGAAAACAGTGCAATAAAGAGACGAGAGTTTTCCCCGATGTCCTGGCCAACAATCCCTCAGTGAAAGAAAATCAGCTGTTTGTGGGACAACAAGAATAACAAAATTACATTTGCACTGTGCCTTTCACATCAGGAGGCCAAATCGAAAGAAAAAACACAGCCCTTTAGCTACCCGGAAATGTGAGTGTGAATCTCCGCGCTGTGTATAATATAACCTCCAGAGGTTAACGTCACTCCCTGGGCAGAGATAATGTCACCAGTTCCTCTCAGATCCAAAGTGAAATGAACCAGATTTCCCTCTGTTTGAATCTCAAACAATGGGCGGGCGCGAGAGAGAGAGAGAGAGAGAGAGAGAGGCAAAACAAAAATGACAAAAGAAATTAGATTGCCCTTTGAAAAGTATTGAGTGAAGGCGGCTACCATTCAAGAGTTACTGGCACAAACTCAATCAAAGCTGCTGCTTTTGGCACCTGAGGCTTCAGGGTTTCTGCGTCAACAATGTGCATTGGACTCAACGGGAGAATGTCTGGAGTTGCATTGTTCAAGTCCATTGATTGCAACACAAACTGTTAGCATGAGGGATACAGTATATCAACGGGTTGCTTTGTGTGCAAAGTTGGTCTGGTTCTGTTGAGGGAGGCGGGTGGAGGCAGGCAGTTGTAGAATGCATTTGTTGTCCAACGCTGCCACTCCCCAGACCAGTCTCCTGATCTCAGCAGAGCATCCAAAACAGCACAGTAAACTACAACAATTTGCATTTATATAGCGCCCGTCAAGCAGGCTACCATGTCCAAGCGTTTAACAGCGGCAGTAGAGTGGGGCAAGATGGGGGGATTGGGGGAGAAAGGTCCAAAGCTTTACGGTACGAGAAAAGGGTAGGTAAATGCGGCTGAAGCAATTGCTCGATAATATTAATAATAATCAGTGCATTTGATAGAGTGCTTTTCACATCTTCTAGACGTCTCAAAGCACTTCAAAGAATATACTGTAAAGTGAATTGACTGTATATTTATGGGCGAAACGTGGCAGCCAATTGTGACCACAAACGGTCGTAGATTGAAATCACCAATTTTATTTAGTATTATTTATGAATTCAGATCTCATCAATATTAACAAGCTATTGCTCAAATTTCTTTCTATCAAGCATTATGTTGAATTGAATATATTATCATTATATATACACACACGTGTGTAAGTGTGTGTGTGCAAACTATTTACTGAGCAGGATAATAAGCCTTATAGAGAATGAGGAAGGACACTGTGCGCTGAATGACCTTCTTCTGTGCTGTATGTTTGCACTGTGCTGGAGCATACAGTCCAGGCTGATGCTGGGAACTGTATTTAGAGCAGAGAGAAAACAACCAAATGCCTTCAGGGTGAAACGTGCAGGCAATCAACGGCAGTGGACAGTCAGTTTGTGGAAATCTATGCCAAAAGCCATGGTTGAAGCAAAAAAAGGATCAAGGCATTTAAGAGAAAACATGATGTTGACATGAGTTAGAAGGTGTGGATTTTGTGTGGACTATAAACACTGGCACAGACTAGTTGGGATAAATGGCTGAGCAGTGCTTTCACATGGAGCTCCTGTAGCTCAGTGGTTAGAGAACTTGCCTTACAAGCGTGAGACCCGTGTTCGAATCTAGACAGGTCAGGGCGAAACCTTGGGCAAGTTTCCCTACTCCAATGTCTAATAATACCTCAAAAAAAAACACAATAATAAAATAGGTCATTTAAATCCATGATTGTTTGTGGGACACTGCTGTGCACAATTGGCTGCGTGTTTTGCCCATCAAATATACAGTTAATTCACTTTACAGCATATTTGGTGAAGCGCTTTGAGATGTTTAGAAGATGTGAAAAAGCGCTATATCAAAATGCAAGGATTATTATTATTATTATAATATGCGATCATTATCGCAGCTTCTCTCCCAATTAAACAATGAGTTTAATCAAGCTCTTCCTGGGCTCATTCACAAAAGACATGAGTCAAGCGGAAGCCCATTTTATAAGCTGCCTGGCACCCACACTGAATAGATGGTGAGCCACACCAGAGGAATGTAAGTATTTAGCTCGTCAGTTAACCACAACATTTTCTGAACTCACTTCGCTGCCTTCGAGCATATTTGCCACAATCTTACTGTCAAGTTGTACAAAAACACATGTGTATTTTCCTTGCTGGATTAACTCTTCACCCACAAAATACACCCTCAATTCACTTTACAGTACATTCTGTAGACAGCTCGAAGATGTAGTAGGGCGCTGTATCAAATGCTGAAACACACACACTTCCCTTGCTCTCTTGCTTTAGTGCAGTTATAAATGAAATAGAAACACACTCTCTCTGCCCGAGTCATCTTAGTGCTGCTTTGAATCCACATAACAGCTCATATTCAGGAACAGGGCAAAGAAAGTTCCTCCTGCGTTGATAGGGTTAAGTTTCCTCCTTGCTGAAAGGGTTACTGAGCCCCATTACACACACCCCCGTCCCTGAAACATGGGGGCGAAAGGTGACAGCCAGTTGCATGTAGTGATATCCCACAAACAGCCACGGAGTGAGTGACCAATTATATTTAGCCATTGTTCGCTCTACTGGGTCTGGCCTCCTCCTTGTCCCTTGCATCCTCCGTTCCACCGTCGGCGCCCCTGCTTTCAGCCACTATGTCCCTTCATCTCGCCCCTTCCTTTCCTATTTTCAGCTCGCGCCTAAAGTTTTTTCTTTTTGACCGCGCTTTTCATCACCTTTATCCCCCCCGCTCCCCACTGCTCAGCTCCGGGATCCGTTCTGTGAAGCGCTCTGAGACGCCGTCTGGTGTGGAGGGCGCTGTATAAATCCAAGTTGTTGTTGTTGGCAAGGGCAGTGGTGAGAGAGAAAATTCCTTTGTGTGTTTGAAGAAAGAAAGAGTGCTGAAAGGGTTAACAAAGCCCTGTCCAGCACTGAAATTGGGAATAAATGACAAGTTTTACGATATAAAACAACAGGAACAACAACAAAATTACATCTGTGTCGCGGATTCCCCGTCAGCAGGACGCACACAAGAACAAGATGACAAGCAGCAGAGCAACAGGTGCTGGTCTGTGTATGAGCATGCAGCACACAGCAGGTTAATTGCTTTTGAGACACGATTATAATGGGGGGGTGGTGGGAGGGGGTGGTATACGGGGTGGGAAGGAGATAAGGCAGCTGGGGAGTAGAGGGGGAGACACAGCACTTTTTGTGTGTGTGTTTTGGGGGGCGGGGGTGGGGGGATGGGGGGGGGGAGGGTTGGGGAGGAAGAAGGCAGCATAATCACATTTTCTTTCCAAACCTCGCCAGATCTTTCTGCAATTTGCCCGGGCTCCAGAGAGCAATTCTACCCCCTCTTTTCCACATCCCCATCCACACACCCCTCTACCCCCACAACAACAGCAGCAGCAGCAGCAGCACCCAGCAACAACAAATTACATTGGTGGAGGAGGACATCCCAAGCAACAGGGTGATGCTAATACCCCTTCTCCTTGTCTGGCTTTACCTCACCAAGTGTGTGCAGTCAGTCCCCTGGGCTGAGCTCTGCGCAGACCGTTGTCACTGTGTCAAAGCCATTTAAGGACGACTCCTTACGGTGCTGTAAGGATTTGGCACCAGAGCCGCGGAGTGGGGGTGGGGTTCGTAATGGCTGACCCTTGAAGGCCTGGTCTGCATCTCGTTGCCTTGGTTACACCCTCCCTACTGTCACACACAACCATAGGTCGGGCCTGGCAGTGAACACACACGCACACACACTCACTCACTGATGTTCATGTGACAGCATAGAATCCCTGGCAACCCTCGGTGACTGGTCCAGAGGTAACCAGCAGTGACTGAGCTGTGGTTTCAGGTGCAGCCCGAGCTCCCTGTGTGATCCCTGGTTTCAATCGTGTCGTCTGTCCCTTCAGCGGCTCTTGCTTTCATTCGAGGGCTCCCGAGACCTGACACAAGCCCCTCTCATCATAAGCCTTAGGCTTTTCTCGTGGACTGTCACACACGGTCCCTAAACTCGATAGCAATTTGATAGGTGGGACCCCACGTGAATGGATGGTGGCACACAAGTGTGTGTGTCTTGTGTTTCATCCACAAAATACACAGTCAAACCACTTTCTAGTTTATCCTGTGAAGCGCTTTGAGACATCTCAATGACATGACAAGGTGCTATTATTATTTGGTTGTGTATGTGCGTGTGTGTATCTGTGTATGTGCGTGTGTGTATCTTTGTGTTTCCACAATGTATTTGGTGTATTGGTGGGGGGGAGGTGGTGGTCATCCTTTGCTTGGGTGTAAATGTTACTTTCAGTTCCCTTGTTTCTTTCCGCATTGGTTGGGTTCGGTTTACCATAACATCCTGATCATTTTGTCCTTTAAATTGTTCATTCACAAAACAAAAGGACCTGATACAAGAATGAAACAGTATCAAAGGCAGATATCATAGCAGGAGGCCAGTATCTACAAAGCAACAGTTACACACAATGAGGGAACTTTTCAGAGAATTGTGTGTCGAAAAAGCTATCCCTCATCCACTCTCCTTGCTCTGTGGAATTTAGTCATTCAGTCCATAACAATCCTTGCAGTTGATAGAACGCTTTTCATATCAGTAGGACATCCCAAAGCGCTTCACAGGATTATACTGCTACAGCAAAAACAAGTTTCTCCTTACGTAGCTTCCCAGAGAGCTTGACATACACTGTAACATACAATGACGGTGTGTTTTGTGGGTGAACACAGCAGTCAATTTGAGCAGTCACCTCGCAAACACGCACAAAGTGACGTATTTTATTGTGGACAGGGGAGGTGGGGGGATCGAGGTGTGGTGGGGGGGGGGGGGAGGTGGAATTGCTTGCCAGGAAAGCAGGGGAAACTCTTTTTACGAAGGAAATGTGTAAAACGCCAGTTTCTGCTTTTAGTGCAGAATCGCATCTTTGTCAGGAACAGGCTGAAGCTGCCACAGACTGTTAAGAGCAAAGTCGTTGCTTTCACCCTTTCAACCATGTGACAGGACAGGCCACAAAAGAATAGTTTGCATTATTTAACCTTTAAAAACGCCTTTGAATGCAGGCGGTTCCAGCATTGTCTTGGTATAACTGATGGATTCTCCTCCTCCTCCTCCTCCCCCCCTTGCTCGCTCCTCCATAAATCAAGCACATATGATCATAGAAAATTTGGGATCTAAGTTAATTTGCAAATGTATTGTTTGGGTTAAATGAACACTCTCTCCCTCCTGCTGAACTGTGGCAGTAAACTTGTAATATGATCCCATGCCTCAGTGAGACCAAAGAACATGGCATCCATAAAGATAACTGGGAGGGTGGTGGGGGGGGGGGGGAAGGGTGTGTGTTAAAATACTACCCTTCATCACTGGAATGAAAGCTCTGGCATGGAGGGCACTATATAAATCCAAGTTGTTGTTGTTTGAACACACAAAGTCCAGGCTGACACTCCAGTGCAGTACTTTGAGATGCCTCCGACACAGTTATGTCAAATCCAAGTCTTATTGATTGCCACTGTATTAAAATCCCTCTCCCTCGCCCCCACCCCCCACTCTCCCCCATGTTAAATGTTCTCTTCTGTTCTCTGCTGGCTGTAACAATACTGATGTCTCAATTCAAGTCATCCATCCATTAGCGACTCCTGCCAGTAACCAATACATTTCACCCACAAATATACAGTCAATTCACTTTATAGTATATTCTGTGAAGCGCGTTGAGACGTCTAGAAGCAGTGAAAAGTGCTCCATCAAATACAAGGATTATCATGCTCTGGTCAGCTCTAACACAATCTATTACCAGAGCTGCTCAGAGCAGTTTCCTCCAGAAGATAGGAATCCATCCAAACTCCTTGTTTCAGATTTATATTCCACTCCTTTTTAAGAGGTGTCAGCCTGGCACAGTGGTAGTACTCTTGCCTCTGAGTCAGAAGGTTGTGGGTTCAAGTCTACGGGTTGCCTATGTTATTTAGCTGATTTAAATGGCCAAGAAACAGGGAGAAACTCGCTTCACTTTACGATTTTTCCAGGAAATCTTTAACATCCACCTGAACAGGCGGGCGGGACTGTGGTTTAGTGTCTCGTCCCAATGACGAGCACCTCTGACAATGCAACACAACCCAGCACAGCATCGGAGTGTCAGTTTAGACGATGTGATTCCATGTCCCGACGGAATTTGAACCCACGACCTTCTGACTCAGTGCCACTGCACCAGGCTGACACACCGCAAATTGGATGTTTGTAACTGTAAGCCTGTGTCCTCTTGTTCCACGGCCTTGGGCGCATCCTAAAGTGTGTTTCCATCAGCTTGTTCGTTTTCACTTCCCTAATTCAAGGGGCAAGGTCGCCATGTACTGAACGGAAATCCGTGATGAACTTGGAACAGGCCTACAACCTTCTGGCCTGAATAACTGGATCGGTGATGTTGTTAACTAACTACTCGCACCCTGGGAGAGCTCTTCCTCGTGGCGCTGTGATCAGCGGTATGAACGAACAGAGGGTTAACCGCGCCCGCGGGTTTGGATGACACGTGAGGTAATGGCAGAGCCATGGAGCGCTGGGTTGACACGAGTCCAAACCTGCTTAACAGTGGAAGTTAAAACCGTCGGATGTGTAAATAGTGAACATACCAGGAGTGTCACAGAAGGGCATGCTGGTGCAGTGGAGGAATCCATTCCTTGGTGGGGCCACAATCAGGGAATACTCCTCCCAAATTCACAACAGAATTTCGTGGAAACTTATCCAAATAGTACAACCTGCTTTCTAATGTTGCCGAACGACGTAAAGATTATAATAATAAAAACATAATAATCCTTGCATTTCACATAGCGCCTTATCATGTCTTCAAAATGTCTTAAAGCGCTTCACAGATTATCATAGAATCATGCGGCACAGAAGGAGGGCTATTTGGCCCATCGTGTCTGTGCCGCCTCTTTGTCAATCCCACTCCCCTTCACTCTGCCTATAATGTCTCAATATACTGTAAAGTGAAATGACTGTGTATTTTGCGGGCGAAACGCAGCAGCCAATTACACACAGCAGTGCCCCACAAACAGACATGGATTGAGTTACCAAATTATTATTCCTTTTTTGATGGGATTAGTACCCATGAAAAAGCGATCTGTCAATTATAGTGTATAGATGTTTCTAACCACAACTCATAACACAGCAAGTTTACTCATTTCTTCCCTCCTGCTCTTCTATTTGGCGGGGGTGGGGGGGGGGGGGGGTTAGTGGGGAGAGGGTGGAGGGCTTAACTTGTGTTTTATTTCCAATGGGATTTTATAATTGAAAATAATTTGGTCAGTCAATCCACGACTGTTTGTCAGCTGTAAACTGGAATGGTGTGTGGGGTGGTATTTAAACCTGTGCGTACACAGTGATTATGTTGCAATGCACAGAAATAATAGGTTATATTTTCCAGTTTGAAGAATATGTTCAATGCCACATTCAAAGCCAAGGCAGTGTGGTACTCGAGGTTCCTCCTGATAATAATGTGGAGTTACATAATAACAAGGGATCCCCGAGTCTCTCTGCAGTAACAATCTTGTAAACACTCACTAGCACTTTGGTACATCAACGAACCCCAGGAGAACTCATCACCGTCACCGGGGATCTTCCTGCGAGGTGGAAGGGAGGGAGAGAGGGAGACCTTATAGAAATATGATATTGCTGGTGAGAGAGTAATAGTAATAATAATAATTATCCTGGCATTTGATGTCGTGCCTTACCAAGTCGTTAAAATCCTACATAGAACATAGGGCAAGGAGTTGAAAAAACATCTTGAGAGTAAACAATTCTATGTAACCAATACCTGTCACAACACACAAGCCTTCAATTAGTTCAGCAGCTTCTTGTTGTTGCATGTGTTGTGGTCGGAGCGTATTTTCTGAATTCTTCCCAATGATTGGATGGGCGGGAAGCAGAGGGACAAGGTGGGGGGGGCAGGTAAAGTGTTGTAATTTCTGGCACAGCGAGAGATCACAAGGAGGGAATGGTCCGGGCATGGCACGCAATAGGGAACACTCACCCAAACGCCAGCTGAACATCACTGCGTGTACACACACAAGAGTAATCTTGCGTAACATTTAGTCACAGGATCACAGCGTTCCTGATACTCAGCACATGATGATATAATCTTGCAAGAGCAAAACATTGGGCGGGTTTCCTTACTCCACACGCCTCTCTTTACCTAGCAGTAAGTTTTTTTTAAATCTTTGCATTCGTTATAGAGCTTTTCACGTCTTCTAGGAGTCTCAAAGCGCTTCACAGAACATACTGTAAAGTAAATTACGGTATATATGTGGACGAAACGCAGCGGCCAATTGTGCACAGCAGTGTCCCACAAACAGTCGTGGATTGAAGTAATCAATTTGAGAAAGTAGGAACTCAATTATTAGTCGATTGGTGGATCACTTCTTAATAATTCCTTCAAATTTTTTTGGAAATACTCACTGGCCACTCAATCCGCGATGTTTATGGGACGCTGCTGTGTGCAATTGGCTGACGTGTTCTGCCCACAAAATGCACCGTCAATTCACTTTGCAATATATCCTGTAAAGCGCTTTGAGGTGGCTGAATGATGTGATAAGGCGCGGGAACAAATGCAAGGATTATTGTAGGATTGTTTTTATTATCTTATTGCCTGCCGGCTTGTCGGCCCACACTGGCCAGTCTACAATGCCGCTCTGAAAAGTTTCCAAAGAGAAAAAGTTCTACAAATCATCTCTGGTAAAACTCAGCGGCACGGGTTCCCTCTATCTCATTCTCCTCTCTGCTCAATGGCAGCGTTGATGTAGGATCAAGTTGCTGTTGTTGATATGCGGGACAATAATGATAATCCTCCTTGCATTTGGTGTAGTGTCTCGACAACAACAACAAAATTTATAGAGCGCCTTTGACGTCGAGAGGACGTTCCTCCATGACATGTTGTACCGACGTGAGCCTTTATAAATCACACTGCTGTGCTAGTGACAAACGCTTGTATTTTGTGGGCAAAAAATGCATGTTGTGGGTGAAACACAGCAGCCAATTGCACACTGTAATGTCCCACAAACAACAATAACTTGGATTTATATAATGCTCTCCATGCCGGACGGCGTCTCAGAGCGCTTTAACAGTCGTGGATTGAGTGATTCATTTTTGGGGGTTTTAAATTCCCTCCGGAAAGTGATCCACCAATCGATGAACAACCAGATTCCTACTTACTGCTGGGTGTACAAAATTGTGTGAACTTGCTTAAGGTTTCACTCTGCCCAGGAATCAAACCCGGGGCCATCTTGCTTGTGAGTACGGCTACAGGACTCCTACAAATGAAGACATGGGCACCAACATTCAGGCTCAAAAATCTGTGCTAAAGTACCAATAAAACTCTTTGGATCATGCAAATAAGTTCTGGCTTAGAGTTTTTGCTCCACTGGAAATGATCTTGACATACCAATTTGGCAGCGTCCCTTCTCTTCTCCTCCCACTGTAGAAGCCTGACTGAGCATGGCTCTGCTGTATTTAACTATCAGATTCATCCCCACTCTCCCCCCCCCTCCCCCCCAACCTGCAGTAATGCACCACAATCTGGCTCTGCAGTGCTGTGCTATAGTGAGAGAGAGAGAGAGAGTATAAATGAATGAGCACTGAGTTAAACATCATCTGTGTATAGCACAGACCTAGATGACTTTGTGCTCCACCACCACCTTATGTGCCTCTGAGAAAACCTCGCTGGGATCAGTGGATTAACTTTCTCTATCGCAGGGCTTAGCTCAAAAAGAGTAGCGATGCTTCCCACACTTTAACCCTGAAAACCAGAGCCCTGGACGAGCAGCGGGAAAGCTCGCTAGACAAGCTACGCGGTTCTGCTGTCACGGTGGCTGATCACATCGTTGAGACGTCTTGGAGCGCTTCCCAGGATATACTGCGCAGTGCATTTACAGACTGTGTAAAACTCTTTATTCTGTTCTCCAGTGACCCTCGTTCTGTATCGGAGTGCATCTGACTGTGTTATGCAAATAACTTGTATCAGTCCGACTTCAAACCTACCGAGTGCTGTTTTTGAAAAAACATCATGTTCTTTCTGCTCCTGTGTTGGTGAGAAAGCTATTGAAGTTAACTGCTGGGATTTGATTTTTAACCCTAAAATCCGCCGGTCGAATTTATAACCTTCACGACTCACCGAAGTGCTTGTGGTTCTCTAACTGTGGTCAACTGTATGCTCTTTGAAAATATATTTTTGCCTCTGTTCATGCAGAGGCAAATCCTGCAGAACAGCGTGTGTTACGGTTAATAATAATAATCAAAATAATGATTAATCTTGCATTGGACACCACAGGTCAGTCACTACACTTTACAATAAAATCCTGTGAAGTGCTTTGAGATGCCTGGTTACCCCTGTCATTGCCAGACTTCATTGGCTACCTGTCTCGGAGCAGATAAATTTCAAGATCGTCACTCGTGTTTTTAAATCTCTTCACTTCTCTTCACCCTCTCTGACCTCTTCTCTCCTCACAACAGTACCCATTGCTTTCGCTCTACCGGGTCTGGCCTCCTCCTTGTCGCCTGAATCCTCCATTCCACCGTCTACAGCCGTGCCTTCAGCACGGGGCTCCGAGGCTCTGGATCTCCCTTCCTCATTCCCTTCACCTCAACCCCTTCTTTCCTATTTTTAGATCACGGCTAAAGACCTTTCTTTTTGACTGCGCTTTCGGTCACCTTTTCCCCCAACCCCTGGCTCGGCCCCGGGATCCGTTATTGTGAAGCGCTCTGAGACGCCGATGTAGAGGACGCTATACAAATCTAAGTTGTTGTTGTTAATATAGTACAGATCCCTCTATACCAGTGGTTCCCAATCTTTCTTTGCTGCGACCCTGAATTAGCCATCAAGAGGACTTCCCAACCCTTAGCGACTGCGTGACAAAGCGAAGCTCAGCCACGATGATATCTCTGTCTCTTTTGTGGACTCAGCGTAACTCGCTAGTACAGTCTTTCATACAAATTGGTCGGCGGTGTCGCCTCGGGCACTTTTCAGCATTAAAAAAGCATTTTCGGCATTAAATAAAAGCCCCCAAAAATTCTGATGACCCTTCACGACCCTATTGAGGACCTCCACGACCCTGATTTTGGTCAGGACCCGAGTTTGGGAACCATTGCTCTACACAATATCAACTGGCTATACAGTATCAAACTATACAGTGTACAAGGTCAATGCATACAGCGCCAATCAGCCCCCACATGATATCAAACATTTTTTACAGTGTTAGTCACAAGATACAGTGCCAATCGCTCTTTATAGTGTTGATGACAATAGCAGTATTGCCAACAGCCCTGGAGGCAGCATTTGCAGATCTGTGGCCAGACTCACCTGAATGTGTAATGTAAATGCTGCATTCGGTCTGCAATGAACCACACATTTCAGCATCTCTGGGAAGACTGACTGACTTCCTTGCCTTGTTCCGACTGAGATGCCTCTTATTTCATTGCTTAATATCTGTCACTTGGGTTGCTGCTTTGCTCTATTGAGTACCAATGGTGAAAGGGTTCCTATCCCACTGTTCCTTTCACTCCAGGGGAGAAAAATAATTCTGCTGAGCATTATGCAACTTTACTAGCTCCTCAGTCTCCTTTCTCCTCAAGGTCACAGCCTCACAAGAGTGACTCGGGAGGAAGGAAAACCCTTGTCCACCCGTTTGATCTTGCTCTCCCAGAATACTCTGCTTACACCTCCAATACATATTAAATTAATCACAGTGTGGACACCTCAACCTTCTTTCCTGTTAACCCATTCCCGCTACAGATTGACCTCTGTGCAAAAAAAAATACTTCCTGATGCCAACCCTAACATTGGTCTTCAGAACCCTTGTCCCTGGAACAAGGATGTGGGGGCTTTGAAAGCAAGGACAACAACAACAACAACAACAACAAATTACATTTATAGAGCGCCTTTCACGTCGGGAGGACGTCCCAAGGCGCTGCACAGGAGGCGTGTGACCTGAGCTGGGAGGGGAGTGTTTGGGAAGGGGTGAGACACGAAGTGGAGGTCGAAAAATTCGGGGTGGAACAAAAGGCACGGTCGAAGAGGAAAGTCTTCAAACCGGCCTTGAAAGAGGAAAGGGAAGAAATGAGACGGAGGGATTGGGGGATGGAATTCCATAGGGTTGGAGCAGAAAAACTGAAGGCCAGGCCTCCGATGGTGGGGCGGTTCGGGCGGGGGGCTTGGAGCAGGCCAAGTCCTGCTGAACGGAGGGTCCGGGTGGGCTTGTAGGGGGAAAGTAGATTGGTTAAATAGGGCGGGGCAAGGCCGTGTAAGGCCTTGAAGGTGAGGACGAGGATCTTGAACTGGATTCTCTGGAGAATGGGGAGCCAGTGGAGACGGGCGAGGGATTTTTAACTCAATCCACTGGGGTGTCTGTAAAGCTGGGTGAGGTTGGAGGCTGATAATAACAATAATAACAACAACAACTTTGATTTATATAGCGCCCTCCACACCGGACGGCATCTCAGATGCAATAATAATAATAATTGCATTTGATATAGAGCTTTTCACATCTTCTAGACTTGTCAAAGTGTGTCACAGAATATACTGTAAAGTGAGTTGACTGTATATTTTCAGTTTGAACACTACAAGCGAACATGTTTGACAAAAGCTCCCATTCCCCATTGCTGGTCAGTGATCATCAAGTTTACTGTGAATCTTCCCATCCCCACTCCCCCCGTCAAACCGTCTGAAATCAGAAAAAAAACATGATGACTTGGACTATTTAAGAGCCGAACTGAGGGGTAACTGACTGGCGGCTGTGGAATTGTATCCCAGTCCAGGTCAGCGGTTTTCAGCTAAGAAAATTCAGAAGAGGAAGTGGACCCAGTGTTTGATGCTGCCTGTCCTGCCGAGTGTTCCCAGCGACTTCAGTTTTTGTTTCAGATTTCCAGCATCTGCAGTGTTTTGCGTTTTGCAGGGTTTTATTTAGTTCGATTACCGGCGTTTTGTGTTTGCACGAAAAACAACTTGAAGAATCTTCAGTCAATTAGAGATCTAAAGATTCCAAGACCACAGCATTGCACAACTGCAGCAAAATTTGTGGTCTTGATAAGATCTCACATGTCGCCTACACCCATCCCCCGTTCCCCCTGCCGTCCCCAGCTCGGGTCTGACACAGTGACTGTCCAGCACCTTGGGACATCCTCCCGATGTGAAAGGCTAATTTTGTTGTTGTTGTTGTATACCCTGTCCTGCACACAAGAGCGTGTTTACGGTAGAGGGTGGGCAATGCTAACCCAATGCTAACTAAGATCTAATACAGCCCTAAATGCATTTGCGCAAATGCATTTAGGGCTGTATTAGATCTTAGTTTAAAACCTGGATTCTTCAAAGCAGCGTCCGGGAGCTGGTGAGAAATGGAACCAGGCTCTACTTGACTTGGAGAAACAGGATTTGGGGAACGCACTGAAGTTTGGGGAGGATGAGTTTGCGGGATTCTGGAGATTGGGATCGACTTTGTATAGATCTTTTCAAAGAGCCCGCACAGTCTCGATGGAACAAATGGCCTCCTTTTGTGTAAAATTCTATGATTCTATGTTTCTATGAAGTCTTTAGAGTCATAGAAAAAGAGAGGATTTTGATGGCTCATGCAGACTGACTCACATTTAGAGAATTTCAGTAACCTTCTCCCTCTCAAAAACACACGTTAAAACACATTCTCTGTCTCACACACACTCATTAGTTATACAATAATTTCAGTAACTCTCACTCACACTCCCTCTCTCACAGAATCCTTCACTCACATACACAAACTCTCAAACTCTAAGTAAAAGATGTGTAACCTTGACATTTTCAAGTACAAATACCAAAGCCAGTGTCACAGCAGTTACCTAAACGTGGCTCATTCTGTGCTCTTTGCTGTATCTACAGCACAACTCAAGACATTCCCACATTACGAATCTCATGGAACTGATTCAAACAAGATCTGTTTAGAGTGTGTTAGTCTAACAACCCCTGCTCACTGCTCACTCTACAGAAGACCAGGAACAAATCGAAAGACAAAACCAGCATCTTCTCTACCCCCTCTCCCCAAAACAGTGGGGATGGTGTCCGCAGACATCTGAAACCTCTCTGAAATCCCTCTCGTATACACATTCCCTCTCTTATTAATAAATAGTCTGCAACCTCCAGGCACGGAGATTACAAGATTTTCTCATGAGGGCAAAGCAACCAATAACATTCAGTCTACAGGTGGATGCAAGGCACACACAATAACAACACAGCGTCGCCTTAACGTTTCACCCACAAAATGTACAGTCAATTCGCTTTACAGTGTATACTGCGAAGAGCTTTGAGACGTCTCAAAGACGCGATGAAGCGCTGTATCAAGTGCAACGATTATTATATTAATGTGCTGTACTGAACCACACACACAGCTCAGAACTGTCCTGGGCATTGCAATCCAGCCAAAGGCACGGCACTTCCCCACAGATAGAAAGAGAGAGAGAAGGACCGCAACTGCTTAAACCTGGGAAACTTTAACTATTTGCAAACAAGCCCTTTCTTTTTCACCCCCAAAAGCGATGAAAACTGGCACAGCTTTTTCTAGTGGTACTTGTTGTCTGCTTACTGAAGAGATTTGGAGTGACTGTGCCAAAGTTTAAACAGCCAGATAAAGAGCGAAAAGAGGCTCACCTTGTGAATGCTTCCAAACAGCCTCACTCAGCAGACAGGCTGTAAAGCTTCTTGCTTCCCATGCGTGTGACTGGCCGTGTGTGGAGGAGCTGCAGTGCCTTGTGCTGCACAGAACAGAGGAGAGATGCAATAATCCTGACTTAAAGGCGGCTTACCACTTATTTACAGCCGACAAAAAAGCCTCCCCTCCTCGACCCCCCGCCACCCCCTTTTTTTTGTGTTCCCTTCCTCACACATACTTTTCCCGAGCCAAGCTGATTTGCTGCAGTTTTTTGTGTGGGTGTCTGACCCACAAGCAAAACCCGGCAGCCTCTGAACCGAGCCACTCTATGGAGTGTTCCACACGCTGGGTGTGTATATTGGTGTCAGATTGCCTCGTAGGGAGGGCACACTCTCTCTCACCACTCATCCCGCCCCAGTTGCTTTGGGATTTCAGATGTCTCATGGTATCCTGACCAACAAACCGCCCCCCCCACTCCCACCAACCCAAATAAAATTGGTCGCTTACTCCATCGCTATTTAGTGTGACTTTTCTGTACGCAAATTGGCTGCCGTGTTTCATGCATAAAATACACCCAGTAAATCATTGTATCCTGTGCAGAGCTTCGAGACGCCTCGATGAAGTTATCGGGCGCTATGTCAAATGCAAGGATTGTTATTACCTAATCCTGGACAATCTAGGTTCAGTTTACCGATAGAGGATATAATAATAATCAAAAACGGATATACAGTAATAAGAAGCAAAAACCACACCTTTTTAACACAGTATACGGATTATATTGCAATCATCAGTTGCAAAAATAAGAATAACATGGGTATATTTTGCTTTAAAGAATGGGTTTGGGGTGAACCTTAAAGCATCCGGTCTCCTTTACACGCGTTGAGATAATATTTGTTTCTGAAATCAAATCAATCAGAGAGTCACCAAACATTCTCTGTGACCGAAAGGGTAACATATACACATATGTTGGAGTCCTGTAGCTCAGTGGTTAGAGCACTCGCTTTACAGGCGTGAGACCTGTGTTCAAACCCAGGCAGGTCAGGTCGAAACCTTGGGCAAGTTTCCTTACTCCACACGCCTAATAATAATCCGTCCCAAAAAAAACACAATAACAAAATTGGTCATTTCAATCCACGACTGTTTGTGGGACGCTGCTGTGCGCAATTAGCTGCTGTGTTTCGCCCACAAATATAGTCAATTCACTTTACAATACATTCTGTGAAGCGCTTTAAGACGTCTAAAAGACCGTGAAAAGCGCTATATCAAATTCAAGGATTATTATTATTTGCTGATTCATAAATTCAGCGCTTTGCTAAACCCAGGCTTTCTGAATCCCTCGTGAGTCGCTTGATTCTTATCCAGAGAACATTACTAAAGTACTTGTCGAGAGGCACTCCCAGTATCCCCTTGACAACAGACAACAGAAAGTAGCCAACACAGCCAGGCAGGCTTGAAAGCGGGCACATTTGCATTGAAAAGTACTGAGGGCTGCGATCAAAAACTTGCCCTGATGTACGATTCACATTAAGGGGAGGGGGGAAAAAAACCAGAGGTACGTGACTGCAGCGCTTTCATGTAAACGCCCCCAAATATTGCATTGTGAGTCTGATGTGTTGTTGACATTTTAGCCCTTGGCCTTGCCCGCTTCCTTCCCCTCTTTTAGTTCACAACTCTAAGTCATTGCTGTTCGATTGCGCTTACGGTCGTCTTGTCCCTCCGCCCAACTGGGCGTCAGGCTCCGCCACGATTCAGCGCTCCGAGTCACTGCCCTGCATGAAGGGCGCTGTATAAATGCAAGTTGTTGTGCTTGACGAGAAAGGAAGGGGAAGAAAGAAAGGTAGAGAAAGAGAGAGAGAAAGAGAGAGGCAGCAAAGTTCCTCACACCTTTGCCAAATCTCGAAGTTTCACAACTACATTGCAACAAAAGGGCACTTTGTTTTTTTTCCCTAAAAACATAAAACAAAGAGTTGGTTTATTCAGCGATAACCCTGGAATCTACCGTCCTCTGCCTTCCACCCCCATGTTCAGAAGGAATGAAAGAACACTCTATACTTTCTGTACTGTCAATTTAAAAAAATAGTTATTCTAAAATACATACAATTGATGTTACTTGTGTCGCTTTGTGTTGGTGTGTGTGTGTGTGTGTGTGTTGGTGTGCGTGTTTTGTGTTTTTGTGTGATGGAGGGAAGATATTAATCTCCACTAAGAATGTTAAAATGCTGATTTGTCCATTTTACAAATAAAATTGGTGATTCACCGCATGGCTGTTTGTAGGATATTTGCTGTGTGCAGATTAGCTGCTGCATTCACCTACAAAACACACAGTCATTACCTTTTATAGTATAATCCTATAAAGTGCTTTGAGGTGTCTATACAGTTATATCTAATTGGCTGCGTGTTCTGCTCACAAAATACAGTCAATCCACTGTACAGTACGTCCTGTGAAGCATTTGAAATGTCTCACTGAAGTGATTTTAGGCACTATATCATACACAAGGCTTATTATCACATCTTTGAGCTGTTTCACTGTTATAAGCATTTTTATCAAGTACAAGGATCATTACTAATATTAACATAAATTAGCAAAAAATACATCTATTTCTGGCTCAGTGAATAAATGCAACACGCAGCAGCGTCGAAGCAAGCCTGGATTTGCAGTGAGCGATGAGTCTCAGCCAGATGTAAGGGGGGTGAAAACGACAATCAGCAATGTAGGTCAGACAGACCCAAAGATCAGCCTGGGATAATGCTTCAGAATTATGAACAGCCAAGGACAGCGACACAGGCTGAGTATGAACCCCCTCCCCAGTCAAACAGCCTGCCCGCAACTCAGTGTTTAAGGCTGACACAGGAAGGAAAGGTTAAATATGGCCTCAGCAATCACAGGTCAATCACTTAAAGTAATCTTCTGCAATTATATACAATGCAAAATTACATTTGTATAGCGCCTTTCACGTCGGGATATCACTGTGTCCACAATTACAACACACACAACACAGTGAAACACACGTACTTATCGACGCATACACACAAACACTCGCACAAGATGCACACTGCACTAACACAGGCACACAAGCACTCAAACTCACATACACATGTGGGATCAGTTAAAGGCAAAGATCTCAATGCTATATCATTATGAGGACGCTGTGACGAGAGTACCAAACACCTTTCTCTTTATGCTGCTGGCTATATTTTCTGCTCACCCTCAGTAATGAAATCAACATGTTTCTCAGTACATGGAATAGCACTTAAACCCTCAGTATTGCTTACAGCAATTTAGAACAATGTTACATCCCTCATCCCAACCCCACCAGTCTAACAATGAGCACAGAATTAAATGGAATATCATTCCAGGTAATGGCGTGACCCGTCTGTTGTTTTATTCACTGGGAAGATAGAAATATAGTTGGCTTGTCCTTGCCAGTATTACCCCACATATATTATGATATACGAGTAGGAAAGGATTTGTGTGTGGATTTCTAGGTGAAATAATAAATACAAAGCAAAGAGAAAAGTGCAAGTTATAACCACCACCACCACCACAACAACAACAACAAAATTACACTTGTATCGAGCCTTTCTGGAGCTTTGCCAATCATGTTATTGACTGACCCATCATTTACCCCATCAACCTTCTCCTCCCTCTCTCCCCTTGCACATTTCCCACCCACCTCGGTGGGGGCTCTCACTCCGTCTGTATAAAGCGGATGGGGGGCTAGAGGAGAGAGAATAGGAAGAAGAGAAAGGAAGGTGGATAGGTCTGGTCTGCAATCTGCAACATTCTAGTCACACAAGATAGGATAAGGCAAAGCACTTAGCACTGAGGCAGAAGGGGAAAGTTCTGCCCTGTATCTCTCTCACCTTCTACTGATATCTCAGCATTCTTCAGCTGTCCATCTTACTCCAGGGCCAGGTCACAGGGGACAAAATGTGTGATTGTTTATTCCCTTTAAAGGGTGGTCGGGGGCCGGGGGGTCGGGGGAGGGAAGTGGGTATGGGGAGCAGACAAAGAGGAGTTTGAGGGAAGATAAACATCACCATTGGAAAACCACCAACTTCATTCAAAAACGATTTATACATTTTAAATCATTTTAAATTAAAAATTTTAATTGAATAAAGATTGAAAAGCAAATCCGTGACCTTTTTGCAGGACACTTCTGTGCGCGATTGGCTGCTGCATTTCGCACCCAAAATATTCAGTCAGTCTCCTTTGCAGTATATTTTGTTTATATATATTATGAGACGCTTTGGGACGTCTCACGCGTGATAAGGCGCTATATAAAATGCAAAGATTATTATCTATTATATTATTCGTGCCATCTATTCGCCCCTGATAGCACTGAGCCCATCTCACTTCACTTCACTACTTGCATTTAATATAGTCAAACAAAAACCCTGCAGGCAGATCAAAGGCTTTAAAAGTGGTCTCGGAGGGCAGGCAGCGTAACAGTTGTATGGCTGCTCTGCTAATCACAGAGACAACATCTTATCCACACCTGCAACTTGTTCTGTAAATTACCTTGGTGACAGGGAAAATTCCCCTGACTGCTTTTTCCGAGCTTTTTGTTTGATAAAGGCAAAATAAAATCAAAGAGACTTATTATATTACAGCTCGGCGGAATTGCCAGTTGCACTAGAAAAACACTCAGGCCTCTGCTACATTTATATAGAGTCTGTGAGGCCTCTTTGCATCAGCGTCCCACCTCACACACACAGAGAGACACACACACACACACCAGCCCTTCAGTTCAGCATCCAGAATCCCAGGTTTAAAAAAACTCCAGTGTCAACAATTAGAATGATAAATCCTTGCATTTGATACAACACTTTATCAAGTCTATCAAGTCAGAGCTCCTGTGGCTCAGTGGTTAGAGCACTTGTCTTGCAAGCTGAGGAGACCAAACTGGGGAGACCTGTGTTCGAATCCAGGCAGGTCAGGGCGAAACCTTGGGCAAGTTTCCTTACTCCACACGCCTGATAATAATCCCTCCAAAAAAAACACAATAATAAAATTGGTCATTTCAGTCCACGACTGTGTGTGTGGGACACTGCTGTGCGCAATTGGCTGCCGCGATTCACCCACAAATATATACAGTCAATTCACTTTACAGTATATTCTGTGAAGCGCTTTGGGACATTGATAAGATGTGGAAAGCGCTATATCAAATGCAAGGATTATTATTATAAGTCGTTGAGACGTCTCAAAGCGCTTCGCAGAATATACTGTGAAGTGGTTTGACACCCCCAAAAGGCAACGCACATTGCAATATCCCTCAGGAATCACTGCGATTGCCAAGAATGTGGCTGATTTGTACTCCTGTGGTATTCTTTGGTTGAAGCTGACTGACACCCTGCCCTGCTGGCGCAAACTGATTGTGCGGATGGCCTGAGCTGAGCTGTTACTTGACGGGAGCAGAGGGTACATTTAAAGCAACCGTGACTCACATTCGCTCAATTTAGGATTATGTCAATGGAATGAGACAAAGTCGTTTTGTTGGCCTCCCCACTCGCTAGCTCGCTTACTCACTTGCTCACTCACTCACTCACCCACTTGCTCGCTCGCTCACTCACTCAAGGAAGTTTGATTCCTCCTTTGACGATGGGCCTCGTTGTGTGATCCAACACTGAGTTCACGTAACAGAGACTGGAGATCAAATAAGACGCCCTCACCCCACCCCTCCTCACGATAATACACCTACAGGTGATGACAATAGGGGGAAAAAAAGGTTAAAGGTTTTACTAGCACTACTCAGCAAACAATGGCTGCTTAAGCACAGGACTTGTGAAGGAGACAAATGGGGAAGAGATATGCTGATATAGAGAGACAGATGATTATCTTGTATGACTTTCCTGTTTGCACAACGGGGCTATTAGTGTGAAGCCATGATATGTGTCAATATGTCAATATGTGTCTGCAGTTACCAGGATAGACTGCAAAGTGGAATCAGTGACTGTAGCTGAACACATCACCCAACTTGCGCATTGCAATGTTTCACAAACAGCCATAAAGTGAGCAACCAATTTTTATCTGGGGTGGATGGTGTGTGTGTGTGTGTGGGGGGGGGTGGGGGGGGGGGGGGGATTGTCAGCTGAGACACTGGGAGAGTGATCTTTAACGTTCAGCTGACCAGGCTGACGGGACAGTTGGTTTAACGTCTCACCTAATGGACAGGTTTTGGGATGGCCGATTGTTCTTGAAAATATCTTCTTGGTTTGATCTGCAGTTTGCCGGCTCCCAGATGCAGCGCTCAGGGGATCAAACCGGAGCTGAGAGAGAGACATGTGGGGATGCTATCCGCGACCTGAGATGCCAGCGTTACCCGACAAACAGCAGGGAATTCCACACTGCAGGAACCTCAGACAACATTAACCTCCTAGCCTCGGAATACCAGGCCAGGTGAGATCAACAACAACAAAACTACATTTGTATAGCACCTTTCATGTTGGGAGGACGTCCCAAGGCGTTGGAAGGATTCATGCTCTTTTCATTGATAAAACACATTCCCAATGGGGTCAGGAAGAGCCTGCTCTCCAAACATTTTATCGTAATGATAATTCTTGCATTTGATGTAGTGCCTTGTCGGATCTTTGATGCGACTCAAAGCACTTCACAGACTAGACGTCGGTCGCGAGAGTAGCTCTGTGTTCTACTCCTCCAAATCCTGACATTGTCTGGTGTGAACCGTTTCAATAGATTTGTTCCCTCTTCAACTTTGCGTTCTATTTTCCCCAAGGTCTCAGGTTCACTAGTGGGAATATAATACTAATAATAATCCTTGCATTTGATATAGTGCTTTTTCACAGCTTATCAACGTCTCAAAGCGCTTCACAGAATATACTGTAAAGTGAATTGACTATATATTTGCGAGTGAAACGTGGCAGCCAATTGTGCACAGCAATATAATATAATAGTAAAGTAGAACCACAGTCAATACAGGCAAAGAGAGATCCCGGAGAAATTAAAGGATTAAAGCCACCAGAAATGGAGTAACATTGAGGGGCTTGGATTTTTTGTGAGGTTGGGCTGCATGGGTTTAAATATTATGGCAAGATTTTAATCTACGAGTGCTTAGTGGGACACTGCTGTGCTGTACACAGTTGGCTGCTCTGCAGGTTTTGCCCACAAGATACCCTTACAATACAGTATATATCTATTTTACAAAACAATCTGCAAAGCAGATTAATTTGATTTATTTTAAGAAATACTGTACTATCTCAGGCTACAGTATACATAGTTTGGGACATGACATGAGCATATTACTGCCAGAGTGGTGGGACGTCCTCCCGACATGAAAGGCACTCTATAAATGTAATTTTGTTGTTGTTGTTGTTGCAAAGGGAACTGGATTGACCCGTTTCGTACAGGAATATTGTTATATTTCTGCAAAACATCTCAATGACGTGATAAGTCATTATCGTATCAGATGAGGGGACTATTACAGTATTATGTTATATAAAAGCAATCTTCACCTGGAGAAGATGTTTAACTTCACCTGCTGCGTGCACGTCACCAGCCCATTGCAACATGTTATGGCAATAAACATGTCATCAAAGAGGTCACAATTTAGCCCACACCTCAAGACTTTTATTCTAAAATTCTTTTTGTTGCCGAGTCAAACAGTCTTGAAAATGGGCCACATCGTCGAGGGTGGTGGGGTGGGCGGGGGTGTGGGAAGCTTCCATGAAACACCAGCCAAGTTTAAGAAGTTCACATGCAATTCAGCAGGTCACAGGACAAGAATAATTATTTACATTAGACACGGTGCTTAGATGATGTCAAAGCCTCTCAGGTTCTGTAAAGATGGTAAGATTTCATTTGGCTCCTGGTTTACCCTCCGAGAGGCTAATAACTGAGAGAAGGGAATTGCTCCTGGTGGCGCGGGCAACGATCCAACAGATAAATTCACTTTGTGGCTGCCTTGTGAAATCTTGGGTTGCAGAAAATGGCTGTCATGTTTGCCCGTTAGCCCACACTTGACAACCATAGTAATAATCATAATAAAAATAAACCTTGCATTGAACATAGCACTTCTCACGTCTTCTAGACATCTCAAAGCACTTCACAGAATATACTATAAGTGAATTGACTATATATTTGTGGACGAAACGCGGCAGCCAATTGCGCACAGCAGGGTCCTACAAACAGTCATGGACTGAAATCCCTTGTGAAGTAATCTGAGACATGTTGACAATGTAATGACAAGGCAATGTAACAAACACAGGGATTATTATTATTATCATTTCAGCTGGAGAATGTACAGAGGTGGCACTTTTTTTGGAGTCAGTCTGGTGTCTGACACATGCAGAAACCCTTCACTGTGCTTTCGAGTATCCAAATTAGACTGAGAGATGAATATATGTGTTCCTTACACATGGGAAATTTCCCTGTGACTAACAAAATGTAATGCAAACTCTCTCTCCCCAGATGGTCGCATCCTGCTTGCCTAACCCTGTAGAGCAGAGGTTCTTAAACTGTAGTACACGAGCTCCATTCAGGTGGACCGCGGAAAGTTTGCAAAACACACAGATATATATATATATATAGCGTTTTTTTCCAAAGTGCTTTACAATAATTAGCTAACGGTACAATCAATATTAGGAAAGATCATTAAGTGGTCTGCTGAGACCCTCAGTAATTTTCAAGTGGTCCGTGAAAAAAAAAAGTTTGAGAACCACTACTATAGAGTATTAATCACAGGTTAGCAAGAGCCAAGGCTTGGGGACCCCAGAGTATGTGTTGAGGGAAGGAAACGGCTGGAGTTTACCCAACAGATTTTAGTCTCATTGTCGTTGAAAGTACTGACTTTTAAAACTTCTGTGGTTTGTGTGTGTGTGTGAGAGGAATCACCCCAAATTTGTGTTCCTGGATGCTCAGTGCATGTGGTACTGTACCCAGCTTCAGTCAATGCATTGGGGAGAAAATTGGAAGAAAAATAAGCAATAAGGTGCAAAATATAAACACCTGTCCACAAATCAGGCTATATATGGTTTATTTGCCATTCCAGAATCTCCTCATTGAACATTGCCCTCCAGCAGAAGGGAGCAGAGATCCACACACTACAATCGCTCCTGTCTCAGAAAGACTCTGAGCTCTTGTTCGCCCTGCACTCAGCGGCCAAACCCTCAACTCAGTTGAGCTTGATAAGGCGACAGGTGGAGGAAGCCGAGAGCTGCTTGTCGGAGCTCCAAATCCGGTGAGTCCCATTATGTCCTGCTGTTTTCTTGGGCTGAGACAGGAGGTGATTTAACAGCGAGCGTACAGCCAGTGGGAAATTAACAAGGGCTGATTTCCAATAGGCATGAACCCAGTGATGCCTGAAGCAGAGAAATTGTGCTGGGAAATTTAGCGACATCTCATAGCCTGTTATGGTAACCAATCTCCAATCATCCTCTTTATATTTGGCCAGTGGGGTGTCTCACACTTGCGGAAACCCATCAGCAATGCCCTTAAGGGCGGTGATCGGTTTCTGCATGTGGCAAAACATCAGGCTGACTGAAAAGAATAAGCCTCTTACCCTCTCCTTACTCCCTCCCATACCCTTCTATTCCTTCATGTGTGTGACCAGGCTTCCTATTAAATGCATCTGTGCTATCTGCTTCAACCACTGTTTCCGGCAGTGAGTTCGAAACCCAATGAGTCAAGTAAGCAGCTTGTGCCTCAGACAAACATTCAACAGCCCTGAGCTCCATGCAGTTGGGGGCATTTGCTCTGCAAACAGCACTAACACATCCATTAAGAATGATTCACAGCCTTCAGGCCTGCCAGGAGAGGCTCAACTAGGAATGAATGATAACAGGTCGGCTGACCCAAAGAGCACAAATATTTGGGTAATGTAATGCAAATTCAAGATAGATCTAGATAAGGAAGCCACACAAGTTGTCATTAAACATGTCCTTCTGTTTCTGAGGTCAGATCCCAAAGCAGATAACACCCGAGAATTCTATACAACAGGGTGAGAACACAGGCACCTCACACTGGGATCGTTATCACATTGAGATTGTGGGACGTTGCTATGCACAATTGGCTGCCGCGTTTCGCCCACAAAATATACAGTCAATCTACCTTGCTACATATTCTGTAAAGTGCTTTGAGACGTCTCAACAACATGATGAGGCGCTCTGTCAAATGCCAGGATTATTATTATTATGTATTATATTTTTACTCCAATTGCAACCCAATCAGAACACACACCAAAGTGAGTCACCATATAGTCACAGCCTCAGTGATAAATAACAAGAGGCCTTACATGTGGTACTAAACTATGTGGTTCTACCAGATCAAACCCCGTAACCCCGGCTCCACAGTACTGGCCCAGGCACCACTGACACCCCATTACCAAACTGGTCGGCTTCAAGATTTTCAGGTCTCCAAGTTTTCTCAAAGCGCTTCATGGAATATACCTTAAAGTGAATTGACTGTATATTGTGTGTGAAATCCAATGAAATGAAAGCACGTATTGGTCCTTAATTACGCTTTCTTTTGGATCTGCTGTTGAACTGTGCCGATGTGGAGCTGTAATTGCATATGTTTCTTTACTCTCCCCGGACCTTTGCTCTTGGGGAAAGGTATCAAGAAGACCAGGCTCAGAAACTCAACCTCCATCAGGATGTCCAGCTGCTAAAGCATCAGCTCAAGTCACAGAGCGAGCTGCACATCCAGGTAAACCCACCACTGCGTTCAATTCAATTCAAATTCCATGTGCTTGTCCTCCCGTTAAATATCACTTCCACCTCCCCATCCTGGCCTCTCCCCATCCCCGACCCTGCTCCACAAGCTCCTGCCACCCTATTGCCCTAGTGAACACCAGCCTGCTCTATGTACCCTTCACCCCACCCCAATAT
The DNA here is from genome assembly GCA_035084275.1 of Hydrolagus colliei. Classification (NCBI taxonomy): domain Eukaryota; kingdom Metazoa; phylum Chordata; class Chondrichthyes; order Chimaeriformes; family Chimaeridae; genus Hydrolagus; species Hydrolagus colliei. The sequence continues at coordinate 12,405,054 of CM068757.1, read as the reverse complement.
CAGTGGACCCCACCCCTCGCTCATTGTCAGACTCTGCCGCTGTGATGCTACCCCACATGAAGGGCACTATATAATGCAAGTTGTTGTTGTCGTATCAAATGCAAGGATCATTGTAATTTTGAACAAAGTATATACAATCTGTAACTTTGGCGCCTTCCCCAGTGTTAACGTTCCTTTGCTTTCCATCTCGTCTGCAGTCTCTACAGATCAGTAGCGACCACATTGGAAGACTAGAGGAGGCGATTGTACAGCTGGAGGCAGAAGCGATAAGGTCGGGCTTGGGGGAAGCTGCTCTGAAGGAGATAGTGGAGGATGTGAGGGTGGTCACTGCGTTAGAACTCAGACGATTCCAGGAGAACCTGGTACAGATCCAGGAACGAAAGGCAAGTCCAAAAGATTTCGACTTTCCAAAGTAGCTTTGCTCTCCTCTTTTAAACATCACAACCGATTTCTGATCATGAAACAGTAGAATCTCAATAAACCACCACCAACAACAACAACAAATTACACTTATAAAGCGCCTTTCACGTCGGGAGGACGTCCCAAGGCGCTGCACAGGAGGCGTGTGACCCGAGCTGGGAGGGCAGTGTACGGGAAGGGGTGAAACACGTAGGGGAGGTCGAAAAATTCGGGGTGGAACAAAAGGCACGGTCGAAGAGGAAAGTCTTCAAACCGGCCTTGAAAGAGGAAAGGGAAGAAATGAGACGGAGGGATTGGGGGATGGAATTCCATAGGGTCGGAGCAGAAAAACTGAAGGCCCGGCCTCCGATGGTGGGGCGGTTCGGTCGGGGGGCTTGAAGCAGGCCAAGTCCTGCTGAACGGAGGGTCTGGGTGGGCTTGTCGGGGGAGAGTAGATCGGTTAAATAGGGCGGGGCAAGGCCATGTAAGGCCTTGAAGGTGAGGACGAGGATCTTGAACTCGATCCTCTGGAGGATGGGGAGCCAGTGGAGGCGAGCAAGGGTGGGGGTTATGTGGTCGCGGAGGTGGGTGCGGGATAATACACGGGCTGCAGAGTTTTGGATGACCTGCAGCCTATGAATGGAGGAACTGGGGAGGCCGATGAGGAGAGAGTTTCCGTAGTCCAGCCTTGAGGTGATGTACGCGTGCACGAGTGTTTCGGCAGCGTGGGGGGTAAGATAATTGCGGAGCCTGGCAATATTGCGCAGGTGGAAGTAAGCGGTGCCGGTCAAGGCACGGATGTGGGGGAGGAAGGAGAGTTTTTGGTCGAACGTGATGCCGAGGTTCCTGACTGGCTTTGTGAGGTGGAGAGTACAGCCTTGGATGTTGAGGCTGGCAGCGCCCGATGTGCGGAGGCGCTGGCTTGAGCCGATCAGGAGGGCCTCGGTCTTACTCACGTTCAATTGGAGGAAGTTGTCCCTCGTCCAGGACTCAATGTCGGACAGACATGCTGTCAGAACATCGATGGTCTGGGGGTTGAGGGATGAGGCAGAAAGGTACAACTGGGTGTCGTCCGCATACATGTGGAAATTTATCCCATGTTTGCGGATGACATCGCCCAGAGGGAGCGTATAAATGGTGAAAAGGAGGGGGCCGAGGACAGATCCCTGAGGGACGCCGTGAGAATCTGTGCGGAGGTTTGAGGAGAAACCGTTGGAAGATACAAAATGTAAACGATGGGTCAGGTAGGAATGGAACCAGTCATGGACTGTGCCTTGAAGGTACCAAGATGGATAAAAGCACTTCCCATTACTACCTGACCACCATCTGGCTCAGTTGGTAGGGCTCTCACAAGTCTGTGGATTCAAGCCCCAAGTCAAGACTTTTGAAGTTGTAGTCTAGCCTAGGTGGATGTTAAAGATCCCATGGAACTTTAATGGTGAAGGATGGGAGAAGGCGGAGAGATTGAGGAAGATTGTTCCAAAACTTTGGTGCACAGTGGTTGAAAGTACAACCACAGATGGTGGAATGGACACATAGGAAGCCGGAGCCTGTTGAGCGGAGGCAATGGGTAGTGTGTTGGGGTGGGTAAGGAGGTCGGAGAGGTAGGGAAGTGCCAGTGCATGGAGGGATAGCCTAGTAGATAGGACAGTATATCTAAACACTCACATCTTCCACTTAAGACATGGAATGAATGTGGCTGAGGAGGGAGAAAGATAGGGGTGTGATCAGATACAGAGTTCTGCTCCAATAAACTGAAATTTACTCACTGAGCTGAATAATAACAGGCCAGGCTTTCATTAAGTGGTTTAGTGACAAATCTCTATCTTAATCAGCTGGTGGCTTTGAAGGCACAGATGAGCAGTGATCAAATCCTTTGGGAACGTGAGCAGACTGAGAACTTCCATCTTCAGCAGCGTGTAGAGGATCTGACGAGCCAGAATACCTCAATACAGAGCAAGGTTGGTGACAACCAAGTTAAGCATCTTTCGAAGCCTGTGTTTGAGTCCGACTGTGACAGACCAGTTTCCTCACTGGGCTTCACATACTGTTACATAAGGACTATAATTCGTTATGGCCTGAGTCAATATTAATGAGTGGCGTGGAGTTACACAGAGGATTAAGCCACTGAAAAGAGTTTTGAGGAACTTGCCAGAAAAGCACTTTTCATTCCAAGTCTTTTTAAATTCAGATTTCGTACAATGCAACCCTACATTTCAAGCTTTTCGCTCTATTTTCCTATCTCTCAAAAACACCACTGTGCAGCCAGCCGGTGGACAAACTGGATGAACAGGGTCTGAATATAAGCCAAATTAGAAGCACTGGGTCGCAAGTTCAAAAGAGAGGTTTAGACGAAGAAAGCCGTTTGTCCATTTAGTCTCATCTATCCGCAATATTCACCATCCCATTCCAGCACCAAGTGGCTTCCTGAACGAGTCCAATGTTTGATTACCAAATTCAGTCACTACATTTTTTACACTAAACCCATAGCGCCTTTCACATCAGGAGGACATCATAAAAGTAGCTTCATAACAGGTTTCTGTAGGAGATGGATTGGGAGGTTGGGTTGGGGTCCAAAAATGCTCAGCCTCGCAAAGTCCACATCCATTAAATCCCACATTCTAGATCCTACCACTTGACTCTGCATCAGGTTGAGTCATACAAAGATCAAGCTTGAACCCCGCCTCCCACCCCACCCGCACAAGAGGTAATGGTACGGTCGATAGAAATATTGTTTACACAAAAAAGAGTTAATTCTAACGTAGACACTGTGAAAGTACCAGCTACCTGCAATTGTCAGTGGATTTCAGACAAGCATTTTTATGTCCTTCAAACGAAAGAGAGTGAGAAAGAGAGAGAGAGGCGGGGAGCTAGGAGCAAGCCAATAAGTTATTCAACTTCCCGTTGTTGTCAAACCGACAAAAGGAGTTTTGTTTAGGAAATTGACAAGCTTGACTTTGCAACGTTCCCATTTTCATGCTTTCAGACGCCTTTGAAACCAAAGACTTTCCCCTTTCTCGTCAGCTCTCCTGGAAGCCACAATCCTTGCAGATACTTGGGCGTGATATCAATAGAGATGAAATTACATTGTTGGGACCAATTTACATTTCTTTCTGAGAAACAGTCTGCAGGCAGCAAATAATTGTCCCGGCTATTCAGCCCCGCAGTCAGAACATTGCTGACACTTGGCGCAGCCACTCACCTTGAGTTATTCAGTTGAGAGAAAAATTAGCATCAACAAGTTGTGATCTGTTGTATGGTTTACTGTGAATTTCTCCTCTAGAGACTGAACCAAAGCACTTGTGTGATGATTGGCACCTTACAGAGAACACTGGATTCAGGATCATAGGGTTGGGAGTGTCAAAGATAGTAACAATGTACAAATCCACCAATTGTGAGCATTAGCAGGGGAGTAAATACTGGACGTAGTGTATGATCAAATCCAGACCTGTCATTATCACCTCTGATTGACGTTTGGTGTTTGACAACTGGTGTCTGACACATGGAGAAACCCATTATCGTTGTTAAGAGTGGTGAGTTTCTGGATGTGTCAGACACCTACTCTTGGGATAACAACTACAGTAATTAGATTTATTTAGCACCTTTTACATTGGGAGGAAGTCCCAAGGTTCTGGACAATGAGGGGTTTACACCCCAGCAATGTGTTGGGATCAGAGGGCAAAGGGGGTGGAGGAGGAAAAAAAGTAGACAACAACAACAACTTGCATTTATATAGTGTTCTTCGAGTAGGACAACATCTAGCCTTTTTTTTGCTGTGACTCTAAATTGGCCACCAACAGGTCCTCCCACCCTTAGCATGTGACTGCGCGACTGAAGCAAAGCTCAGCGAAGGCGATATCTCCGTCTCTTTTGTGGACTCAGCGCAAATCGCTAGTATGGTCTTTCATACAAATTAGTCGGCTGTTCTGCCTTGGGCACTTTTGAACGTTACAAAAGCATTTTCAGCATTAACAAAAAGAAACAAAAAATTCTGATGACCCTTCACGACCCTACTGAGGACCCCTGATTTGGGTCAGGAACTGAGGTTGGGAACCATTGATCTAGAGGCACTTTACAATGATGGCGGTCGGATGCCAAGCAGGGGAGAGGGGAAGGGAGAAGGGGGAGGTGACTATAAGTGTGATCGAAGAGCTTTGCTTTAAGGCAGAAGAATGGAATGGGAGGGGAGAGACTTGTGGTTGAAAGCTTGGCCACCGATGGTGGAGTGGAGAAGGCAAGGATGTGTAGCAAGGAGGAACTGGCTGAGCGGGAAAACAGAGAAACGAGTGGGGTAGGTAGGAGAACAGAAACAGGTGAGGGTGAGGGCTTTGAAATTAATCCACTGGAAGTTAGGGGGTCAGTGTACCCTGACGAGGACTGGGGTGACGGGTATGATAATAACACATCTCGCCTTTCCCCCCAATTATTTTTGTGCATCTTTAAAACCGTAACGCTATTCAAAAAGAAAAGGGACTTTTGGCTTGGTGTCTACGCCAAAGCACATCCAGATAAATCCAGATAAATCGTGCCATTTGCTATTTCTGGGAATTTGCTGTGAGTCAATTGCTGACCATGTTTGCCCGTTTAGTACAGTCGCTGCATTTGACAGCAATTCCCTGTGAAGTGCTTCGAGAAGAGGTTTTCACATTATAGTCTCTGTGTATAAAAATGTAAGGCTTGTTTTATTCGAAGCTATTGGGAAACTCTCATTGCTGTAAAAAGTTGAGTGGCCGTTTAAAATTCCCATTTATTTTTCCAGACACACACAGAACTGTATCACCAAGTGTGAGCAATGTAAACTGATTTGCCTTTCAATTGCTTGTGGCAAGCACACAGGCTAAATGACCTTACTTTTATTTGCTTAAAACAGATCTAGCCACACCTGTTTGACAGGCTTCTTTTGCTCCCTGCAGGAAGACACGAATTGCAAATGATCCAGCATTATCTGCAAAGTGTGTGCAAATTGGAGGCCAATTGGAAACCTTGTCCAGACTGAATAATATCCTGGCGGATATAAAGGGAGAGGAAATTGGAATATAAATTTGTTTTGAAGTTTATCAAATTGTTCAATTCAGTTCTCAACTCTGAAGCTGTTTTTACATCCCCCCAACAACCACCCACCACCTCCGGAAGTTCCTAAGGGTGCTTACATAAGCCAGCTTCAAGATTAAAACCAGATTTAAGAATTTGCTGACATTCTGGACGCCCTGAAAAATGCCACATTTAAGATATATCAAGTAATTCTGGACCCTGGTGGGATTTCTTTGCCTGAATCATTTTGCCCACAAAACATACAGTCAATTCACTTCACCATATATTCTGTGAAGTGCTTTGAGACATCTCGAAGACTTGATGAGCCGCTATATCAAAGGATTATTATTAATATTATCATTCTTATTTTACTGTTTTAGCTCAAGTCAGAGGAGCAACTCCGCGAGATGTTAATGGAAAACGTTTATCAGCAACGTCAGGACAATGAGCGTGGGTTAAACGTACTGGACGAACAACTCCAGGCAAGTCTTGGCAGCTCAGAGGCTGAGTGAATCAACAACAACAACCTGTAATATAGCCTCCACCTCTCGCAGGGCAGCATACAGGAACGCATGACACCGAGTCAGTCAGCGGGGGAGGTGACTGTAGGCACAGTTGAATCAGAAGCTATTCAGATGGGGAGGGAAGGGACGGGACGGATTTGCCAGTACTGACCTGCAAAGTCAGCAAAGTCCATCGATTCCAGGCCTTTTTTTTAATGGAAATAAAAACAGCCGGCAGGGTTGGTTATTTGCCGGTTGTGGATTACACGATGATATATTAAACCAACAGAAAACAAACAGCTTCCAGAAAACTAACTCTCCCTCTCTCTATTCGGGGCCCGCTTAACTTTTAAGACAAACAACAACAACAACAAAATTACACCTTTCACTTCAGGAGGTCATCCCACGACGTCCCAAAGAGGGTCTTTATCTGGGGCTAACATTGGGTGGAATCTGGGGGACACCATATTTTAAGGACATCATTTTACATCCGTCTGCACCCACCCCCTGGAACTGCACCCCAGAAACCCTCTGCCTCGCCCCAAACCCCTCCACCTCCCCACAACCCCTGCTCCTCTCCTTCAAAGCTCTTCCGTCTTCGACCTTGCCTTTGGTCATTGGTTGATGTGAAAGACGCTGTTATGGACGTGACTTGTTGTTGTTATCCCTGTGCTTAGGCCCTGCAGGTGGAGGTACTTGCGAAAACGCAGGAAACAGAAGGGTTGAGCTCAGTGCTGCCTTGCCTGAAGGAGAAGATGGAAGCAATGAAAATGCAACTGGAGGACGCAGAGAACAGGTAATCAATAGATAATAATCCTCTTGTTCCCACAAACATGGAATCCTCTCACAGGACTCCACAGGGAATTGCCGTTAAGTGTAGTCACCATAATCTGTACAAGTAGGTTAACCCAGGAGGCAAATTGCACACAGAAAAGTCCCACATAAATGGTCTTAAAGCCCATCTTAAGACCTTCCTCTTCGACCAGGCCTTCTGTCATCCTCCCACCCCCTAGCCTCCCTGCCGCCTCCACCTTCTGATCCCTACCCCCACATCAGGTGCACAATCCTTGACTGTCCTGCCGACATGAAAGCCGCTATAAAAATGTAATTTGTTGTTGAGTCACTGCACTTCACAGTAAAAATCAAACGTTTTGGAGATATGATAAGGTGCAACATCATCGCAAATAGAAGATTACATACTCTGGTGAAATTGCATTGCCTGCATCAGTGAATCACTGAAATGGCATTGCTCTGAGCCATCCATTGTGAGTTGGCTTCTTGAAAATGAGGTCACACCAGCTATTTATTTAGCAATTAATTGGAAGAACTACAACTACTTTTAGCAGCTTGCTCATGTAGGAAGTGAGGGTTTTCAGTTCAGCACAGAGAGAGAGAGAGAGAGAGAGATGAGAGAGGCGAGAGGCCGAGAAAGACGAAGAAACAGAAGTGGAATTTCCCCCTTAATTATACCACAATGCGGGTTTACGCTGCTACAGGAATGAGTCATTAATGCAGGGTGAATTCACGGACTGCTTAATGCAGAGACAAAGGGGGCTGTCAGATACTGTTGGGCGAGGGATACAATTCTGTGCTATTAACGGCTTGTAAAAAAATCTCCCTTTGTAATGTTTTGCCATCCTGTTTCCATGAATCAAGGTTATGTAATGAGTTGTCTGCGTCGTGCTGGAGGAGCTTGGTGAAGGAGCCGCCTTGGCTATGGGGCCACCCAAACCCAAGGACAAAAGCACCTGCTCAAGCGGAACGGGAGGAGGGCGAGGAGGAGGTCAGCGTGGGGAAGATTGCTGAGCAGCGTGAGATTCGATCGGTCAGACCCGTTATCTCACCAGCTGTCGGGGTGACCTCTGAGCCCGATGGGCAGATTGTGCAAGGTAACGGCCAGCAGAAATGAGATGAACACGTCTCTTCCTCGTTCCAGTCATCTGCATGCAGTTAGTAGGATTTGAGCCACCATTGGAATGGTGCATTTGGCAGCTCCCTCCCTTCCTCCATCCTGCCCACCTACCCACTCACCCACCTACCTTCTGGAAGTGCATTCCAGAATCCCTCCACCTTGTCCCCTCCCTTGCTTCCTTCAAGGCTCATCTTAAGACTTTCCTCTTAGATCGAGCTTTAATTAATAGAAAATGTAAGGATTGTTATTTTTTCTCTGTAACTTTCACGTTTGATGGCAACGGGCCTAAATTTGTGGCCTAAATTCTGCGGTGTGCAATTGACTGCCGAGTTTTGCCCACAAAATATACGGTCGATCCACTTTTACTTCATCGTACAGAATATTCTGTGAAGAACTTTTGAGACGTCTCAATGACATGGTAGGGCATTATTATTATTATTATTATTATTACCAGCTAAGTAGGGAAAATTATTTGACCTGTCAGTCAGGGTTGAATTTAACATGCCACCTGAATCCCATGAATGAGATCATAGATTCATAGATTCATAGAATTTTACGGCACAAAAGGAGGCCATTCGGCCCATCTAGTCTTTGAAAAGAGCAATTCAATCCCACTGCCCTGCCCGCTCCCCATAGCCTAATAGACCTGTTCTCCCTAAATAAAGATCTAATTCCCTTTTAAAAGTTGTTATCGAATCAGCCTCCACCACCTTTTCAGGCAATGCATTCCAGATTCGAACAACTCGCTGAGTGAAAAAATGTCTCCTCAGCTCCCCTCTACTGCGCCTTGAAACTATTTTAAATCTGTGACCACGAGTCACAGATTCACCCACGAGTGGAAATAGTTTTTCTCTATTTGCCCTGTCGAAACCCCTCATGATCTTATAAACCTCTATTAGGTCTCCCCTCAATCTTCTCTGCTCCAGAGAGAATAACCCTAGCCTATCTAGCCTCTCCTCATAGCTGAAGTCCCTCAATCCTGGCACCATCCTAGTAAATCTTCTTTGTACCCTTTCCAAAGTCTTCACATCCTTTCTGTAGTGTGGTGACCAGAATTGAACACAGTATTCCAGCTGAGGCCTCACCAAAGTCTTATAGAGGTTAGTCAGCACTTCCTGACTTTTGTACTCTATACCCCTATTTATAAAGCCTAGTATCCCATATGCCTTCTTAACAGCCTTGTCTACCTGTCCTGCCACCTTCAACGAGTCACTAACACAAATCCCCAGGTCTCTCTGTTCCTTCACACCATTTAAAATTGTACTATCTAGCCTATATTGCCTCCCTTCATTTCTTCTCCCAAAATGCATCACCTCACACTTCTCTGCATTAAACTTCATCTGCCATGTGTCTGCCCACTTTACCAATTTGTCTATATCCTCTTGCAGATGGCTACTATCCTCCTCACTATTTACTATTCTCCCCAACTTAGTGTCATCTGCAAACTTGGAAACTGTACTCCGTACACCCAAGTCCAGATCATTGATGTAGATTACAAACAGCAATGGTCCCAAAACTGATCCCTGTGGCACACCACTGCTCACTTCCCTCCAGTCTGAAAAACAGCCGCTCACTACAACTCTCTGCTTTCTGTCTCGCAGCCAGTTGTGGATCCACGCTGCCACTGTCCCTTTTACGCCATGGGCCTTTAATTTCCTAATAAGTCTCTCATGTGGCACTTTGTCAAATGCCTTTTGAAAGTCCATGTAAACTACATCAACTGCGCTACCATTATCCACCCATTCCGTTACCTCATCAAAAAATTCTATCAGATTTGTAAGACAAGATTTGCCTTTAACAAATCCATGTTGACTGTCCTTTATTAGCCTATATCTTTCTAAGTGAAGATCTACCTTGTCCCTGATTATGGACTCTAGAAGTTTGCCCACTACCGACGTTAGACTGACTGGTTTGTAGTTACCAGGCTTGTCCTTCTGCCCCTTTTTATATAAGGGAGTAACATTAGCTATCCTCCAGTCCTCTGGCACGACCCCTGTGTCCAAGAAAGATTGAAAGATCATGGCCAGAGTCCCTGCTATTTGCTCCCGTGCCTCCCTTAGTAACCTAGGGTGCATCCCATCCGGACCAGGTGACTTATCCACCTTGAGCGATGTCAACCTTTTTAGAACTTCCTCTCTGGTTATAATTATTCTATCCATTTCTCCTACCCTCTCCTCTAATACCATGGCATTGGCTGTATCCTTTTCTTTTGTGAAGACAGAGGCGAAGTACTCATTCAGTACATCAGCCATGCCCTCTGCCTCCACAATGAGATTTCCTCCTAGGTCCCTAATTGGCCCCACCCTATCCTTGACCAACCTTTTACTCTTAATATGTTTGTAAAAAACCTTAGGGTTCCCCTTAATCTTACTCGCTAATTGTTTCTCATGCAGTCTCTTTGCCCCTCTAACTTCCTTTTTTAGTTCTATCCTGCACTTCCTATATTCTGCTTGGTTCCCTTCTGAATTTTGAGCCTGACACTTATCATAAGCCTCTTTTTTTTGGTTTATTTTGGCCCCGATTTCCTTAGTCATCCAGGGAGGTTTGGATGCCTTACATTTCACCTTTGTGGGGATGCTTTTGACCTGTGCCTGAACTATCTCCTCTTTGAACACTGCCCACTGCTCGTTAGTTGTCTTACCTGCCAATTTTTCTTTCCAATCCACCTTGGCTAGGTCCCACCTCAACTCATTGAAATTAGCCCTTTTCCAGTTGAGTGTCCTCACCTGTGATCGTTCCTTATCCCTTTCCATAATTATTCTGAATCTAACGATATTGTGGTCACTATTCCCTCGATGCTCACCTACAGAAACCTGTTGAACTTGCCCTACCTCATTTCCCAAAACTAGATCCAGCAATGCTTCTTTCCTCGTTGGACTGGAAACATACTGATCAAGAAAGTTGTCCTGCACACACATCAGGAATTCTTCTCCCTCCTTGCCCTTTACTCTACTATTCTGCCAGTCTATGTTGGGATAGTTGAAGTCACCCATTATCACTACTCTATTAGCTCTGCATTTCTCCGTGATACGCTTGCAGATCTGCTTGTCTATCTCCTCCCCACTATTTGGTGGTCTATAGTATACCCCTAACAGTGTAACTGCACCTTTTTTATTCCTCATTTCTAACCAGATAGATTCGGTTTTTAGTCCTTCTTCCACCTCGTTCCTTTCTAAGGCAGTCACTGAGTCCTTAACTAAAATTGCCACCCCGCCCCCTTTTCTCCCTTCTCTATCCCTCCTGAATACATTATAACCAGGAATGTTCAACTCCCATTCCTGCCCATGCTTGAGCCAAGTCTCTGTTACTGCTACAAATCTCTAAAGTGATATTACAACATCTTATGACAACAAATATTACAGCAAATCTTAACCCTTGAGGATGATGTTACAAGTTTGGCTGTTAAACCAGATGCCCCAATGTCTTCGTCTGAAGGTTCGGCTTCCCAAAGGACTTCAAGCGAAGGAACGATCGGCAAAACAGAGGAGGGAGCCTTCCCGACGAGAGGGCATCGAGTCTGCAGCTTTGTCCAACCAGAAAGTGAGAGCGACACCGGGTAGGAACCAGAGCAACAACAATGAGAGAGAGAGAGAGAGTCCAACAGGGAGGAATTCTACCTGTGTCTAGATTTCCTTGACCTAACATTGTGACTTGGGGCCAAGTGGAGGCATCGAGGCAGGGAAACTGCTCACTCAAACCACGACCGTTTTGTGGGACACTGCCGTGCGCAATGGGCTGGTGTTAAGGAGGGGTTGAGGAAAGCGCAGCAGGCCTGTGTTAGCCAAGCGAAGGTGGTGGGAGAAATAGCATACGAGCAATTCAGAGAGGTATGGAGATGCTCGGGAGTGAAGAGATTTGTATGTGAGGATAAGGGCCTTGAAAACCGAAGGTGTGTTTGTGGCTCTAAGCTTGGCCACTGATGATGGAGTGAAGGGAGTGGAGAGTGAGCATCAGATGGTTCCAAAGAGCCAAGAGGAAGGGCATCGATACGATCTGCTCCCCAACCAAAATTGCACCCAAACATTTGCTCTCTGACGGAGTTAATCGGCACAGCACAGAGTGCTTCCGCCCGGAGTCAGGCCTGAAAAATAAATCTCCCCGAGCTTGTGATTCACGTCTGTCTCAATGTACTGAACCTGGCACAAACGCAGGCGGCTGCAATTGCTCTTCAGATTACACACGGTTTATGCTGTTTGTGTGCGTAACCGTGGAGACGAGGCACTTGTCGGCGCCGTTCAAAATACATTAATCGTAACAACACTCGCAGTGATTCAAGATTATTTCGAAGTATTCGAGAGATTCGCAGACACGTCAAATCTCGGTTAGAGTGGGGAGGGCTAATAATATAGCCCAATTGGGTTAATAATCTAATAAATTATAACCTTTGCATTTGATGTAGCGCCTTAGCACATCTGGCAAAGCTCTAGCAGTCCATCAAAGATATCTAATAGGCCTCATCCAACCCGCATTTAGCAGCAATGGATCCTGTAAGGTTATTGAAGACAGGATAAGGATTTCACATCACCAAGGATTAAGGTGTCTTGCCCTCTCCTTCCCCATCTTCAGATCCCGCCTGAAGATCTTCCTCTTCGGCCGTGTTTACAGGTCACCTCCTCGCCCTCCTCCTGGCTCATTGTTGTGCTGTTAAGTGCTCTGAGGCGCTACCCCACGCGACTGTCACTATATAAATGCAAGTTGTTGCTGTTGCTCACCAAAATGTAGCCGGGTGAAGTGCGGGTGAGGGGGTGGGAGGTTTAGGGAGAGGTGGAGAAATGGGGTAGTAACAGGTCAGAGTAGTGGGGAGACACGAGGGAACGAGGGCATTTGTATGAGAGTGTAAGGGGATGGAAAGTCGGTCTGAAAATCAAGGTGGTCATCAAGGCACTTGTCTTCTATCTCTCGCTTCAGCCCAGTCACCAGCGTGCAGATAGTGGAGGTCAACGCTCTCGGCCAATTTGTTCGGCTCTTCAACACCTCTCGCAACAAGGACGTGGTCCTCAGCGGCTACTCTATGCAACAGAGTGTGGGCAGCCACCCCATCGCACTGTACCGCTTCCCAGAACCCACACTGCTGCCAGCACAACAGCACCTTACGGTAAATTGCAATGTTTAACAGGACAGCATTGGTTTAATACTTCTGGTGAGACGTGAAACCGAGGTCCCGTCTGCCCGTTCAGGTGGGCGTTAAAAGATCCCCAGGGAGCTGTTCAAAAACAGAAGAGATTTTCTTTTAAAAGAGAGGTGGATGGTTATTTGGGGAGGATGGGTTTGCAGGGTTATGGGCAGAAAGAGAGAGCCGGAAAGTGGGATTGATTTTCAACAGCTCTTTTCAAAGAGCCTGCACATACTCGACTGGCCGAATGGCCTCCTTTTGTGCTGTGAAATCCTATGATTTTCCCTATTCGAGCATCCTGGCCAACAAATATCCCTAATAAAATCGGTCGCTCACTCCGTGGCTGTGCAAAAACTCTTCTGCCGCATTTTGCCCACAAAATACACCGTCAAACCACTTTCACGGTGTATTCTGTGAAGCGCTTTGAGACATCTCGACGATGTGATACGACTATCAAATGCAAGAAATATTATTATCTATGCAGTCGAACTCCATTTTAACAACCTTCATTATAATCTGGATTTACTTACTCCACTCACCCCCGAATTGTGGGAGTTATGTGTATTCGTTGCATATGCAGTGGATTCACTGTATAAATGTAATTTGTTGTTATAACAGACTGTTATATATATTGTGCAGTCCTGTAGCTCAATGGTTAGAGCACTCGCCTTGCAAACGAGAGACCCGGGTTCGATTCCAGGCACGGTGAAACCTTGGGCAAGTTTCCTTACTCCACACGGCAGAAAATAAATCACTCAAAAAAATAACAAATGAGTCATTTTCAATTCAGTGTTTGTGGGACACTGCTGTGTGCAACTGGCTGCCACATTTCGTCCAGAAATATACACTCAATTCACTTTACAGTACATTCTGTGAAGTGCTTTGAGACGTCTAGAAGATGTGATAAGGCGCTGTATCAAAATGCAAGGATTGTTATTATAGACTCACTAATTGCAGGGATGAGTGTGAATGCAACTCACTACCTTTATTAAGCAATGAATGCCGCTGGTAACACTCCTATTTCTCACCAACGCTAAGCACTGATTTTACTTTTTCTTTCCTTTCTTTGCATGTGGTAATCAAACTAGGTCTGGGCAGCATCAGCTAAAGTCTCACACAATCCACCTTCGTACTACTTGTGGAAAGAACTGGATAAATTCAGAACAGGCCCCGACTGTACCACGACTCTTTGTAAACCCAACGGACAGGTAGATGAAATGAAAAAGGCAATAATAATAATCCTTGGGCAAGTTTCCATACTCCACATGCCTAATAATAATCCCGTCAAAAAAAACACAGCAATAAATTTGGTCATTGCAATCCACAACTGTTTGTGGGACATGGCTGTGCACAGTTGGCTGCCGCATTTTGCCCACAAATATGCACTTTGAAGTATATTCTGTGAAGCGCTTTGAGATGTCTGGAAGACGTGAAAAGCGCTATACCAAATGCAAGGGTTATTATTATATAATCCTTGCATTTGATGTAGCGCCTCAACATGTCTTCGAGACATCTCAAAGCGCTAAATGCCGGAATGGGACAGGGAGTGCGATAGCTAACTGAATCCCAACTGTACTGTGCCACAGGCATAACCAGGGAAATGTAACACATTGGATACATTGAAATTTATAATAATAAAAATACTCCCTTCTGTCCAAGGTCAAGGTATTAACATTGTGGACAATTGGCTGCTGCGTTTCACCCACAAAAATAGTCAATTCACTGTACGGTATATTCTGTGAAGCGCTTTCAGACGTCTCAAAGACGTGATAAGATGCTGCATCAAAATGCAAGGATTATTATTATAGACTTGAGTCCTGTGTCTGATGTGCAGGTGCCACTGTGGATTGATTGCTATAGAGCGCCCTCCGCTGGACTATTATTGACTAGGTCTGGGAGGCGATGACTGATTGTCAAGTTATATAGGTTCCATTGAACACTGACTTATGAACTGATATGTCACGTAGTCCTGCATATGTGCAAGCAACAGATTACCTACTGCGACTTTAGCATCCCTTCCGCTCAGCAAGCACCTCACCCTATCGTTGACGGGCAAGCTTTCAGCCGTTATGCCTCCCCTCCACTCCCTGTCTTCCCAGCCAGCCTCAAGACCCAAATCCTCATTGTGGTTTTGTTCCGCCCCTGTTGGTTGTGTGAAGCGCTCTGAGACATCTTACTGATACACAATGCACTGATATAAACGTGAGTTGCCATTGTCTGCCTATCCTCTTGACTTGGCAGCAATGCGTGGCGGAGAACTTGACATTTACAAAACACACGGGTTGGCGCGCGTGTGTGGTGTACATATATGTATGCGTATGTGGTGTGCTTGTGTATGTAATCCAAGTTGTTGTTGTTGTATTTGTGTGTGTGTAAAACCCTTTCCCAGCAGTTTACCTCTGTGTGATAATTTTCCCGTCAGGCCATTGTATGGTACAGACCCTGCCACACCTTCTCCGCCGCTGCCAACTCCTTTGAAGACACTGATGATGTCTCGGAGGAGGAGTGTGTCCGTCTGCTCCCAACTGACCAGCAGATACCTCAAGAGTTTTACTCTTGGAGTCAAGAGGTGAACGAAAACGGTTTGATTCCCACTCTCGAGAACACAGGATCAGCCTCCACTTCAATCAACCTCAAGCCAGGCACTGCCCTCTTACTGAAAAGGTTCGGTCAAGGCTTTGGTTATAGGCCGTTGTGCCACTCCAGTATTTTCCATTTAACAGTGGGCTTATCAATCAATCAAAATTATATTTGTACAGCGCCTTTCACGTCGGGAGGCGCTGAACAGTCAGGTCGGGACCAGAGCTCCACGTGATTCAATGGAGCAGGAACCCTCAGGCAACTTGGTAACGATGATAAACTTGGGGGTGATTACGAAGCTCTTTGCTAATGTTCTCTGCAAAATGCAAAACTTATAAGTCAAACAAACATCTTAAACAAACTATATTCAACTTTTGTCTCTTAATCGTGCATTGTGTGAATATTCTTGGAATGGGTGTGGACACAGCTGGTGTTTCCCTGTTCCATCCCTTGTCATCGTCAATGCGGGGAGAAGAGAGAGGAAGAAATGGGGGAACTTCCACTCACGGTTCTTTAAAGTTTATTGTTTGTGGCTGTCGTGCAGGGGAACCAATTGGGTTTTTAGTATGAATGGCTGGTGGCATAACGCAATTTAGTTCAACCCCCAGCGATAATCAGCAAAACAAAAGACAAAAGCAATGCATTTCTTATTTCAAATTCTTTAGGGGGAAAAGTGCACCTACTTTGCTTTCGTCAAATGGTAAACGTCTTCCAACCAGAATGTCAGATATGGCTGAACGCAGCTTCTTGCGATGTCACAGCACAGCAGTGACGGACACTGATTCACTTCTTTATTCCAGCCTCACGTCTGTGCGGTCTGATTCTCTCCCAGGTAAGTGTTCTCCGGCTCCAGAGACTTGTGGGCCAAATGTGTTTGCTGAGGTTGGCTGCATTGGGTGGAATGGAGAGGAGTCTGTGATTAAATTAGGCAGCTCTTATGCAGGAAGACAGCAACAGCAACAACAAACTGTATTTGTATATTCCTTTCACATCAGGAGGACATCCCTAATTTAATAGTAATGATCCTTGCACTTAATATAGCGCCTTTTCACATAATTGAGATGTTTCAATGCGCTTCCCAGCTTATACTGTAAATTAATTTGACTGTATATTTTGTGGGTGAAAAATAATCGATTAAAATTAAAACATTCCTAACAGGATTCCGCAATACAAAAACTGAGATACACAAATGGAGGCTCCTTCAACAGCTGAGATCCCTGCTCAGGTCTTCAGGAATTTCCAAAAAATTAAGGAATTCTATAAGAAATCCTGCAATTTGATCTCCCATTACGCTGGGTGGCACTGGATCTATGTTAAATCTTCCAGATTAAAATAAGGCTTTTAAAGGGAGTATTTTCTGTGTACACAGTTATTAAATCTCACATTTGCCCCTTAGGTTTGAAGTGTTCAGATGTTTTCTCTCCGCACTCCACATTAAAACGATCCAGCATTTTGAAGGGACCAGATATAAAGGTAAGGCACTAAAAACACAAACCAGCATTTTTCTGCCTTTTACCCCCTTGCGCACTGGCTCAAGAAAATCAGCAAATCTATTTTCACTGGTCGTTTGATGACAAGTCGACAAAAAAGATGTTTATCTAAAAGAGGCCCTTTGGCCCATTTGAACTCAGCCTTGCAAATGAGATAACCCATCCTGCCATCATCCAAGCTGGTTTTTGTCATCAGGAGGGGTGGAGAGGGGTGGGAGGGGAGCAAAGGTAGGCTAGGAAGGTGACTGAAGGCATGGTCAAAGAGGAAGGTCTTGAGACAGATCCTGAAGGCGGCAAGGGAGGGGGCAAGGCGGAATATACTGTGAATTGTGAATTGACTGTGATGGAGTTCCAGTACACACCCTTACTTGCTCTGCGCACACATTTACTTAACCTGTGCACACATGTACTTGGTGTCTGTACACCCACTGACCAGTGATCTGTACTCGTCTTTCAGGCCAGGCTGGAGGCAGATTGTTCACGGACTGCAAGGAGCGCACGGGCAAAGCACCGATTCCTCCTGGCCAGTGAGGTTCCCGTCTCCACGAAGGTCCGCGTCGCCTGGCGATGAGGGCATCAACGCAAGACACCTCGCAGCGAAATAATCACTGAATCTAGCTCTTGAACATTGAAAGTGGGAAGAAATGGTGATGGGGGGGGGGGGGGGTTAGAAAATATAGAATGTGAATTGACGATTTACATCTTTCCATTTGCTTCCGTCATCTTGTTTTACCTCCTTTAGTTCTCTCCTTGACGATTCTCTCCAGTGTGAAGTGCTGACATGCTCTGCAATGCTGATCACGCTGCCCTCTGAGGCGCTACCCTTGCCTGAGGGGGTGCTACATAAATGCAAGTTGTTGTTGACCACGGTGTTCCGACAGTCCGGGAGTGTAACCCACGCGGCCAATTCATATTTCAGACCAGCTTCCGAGTTCTGGAAACCAAACTGTGCAGAGTTGATCAAACTGAGTGTAATCCTAAAGTTCTGAACAGCATCAGAGGAACACTGTAATCATTTGCATTTGATATAGCACTTTTCACTTCTTCTAGCCGTCTCAAAGCGCTTCACAGAATATACTGTAGATATTGACTGTATATTTGTGGGCAAAACGTGGTAGCCAATTGCGCACAGCAGTGTCCCCACAAACAGTCGTGGATTGAAATGACCAATTTTTTAAAAGATTATTAGGCATGTCGAGTAAGGAAACTTGCCCAAGGTTTCGCCCTGCCTAGAATTGAACCTAAGTCCCTCACTTGTAAGGCGAATGCTCTAACCACTGAGCTACAGGACTCCACACCATCAAAACTGTGATGTGCTGAGTTAAATGTTAAGTTGGACTTGATGCCAGCTGTTCCATATCTGTGGGCCTTTGCAATGCTGTTATTGCCCAACCCATTTAGTTTGGCTCATTGGTTGACATTATTGAGCATGCATTTAGATTTTGCTTACCATCGCAGTTGCTGTATTGTGAATATCAGTACTGAATTTTTAAAAATATATAAAAGATGAATAAATAATAACCCAAGCAACTGGTTCGATGACACCAGAAATCTAAGTTTAAATGTTTTTAATGTACAGCAATCCTCAGCCAGAAGTTCTAGTCTTCAAATCGCAACAATCAAGTTTTTCAACCCAAGTTGTTTAGGGATTTATCTGAGGTTTTCATTTCGTACACAGTCAATATTTATTTCCACTCTGCTTTCGATACCGTTGGTTGTCGACACCATCTTATCAGCAGCGAAAGCAGCGAGTAGCCATGTGATCGCAACACTCACAGTGTTACATGGTTCAATGCCGCCAATCGCCTCCATCGGCCAGTGTTGCATTGACCCAATGCTGATGCTCAGCTCCAGGTGTGGTTTTAGCCAATGATGGCAGCCTGCTGGCTACTCTGACAGAATGTCCCATGTCTCACTGTTTCAAGTCACCATTCTCTGCTCTGGCAAGAATCAAAGCAAATAGCAGATTCCACAATTCCCTTAACACACTGACAGAATAAGAGAATGCAGCAGATTTCCTCGTTTCCAAGAAAAAAAGACACACACTCTTTTGTGCTGTGACATTAACCTTTTCTGGTTACAGTGTGTGTAGCCTGAGATACTGTGGGAATCTGAAGGACACTACAATAATCCAAACAATATACACTGGACTACAAGGAGAGAGCGCTCAAATACAGGTCACAAATAAATTCTTTTGACTTCTGTTTTTTTCCAATAACCAGAATTAGGAACACATAAAATATTTGAGAAAAGCAATTAACACCGCTCCTTTCAAAACTAATGTTATTTCAGGCAAAAACTAACTAAAGGTAATTGACGATTGATTTCCCGCGTGTGTATTATCCTTTGACCTGCAGTTCAAGCAACAGGAAAATCAAAGGAATTTTTTTTTTTTTAAATGTGTACATTGATGCTCATCTCTATTGCGATGAAATAGTAGCAAAGAGTCCTCCTAAATTCTATTAAATCATAAATCCACAGCAGATGGTATTTTTAAATGTATTTTAATTATCGACAAGGTGAGAATGCATAGTAGGAAATAAATAGTTTGATGATACATTTTCTACATTCAAACCTTTTATGGATGTGCCGTGCAGCAAAACCAAGCAACAAGTACCAATATATATACCTCGATCACTGATATATACATCCTTTTGTTTACAATAAGGTTTGCATGCCTTAAATATTTTGAAGGGAAAAGAATGCATTTGAACCCTTGTCCAATATAAATTTTTAATAAGATTAAATTACAGATTAAATTAGGCCCTCACCCTGACCAATGTGTCGTTCTGTTGACTGAACAATGTCAGCAGTTGCACACAAAAGTACAATTCAACAGTGAGATGTAAACAGAAAGCAGTTTTAATGGATCACCCTGCCATCCACTGGATAAAGTCCGGACAAGGAATTTAGTTCAAACATTGTCCTGTTGCCACGTTCCTTTTCCCGCTCCCCTGACAAAGGCGTCAGTTCATTGTCTGGCATATGGTTTGGAGTGTCAATGGCTCTCTCGTTACCCCTGTGGCCAGCAATTGTGCATGAGCCTCAAGTGCTGCTAACAGCAACTTTTATTTTCATAGCGCCCTTCACATGGTGAAACGTCCCGGAGAGCTCTATCCAACCATCAGAGGAGGAGGGGGGGGTGGGGGTGGGGGGGGAGGGGGTGGGGGGGGAGCGCAGTGGGACACACGACCCAGCCCAATCCTGCCCACATGCCCACTGTTTCCAACGGGAATAGTTACTCAGTGACTAGTAGCAGAAATCCTGGCTAATTATGTCCTGTGGAAACCAGGCACTGGGATCAATTTGCTCCTGAAGCTTGTCTGTCTGACAGCAACTTCGTCAACATACACCAGGGATCTTCCACAGTCTACGGTGCAGTTACTTGCCCAAACACTTTCTTGTGTGTTAGCCATCGAGTCCCTTGGTGCGCGGGAGTGAGAGAAGAGTTAAAACGCATGTAAAATAATTAGCGGAAAACAGGTGTCAGAGGCAAACAAGTGTTTAGGACAAAGTAATAATTCTGCTGGATGTCAACAGGAAAAAATACAAGGGCTAAAACATCCTCAGAGTAACGGTGTTTACTTATTTTCCAACTAAAAAACATTCTTTTTGGTCCTATTAAGAGTAATATGGCTGAAGAAGAAACTTCTTTAAGAAGTAGATCTGTTTTACACATGCAATTTATACCTTGCTACTAATCTATAGCCATTATAGATATGGAGTGATATTGCACCCATTTGTGGTTGCCCAAATGGCCATCATTTGTGGTTGAACATTGCAATCAACCTTAAGAGAGGCTGTAAGGAAGTTGTGAGTGTGAATATGTATGTGTGTGTGTGTATATGTGTGTGTTAGAATGTGTGTGGAAGAAGGTGATACAGAAGATCTATTTTGTGCAGTAATACACTAAAAGCACAATATTTTTAAGAGGTCGTGAGGCCATTCAGTAGGGCATGAGCGATCAAGTAGTTCTTATGTTTGTATTAAAAGCTTCATTTGCACTGCACTCTAGTTATTTGATGCTCCAGTTTGGTGCAGTAATTAAGTGAAACGTGGTCACTCGAAAATGTCAGCGTTCCTGGTGGGGAATCAACCAGTCATTAAATATTCCTGGGAAAATAAATTCAGTGTTAAGAGCTGTGCAGCAGGTTTAGTGATGTCAAGCCATACAGATCCTGACAAACCGTCTGAACTGACACTTGCTCACATCAGCTTGTTGTCTTGCTTCCTCTGCTGGGCAGAAGGAAAGGTCTATTTGGCAATCGCTGCAGTGCAGGCTTTGTAGTCAGAGGATGGAGAGGGCTCAGTGGCAGAGGGTTCTCAGATGTTTTTGAGGAAGATCGGATGATCGGCTGATGATCATCAATAAGCGTTTGAGGACTCTCACCATCTGTGGATCTGCCAGTAAAAATATATCAATAACAAGAAAGCCTGGATTTGATATAGTGCCCCATCACAATGCACTGCTCTGAAAAGCATTCACCGCTATTATTTAGGACACGCAAGCAGCTAAATCTGCACCAGCAATGTCTCACAAACAGCAATGAGATGAATGATTTTTCCTTTGCGGTGAATTTAGAACAAGGCGGAATCTGACCAGGATATCAAGAAACCTCTCTAGCCTTCTTCACGTCTGAGGGCCTTGGGACATCCTCCTGACATGAAAGTTGCTGCATCAATGTAAATTTGTGTTGGTGTAATTTGTTGTGTCATTGGATCTTTAAGGTCCAGGAAGATGGGATGTAATCTCTCCCCCGAAGCTAATCTCCGATCATCTATTTTTTGAATGCGATAACAATTGGGAATGATGTTAACGCAACAGTGACATTTCAAAATCGATTTGACATGTTGAAAAAAAGAGTATAAACAATACTACTAATAGCAATCCTTGCATCTGATACAGCACCTTATCACGTCTTCAAAACGTCTCAAAGCACTTCACCAGAATATACTGTAAACTGAATTGAATGTATATATTGTGGTGTGAGGATTAAGGAAATGTGCCCAATGTTCCGCCCTGCCTGGGAATCAAACCCAGGTCCTCTCACTTTGAGAGCTCAAAACACTAAGCTACAGGACTCCACAATATCATATCGCACTTACCTGGTGCTTCTTTGTCCCAAGACTGGTATCAGATGCTGAGTGTCCGAGTGCGTGTTCGTCCGATCTTCCACTCTAGTCTTTGGATCAAGTCCATCAGAGGATGTAACTGCTCCCTCTTCATCCAGGGCAACAAACGTTTCATCTGTCGGTACAAAACTGGGCTCTGTTCTCGCACTGTTGTACGGCTGCACTTGCTCTTGCTGCACAGGCCTTCTCAAACGCCTGACCCTGAAATCAAGCACTTTCCGTGATCTCGTAGGCAATTCGTGAAGGGACGGAGGGCTAGGAGACAGTGGGCTAGGAGACGGTGGTCGACTTAAGGGTGCAGCCAGCAAGTTGTCTGCAGTAGGAGGCAAATCTGAAACCAGAGTACATTTACTGGTTAAACTGGAATACACAACTCACCAGCTGTAAACAGTGGTTTGACTAGAAGCCAGCAGAAAGCTGGTTTCGAAGTTTGAAGTAATGTCCACAAGAAGACGAGCACAAGTTACAGAAGGAAATTGCTTGCGACTGAGGCAAGCATGACAGTCCTCCCGACAAGCACCACAAATAGCTATGGGACAAACAACCAATTTAACAGTAGGACTATTAGACAGGATACCAAGAGAAACTGCCAACTCTATTTTCCATTGAAGCATTTTGAGAGAAAAATTTAAATCAATCCAACTCACTTGGGGGAGGCGACGGGTATAAATGTGAAGGACACAGAGGCTCTGGGGAAAGCCTCTCATTCGTCTTAGGGCAGTCTTTCACTGCCTCATCCTCCTCCTCCAAACAGCCATCACTCAACTCCTCCTCATCACTGTGGTCAATCTTCAATACTTGTGGTTCCCGATCTTTCCAAATCGCTTCGAGACGCCTTTAGAACAACACGTGAATATAGATCTCAACATGCAAATGTTTTACTAGGTCTACAGACGGCAAGACAATTTTAGGGCCAAAGTCCAGCGATGGAGATGCGCAAGACATTTGTTATTCATATGCACATATACTCATAAATAATAATCCTTGCATTTGATACTGCACTTTTCACGTCTTTAGACATCTCAAAGTGCTTCACAGAATATACTGTAAAGTGAGTTGACTGTATTTTTGTGGCAACACACGGCAGCCAATTACGCACAGCGGTGTCCCACAAACAGTCCTCAATTGAGTGACCAAATTATAATTTTTTTTTTCTTGAGGGATTATTATCAGGCACACATGCGCTCCCATGCGCACAAACCTACACACACAATATCCCCTTTATGACACTTTTCTTCTCTCCCTCCTCCACTGTGAAGTTTAACCTAGCAGGCCAGGAAACGGGAATCTGAAAAATCCGGCACATAAATATGGGAAATACTTGGCAAGGTCTCCCAGGATTGACAGTGCAGGCCCTTCTATGAAACTATCCTCAATATCTCCTTATCCCTGACGTGCACATTATTCAAGCCGTTTGTTTTAAATTCAATCTTAATTTGGAAGCTGGTTCTTTTAATAATTGTGAAAAATCAGCATAAATTTAAGACTTTTGCACAATGCCTCTTCGGCTTACAATTCAACAAAAACCAACAAATTACATTTGCACAGCGTGCTTCACGTTGGAAAGACATCCCAAAACGCTGGACAATCAGAGATTTGGACCCAAGCAGGGGGTTGGGATCAGAAGGGATGGAGGACAGGAAAGGTGAGGGTAGGAGAATGATCTAAAGCTTGGTAGAAGAGGGCTTTGAGATGTGCTTTGAAGGAGGCAAGAGCAAGCAAGCGGAGGGACTGAGTTCCAAAGGGTGAGGCAGAGGCTGAAGGTGGGGCTTGCCGGCAGGGATGTGGAGCAGTTCGGAGCCTGCTGAGCAGAGGAAATGGACAAGTCAAGGCCAAACTAATCTTATAGCATAAGACTAGGTGAAAATTCAGGCCTCCAGGTTGTAAAGTGTGGGGAGCTTCCACTCTGTTTGCTCCTCTAACCTGGCAGCACTTACTTGCTATGGTCGTTCCTCCAGGCCTTGAGTTCGGAGAAAATATCTTCGCGGCTTTTGCTGTTCATTTCTAACAAGTCAAAGGTGGATTCAGGACCGTTGAAATATTGGCGGACATAGCTCCCTGGTGTTGCCTAACAATAAAATTACCCCAAAAGATATCTAAATTTAAGCATTTGAAAGACTTTTCAAGCATCGAATTGTATTCAGTGCCTTTCTTTTGATGTTCCTTGAGGCCTTTCTGCTGTATTATAGGCTCACTATGCAACATTACTGTACTTAATCTTTGTGCAAACGCACTTTAAATTACAACAGATACAGATTCGATAGAATTTGAAAGCAATTATGTGGTGAATTATTTATAAGGATTTTTTTTAGTACATAGTACATTTCTGAAGGGTCCCACTCCATTATTTAGTGACTAGTGTAACAGCAAGCCCTTATCCACCTTATCCATAAAATGTGTGAGTGTTTGCATGGAAGTGTGACACAGATTGCCAGCAAATGTACATTTCTAATACACACTGATAAATTGTTTTACCGTTTAGTAATTGTGATTTGGAAGTGTCAGGCTCTTGTGAAAAAAGGTGAATTTTGTATTTCAGCATTGATAATAACAATCCTAGCATTTGGTAAAGCGCCTTTTACATCGGGAGGATATCCCAAAGCGTTTCACAGGTTTTATTATGAAGTGGAGTAATTGGGTATAGTTAGGTGAACGCGGCAGCCACAATTGCGCACAGCAATGACCCACAAACAGCCACAAAACGTACAGGCAATTTTTATTTTAAAAGAGCAGCCTCTCTCCATCCCTTTCTCAATCTCTTCCACTGCACATTTCTTTCCTTCAACAATCACTAAAAATAGCAATCCGTTCCGTGAAATCTTTATAACAGGAAATCCCATCGGAAAGGCTTAGATAAAAAGATCACTATTTTTAGTGATCAGCATATGTTTCCCTGTGCTCTTTCCGCTCCTGTTCTCCCTGTCTATAGTTTTGTATGAATCTCCGCTTCTTTATCTTTCAGGTCTCCTCTCTGCTGCCTTGCTACAGTAGCATGTGTTGCCATTTCCTAACCTCCTTATTCATTCCTGCTCAAATATTTTTCCCCTTCCTGCCTGTCCGCCCTTCACGTACAACACATGGTAAGGAGGAAATCTAAAATAAACAGGTCAAACAGCAGCACGAAGGGGAAGGAAAATAGTTTCAATTAACACAGCACAACAGAGTGGAAGGGGAGAACTGAGCAGAGTTAAAAAAAAAGACAAGATGAAAGAATGAAACCAGCAAACTAACTGGAGAAATTATGCTTTTTAATTATTTCATTTTTAAAATATAGTTCTGTATTTTCTGCCCTGAATATCACCCGTTTCTCAGCTCAAAATATAGACGACCACAAGCTTACTCCCATATCTTTGCTGCTTTAGTTTCCACCACAGCTAACACTATATTTGGACTATTTGCCTGACCTAAGGTAGGTGCCAAGAGGGGATTGGGGAGGAGAATACTGACCGAAGGCACCGTCAAAGAGGAACGGTTCGAGACATTTCTTGAACGAGGTGAGGGCGCAAGCAAGCGAGTGAGACAACTTACGTTTAGTTTCTTCCTCCGTGCCTGAAGAGCTTTAACAGGATTTCCACAAATAATGCTTCCCACACCTTGAATGAAACAGAGAAATTATTAAGGTGATGGGTTGGAAATTATAGACATATTTAGCTTTTTCACTTGGAAGTGTAAATGTAACAGTTAATCTACAATTAAAAAAAAATACTATAAAACTTGGCCTAGAGTACATCACATATTACTCCTACAACTAATAATCCTTGCATCTGGTATAGCGCCTCTCACATTGATTTACTGCGTATTTGGGTGTGAATATGGCAGCCAATTTGCACACAGCAAGATCCTACAAATAGTCATGAAGTGAATGACCAATTTTGTTCGGAGAATGTGTTGCCCAGGACACCGGGAGAAACTCTCCTTTCTTTTTGAATAGTGCCTTGGGTTATTCAATGTTCACCTGAACAAGCAGACAATGCCTTGCTTTTTAACGCCTTATCCGAAGGCCAGCACCTCCAACAATTGAGTATCATCTAGATTATACGAGTTCAAGTCCTGATGTGTATTGAAAGCTATGAATGTATGTCAGGCAGGTTAAGTATACAGAGGCTGGGATGTTGGTTTACCATGAGTTAGGTCACTTGCATCATCTTGCACAAGATGGTCATTAGATCCTGAGTGGCAGGGCTCAGCAGACCCTGGACATGCAGTCATGTGTCTCCCTGCGCTGTGAGGTCTCTGCGCAGTCAAAGGTCTTTGCATTAAATATCTTCTAGATCCATGAAGATGGTGACCAGAGAGAGGCCTACTCTGGGATGAAACATGATAATTACCTAAAGGTTTAAAGCCAAAAGAAGATTATTTTCTATGTCAATAACAACCGACTTGCATTTATATAGGCTCCTTCACGTGTCCCGAAGCGCTTGTTATGTCACTATGTTTAACAAATATTGCTTAGCAGTTAGTGCATGCAAAACAAACACTAAATCATTTTGAAAGGCAGGTAAATTCACTTCTGGGACAGATTTCTGCCCAGAGCATTACATTCACACCACAAGATCATGAGAGAGGATCAGATGAAGGAAGCCCTTTAATTTCACCCTTCCTTTATAAAGACACTCAGAAGTAGAACAACTGTGTTAGATACAATTTATGATTGCACACCACTTTAATTTTACTTGGAAAGCATCCATTGTAGAGTAACAAAATGGCAAAGTGTTCACCTGCTAGCACTTTCATTCTCCACAACTAGGAACAAGTTGATGGGCACAACCCCAGAACTTTTTATACCCACTCTGTCTTAGAAGTGTGTTTTAATGTTGGAAAGATGATTTTTAATAATCAGTTGGAAGCGAGTTCACAGACCTAGATTTTCAAGATCTCTGAGATCTTCAGCTGTGATGCCATCTTTAATGGCCTCCTTCACAATTAGCCAATCCTGACCGACTGCACTGTTGGCTTGAACGCAGGTCTCGTTTGCAGGAAAATCGTCCAAGTACTTTAAGTGCGGGATTAGGCTTTTAACTGCTTCCCTATAGTTGTAATTTGAATCCTGAAACAAACAAAGTTGACAATAGTGTTCCACATGATTAAGGGTGCACTAACCAGATACTTAATCTTAAAGTTTGATCTCCACACAAAAAAAAATCATTTAAATGCAACTGTCAGTTAGCTTGTGGTCAAAACTCACAATTAGTTAAAATAGTAAAAGTCTAGGCTTCAAGTAAATATGCTCACTGAGCATATTAATAAAAAATGTTTTGGACATAGTAAACTGAAAATGCATTTAACATTCAGCTGATAGTCTGACGTCAGGAATTACACACGTTTCAATACTAGCTTCTATCTGAAGCCACTTGTTCGGGTGAGTTTCGGTGATAATTTAAATTGTAGCACTGATAGACGAAGGTCATTGAGCCACCGAATCTAAACTGATCTTCCCTCCTCCATAAGAACCTCAATCATCCTACAATCTCCCGAACCCTTTTACACTATTCCTATACAAATTGCTTCCCCAAATCTCTTTTCAATATTGTTATTTACAGCTTCAATAGTTAATTGTAGCAAAGCATTCCATGTTCTAAGTTTCGCAAATACTGACTGGATAAAGCATCTGTCCTATAAAGTTTATACACAATAATAACTATTACTCCTGATATGAAAAAAGGAAGTTTAGCTCTAGTTCCAAATATTAGTATCCCATTTTCTGAATTGATTTCTGAATTGATTTTAGTGCACTGCATTTTAAATACTCCTTTGAATCTTGACTGAATTCACCACAAACAAGATCTGTGAAGATCTAGTTATTGAGAACATTCATCATTACATTAATTATGAATCTGCTATGAATCATCTTTACCAACACTAAACATGCCACATATTGTATAGGTATGTACAACAAGCTTCTACCAATAAATGGTTCAGATATAGGACAGTGAATGCTGGTTCGTGAATAGTTGCAAAAAATTGGCAAATAAATATTGGACTTTTACAAAGAATATGTAAGCAAGAAAACCTACACAATTGTTCTAGAAATTAGTTTCAATTTGGCTCACAGTACTTGTATTAAAATCTGTTAGTCTGGTTGCGCGAGTGTTACAAGTCGTGCTTCCTGACCAGATGGTGGCAGGTTTGGGATATTGAGCAGCTGGTTGCTGGAATTTGCCTACTTTGGTTGAGATTTCTATTCAAATGGTTTCAAAACTGCTATAGGAAACTTTTTAAAAGAAAATTAAGAAAGCTCAGCCAAGGACAAAGCTCAGCTGAAGTACAGAGCCTTGCTACGACTGAAGAGAGCAGCGGAGAGATAAATTACTTATTGTAGTGCTTGACTCAATACTAATTCAGGACTTCATAACTATTCTGAATTCTGCCAAATCTCTACCATTTGCGTTGACTGCAGTGGAGAGGAATCAATGCCTTTATGGAACCATATTCCCAAGGTCGTCTGTGCAGCCAGGCTCCACTGTGAATCGTTTTACAATCAAAATTGTACTCTTTGGACTTTTGTGGGTTTAATGCTCACAATATCAGTGATTTAAAACTGAAAAGCACTTTGCTCCATGACTGATGACCAGATATGTTCAAACATATCCATAAAGGATGAGCAATTGTGGCAAAGAAAACCCAAATCACTCGATTGCAGGTTTCAATAATTTTATTCTGCAAAAAGCTTTGAGGAAGCAACATCCATCAAATAAATGCTGGATACTATAGTGCTGCATTTTGTACTAAATTGTATTTTTTGTCCCCAGAAAGAGCTCTGCCAGCAATTTCACTTATCTCAGTGAAGCGATGTTAAGTGCAATAATAATACAGTACTTGCATTTGGTATGGCGCCTTAACATGTCTTCTAGACGTCTTAAAGCGCTTCACAGAATATACCGTAAAAGTGAATTGACTATATTTGTGGGCGAAAAATGGCAGATAGTTGTGCACAGCCGTGTCCTACAAACAGTCACGGATTGAGAGACTAAATTATTATTTATTCATTTGAAGGAATCATTATCCCCGTAATAGAATTCCAGCAATTGACTAACAATCAGGTTCCTACATACTGCTAGGTAAAGAGGCGTGTGACGTAAGGAATCTTGCCCAACGTTTCACCCTACCTGAGAATTGAACCCAGGTCCTCTCACTTGCATGGCGAGTGTTCTAACCACTAAGCTGCAGGACTCCACAAAAAGGGACTTAACAGAAATGCATATTTAAAGAGGCTTTCCTGTATTCAAAAAAACATTCATTTGGGTACCCAGTGTTACTGTGGCAACCAAGGGGCTGGTGTTGGTAGTTTTCTGCATCAGGGTGTTTCCAGTAATCAGACCATGAGAGACTGAAATAAGAACAGTAATGTCCGAAAGAAATTGCAAAGCACTATGAAAAGTCACTGGAACACTCAAATGGAAAGCATTTTAATTAAAAGGAATTCCCCACCACCACCACAAAATCCTCAATGACAAACTCCTTGCCCAACCGTAGAGTGTTGTAGATGTGCAACTTCTGATAAAACTAGTTGAAAGCTTCTCAGAATTGATGCAAGGTGTTGGTCTTGGTTGCCACATTAATTATTCCATTGAAATGTAACCAGGGAGCACTGAGCACCACAGCAGACTGCAACATAACCATTGCCACTGGCAGAAAAACAGCCTGAGGTTCCTGAGGTTTTTGTTATCAGGACATTTCCAGTAAGCAGACCATGAGGGACTGAAATGAGAACTGTGGTGTGTCTGAAAGAACAAAGCGTCATGAAAAGCCACAGAAACCCTCAAGTAATTTTGTTTAAATTAAGAGAAACATACCCCCCCCAACCAATCCTTAATGAAAAACTCCTCATACATCTACCGAACCACAGTGGTCAAACTACACTAGAATTTTTTTTCGTTTTGCAGTTGTTGATATGCTTGTCGTCACTTGAAATATTCATCGATCACTTCTTTAAACAGCTTCAATAGCTTTACAACAGTGGAATGCCCACAGGATATTGCTTGTTGTGGAGTGTTTCCTCTGGCAGCCGCATTGAGAAAAAATATTCTACATCCTGTTTTGGGCGTGGCAAAGGTTTTATTCAAGCATCTTAAATGCAGCAAGTCAAATAAATGCTGAAGTTACAGACTTGGAGCAATGAATCTTTCCTGTGGATCCACAGTAGGCAGGCGAATTGGGATCAATAAAACATTGCTTCCACCAATTGCTCGTAAATCAAAGAGCCTCCCAGTCTTTTTTCCCTTTTAATCTTTCCCTTTTATTCCCATGTTGTATGGTAATGGGTAGGGAACGGCGATATATCGGTATATCGCTAAAACCCGATATGATTTTCATATTGATATACCGATATAGACATTTAAAAAATACCGATATATCGAAAAACGGTATATCGAGGTAAAAAATCGGGATGCGAGCACAATCAACTACAAGACCCAGAATGCTCATCTCTATACACAATGCACAGACCGAGGTGCAAAGCCGCCATCTTGTATTCATAGTCCTCGAATACAATATACAGGTATGCAAGGGGTGGGGGGAGAGAGACGGCTGTGGGTGGGGGGGGGGGGGGGTGAGGGGGAGAGAGACTGCTGGGGGGGGGGGGGGGGTTGAGGGGGAAGAGAGACGGCTGGGGGGGGTGAGGGGGAGAGAGACAGCTGGGGGGAGGGGGAGAGAGACGGCTGGGGGGGGGGGGAAGAGGGGGAGAGACGGCTGAGGAGAGGGGGAGAGAGATGGCTGGGGGGGGGAGGAGAGGGGGAGAGAGACGGCTGGGGGGAGGGGGAGAGAGACGGCTGGGGGGAGGGGGAGAGGGGGAGAGAGACGGCTGGGGGGGGGGGGGGGGGAGAGGGGGAGAGAGACGGCTGGGGGGAGGGGGAGAGGGGGAGAGAGACGGCTGGGGAGGAGAGGGGGAGAGAGATGGCTGGGGGGGAGAGAGACGGCTGGGGGGGGGAGGAGAGGGCGAGAGAGATGGCTGGGGGGGAGAGAGATGGCTGGGGGGGAGGGGGAGAGAGATGGCTGGGGGGGAGAGGGGGAGAGAGACGGCTGGGGGGGAGAGGGGGAGAGAGACGGCTGGGGGGGGGAGAGGGGGAGAGAGACGGCTGGGGGGGGGAGAGGGGGAGAGAGACGGCTGGGGGGGGGAGAGGGGGAGAGAGACGGCTGGGGGAGGGAAGGGGAGAGAGACGGCTGGGGGGCGGCGGGGGGGGGAGAGACGGCTGGGGGGGGGGGAGAGGGGGAGAGAGACGGCTGGGGGGGGGGGAGAGGGGGAGAGAGACGGCTGTGGGGGGGGGAGAGGGGGAGAGAGACGGCTGTGGGGGAGAGGGGGAGAGAGACGGCTGGGGGGGGAGAAGGGGAGAAAGACGGCTGGGGGGGAGAGAGATGGCTGGGGGGGAGAGAGATGGCTGGGGGGGAGAGGGGGAGAGAGATGGCTGGGGGGGAGAGAGATGGCTGGGGGGGAGAGAGATGGCTGGGGGGGAGAGAGATGGCTGGGGGGGAGAGAGATGGCTGGGGGGGAGAGAGATGGCTGGGGGGGAGAGAGATGGCTGGGGGGGAGAGGGGGAGAGAGATGGCTGGGGGGGGAGAGACGGCTGGGGGGGGGGGGGGGGGGAGAGACGGCTGGGGGGGGGAGTGGGGGAGAGAGATGGCTGGGGGGGGGAGGAGAGAGGGAGAGAAACGGCTGGGGGGGGGGGGGGGAGGAGAGGGGGAGAGAGACGGGGGTGGGGGGTGCGAGAGAGGGACAGCGGGGTGGGGGGGGGGGGGAGAGACGGGGTGGATGTGATAATATACAGAAAGATAGAGATGGGGGGGATGTGAGAGAGGAGAGAGGGAGAGAGACATAGAGAGACACAGACAGAAATGGAGAGAGTGAGAGACACAGAGAAAGATATTTACCTCCTGAGAAGATAGGCCCCGAATGCGCGCGCACCCGGAATGCGCGCGCACTCCGATGCGCGCGCGCACTCCGATGCACGCGCGCATGCGCAGTACGAAAAAACGGAAAATATCGGTATTTCGGTATATCTCAATATGAGCCAACCGATATATCCATATCCGGAAAATTCCCATATCGCCATTCCCTAGTAATGGGTGATCCCGAACATACAAGAGACACCCCAAACATTTGAACATTGAAGGAAATCCAGTTTCCATTTATCCAGGACTCTTGGTTGAAATATCAGAACAATCCATCGCACTGCTGTTATTCAGAGTGACAGAATTCTGATAGAGTGGTTGAGAGCTTCTCAGGGTTGATGGATTTGAGTTCAAAGATGTATTAGATACTTGAAGCAGCCATTTAGCTTCTCTGTAAAGGCCATCAGTAATTTCAGTGTGATAATGATTAACCAAAGACTGATTAAATATATGTCAGCAGCTCAATAATATACAGTAGTTGTATGAATGGACTTGATTAACAGAGTGCCATTATAACACTGGGTTCATAATACAAAACATCACATTGCTACATCGATGTACATTATAGAAAGATTTTAAAAGTATGATGCTGCTCTTTCAAGTGGCAGATGACAGCTGCTTGTGAGATGTTATTTGCGTTCACTTTCATTTAATTTCTGATCAATCTCATTTGTTAATTGAATTGAGAAGTTTCTTTTTTGTGAAGTAGAGGTTATTGCTGAGAAGCCCAGGAAGGTTGAAGCCAAAGAATTCCTGATCTGAGGAGCAACCAGCATTATTGGTGAACAGATTCCCAAATCCACAATATGAATGTCCCAACACAGTTCACAAAATAATAATACTTGCATTTGATATAGCGCCTTATCATGTCTTCGAGATAATTCAAGGCACTTCACAGAACATACTGTAAAGTACATTGACCATATATTTTGTGGGTGAAACTGATACACTGTAGAGTGCAGTGATTGTTTTGTGATGGATGAACATCAGGAAAAAAGATCTTATCCCCCCATCCTATCCTCAGCTCGGGTCTGAAGCGGTAACTGTCCAGTGCCTTGGGATGTTCTCCTGATGTGAAAGGTGCTATACAAATATAATTTTGTTGTTGTTACTGTGCAGATTGTTATTGACAGTTTCTGACAGCTGCAGTGGATGACAAAGGATCAAACAAAATGCATGCCCACAAGGTAAACCTTTCCCTGCTTCACAATCAGGAATTAAAAGTAGAAGGTTAAAGGTAAGAAGAGATGCATGTTGATTAAGGATACAAATGGCTAAGGTATAATAAGGTATTATCAAATACAAAGGTTATTATTATTATTGCTAAACTCATCAAGATTTGTAATATAACATAGCCTGATTGGACAAACGTGCCTCTGGCTCTCAGTAGGCCCTACATGGTCATTTTAAAAGGAAATGTTGCAATGAATTAGGGCGCTCAGCAAATTAATCTGAACTGGTTTCATTTTGATCTGGAATTGAGATTTGCCATTTGGCCCGTGAAACAATACAGCAAGCAGAGGCCTTGTTTTTTGCGAAATCTTTGCTCTGGAACTAATGGTAGGTTTATAAATCGCTCAGTAGCAATAACTTGAGCAATTAACACAGCGGCAAATAGGAAATCTAATCCAGAATCCAGGCATGAAATCTGCATTTAATCTTAGTGGCATCACCAGTCAGGTGGACATCACAAAATTAGTATGAAGATTATTTTATTTTCCTTTAAACAATTCACCAGCTCAAAACGACAACAAATTACATTTGTATAGCACCTTTCAGTCAGGGGACATCCCAAGTCTTCTTTAAAAAGGACATTCAAGGATTTGCACTCAAGATGGGGGTTAGGATCAGTAGGGGTGGAGGGCAGAGACGGTGCAAGTAGGACAGTGGCTGAAGGTGAGGTCAAAGAGGACGGGCCTTGAAGGAAGCAAGGTAGGGGGTGATGCGAAGGAACAATAACTAAAACAAATGGGTTAAAGAATTGTCTTACTGTTCTCCCTATTGTTTGCTAAATGGATTTCAAGCACCCTGAATGTTGAGTAATGTAGAGAAATTTGCTTTTGAAAGCACCTGTCAGTTTTTACATCATTCATTTTTGGTAGCTCTGATTTCTTTTTAAGATTTCACTAACTAGCACACCCACTGTTATCAACTATGAAACCCATATCAGTAACAAAAATACAGATTTCCAAAGACCATTCTGGTTTGCAGCTACCCTGGAACCAACAAGGGGACCACTCACTCAGTGTTATCCTATCTGGGATTATAACGAGACGGGTTTCACTTTAACCCCTTGCCCTCAGCCTTCTCGTCTGTGCAGTCAGTCACCCCAAGCTAATTGCCTTTCCTTTTCTATGCAACAAAAAAAACTCAACAGAATGGATTCAATGCTTTTGAAGCCTTCTTTAAAAAGCATCCAACGGTTGCTAAGCAACAGCTTGACATTGCCTAATAAAAATAGATTGCCTGCATCAAGTTATTCTGTCTGTAATAGCCGTGCAAGTTGCAATACAATAGTTGTAGAATGTATACCAAGCTTTCACTGCGTATGATTCTGCTTTCCAAGTGCAAAATACAACAATGAATTTGCGTAATAGCACATTTCATGCAGACACTGTTTTGAAGTGCGTTAGATGATTGTATGGGAAAAAGAACAAGATGTAAAGAATGTAGGGTTGGGGGGGTGGGGGGGAGCTGACAGAATAGTTAGGTTTCTGTAACAGTTTAAAAGATGTGTAGGCAGTGAGGGCAGAGGGATTTAGGGAGGGAGCTCCAGAGACCAGAGGTATAGTGGTTGAAACCAATTCCCTTGTTATACGCTTCTGTGATTCATGTGACATTGTGCACGAGATCATTACATTGGCCTCTCACTCATAATGGGATTTTAGCTGTACTTTTAACAGTCATTAGTACGATTTCATTTTGTTGAGACCATAGTATAGATTACAAAAATTATACGTGACAGATGGAGCATCAAGGGTGTAATGTAATCTTGTGCTTCACTCTCCTGGCCCACAATGTCATTTGAATCATCAGAGCAGCAGGCGATAACTATTAACTCACTCACCATCTATAATTCTACAGGTAATCAGTTTAGCAGCTGCTATCACAGGCATAGCCTTACATTGTTCTCCTCTCAAACTGACGCTGTTCACAATTATTGGAACTAGTGTGATTTCACCCCTGAATTAAGTTTTAAACTTGAGAATGAAAAAACATTGAATTGTGAAATTAGAAACACTCGCACACCCATCCCTGAAGTTTATGGAGTTTGAATTTCAGATGAAATACCGATTTGGGATTCTGCAGGGAATTAGCCATTGGGGAGCACGAAGGCGAAAGCTTCCTGCATTGTTCAGGAAGACCTCATGCACAAAGGTAGAACTTGAATTTGCCAATTTGTTTAAAATATATTCTCTGGTACCAATTTTTGCCAGTTACTGTATCGTGTAAATAAAGAGTGTACTTGTAATACCTCGTTGCTGAAACTCAGATACTAATTCGTCCAAAAAAAACACATTAATAAAAAAAATTGGTTATTTCAATCAACGAATGTTTGTGGGACACTGTAGGACACTAGCAGGTGCGTTTCGCCCACAAATATACAGTCAATTCACTTTAAAGTATATTCTGTGAAGCGCTTTGAGATGTTGATAAGATGTGAAAAGCGCTATATCAAATCCAAGGATTATTATTTATTATTATACTCAAGCACACTATTCAAAATATATTTGCAATAGAATTGCTCTGCTTACAATTAAAATTGTTCTGTTGCCAATTGCAACAGCTTGGGAACATGACATCAGTAACATCATAACAATCACATTTATTTCTATACAACAAGATTCACTGCAACTGTCCAAAGTCTGGTTGATAGTCTATTAGCATAATTTGTAACCAAAATTGAAGCATGTCTGCCATCTAGGTAGATTGAACACTCAGCAGTTACAAAGAGACATCTGAAAGTGCAGTGTTGTTGTAATCTACATATGACCATGGTTTTTGCATGATTTTATAACAAGTTTCTAAAATAATCTCCCATTATCTAGGTGTGCCACTAAATATCAGTGTTGCTAACTCAAGTATTTTTATTAGTTTGACACTTAAACAATAATTTCTAATTTGATCTTTTGTGGCATGGCAAAAAAGTGCCAGTGCTATAGTCATCAGAACATTGGTTTATCATGATAATAATACTAATTCTTGTATTTGATATAGCGCCTTATCACCTCTTCTAGACGTCCCAAAGTGCTTTACAGAATAGATTGTAGCATCAATTGACTGTATATATGTGGGCGAAATGCAATAGCAAATTGCACCCAGCAGTGTCCTACAAATAGACGTGGATTGAAATGTGCAATTTTTTTGAGGGATTGTTAACAGGCATGATGCATGAAATCTAAATCGATATCAACCCCTTTGTAAAATTAGAACCCTTTTCCTTCTTATGTTATCTGGTAAGAACAGCTAAGGATCTCAACGTATTGGTCAGCTGAATAACCCAGAAAAGATGATCCAAGGAAGTTTAATAACCCATCATTTCAACCCTCACATAAGATAATTCATTTCCAATCTCCCTCCACCCAGCCACACCTAACCCTTGTACAAATAAATGTTTAATCAATCAAAAAACAAGCCAAAATATGTCTTCATTAAAACAAAAAAACATGTGTTTAACACAAGTCCAAATGGTACATTAACTTTTATTAACAGAAGAGTTTTTTGGAGGAACTCTTAATTGGAAAGATAAGGTTACCACATAATCAAATCACTGAAGAGAAATAATATGTTGTAACTCAATTTCATCACAGGCATGTCACAGCCAGCATAGAGATATGCCTAAATGTTTCAGCAAGTGAGGCCAATCATAACTTACAAGCTACAAAGCCAAAGCAATTTATGGAAGGCTCTGAGTGGAGATTAGTCATAGCTCACTACTAATGACCTTTGGCATATTCTATTTACAATCGCATGCTTAAAAATATTTGTCTAAAAAGAATTTGTTTTTGTGATGTCTCCAGTGCACACAGTTTTAAAATTACAACATTACATGTAATAGTGAACTTTTTCTCTAGCCAAACTGTACTGCAGAAATTTCACTAACTTAGAGAAGCGTACATTTGGATAGTCTTTTCAATATTAAGATTTGGAAGAAACAACATAACCAAGGATTCAAACAGTATGTGATGGAAGGCATATACTTTTCAAAAACTAAAAATATACTCTGGACTAAAATGTGAATGGAGTGCATACCAAGGCTAGTTATATGCTAGTCAAAGATAACACAAGATAACTAAACCTAAACAAAGTTTCTCCAAGAAACATTGTTATTTATTATTTACGACAAAAAGAGAAGCAACTCTTCAAGATAAAGGTAAAATCTCTTAAAATCACTGCAGCTATTTGCAGATGTAAAATCTGTCAGGCAGACTCTAAAGACATTTCATATTAAGTGAAGTGTGCAATTTGGTGATAAATTTGGCTGCTGCGTTTCACCTACAAACTACACAGTCAATTATTTGTTCGGGAAAAATGTTATATAACATGGAATTGAAGGGCAGCACGTCGACACTTCAGGGAATTCTATGACAAATATTCGACCTGACAATATTTTGGCAGGTTTTGGCCTCTAGGTGAGAAGTTTTTGTATGCATGCCTGCAGAGAAAGGTGAGATTTGTCTTGCAAATTCCTAAGTGCATAAAAATGCTATGATTCACAATCAAGGTGGAATAGAGGCACCCGCATTTGGGCACAAATGGGCAATTCCATGGAAGTGAAGGACACAAGTTTGAGGTAACAAACAGTAGATGGACATCTTACTCCTAGACGAAGTGGTGTATCTGCCATGCTACTGTCAATCAGAACCTAATAAATGATCGGCATTGACAATGGACTGAAACCAAGTCACCGAAACTCGACTATCAAGTCACATTTGAAATGATTTAAAAAGGCTGCTTTGCCCTTTGTAGCCTCAAAAAATTTTTTTTTTTTTAAAAGAACAAAGAAATAAACAGTACAGTAGTAGGATGCCTCATTTTTTTTTTACACAAACTGTTGAACAAACTGAATACATGAAACATAATTTCTCTTGGTCTCTTGACAGTGTTTGGGGTCTTTCCACAACAATAATAGCACCTTTCAGCTTGGAGGACGACCCAAGATACTGGAACAGTCAGTGTTTCGGACATAACCAAAATGGTTGTGCTGGTTATACACTACCTGTCCCCAGTATAGGTTTTGAATTGTACAGTATGCTAATGTGCAGAATTATTTGTCACATGTTTTAGTTAACAATGATCTGATCAGAACAATTTGTAGAACAGATTTGAATCACTTCAGTGCCTTGGATTTTATCTTCAGTACAAAAGGTCAATGATCTAACTTTAAGAAAAACATTTGGTGGTGTGGGGTAGACATAAATGTTCTATGTTTCCAGATAGTGTTAAAAGCACTTCACATTGACCAGAATAGAGCCTTACAATGACTACAAAACTGTTCTGGTGTCACCCAGCATCCCGCCCACCTCCACCCATAGAGCAATCGACTGTAACCCCGGTAACTTACTTTTACCTCATACTCATAAATATTGCTTTTCTTCATGTTATCATTCAGGTTATCATGGTTTGTGGTTACCAAGTAACAAGGGTTGAAATGGAGGTAGGAAATAGAGCAATGTTTCTCCTCTACAGGATAAACTGAGACTTTGACCTGCTTTCAATCAAATGAGCCCAAAACGGCACTGCTTACAGAGTCTGTGTGTCTATAAAGCGTACAGCTCATTTTTTCAACTCTTCTATAAAGCGTGGTTCCGATGTATGATAGAACAAAAATAATTATCCGTCAGAAACAAAATTGAAAGGAAAAAGATGGAGTAGGATTGTAGCTTGTTTCAAGAGAACAAGACACAACAGTGTACAGTGCAGGTGCAGCTACACATTAATTATGTCTGGATTTGGGGAATATGTTAATAAAATCAGTGAGGCCTCTTCAAATCTGTTTGAATTGAGTGTCGCAGTGCCTGTTTGGAGAAGGCCTTTCATGGTTGCAGCTGAATTCTATTCTGGAGTTCACCATCTTTCAATGAGCTGCATTGTTCACTTTGTTCTTGTCACTGCAATGAAGAGATTCACCTCCTGCCTCAAACTACATGAGTCCTGGTGCACGTTCAATCAACCAAAACAATCCCCGGGAAAGAGCATTACTTTAGCTTTTACAGTCTAGAGTCTGCAAACTTAGTACCTGTACTATTTAACAGGCATTTAAAATTCAGCAATTTGAAGTATATTAGATAAATATCGATAAA